>OZ004719.1:29742035-30342035 GCA_963924515.1 Vespertilio murinus
TTCCTCATCTGTGAAATGGGAATAACAATTGCTTCATGGAATCTCTAGGAAGATCAGGAGATACTATGTGCACAAATGTTCTCTGTGCCATAATGTCTAAATGTCAAGTTATAAAAGGTTTTGTGTTTGTTTTTGTTTTTCCTTTTTTTAGTTGAAGATGTGGAGTGATAAGTAAATTGAATCTGAAGGCAGTTCCTATAATAGAACTTAAAAGTCCATTGTAGCTGAAACTGGTTTGGCTCAGTGGATAGACATGTCAGCTGGTGGACTGAAAGGTCCCAGGCTCGATTCCGGTCAAGGGCATGTACCTTGGTTGCGGGCACATCCCCAGTGGGGAGTGTGCAGGAGGCAGCTGGTCGATGATTCTAACTCTCTATCTCTCTCTTTTTCCTCTCTGTAAAAAATCAATAAAAATATATTTTTTTAAAAAGTCCAATGTAATGGGAGCAAAAATAATATCACAATAGACAACAGCAGATGGCCAATCTCATCTCTATACATTTCATTCATTCAATCAATCAGCCAACAGATGTTCTTTGAGTGCCAAAAAGGACCAAACTGTTAGACTCGGGGAATTCCCAAGTCTACAAGTTCACAATGGAATGTGACTGGACATCTAGCACTTATGATTTACCTCATCACCTTAGCGTTAGATCTGATGTGAACAATGATAATGTAGAGCAACCTTTGAAGGTTCCTGAGGCTTCCATGTACCTACAAAATGCTTTGAAGAATAAAAGATGCTTCCATATGTGTTCCAAAGAGAGGATAACCAGTGTGGCCATGAGGCAGAACCAGGAAGATGGTGAAAGAAATGGCCCAAGGGGAAAGTTCCAGAAAGAAAGTGAGGGTGGGACCAGGTTGGAGTGCCTTCCCCCATCCCCAAAGCTGGGCAACACCCCCCTTATCAAACACCACTCACTGCCTTTTCTCCATCTGTTCTCTGGTGCCACAGCCAAGATGGGAGCAGCTGTACCATGTAGAGAAGCCACCGTGTTTCCATCCTTCCCTGGTACCCAGTTTGATTTTATTTCAGATTTGTCTGCATCGCAGACAGTGATTTGCTGCAGCCTGGAGGAAGACAACCTGTCTGACCTCAGTCACGTCAGTTTGCCTCTCTGACTCCATTTTCTCGTTTATAGAATCGAGGACGTCAGCCAATGACCATCAAGATTCATTTCAGCATTAAGATCCGGTGATCCTCTGCCAGACAGGGTAGCAGCCCAGTGACCTAGAGGAGTTAATTCATCTCGCAGAGTATCTCTAACCTCGCATCGGCCTAGGTGAGGCAGAACCTGAGGAGACGAGAAGGCAAGGCCGCCCATCATTTGCCTTTCATCTGCTTTCTTAATTTTCTTCCTAAGGAAAGTCACAGCTCCAATCAGCCCTCTAATCAATGGCTGCACTTACTCCTGCGCAAATGAGCTGGATTTATTAAAGGAGTCTTCTCTTCAATGGAAATGGGCTCCCTGCTGGGGCTGCAAATACAGCCTAAGATTGACTGCTCCCAGAATAGGTAAAGATGTAAAGAAAATGAGAGCAGGCAAAAAAGTGATGTGGAAGAGGGCACCCAAGGCTTCTGATGACCACTCCACCATCCTGGCCATGAATGGGTGGTCACCAGGGGCAGCCTGGAGGTGTGGGTGTCATTTCTAGGATGACCTTGAACACAGTAGACAGTAGTGATTCACGGGCAAGCACACATACTCTGTCTTTTCCCTACGCCCTCTAGCACTGCGGTCGGCAAACTGTGGCTTGGCTCTTTGGCCCCTTGAGTGTGGCTCTTCCACAAATATACCCCGGCCTGGTCGAGTCTATTTTGAAGAAGTGGTGTTAGAAGAAGTTTAAGTTTAAAAAATGTGGCTCTCAAAAGAAATCTCAATCATTATACTGTAGATATTTGGCTCTGTTGACTAATGTGTTTGCCAACCCCTGTGTCTAGCAGAAGAAGCTCACCCAAAACAGACTACAGGTAGAGAATCTCAGAGTTTAAAGGCTGTCAGACTGGAAAGATCATTTGAGGATGATGTATAGCCATGAATTGAAGGGGTGTTCTGTGAAAGGACCCCTGATATTTCTGAATCATTGATGGCCAGAAGCAGAGGAAATCAATATTTTAACACTGCAAGAAATTATTCATGTTAAGTAAAAATTAAATATGTGCATATTCATACCTGGGGGCCGAGAGCTCTTTGTTGATGGGAAGCGGACACTTTCTTAAACGTTTGGTTAGATGGGGATACATGGGACAGAGAAACTTAACCTGTCCTACAAAATAATGCCAAGCTATGCCTGCACTGTGGGTGTATTTGTATTTCTGAAAATGTGACTGTTTAATGGGGGCAGGTGTGAGGTTGTGATGGGGAAATAGATTTCTTGTTTGTTTCCCCCTTGAAACCTCAGAGAGTCTGAGAGGCCCGGACCTCAGAGTAGACCATGGACAAAGACACCCATGTGGGAGACAGCTATCTGACCCTGGTAATGTGATAGAAAGAGAAAGAGAGAAACAGAGACGGGGAGAGACGCGAGAGAAGAGAGTCCTGTGCTATAAACAATAGATGCCACGTTTTGCTTAGCATCTGTTTTGAAAATTTCTATTCTCGGCTATGATTTCCTTCTGTTACCTTCAAACCTCACTTTTGTTCAGCATGTCAGCCTGAGAGTGAGCAGTCTGGAGAAACAAACCAGTTACAAGATGGTAAGAAGGATCAACACAGCAGCGATCCAGAGAAGAAGAGTTTATGAAGATGATGAGGTTACCAGGACGGATTTGTGGAGTAGTGAACATTTCTGGGGTGAACCTCCCTCCAATAGCATGGACAGGGGAACCTGGTCGAAGGCCTGCCTTTTCCGGCAGCTGGAAAAGGGGGGTGCTGCTGAGTATAAGTCTCCTTATATACTGAAATAACATGGGGAAGGCTGAGGGAACTCTGAGAGCTGGAGGTCTCAGGCTCATCTGGATTCTACAAGGAACCACGTCCACAGGCCGTCACTAATGACTTGCCCAGGGTCACATAGCCAGGTGGCGACAAATTCTGATGGAGACTTCATGACACTTAGTCTTGAGTTCCCTGCCACTAGATCAGACCATACCTCTCCCCACCTTACAGAGCCCAGTCAAGCTTTAAATGCCACCCGGAGAGGGAGGGGGGGAAGGGCGAGGGCAGAAAGGAGAGAGGGACATGGAGAAGGACGGGGGAGTCGTCCTGTGTTTAGAAGAATACTTTCTAGCATTATTCTGGCTGCTCGCCTTTCTCTTGACCCCATTCTGCTTTTTGAGACTTGCAGCCTACTGAAGTCGAAAGATCAGTTAATCCCTTCCTTTTACAGATATGAGAAGCTGCCCACACAGACTGCAGCGTGGTGATTACTGGAGGAGGCGAAGGAGGTAGAGAGGGAATGGTGGAGGGATACATGGTGATGGAAGGAGACTCGGCTTGGGCTGGTGAACACACAATACAATATAAAGGTGATACATTATAGAACTATATACCTGAAACCTAAAAACATAAAATAAAAACCTCCCAGGCAGTGGAAGTGACTTGCCTATACTTACTGAAACAACTGAAGGCCCAAGTGTGCTTGGAACTAGAGAACAAAGTGGCAATGACAAAATGTGGAGGGAGGATGGGGAAAAAGAGTTCCCCCAGTCAGCCTGCCCCTCACCTCCAAGAGGTGGGTTCGAGAATAACCCACAAGCTAGGCAGGCGTCTGGCTCTTTCCTCCCTCAGCCCCTAAAATAGCGAGGGTGAGGAAATACATCATCTTCCCAGGCTCCCGGCCATTCTGCCTGATGCTGTCCTCTCTGACCTACTTAAGTCTGGTTCCCCCAACACTCCCTGCTCCTCCGGGGTAAGAACTGGTGTCCAGGGACTGTACCATACCATGTGCTACTCTTTATAAAACACCTTGCACCGTTTAGAATAAGCAATTCATACTCTATGGAACACCTGCATATCGATCCCTCTTTGAGAAAACTTGAAAAACTTCTCATGGTGCAAATTCTTCTTTTAAAAATGTATATATTTTATTGGTTTTTTACAGAGAGGAAGAGAGAGGGATAGAGAGTTAGAAACATCGATGAGAGAGAATCATAGATCAGCTGCCTCCTGCACACCCCCTGCTGGGGATGTGCCCGCAACCAAGGTACATGCCCTTGACTGGAATTGAACCTGGGACCCTTCAGTCGGCAGGCCAACGCTCTATCCCCTGAGCCAAACCAGTTTTGGCTCGTGGTGCAAATTCTTAAATTCTAAGGGGAAAATGTAAACATGGGGCAATGAGACTCAGCTCTCTCATCTGAGAAATGGAGAGGCCTTGGCAAAGGCATCTTGCCCTTCCTTCTTAACGGAGGTGGGTCATTTTGTGAACAAAAGTTAACTACTGTCTTAACAGACCCCAGCCTGCAAACTGTGGGGCTTCCCCCCTTCCCCTGGCATCTCCTTCCCTCTCACCCCCCCCCCAAATACAACCGCACACGCCCCGCCTGGGACCAAGGCCTCGGAGGACTCCCGCAAGTGACACAGCCAGAGATTGCTCGAGGCCTGTGTTAAAATTCTGAGCCTGGAGGTTGAGGGACGGCGGTTCTGAGTGCATTTGTACCTGTGGATGCTGTCAGAACACAGAGCTGTTTTGCCTCCTGGGATGGGGAACAGTCGGAGTTCAGACTGGAAGCAGGTCACCGTTGCAACCAGAAAACATTTTCTCGGGCGGGTGAGAGGAGCTGTGGCATCTGCTCCCTCTTCCCGATGTCTCCTCCCCAGATGCTACCAGCTAATTTCCCTCTTTGTGCCTGTGCGTCATTAACATGTGGCTCGTCATGTTAAGTGAGACCCTGAAGTTCAAAGGTGACTGTGGGAGCCATAGAACCATGAATGGAAAGCGTGGCTTTTCAGTAGTCTCCAGTCTTCATGGCAGAACATTCCCGGGAGGTGTGGGGAGGAAGGGAGGGTCAACTCAACCCGACTTTTTTTCCTCAACTGAAGAAGAAATAGTGGAGAGGGGCAAGTGTGTTTCTGCCTAAAAAGAGCCGTCCCAAAGCCTCTTGCCTGGCATAATGTGCCACTTAATCTTTTCCACTTGAAAAGAGGATTCCCGGTTGCTTTTTTTTGTCAAGCAGGTCTCAGTTCCACAGCCCTACCAGAGAGGGACCGCACGCAACCGCCACCCTTTTATTCAGGCAAATCTAGGCAGCGCTGGAGACAGTCTCCCTTCTGCCCCTCCACCCTCTGACCTTCACTTCTGAAAGCCACTTGCTTTCAAGGTGAACAAATCTTGTCCTGGAACCAATTAAATATACATACCGCAGGGACGGGAGTGTTCTGGAAAGGATGTACCCAGTAAGAGGAGGCATTTCAGAATGAATTATTGATCAGGATTTTCTCTTCACACACACACCAACACAAGAGTCTGGCATTCCCAGGCTGGGGGAGATTGGATCTTGTGTGGTCTTCACAGGGTTAAGGAAAAGATAACCTCTTTGCTCCAGATTCTATTTGTCTGGCAAGTGGAAAACGTGTTTACATCTCTGAGTATCTCCTTCTCTTTGGTTTTCCAGAAAGCCCGAATCAGCAGATTTCAGAGGAATGCTAACGCATCTGACAGGCTTAGAGAAATGATCTGTCACATGAAAAGGATAGTTGGGGGGTGGGGGGCGACACTTTTCACTTATGTAGCAGTTTTGTTCTCGTCTCAAAACAGGTTGTGGGTATTATTTAAACGTTGCTATGCATGGCCACCTTGGTTCTATTAACCCGAGTGGAAACATCAGGTTTGATTACTGTTAGCAGTGGGGAAACTGAGGCAATGTAGAAGGATGGATTAAACACCGTCACTGAGGAAGTTAAGGGAGACGTCTCCTATAAATAGACCTCTCTCCCTCATCTCATGAGAACTACGGTGGGGATGACAAACCGGGTACAGTGCACCTAACTCTGGTCTCCTCACTCCCACTGGCTGCCATTTCGGCTAGCCCGGCTGATGGAGCTGTCTCCTTGCAGGCCCACTTAGTGGCCATTACCGTGAGTCAGTTCCCTGTGGTTGTATAACCAGTTACCGAGAGCATAGAGGTCTAAATAGCACACATCCATTGTGTCACGGTTTCAGCAGACCGGGAGTCCCAGGGTGGCTCAGCTGAGCCCTCTCAGCTTAGGGTCTCAGGTGGCTGCGATGAAGGTGTCGGCTGGAGCCGGCCTCTCATTTGATGAAGAATCTGCTTCCTTGTTCACGTGGTTTTGGCCGCTGTCCTGTGCTGGCTGTGGGGTGTGGTTCCTAAGGACCCCCTGTAGTTCCTGGCCACGTGGATCTTCTGATCATGCCCACTTTCATCAAGGAGAGTAGTTAGAGTCTGATATCAAGAAGGAGACTTATACAACAGAATGTAATTACATGGTGTCCTTTGTGATCACAAAAAGGAACACTCTATTGTATTTGCCTTATTCTGTTGCTTTAGAGCAGTGTTTCCCAAACTTTTGACATATGTGTACCCCTTCCATAATTTTCATAACGCTGAGTACCCCTCGTCAAAAAAAAAGGGATGTATTTTAATAACAATCAAAATTTATTTATTTATTTATTTGGTACATACACAAAATAATAATAAACAAAAAATAAAATTATTCATAATAAAATATAAATAAAAATTATATTATAAACAACATTTATTTGCACACCAGACCATCTCACGCCTCACAAGACTGTCTTGACTTGACTCATGAGAATGTAGAATTAGGCGCAGCTAAGCACAGTGCAGTGCATATCCCCACCAAACTCCGGTGCAACGCGTACCCCCACCAAACTCTTCCTGTACCCCTGGGGGTACGCGTACCACACTTTGGGAAACATTGCTTTAGGAGGAAGTCACGGGGGCCACTCTGGAGTCTGCCTGCCACACCCAAGAATCTGGAAGTAGAAACTCCTTCACACACTTAAGTTTTGAAGTAGGCTTTCAAGAGAAAAGGTAAGGATTTGGTCAGATTATTGGATATTCTCCATCTTCCACAAGACAGGCGAATTCAGCAGAAGATGGAAGCCCACACAAAAATAGGTATTTAATAAAGAACTCAAGAAAGCCCCAGCAGTGTGGTTCATTCATTATGATATACAGGATTAATATACTCAACTAATAGCCAGAGTACTAAAATGCCACCTTCAGGTCCTCTTTTATAGTCTCAGGGGCAGGGGGGGAAGGATAAACAAGAGAAGTTCCGCTCAATGCAGTAACGATTTATTGAACGCCTGCTTGTTGCTCGCCCCATCCTAAACCCTGAGCAGGAGACTCGGGATGCTTTCAGACAGAAGCAGTGTTTCTCAAAGCGCAGCCCTCAGCTGGATCAGTGCCACCGTAAGAGTGTATGAGGAAAGGTCTGCTTCTGGGTGGCATCTCAGGCCTATTGAGTCAACTCTTTGGGAGCAGAGCCCAGTCATGGGCATTTTAACAGGCACCCCTGGAATCTCATTCACGTGGTAGTTTGAGCAACAGGATGGAGCGGCACTCAGGAGACGTTACTAAACATATGACAGAACTGAGGTCTTATTGGAATGCGGATTCTGACTCAGTCGGCCTGGAGTAGACCTGAGAGTCTACAATCCTGAGGAGCTCCCAGACGATGTCATAGTTGCTGGTCCTCAGATCACACTCAGAAGAGCAAGAGTAGAAAATGGGAAAGACTGGAAGCGCCAAGTAGCAAAATTCTCCCCCTGCCCAAAGTGACATTGAAATTAGGGAATTTTAAGCAATTTAAATATTTTAAGTGCAAATCTCTGAAACTTCCAGAGCCAGATGAAGATTGCCTTTTGCTGTGCACTTGGTGTATTGTGACTTTGGTAGGAAAGTAATATTCAGGTTTGGGAGAAAGGGCCTGGATCAGGGCAGTGAATGATGCTAGGGGTGAAATGATGATGTTAATGAGTACATGATTAGAAAATAAGGACACAGAGAAGAGACAACGAGGATCCAGGTAAGTGTCTAGGAAGGCTAGAGCTGGGTCAGAGCTAACTAGGATAGACTGAATCCCAGAGCATTCTAGCACAGGATGAGATATAAGAATGCAATAAAATAAAATAAAATAAAATAAAATAAAATAAAATAAAATAAGAGCCTTAACAGTAATGAATCAGAATCAACTTAGAACCTCCAACCAAATGCACAAAAGAGAATGAGAGCAAATGAGAGTTCCTAGCAGACAGGGTATTGGGCAGGTGGGAAGGGAGGTGACCAACAACTTTGTTTTCCACCAGAAGCTGACAGCAGTACATCTCAAAGGCAATGGCTTAATTTTGAGCTAGAGAATAGGAGAAGGGAGATGCCTGGGAGGCACAGGGTGGCTAACATTTCAAACCTGAGTTAAGCTAACTTAGCCATGGGAGTAGGACCATTTTTGGAAGGCCTGAGACCATGTGACCTGGAGGAAAGACCACAGAACTGAGAGTCAGGAAACTTCTCTTTCTGGTTCATTTAATCATTCATTGTAAATTTATTGAGAGTCTGCAAGATTTTAAACCACGGGTTAAGTTCTAGAAAACTTAAAATAATTAAAATTAAAAAATAACAAAAAATATATTACTTAATAATGTCAATAATAATAACATTTTGAGTGAGTAATTTGTGTGAAGCACTATCTAAAGTAGTTCACATTGATTGGGTACTTTAAATATTAGAACAATCTACTGAGGTAGGTAGTGCTTTTATACCCATTTTTCAGATGTGGAAATTGAGGTGAAGAAATTGCAAAGACTATTTCTGCTCCACAGGAGCTTATATTTTAATAGTCATGCCTCCAATTAAAGGAGTGACTTCTGGTGACTTCTCAGTCTGTTTTCCTCTTCCATAGCCACACAATAATAGCTAAATATGTTAAGCGCTTGCTCTAAGCCATACATTGCATTTTATTTAGTCCCCAAAATGACCTTATGATGTAATTAGCATCATCGTTTCCATCTTGCAGATGAAGAAACTAAGGTTCAGGGAGGCTAAGTGATTTTCCCAAGGCACCACATCAAGAATTTAAAGCCAGGCAGTGTGACTCCACACTAAAACATAGCACACCTAAAAATAGGAGATTGAACCAAATCTTGGCAATTGCATGCTGTTAGAATGTTCTATAGCATTCCTATAAATTCCCTGAATCTAACAGAGTCAATGCCCCAGATACTTTGGTGCTAACAGACTATAATGGGCAGACAAAGAAAAAGCCACAACCTAAGGAGAAGCTGTAACAGGGAAAAATCCACTTGACGTCCGTGGGCAACGGCAACAGAGCCCACACAAGCTCTGCTGTCTGCGGGTGATGGCACAGATAGGCTGTGCCCCCGTGCGGACCCAGACCCAGCAGAGACTGCGTGGGAATGTCCCGTTCAGCTTGGAGACCTCCAGGGGCAGGGAATAATTGACTCTGTGCGTCCAGGGATTTGTTTCAGCGCAGATCCACAATGTAACCTTTCCCGATCCAGATGAAGAGGAAAGAGCTTAAATTGAGGTCCTGAACTGAAAGAAGAACACATTAATCGTGCTCATTGCTGGAGTCAGAAACAAATTCATATTTCCTGTAAGGAGCGTTATCAAGCAGGAAATCAAGTCCACGGGTGAGGGAGGTGGGGAGGCGCTGAGAGGAAGTGACAGAGGTGCCCCTGCAGACAGTGGTCATCGTACCTCCACTCTATAGAGCTTTATACACAAAATAGGTCTCCATAAACCACACACCACCCTTTGGCTGATATGATGGATGACTCAAAATTGAATGGATGCTCCAAAAGTTGAGAACTTCACCTTGTCCAGAGCCCAAGTGATTCATTTTTTCATTCAGCAGCTATTCAGGGAATGCCCCCTAAGCTCCAGGCCTAAGGGATGTAACAGAGAACCAAATAAAAAGCGACCCTGCCTTTCTCAAGACTATGTCTAAATACAGGAAATAATTAAAGAGCATGATAACGATGGATAAACCAAGAGTTAAACACGATAACTTCAAGTGATGATAAATGTTCTAAAGGGCACACACAGGATGTTCTGGTGGAGAAAGGCCGGAGATGGGCCCACTTAGATACGATGGTCAGGGGAGATTTCTGTTTTGAGGAGGCATTGGACCTGAAGGATGAGAAGAATCTAGGTAATGAGCAGTGGAGGAGAGTGCTAGGCAGAGGGAGGAGGCCTCTGAAGCAGGAGCAAGTGTGACCTGTCCGAGGACTTAAGAGGTGGCCGCCATGGCTGATGGGTAATGAGAGAGAAGCCACTGGGATGAGATGTGAGAGAAGAAGCTAGGGCAGAGCAGGGTCACACAGGGCTTTGGGCATCATGCTAAGGAGGCAGACTTTACTCTAAGACCAAGTAAAACTTAAAAAAATATATGTGTGTGTGTGTGTGTGTGTGTGTTTAATTTATTTCAGAGAGAGGAAAGGGAGAAAGAGGTGTAAACATCAATAATGAGAGAGAATCATTGATGGGCTGCCTTCTGCACACCCCTACTGGGGATCGAGCCTGAAACCTGGGCATGGGCCCTAACTGAAAATCCAACCAATGACCTCCTGGTTCATAGGTTGAGGTTCAACCACTGTGCCACACTGGCTGGGCAACAAATGAAGCTTTTCAAGCAAAGGATTTGCTTTAGAAAAAGATCGTTCTGCTACAGTGTAGAGAATGAGTTACAAAGGTCCTAGAATGGTGGCAGGGAGACCAAATAAAAGATTATCACAGTCATCCAGGTGACTTGGATTAGGTGGGGGCAGTGAGCTGGGGAAAAGTGGATAGGTTTAAGAGCTATTCTGGAGGTGCTAATGACTTAGGTGTGGGGAGGAGCCAGAGGGCATATCTGTGCCCTTATATAACCATTTTTCTATATTTGAAGCTCTCCTTCATGAATTTTGTTCAGCTTCATACATTGCAGATATCCCCAGGGGTGAAACACAATTAACCAGCCTGAGTCTCTCCTGTTCTTCTCCTGTGCTGATGACCATGACCACAGGAGGGAGGAGAGAGAGCCAAGGGCCTGGCGGACCCACCAGCTGGACCCGCAGCCTCCCGGCACACTCAGCTGCTGGGCTGGCTTTGACGAGAGAGTAGCACTCGGAGGAAGCCAACGATGCAAAGAGTTGGGCACAGAACATTGGAAAGTGCCTTGCCAGCCATTTCAGATCTACCTCAGCCCATCACCGAGGGACAGGGCCGCAGGGAGGAGTGGGTTGAAGATGGGGGTGAAATGGGGGGCTGAGGCAGGCTTGCTTTGTCTTAGCTAGAAAGGGCATCCTTTAGCTCCATAGTCGGCAAACTGTGGCTCTTGGCACCCTCGAGTGTGGCTCTTCCACAAAATACCACAGCCTGGGTGAGTCTATTTTGAAGAAGTGGCTTTAGAAGTTTAAGTTTAAAAAATTTGCTCTCGCCGAAACAGGTTTGGCTCAATGGATAGAGCGTCAGCCTGTGGACTGAAAGGTCCCAGGTTCGATTCCGGTCAAGCGCATGTCCCTTGGTTGCGGGCACATCCCCAGTAGTGGGTGTGCAGGAGGCAGCTGGTTGGTGATTCTCTCTCATCGATGTTTCTAACTCTCTATCCCTCTCTCTTCTTCTCTGTAAAAAAAATCAATAAAATATATTTTAAAAATATTTTTTAAAAAATTTGCTCTCAAAAGAAATTTCAATCATTATACTGTTGATATGTGGCTCTGTTGACTCAAGAGTTTGCTGACCACCACCTTAGCTACCTTGGATTAACAGATAGGAAAAGCACCGCATCTGCATCCTGATATCTCTGAACTTGTCAGAACTTGCCTCTGACTTGCAGCACACATGGGAGGGGGTGGTAAAAATTTAACCAAAACATCATTTGGAAACTCAGGTTCCCTCCCTCCCCAGGTCCCCACTCCCTTCTCCAAGCAGCCCCCCCCCCTGCTGACCCCAGCATGCCACCGCACAGAGGCCAGGTCTGGGCCAGAGGGAGTCATGGAAATGCTATCCTTTTGTGCCCTCGTCAGAGCCAATTAGACCTAAAGAGAGGGAGATGGAGGCCCTCGAATATTTTTTTTCTTTAAAACAAAATACACAAACTGACTTGAGTGGTCTGCCTTGGGGGGAAAAAAAATACAGAGGAAACGAAGTAGAATCCTAGATGGGAGGAAAAACAGGGTCGCTGGAGAGAGAACGGGAAGGCCTGTTTTGTTTGGCCTGCGCTGAAGGGCGTGAGCCAGCAAGGAGTGGCCCTCCTCTGACCATCCGCACAGGGGCTCCCTCCTGTCCTCCTAGCACTTCATACCTCCACGTTTTGACAGGTCATTTAACCCCTCGGGCCTTCATTGCCTTGTAAGTAAAAAGGAGAGGGGAAGACCCACCATAAAACCTTAACTGCCTGGAGACAGCGAGCCTAACCAAATGATCACGTGAGGTCATTTCAGGGTCAGGGGTCCAGGATTCTGACCGGGAGGCAGAATCATATTGTGGTAAGGAATGCCCTGCCATGTCCCGGCTGTCACCTTGAACAAGTTATTTATCTTCGCTTGTACTTTCATTTCCTAATGTGCTCAGTGCAGACCATAGTGGTGTTGTGATAACACCATTATAACAACATGGAGGAGTTAGCACACGTAAATAGCTTAGAACGGAGTACATAGGTAATATTTATTGCTCTGTAAACATTAGATGTGTTTTCTCTGAAAACTGTCTTCTGTAACAATCACCCCATGAGTTGAGCTCCAAAGAATTCCACTCAAGGATCCTTAGGCTCCCACGATGATCTGCAGTCGTCCTGTCTCCACGCTGCCATGGAAACTTTGTCTAAACTACCCCAGAGAGGTGGGGTTGGGGGTGGGGTGTGCCACCCAATTTGGAGAAGCACCCTGGGGTGCCTGGTTCCCATGGCTACCATTACCGACTGGTGGCCTTGCCTGTGACCAGAAAGTCCCTTCTAACTAGGAAAACTTGTGGGAACCGCAGCCCCCAAATATAAGGCCAACCACACACACAAAAGCCAGGCAGTTGGACACAAGATCGCAGAGCGGGTCTGTTTTAAAAGGTCAGAAAGTAACCTCAAGAGCCAACTCAAGCTCCCGTCTGCTGATCCATGTGCCAGGGACTCATGAAACAGAATAAATCTCTCCCCGAATTTGTTTTACTTGGGAAGGTCAACGATTCATTCATTAACCAGGCGTCTCATTAAAAGGGAGAGACACGACTTCCCAAAGCTCTGGGGATGCAGGGTTCTCAGAGCTGAGGCTGATGGGAGAGACAGGAAGACAACATCAGCTTCGTGACTGGGCTTGGGGAGCTAGAGAGCCCCCAGGATTTTTCCCTTCCTTAATACGAGGTGGAGTGTTCCCCCCAAATAAGAATACTATGTGGCATGTGGGGTGAGTCCGTTCTCTAACAAACTCCGAGACCCTCAGGAGCAAGTGTCCTCTTACTCATCCCAGAACATCCATGGGAGAAGAAGCATTGCAAACGCCGTTCCTTTTTTGTTGTTGTTGTTTAAAATGAGAATTTATTTACTTTTTTCTTTTTTTAATTTAAATTTTATTTTCCACTGATAGTTTGCATATTATTTTGTATGGGTTTCAGGTGTACCATTTAGTGGTTAGGCAATTACATACTTGTGAAGGCATTAAGGAGCACAAATTGGTAGTTACAAAAGAGTCATGGAGGTGTAAAGTACAGCCCAGGAAATACAGCCAATAATATTGTAAACACTCTGTGCGGGGCCAGGAGGGGGCTGGGGATATCACAGGGAGCACGTTGCAGATGCTTTTCCTTAGTTAACGAAGGGGAAACCAACCGAGGTCCCCAGAAATAGAGCTAGACCGAGATTGAAAAGCAGTAGAAAGAGTTGAAATTCAACCACATTGTTGGGACTCCCAGCTACTCAGGCAGCTAGCTCTTCCTGGATATTTTATTCTTTTCTTCTTTTTTTTTCAGGGGAGATTGCAAATGCAGTCCCCCTCTACAACAAATGATGCAGTGGAGTTTCCCACTTGTGGGGAAATCGCAGGGGTCAGCACATCCGGAGCGCACTGGAGAAGCCTCACCCTGGGATAACCACCTTCGCCATCATGGCAGCTCCCCTGATGACTTGGTATCTTCAGCGAGGAGAAGCCAGATGTCTTCCCATCGAATGTGCTGTTAATCCCCTCACTGGACCAAAAGGACAGCCAATATTTTGGAAAGAATTTTTTTTTCTTAACCCCACAACTGATCTCACTGCCTCAGGCACCCTCCCCTCAAACACACTTTCCTAATCTGCTCATGTCATTCTCCAGGTTAAACCCTTAAACCACTCCCTATTGACTTTAGGATAAAATCCAAAGGCCTTGTAATAAGGCCATTTCTTAACTGACTCCTGCCTCCCTCTCCAGCTTCATCCCTTCTTGTCCCCAACACTCTCCATTCCAGCTACCAGAAGCTTTCACTGGCCCCAATGGCCAGACTCGGTCTCTTTCCTCTTTTCTCTGAGATGCTGGGCATACTGTATGTGGCCTGCCCATCTCTTTCTGCTTTCTAACTTCAACCCAGTCAAAGCTAGATATCACTTCCTCCCTGTTGGATGCCTTGTCAGTTTCCTTGCAGGACTCTGTGGAGACCCCTTAGCAGGAAGGTTTCACCACCTTTACTAGTAAGTGATCCCTGTGCCAACAGGCCTGTGAGCTCCCCCTAGGGGAGAGGCTGGGAATATCCATGTCCAAGGCCTCAATCCCCACTACAGTGCCTGGAACAAATAGACAGTCAATAGTAGATAGGTAATTAACAGATGCCTTTGTCTCACCTGGAGTAGGCCCCTTTCCTTTAGTAATTTTACATACAACTACTTATCCTGATGTCTAATTACAACCTAGGAAAAATTAGGGAAGCAGAATCTATTGTTAATTACTCTGAAAATGATTATCACCTGCTTTCTCAGAGATATAAGACTGGCATCAATAACCAAAATCAACAGATGATCCAGAAGTCATTTCTAGCTGCTTTGGGGTGCATGACATTGTAGTATAAACTGTGTGTATGTGTGTGTGTGTGTGTGTGTGTGTGTGTGTGTGTGTAGGGGAGGTACAGTGTATGGCATGAATGAAGCAGGAAGAGGCATGCGCAATTGTGTGTGATGTTCGTTTTTATACTTTGACCTTTGTTTTTGCTGACCATGCATATGTGCCTGTTCCCTGAGAGCATACACACTACCAGGGAAAATGAGGGAGGAGAAATGGCAATGTGGGTAAAAATGAGTCTGGTACTGCAAAGTTATTGCCCAAAGACATACTACTGCCCACCAAATAGATAACCCATAATACCCCAGGAATTTAGCAATAAGCTACCAATGTCCACAGCGCCTTTATCATAAAACCTCTTACATTTATGTTGTATGCTGGAGTTTACAAAACACTTTTCCATTAGAGCACTCATTTGTTTCAGACAACGTTCTGAAAGGCCTGAAGAATATTTGTATCTCGCTTTGTTTTATCTCTAAATAATACAGTAAGCAGCCATGTACCTACAGACAACATAAACATTGGCACCTTGACAAGAACTTGTACTTGTCTGTGCTGTAGTCTCCTCCCAGTCCATCCTCTCCCCTACCCACAGCTCATACCAGTACACGAAATAAAACCAGGGGCTTCCCTATGTATGGATTTCTAAAAAGCATACTTTTATTTTCATTTTTTTAAACTTTATGAAATGGGCCTCAAGCAAGAGAAAAACTTTGTAGCTTGCTTTTTAGAACTTAAGATATATATTGCTAAATTTCAACCATATTGTTACATGGAGCTGTGATGTATTCCTTCTGTCTGCTAGATAATATTTCATAATTTAGTCATAATATATAATATGACTAACTATACCCTAGTTCATTCACCCCCTTCTCCCTCAATGGGTAATTGAGTTGTTTACATTTTGCTATTGAACAGCACTGCTGTGAATATTCTAAGACATATATCCTGGTACACGTGAATCTCAGTCTAGCATCCTTTGTGCCAAATTGAGCTACTTGTCTTAGAAAGTGTTTTTTTTTTTACTAGTTGTTGTTTTAATTTGGCTTTGCGAGACAGACACTCCTGTCTACTATAGGCCTCACTATTCCCTAATGCCTTATACATGGGCCACTTCATACATTTATACTATTTCCTGGCCTCTATAGGCAAATGAGTTTGAGATCCCTGTAATGCCTAAAAATATATAAATTTAAACTCATGGAAGAAAAGCAGGTCCAAGAAAATGTGCTTTCCAAAAGAATGCAGAAAGAACTCAGTTGAATCCCTGCATATTTTGGATAAATGATCCCTCGGAACTGAAACTGCAGCTATTCTGCATCAAATGGGGTGAAGTATAATCTCAGGAGCTCGTGGAATTCAAATGACACATGCAAATGGGATGGAACGTAAAATAAACAGTTGTTGAGGGCCTGTGCTGCCACAACGAACCCTCCTATCAATTCTTAGAGGTATAGATTGTTATGCCCATTTTATAGCCGAAGAACATGAAACATAGGGAAGGTCATTGGCTTCCCAAGCTAATTAGTAGGGGAGAGCTGGGATCTGAATGCATTATTGAACAACTGGATTCAAAGCACATGCACAGGACACTACAGCACACTGCCTCCAAGATAACTTTCTGTTGAGAAGTCACTGGTTTTATAAGAGGCACCTAATTCAACTCCCCATTAGTGCTACAAGGTGGGGAGTACCTTGCAGCACATTTGCTCTTGCTGTTTCTCAGAAAGAGGACATTGAGATCTAGGGGCTTGCCCAGGATCACCTGGGGAGTACCTGAAGGTGTTAAGTTATGAACAAATTATCCTCACTTTCACATCACCTCCTTATTCCGCAACGACTGAGCATCAAGTTCTACCAACAGGCCTTGAGAGGAGTCATTGCCAACTGACATAGTGTATTCCTACTGGATAGAAGCACAAGTCTCCTCAAAGCCAGGCACAGAAGGTGAGGGTCCCGGGGGGCAAGTTTTGGAAAGGAGAGAATTGTTGCACCTCTACTGCTCTGGACACGGATCACCTTCATGGATGGCAGTGTTGGGCTGCACTTTAAGTATAAGCCTGCTAAATTAGGAGGCACACACCACAGCTTAGAGAGTCACTAATCTTCCTAGAAAGAAGAGAAATGGTAGGAAAGCAGACTTCCAAAGAACAGTAACGTGCTTTCTAGAAACTGACAAAGAGCGGGAAGCCCATGCTACACGTTTTAATGTGATATCCTTCTCCCTCTCAAAGTAGGTTTAGAAAGTTGCAAGGATAAACTGACCATCGCCTTTGAAAACAAATCAAACTTTGAATTGTTCTCATTCAGGTCTGGATCCTGAATGAGAACAAAGACCATGGAAACCCTCCAACTTCAGAATAGTCACCCAGAGGAGCCATTATTGGGTTACTTACCAAAAATAATTGAAATTCTGACTCCATATCTGTTGAGACAGAGAATGTTCCCGAAATGCTAAGATGCAAATAGCATGAGCTGCTTCGAGCTTTAAGGGAAGCTGCCTCTGCCCTTTAGCCATCCCACAAGGGTGCCCTTCTTCGGGCACAGAACTAGACACAGAAGATGCAATGATAAATAAGACAGGCTTTGCCCTGGATCTCAGTTGGTAGGGAAGGCATACCCACAAACAGGCCCAATTGGAGCACCATATACAATGATAGAAGCATGCAGCTGGCCTGAAGAAAGGGAAGAGCATCGGGACTCTCATTGGTGGAGAAAACCATGTAGAAAAGCAGACGTCACAGACGAGTCTTCAGAATGGATGTAATGCTCAAGTTCTACCTCCTGGCTCTCAGGCATGTCCCTACAACTCTTTCTCTTGGGCAAAGGAAGGCCAACTAGTTATCTCTTGTGTGGCAGAGAATTAGCACTTCCATTTGGAGAGCTGAGGTTCAAAGGTCCTGAGACTGAAATGCAAATGATCACCTTGAAATGCATCCCTACAGAGTACAGCCCTTTCCTACAGCATGTGAAAGAGAGGGATCTCTACCCAAGTGTTCTCTGATACCTGGATTCCTTTCAGGGGACAGAGGCTGAACTGAAGGCTTCTAGCAGTAGCATCCTTCCTCTTATCTTTCTCCCTGTTGCCCAGCAATAATGGCGACCTTTTCCATTGTCTCAGAACCTACAAGTTCAAACGGGCGTCTCTGTCTTCTGTGACCATCAGATAATGTGATGTGACTGCCTCAGCTTTCCCCTCCAGAGAAACTACAGGTTAATTCTGTCCCAGAGTAGTAAAGGAGAAACATTAAGGGTGGGGGTGGATTATCATCACCTCCTCCCAGGCTATTTTAGCATTCTCACTCCTCCTGTCCCCCTCCCTCCCCACCGAAGTCCAACAAAGCCAACCGTTTCGTCCTGCTCTGTCCCTTTCCCCTGCACCGAAAAAAGCTAGCTACAGATGGCATGCACGGATTGGTGCTCCAAAGCTCCCCAGTGCCCACTCCCTTCCATCAAGCTGGTTCCTAAATCTGTGGATGCAGCAGACTTCAGAAGAGGAAGCGCGTGATCACGCAGCATGAGCCTTGGCACAATGGAGTCTGGGCTATGCCAGGGCCACGATGCCCAAGTCTCACCCACTCTGAGGCAGCACTCGGATTGGCATCTGGTTGCCCCACTGCCCACATGATGGGATTCTGGTTTTGAAAGCCAAGTTTCTCTCTCTTTATGGCACCCTGGGTAGTAGGTAAAGAAATGCATGATAAAATAGGGAGAAAGGAAAAAAAATCACCAGGGGAAAAGTAGTTGAGGAACGTGGGGGAAATCCATCCTTGAATACTTTCTTTTCTGCTCATTAATTTTTCTGCTTCCAGCTTCCAGGGGAGGGTCTTTGGAAGGGCCAGCCAAGGAAGAGGAATAAAGGGATTGGAGAGCTTTTCTTCCCTGGGAGTTCTTGCGCTGCTCCCAATAATCCCAGCCATCCCAGGTCCCATCCCAGAGCACTTAGCCACAATAATGCTCATTTGTTTGTGTTTATTATGTTCCAAGCATTGTGGTAAAATTGTACACTCATTTTCTCATTAAATCTCCAAGCAAAACTGAGGGTTAGTATTATTTACCCCATTTTCCAGAAGAGAAGGAAAAAAAGACATGCTAAAGAAGTTGCCAAATCACATAATTCTTGAATGTCAGAGCCAAGATTCAAACCTAGCTCAGTATGAACTTCAAAGCCTTTATCCCTAAAAAAATAAAATAAAAATAAAAAATAATAATCTAGCTCAAGGAGCTGTCCTAACGGAGCTTTGGCTTTCTGGAGCATTACCTGAAGCTCTGTGTCTCAGAAATATTTACATTTTAATAGCCTGTATCTTAATGGGGCTTCGAGGAGCAAAGAAATGAATTGCTTGTAATGCTATTTGGGGCACCGTGATAGGTCATAGAGGAAATACATGGGATCCAAAATGTGAAATAACAGTGTGTAGACTTGTCTGTCTCAACTCCACATTATAAAGACAGGCCCATCTGAAGGAAGGTTGAAGCTACTGCTTCACATTTATTCCAATAGGAACTGTGCTCATTGGGGGTTATAACCAAGAGAAATGTTGTTTGCATATAGGAAAGCTTTCCAATGAGCCTGTGGAAGTTTCGTAGATGGCTGCACACACACACTCAGTGCTCACCCCCAGCCCGGGAGGGAGTCAGTCCCACGTACCTGGTCACAGAGAAACGAACAAGGTGATTTCCCAGGAAAACTCTTGGCCTCAACTTGGAACCCTTAACTTTGACTTGGGGTATTTAGTTTTATTTCCCAGGACTTCCTAAAGACACACATGTAGCTGACATTTCTGTCCTTAAAACAACATTAGATAAGCAAAGCAAGAGACTTTCAACACAAAAGAAACACATTTTCCCAGACGTGGGTCAGGAATGAGTTGTCTAGCCAATAACATCTGGGATCTGATTGCCACCCTCCTCCGGGCGCCCAGCTCTCTCAACCCAAGTTGACTTTCTGTCCTTGGGGACCCGCCCTTATTGGAAATCTTTTCCTGACAGGCCACCAAACACAGCTCCTTGAAGGCAAACAGCAGACCCAAAGGCCTGTATTTGTCTTCGTTTCTTCCCTCCCGCTGTGCAGAGAAAGCTCACCTCCAGCAGAGAAAGATAGTGGTGGTGACCTGCTCCATTCCTGGGCTTGGCAGGGGCTGGATGCCAGTTCCCTCCTCAGGAGATCCCTCCCCTCTCCCCTCCGCTCCCCTTCCAGAGTGCTCCTGAAAGGAAGAGAGAGGAGAGGAGGGGAGCTTTAAGAGGACAGCTCACAGCTCACGTGACATTTCATCAATCAAGGCCTGCTGTATGCAAATCAACAATGAAAATAAATTGCATAGAGGTTCAACACATTCACTCCAGTGATGTGAATGCAGGTGAGCTAGATAAACATGGGCTCAGATTCCCCAGGGCTGCCTTTCTATGCCCTTTCAGCCTAAGCAGGAAGCCCTGAATAATCTGGTTCCATGCTATGAACAACGATATATGTTTTCTGACAAATGCTTTTATAATTAGCTTTTAGCCACCAAAGGTATATTGTTGTCACCGGGGCATTTGCACTTAAGAAAGGATGCGAAACTGGTCAGGGCTTAACCTCAGAGCAAAAGCCAAAGTCCCTCTTTATTATAGTGTCCTACAAAGCTCCCTCACAATTTACTTCCCACCAACCTCCCCCCCCTGCCACCGCCACCACCCCGACTTCATTTCTTACTCATTTCTCTCTTAGTTTCCTACTCACTCCCTTCCAGCCAAAGTGGTTTCCTCACTGCATTTCCTGTTTTAGTCTTTGCCCTGGCTATGCTTTCTGACAAGATTAACATTCCCCCCAGAAATCTCCTTGGCTCACTCCATCAAATCTTTGCTCAAATACTGCCTTTTCTAGGAGGTCTCCTCCCTTCCCTAAGCATCCTGATGCAAATGCTACCTGCTCCGTACCACGCCCCAACCCCATGCTCCCTCCAAATCCCCTTTACCCTGTACTATTTTTCCACTTGTCATTTCATAACATTCTGCTTACTTGTATTGTTTATCATGTTCATTTACCTTTATTTCATACCTCACTAGAATATAAGCTCTATAAAAGCATGAATTTTTGAGCTTTTTTAAAAAATCACCAATATATCCCAAATGTCTAGGATAACATCTTCTACATAATAGATGCTCAAGAAATGTTGGCTGAGTGAATGCTGAGTGAAAGGAACACACAACTAACGGAGGAATTTCAAATACTCTGGAACTGGGCATCCACCTCTGGCCATACTCTAGGCGATGGGTCCATCCAGCATGCGCAGAAACTCCAACGAAGAGCAAGCCTCCATCCTTAGTCCCTGTGGATTTGTTTTCCTTGCAGGTTTCACTCTTTGCACCCAAACTTGAAGTAAATCCACTCACATATTAACCTCCCATTCCATCCCCATTGTAGAGTTAAGGGGCCCGTGACCCTCAATTTGCTTCCTTATTTGCCTGCAATCCAGGCTTTACTTCCCAATCTCTGGCTCTAGGCTCTTGGCACTGCCTGCTACCTGGTCTGCTTGGATGCTGGGCCCCTAGTTCTGCCTGGCAACAGCCCCCACAGGGCACCCTGCTGTGCCCTTCTAGGTCAACTTGAACCCTAAGAGGAAGCAGCACTCTTGAATGAATCTTCATTCACTGCAATGCATAATATCAGCACACATTTAAATCAATAAAAGCTCTCAGCTTCATCAGGAGACACACTTAAGAAAGAGGGTGGCATAATTATGACTCTCTGTTCGGAATGTCAAAATGAACTTTGAATTTGTATATCAATAAGGCCAGAGCGAAACCTGTAAAACTCTGAAGCCACAATGATGACAAACTATCCCCAAATTGCACATGTATTTTAAGAAAATTTCCCTGTTCTAACTCTGTTGTTGCCGCTAATTCTCACCTGAGGATATTTTTCCCCGTTGATTTTTACAGGGAATGGAAGGGAAGGATTGGCAAGGGGACACAGAGGAGAAGGAGAGAAGAAACATCGAAGTGAGAGAGACACATCAGTTAGTTGCCTCCCACACGCACCCTAACTGGGGCCTGGGATAGAACCTGCAAGCAACCAGGTACATGCCCTTGACCGGGAATCGAACCTGAGACCCTTCAGTGCACAGACTGACACTCTAACCACTGACCTACACAGGCCAAGGCTGGTCTGGTTTATTTTGTTTGTTTGTTTTTTGACAGCATACATCAAATAATACTCTATTTTTCAAAGACTACCCAATCTCAAAACTGGGAAGCCACCTTTTAATAGTCAGCAGCCATCTATGCCAACTCCATATAGTATGGGCCAGGCCAGGCTGCTGTGGACGTGTGGTGGGCACTCTGCAAGCTCATAATACACCTGTGAATCTGTTTTGCAGTAATACCACCTCCTCCCAGTGGGACCCGCCATTCCTCATTCTGCGGGACCTCCCTGTCTTAGACTCCATAGCTTTCTTCTCCGCCCTCCCTTCTCGCGATACAAAAAATGATACCTGCTGTGTGCACATCCCTCTGTAGATTTCAGAGTACATGTACAGCCATAACCCTAAGTCTACCCCCACATCAACACCGTAGAGTGGGTAGAATGGTCCATATGTTATAAAAGCAGTGACTGACGTTCTAAAAACATTGGGGACTTGTGCCAGGCTCACAGCTGGGCCATGGTGAGTTAGGTTCTGACTCAGGCCCTTGATTCCACAGCCTGGGACCAGCCTTCTCCTCCTGCTGCCTGGTTCTGTCACCCAGCTTTCAGTGGTAAGTGTAGCCCCAGGTAACACTTCCACAGATAAACTCTTTTCATGCTGCCAATGTGCGATTCCTCATCCTACCTGCACATCAATGCAGGAACCAGCTGCGGCCCTCACACACAATTCTCTGCTCCGTCTCCCTTACTCCTTTGTGCTCTTGATTCACACCTTGACCACTGCACTATTATATTGTTTCACAGTTACGCGCGGTGTGTCTCTCTCCTCACACTGTGTCTCTCTCTCCTCCAAGACAGGACTGCGTATTACTCAGCTCGGTTACCCCAGATTTTAGCACAGTGCTTGACATGAAAGTTTCCAATATGGGTGTATAATTTTTGAGATGTGGAATGAATGACAATCGTAGCCTAGAGAAGAGGAGCATCCTTCCGCATCCAGATCACACCTACCCCGGCCCACGTACATTATCACAGCCATGCAGACCCCTCCAGAGCTCACAGGCAGAGGCATGCTACACAGCCACAAATCACCCGTTTCTAAAGTCCCGGGACCCTCAATATTGCTGCTCCCAGAGTCTATGGAGCCCGGGCTGGTGTGGCTCAGTTGGTTGAGTGTTGTCTCATGCACCAAAAGGTCACAGGTTGGATTCCCAGTCAAGGCACATGCCAGGGTTGAGGGTTCAATCTCCAGTAGAGGGTGAATAGGAAGCAGCCGATTCATGCTTCTCTCTCTCTCTTTCCCTTTCTCTCTCTCTCTCTCTCAAATGAATAAAAACATATATTCTTTAAAGTTTATGGAGAAACTCAACTAAGAGAAGCAAAGAGTTGATAGGGGCAGAAACATGGGACTCGAAGGAAGAAGAGCTGTCAGGAGAGCAGAGGAGGGAGGTGGTGCCAGGAGGAGCATCAGCTATGTCTCCATCTCCAGCCTTTACCTTGGTGTGCCAGGCCCTGAGAATTCTCTGTGTGAAGAGTGAGGCCCCTGTGAGGAAAGCAACAGCTAAGTCAAGAAAAGGCTTATATTTCAGTCTGGAATTGTCTTTTCTGTAAGCAAAGTCCAAAGCTCCCTGAAAAGTGGCCCAGCTATACCTGTTTTATCACCATAAAGCTTCACTCCAAATCTCTCCTCCATGTGGCATCCCTGTTCTACACACACACACACACACACACACACACACACACACACACACACACACACCATCTCCTGGGACCAAGCTCAAACATCTATCACAAGGAGGTGATCTGGAGCTTTCTCGGCTGTCTTTACAAATCAGTTAAATTCAGCTAATGTGCTAAGGCCTCTCGTGTGGCAAAGCTCAGGGAACACAGACCCTAATAAAAATGACTCCTGCCCGCACGGAGCTCTCCGTCAGGTAGATCAGATGAACTCGGAGAGAGGTGAGGGGAGCTGTAGCAAGCAATAGACACACTATTGCTTGGGATGAAGGGAAGGGAGAAATTAACTCCACTTGAAGAGGATCGGTACCCCTGGTGGAGGAGATGGGACCTAAGCTGGCCCAGGAAGGATGGCACTCGGGCCACTTTGGGGGTGGCTACATAGGTCTCTGTGTAGAACCCCTGTCACTGTCATGACCTCTGCTCTAGGGAAGACCTCAGGCAGAACTAGTAGACTCTCCTAAGAGCAGTAAAAGTCAACCATGACACCAAGAAGCAAAGATTAGAGGTTCAGGTTTCTCCCCATTTGGGAAGATGTTGGTCCTCTAAACAAGCCATGGAATGATGCTGACTCACTCAGTAATTGGGAGGCCTCAAGGTATTAGATAAAAGCATGTACGTAAAATGCCTAGAACAGTGCCTACGTGAAGTCACCCAGCGGCACCACTACTTTTCTTACCAGCACCATCTCACACTCTTTTGTATTTACTTTCAAGCTGGCTCTCCAGTGCCAGTCCCTGTGCCCAGTCTTAATATCAAATTCAACCCTGGCCACGTGGCTCAGTGGTTGAGCATCAACCTATGAACTAGGAGATCACATGCCTGGGTTTTGGGCTCAATCCCCACCCAATGTGGGGAATGCAGGAGGAAGCCAACCCATGATTCTCTCATCATTGATATTTCTATCTTTTTTCTCCCTCTCCCTTCCTCTCTGAAATTAATAAAAACATATATATTTTTAAATCCAAATACAGGGACTTCAGTAAGAAAATGCCACTTTTACAATAGAGTCCTAGAGGAGGGGCAGCATTCCATGGGATAGGGGCACTCAGAACCTGTCAGGAATTGGAGACTATGTTCACACTGCTTTACAGGGAGCAAACAAGTGAGGACAGTGGGAGGCACTGGCAAAGTCCCTAGGGATCAGAGCATGGGGGCTATGGATGCCAGGCCTAGGAGTTTCCATTGGCTGGCACCTGCAGGGAACCACTGAAGGTGTCTGAGGAGTGAATTGATCTGTTTAGGTCCCTCCTGAGACCTGTGTCCTCACCTCAGGAAGTAACCAGCCTGCAGAGAAAACGGTGTGAATGCTATTCCTAAAAGATGGGGAAGGTCTTTCTTGTCTCTCTGGTCTGGATATTTGGAACCCCATTTATATGCAGATATCTCTGAGAGCCTTCAATGCCACGTCCTGAACTGGACCCTGGACACTGACAGGCAAGCCACAGGTGAGCACGGAGGTGGCTCTCTCCATCCTTGGTGAAGGGACCATACAGGCCTGTCTGAGCAGAGCCTTCTGCCTACCAGCGTGTGGGTCCCCTTATGGCTTAGGCCAAGCAAACATGGTGTGTCTCCTCTTATTCATGACATATTATCCAACTTTTCTGCATGTTTCCAAGAGGATGTGCTACTAACTGCAGTCAATTTCATTGCAAATCTATGGTATTGACCAACCAACCAGGGGGATGCGTTTCCACTGAATCATGCATATTCCTTTGTCCGACCCAAACAGGGCTAAGAGTAACCCATTCTTGCCATATAAGGGTGTTTGAGTGAAAGCATGTAGACCCTAATCATGAAGGGCAAGCTGGAAAGTGGTATGGCCAATCTTGCTCTCAAAAAAGGAGGAAGTGCAGTTGGTATTGCCTAACTCCATAATCGGCAAACTGCAGCTCTCAAGCCACATGTGGCTCTTTGGCCCCTTGAGTGTGGCTCTTCCACAAAATACCACAGCCTGAGTGAGTCTATTTTGAAGAAGTGTTGTTAAAAGAAGTTTAAGTTAAAAAAAATGGCTCGCAAAAGAAATTTCAATCGTTGTACTGTTGATGTTTGGCTCTGTTGAGTAATGAGTTTGTCGACCACTGGCCTAACTGATTCCATTCAAATTCCCTGAATCTGTGCATTCATAGGCTTGGGTGGTGCTGGGGCAGAAACTGGGGCCTCCATGGAAGTAAGGCTTTTTTCTTCTGGTTTCTGGGTTACCATGAACTAGAGAATGTTTCCATAGCAAAATAAATAATGTGATAGTTACAGGGAAGGTTTTTTAAAAATAATAATAATAATAATAATAATTGGGCATATGGTTTGACAAGTGTTAGTGTGCTTAGGAAAATATAAGGGGGATAAGCATTTAAAATTGGGGCTGTTCCTGAAAAGTCTTTGGCATGTGGTCACCTGCACACAGTGCCCTCATTGACATGGAATACAATAGGCATCATCCAGCGTGAGCCCATTAGACAAATCACTGAGCACAACTCGGTGTTACCTGGGGTCCACGTGTAGGTCGGTCTCAGCACTGCTCAGCTGAGCCTCTTTGGGCCTCTCAGCAGCTAAGCCGCTCACTCAGAGTCTCAGCAGCCTGCAGGCAAAGGGCGGCTTCCTCTCTGCTTGTC
This sequence comes from Vespertilio murinus, assembly GCA_963924515.1. Classification (NCBI taxonomy): domain Eukaryota; kingdom Metazoa; phylum Chordata; class Mammalia; order Chiroptera; family Vespertilionidae; genus Vespertilio; species Vespertilio murinus. The sequence continues at coordinate 29,768,457 of OZ004719.1, forward strand.
AGGATGTCAGGAGACTCTGGCCAGTGCAGCTCTGGGAGCAGACTAGGAGGGTAATCAAGTTAACTACGCGCTGTCCTCCAGAGAGCTGAGCCTGGGGGGTTATCCATCTCTTTTCTGTGCAACTTAGAACGGAATAAAATGGAAGCTTTCCTGACCACCACAGAATTGCTTTATTCTCACCTGCAAAGTGCATTGTTGGTCTTGCTCACCCCAATGCACATATACACAGACCTCCATCACAATCTCTCTCTCTCTCTCTCTCTCTCTCTCTCTCTCTCTCTCTCTCTCTCACACACACACACACACACACACACACACACACACACACACACTGCAGGCTCCATTTGGTTGTAGCTCCTGGGAGGGCTTCAGAACGGAGCCAAATTTACATAGAATGCCAGACAAGCCCTCCGGCCCCTGAAACTTCACACCTGTCTCCTGCCAGGACCCAAAGTGCCATCTGCTTCTCGGGGAAAGCCAGACACAAGGCCTCTCTTCATGCCTGTGGTCGCTGATGAGAAAACCTGGCGCGGGGACCCTTAACTGCTCAGAAATAACGTGTGGAATGTAATACGCAGGCTCGTGAAGAGCCGGAGGAGAAGCCTGGCACTCTTTTTACCAACGTGCAGGGTAGTGGCTGGGGCAGGCAAAAGGGAAACTGTTTAAGGACTCAGCCTGGTCCCAAGCTGTCCCCTCTGCCAAGGACTCCACACGAGACAGTCCCACGGAAAGGGATTGAGAGGCATCCGGGCTGGATCACAGCTTTCATCCATTCCACTTGAATCGGAGACCCTCTCCTGAAAGCTTTCCCACCCCCTCACAGTAAAGAAGTTTACTCCTTAAGGACACTTTTACAATACAGTCCTAGTGGGCTGTAGTTAAACAATAAAAACAAGTGAAAATAAAATACAGTTCTTCTCCAGTTGTGAGGACAGAGCAGAGAAAAGCCCCTCTCCCAGTGTAAGGTTCTCCCTCCCCCCCAACTGATGGGCGGAGCTAACACATGACTGGCACCTGTCACAGAGACATCTCCAAAACATTGAACCATCAATCAGCACGTGCCAAAGTGTCCTGGAGCCCACCCCTTCCTGTTTCGCCCTGGGTCCAACCCCCTTCTGTTCGGCCCTTAAAAGGACCATGTGCTGCTCCTCCATGTCCAGGAGGCTGTTCAATTCTGATTTATCTACCTCCGTAATGAGTCCTGCTCATTACCGGCGAATAAACTTTACTTTAAAATTCCTTGGTGGTTAATTTCCTGCTTCCCTTCAAACCTCACACCCAGGTGCGTCCAGCAGTGTCTGAGCAAAGACAAGCCCCGCCTAAAACAGGGAGGCTGAGCCCGGCTCAGTGGTTGACCAGGAGGCCCCAGTTCAATTCCCAGTCAGGGCACACGCTGGGTTTTGGACTTCATCCCCAGTAGGGGGCGTGCAGGAGGCGGACGATCAATGATTCTCATCATTGATACTTCTATCTCTCTCCCTTTCCCTTCCTCTCTGAAATCAATACAAATATATATTTTTAAATATTAATTTTTTTAAAAAGAAAGAAACAGGGAGGCTGAGAGAATCAGGCCGGCTCCCAGCATGGGTTAAGCCCAGGACCGCTCTGAGGCACGCAGAGAGACTGGGGCAGAGCCTGCCCCCAGTGGCGCTGGTGACATGTGGGGCCGATGTGTCTTCATCGTGGGAGCTGTTCTGTGCGTGGCCAGATGTTCTGCAGCTTTTCTGGCCTCTACACGCTACATGCCTGTGCCGCCCCTCCCCCAGGGGACACGCCAACAGCCATTGTCAGATGTCCCCTGAGAGTGAAGTCACCCCTTTTGAGAACTGCCAGACTCGATGATCTCCTGAGGTCTCCTCAAGTCCCTCGCTGGGGTGCGTGGGGGCAGAGAGGGCTCTGACACAGCGCATCGGTCACGGAGAGGGATGTTGGCCGTTGGTGAGTCCGCATCTCCCATCAGGCTGTCGCTTTGCGAGAACAGGAGCCATTGCCACGCGAGCACTGCTGCCTCTCCAGCCCGTGGCCCGGGGCCTGGCACGACGTAAGGAATGACTCGTGGCGGGGATGAATGGCAGGCCCCATCCCCCTCTCCTTCCCAACCCCACCTCCGCTCCCGTGCCAAGCGCCCTGTCTTTGTGTCGGTGGTGGGAGCATGGGGGGGAGGGAGGGGAGACATCTTCAGAAACTAATAAAATAAATGACTAAATAAATGGAACCTCTTGTCTAAAGAACACCGAGATAAGATAAATCATTTTGAGTCCTGGGAAAATTATCTCCACCATCCTGCCCCGGTTTCTCCATTCAGCCAGAAAACACTTTAATTTATCTTGTGAAATTTTTCATCCGCTAGACGAACATTAAGTATTTCTTTCTTTCTTTCTTTCTTCTTCTTCTTCTTTTTTTTTTAAAAAAATATTCTCCTCTCTACAAAGGTGGGTGGACTCTCCACTCGTCGGAATAAAAGCTCCATTAGCCTCAGAGCACGGGAGGTTTGTGAGGTTGGCCTGGATTCAGGGCCGGCAGAGGGATAAGGAAACCTGACACTCATTCTTCATGTAATTAGAGTTGGTAAAATAAACTGAGTGCATTTCATTAAGGGAATGGACCCGTCAGGCCCAGGACAGAGCGGGAATCCCATGCTCGCCGGCCACACCAACCTTCCATCTCAAATGAACCCCCAGCTGATATAAAAAAAGCTTCCCGTGGAGTCATTTGGGGATCATTCCTGCACCCCAACTTCTGTCCCTTCATGCTCTTGGTCTCTCTCTGAGTCCACAGAGTTTCTCAGCTGGCTCAGACCGAGGAGACACTACCCACAGGTGTCTTCTTACACGTGACACGTGGCTCTGCCTCCCCCCCAAAGTTCCTCCTTAGAGTACTTTCTCCCACCGGGAACATGATGTCGTCTGCAAACATATCCAGGTTCTCACCCTGGGCCACGCGGGCTTTGCCTGTCATGCTAGTCGAGAAAGCCACACGTTTGACCAGCCCAGTGATCGGTTGCAACATGAATCAGATCATTGACTGGGAATCAACAGAATAACCTGCGATGAAGAATAAAGTTTCTTTTGAAAAGTAAGCAGCCCCTTCCTAAATTCAAATTATGGTTCTTAGCTATGTCGGTACCCTCTTCTAAAACTCTGAGCCGACCAAACCCAACCCAGCTTTCAAAGAGCCAAGGGGAGAGGGGGTGTCATCAAAACTCCATTGTACGCCACAACCGGTTTGGCTCAGTGGATAGAGCGTCGGCCTGCGGACTTAAAGGTCCCGGGTTCGATTCCGGTCAAGGGCATGTACCTTGGTTGCTGGTACATCCCCAATAGGGGGTGTGCAAGAGGCAGCTGATCGATGATTCTCTCTCATCGATGTTTCTAACTCTCTATCCCTCTCTCTTCCTCTCTGTAAAAAATCAATAAAATATATTTTTTAAAAAACTCCATTGTACATTCTTAGATTAATTGCTGCTCAGTCACAGCTCTGAATGGTCTCCACGTTTGTCGTAGCTCTGTATCCCGCCTTCACTTTGGCTCACTTAAAATTAATGTCAGCCCCAGCCAGTTTGGCTCAGTGGATAGAGCATCGGCCTGAGGACAGAAGGATCCTGGGTTCAATTCCTGTCAAGGGCATGTACCTTGGTTGTAGACTCAATCGCCGGCCCTGGTAGGGGCTCATGTTTGAGGCAACCAGTCAATAACTCTCTCTCACATGGATGTTTCTCTCTGTGTGTCTCTCCCTCTCCCTTCCACTCTCTGAGAATCAATAGAAAAATATCCTCAGGTGAAGAGTAACAAAACATTTAATATCAATTTCCTCTAATGGTCTTACCCCTCCTTACTTAGCAGACGCTCCTATTTTATTATTATTTTTTGCATATTTACCTATAAAAGCATAGTAGGTGGGGAAATGTGCCAGGTTACAGAACAGACAAGCCAGCTCTCCACGGACCCTGGAAGAACATCTGCAACAAGAGGCAAGAAGGTGCCAGAAGGACAGGCCAGGACTGCCAGGAAGCAACAGCATCCTTTGACGCAGACAGGCTGAGCGAGGGGTTCTGGACGTAGGAGTTGCTTCACCCAGAGGCGCAGCCTGGCTGTCTCCGCTCAACGAGCACCTGCAGGCGCTGGGGCCCCAGTGCTGCACGCTGGCCCAGCCCCCAGGGTCCGAGGAAACAGCCAGGACTGCAGTGTCAGCGCATGGGTGGACTTCCCTGATGACAAGACTGTGAGATCCAGCTCCCCCCCTCCCCCCTCTCTGGGGCTCCTTGAGATTAGGAGAGGCCATTTCCTCTCCAGGGAACACGATACTGAGCTAGCCTGGATGAATTTCTAGGAGCGTTTTTATCTCCAGAAAGCTATGAAAATCGAGGAGCTATACCCAGGGCCACGGAGGCACCAAGCAGACTTGGGGTGGGGGTGGGGGGCGGGGAGCCAGTCGGAGCCTGACTCTGTCCAGTCGCTGAGCGGTTTGAGGGAGCCTGGGTCTCCTTTGACCTGAGCATGTCCTGAGGGGCTGGTGTAGTTCCTCCTAGTCCTGGTGGGTGAGTGTGGTGGTGTTTCCTCTTTCATTGTCTCATGCCTCACTCATAGTAATGTGTGTGCATGGGTGTGTGCGCATGCATGGGTGTTTCCTTGGCCATTCGAGACCCATTTCCATGAGGACAGAAGCCTCAGCAGAGGCTGGGAGCGGAGCTGAGGCCCTCCCTTGGCGGTTGGGAGGCCGTCTGTTAATGCCCTCGTCCATGAACTCAGACATTTGGCATCCCTGGCATCTGCCTCTCCCCGTAAGCTCACTGGAGAGTGGAGGGCAGCTCCTCTTCCCTGCTGGCCTTTGTACACCCTCTTCCCTCTCCCCCTCCCGCCGCCCCCGTCCCCCGCTCTCCTTCTCCCCTCTGGTTTCTTCAGTTTCAATGACTTTATTGGCATGACGAATGTTGCCAAAGCCAATAGAACTGAGTCTCGGTGTCTGGGGATGGATTTCACAGTGGGAAGGGGGTGACCGGGGCCGCGGACCGCATTCCCACTGTGGGTTTCTGCTTCAGTCGGAGGCGGTGGCAGGCTGCCAAGGACCTTGTTCACTTGGGTTTCCAGTCCCAGCTGAACTCACCAGCCTTGTCTCCAGACGGAGAGAACGCTCTTATTATGGCAGAGGTCATGTCTGGAGCCTCGAGTCTGGGGGGGAGGGGGGGAGAGGGGAGGAGGGGTGCTGGTGCTCCAAGCTTATGTTTTCAAGGGAGTCGTTTATAAACAAACCCCTGTGAAGACTGCGCTGTTACAGCCCCGGCCTCACAGACGGGGCCAGGGTGGCAGGACAGGGGGCTCGCACCCCGCTCCACAGGGCACTGGAAGGGTCCTGGGTGGGTCTTCTGAGCAAGTGTGAGTCTTACCAATGGCCACGCCCTCCCTCCACCCAGCACATGCGCTGAAAGGACAATTTAATTTGGAGAATGGGAGACAGGCAAGAGGAAGGGGACATTGTCACAACTGGAGCCCAGAGCATCCATCTCAAATGAGTTCTAGCTCAGGAAGTCTCCTTCCTAATCAGGGAGCCTTATGAGGCTTATCAAGCGCTCTCTCTCTCTCTCTCTCTCTCTCTCTCTCTCTCTCTCTCTCTCCTTTTTTCTCCCTCTTTCCCATTTTCTTACTCTCTCTCTCTCTCTCTCTCTCTCTCTCTCTCTCTCTCACACACACACACACACACACACACACACACACAGGCACGCACCTTGTCAGCACAGCAGGCATTCCCCTCCAGGGTGCCTCGGCCGATGGAAATTTCTATTTGCAATGAAAATCAACTTTGGAAAACGTCACAGCAAGAGACTTTTTTTTTTCCCTCCCCTGGCTGCCCCAAGATTGATCTGGTCCATAGGATGCCCCAGATCATTGCATTCGGTAATTTCATTCTGCTTATGATCTATTTCTTATACGATCAATATGATAAATGTGAGGCAGAGCAAAGTGGGTTACGGCCCGACGCTGGCGAAGAAAGGAAGGAGAGGGGAGCGCTGGGATGCCTGGCTGTGTGTCTCATGAAGCAGAAAAGCAATTCAGTCAGACTAAAGGCTACAGACAAGGCGGTATATTCGCCATGATAAATGCAAATGATGCGACTACATTTCCCCCAGCACACACGGGGGGAGGGGGAGGGAGAAAGGCCCCGCTGTCTGGGATCACAACATTCCCTTAGGATTCCACAGGAAATTTGCACAAGGCAAGCTTATTTGGGGGGGGGGGGGGGGGGAAGCGGGGAGTAGAGGCACTGAGCGGGAAGAATTAGAGTTGCTTACATAATCAGTGCTAATAGCAAACCCCCCCCCCTCTTCTCAACCTGGCCATGCCTCTGAGCATCGCCATTTTTAAAGCACAGCACAACAGAATCAGGCAGCCCGCGAGCAGAGAACCTCGGGAAAATATGGGACGGAGCACTGATCCATGAGAACCCCCTCATCATCTGCGAGCATCGAGGTTCCCTTGGCTACAGGTCCTGTTGAGGAGCAATCAGTTTCACTGTCTGCGGGGTTATTTTGTGCCAGGGTCTTCTGTGGGCCAGCGTATCCATGCGTCCTTGAATGAGCCACGGAATTCTCTCCATTGAACTTCCATTAGCTGTTAACGGGGGGAAATTATATCTCGGCCGCTGCGGGAGAGGATCTTTATGAGGATGGAAGGAAATGATTTAGATAACCTCTAGAAATATATAATGTTCCCCGAGCACGAGGTATGGGCTGTGGCGGGCACGGTGATGCCTCTGAAAGGAGAAGTAGAGAGCATGCTCTCAGAAAGGTCTGAGATCGATGGGGAAGTGGAGTTCAGATGCAGGAGAAGGAGAAGCAAGCCAAGTGCACATGGGGGAAAAAAGTGTCCTGGACCAGGAGGCGTAAACCCTGAGTTACAATCCAGGCTCTAGCGCCCCTCACTGCATGACCTTACAACTTCCTTTCTCATGCAGGGCCTCAGTTTCCCCCAAAGGAACCGGAGACATTTGGGCGATCTCCAAGGCCCAGACTTTGTATGATACTACGACCAAACTGGGCCCTAGCGTGGATGCGGATGTTCAAGAGTGACCTGAACTCCAGGAGGAAATAAAACAGAGGTGGGCCGAAACCGGTGTGGCTCAGTGGATAGAGTGTCGGCCTGTGGACTGGAAGGTCCCAGGTTCGATTCCGGTCAATATATATATTTTAAAAAGGTGAATTTTAGAACAGGGAAGGGCATGCCTTGGTAAAATGGAAGGGCAGTGATATTCCAAGTGGGGAACTCAACCTCTCTAAGCCCCCCCACCCCCCCCCCAAAAAAATAGGGCTGGGCAAGTTCCAAGCAAGCATGTTCAAACAACTCAGGTGGTTGGGCCCGGAGGGAAGTAAGGAGAGAGGCAAAGAGCATGAAGGATGTGCTTGGCTTCTGGGCCCCGGCCTGGGATGAGGAGGTAGGGTGGAGGGTGTGGACTGAGCTGTCTAGCTGGGTGGGCTCTTCTTTATGCCTATGCTGAGAAGAGCCTGACCTGCTACCCCGTCTCCCTCCCATCTGTATCCAAAGGACATAGCCTTCAGGATCCTCCTCCCGAGGAGCGCTCTGTCACCACAGTGCTGCTGCTGTTTCTTGTGTCCTTTCAGTAAATTAAATTGGAAGCTGCTGGCCCTGCTAGTGTTTGATCCTTCCCAGACACCTCCGCCTCCTGCTGCAGAAAGCCTGGGGCTGGCCAGTGGGGATAGTAGGAGAGGGGGAGGAGGGTGCTGTCCGGGGAGCTGTCACAGGAAGATGGATTCCAGCACCTCTGTCCTCCTACACCTCCCTCGGCATGGAATTCTTGTCTCTGGAAAAGCGCAGTCGGAATGTCCCTTCTGTTTTCACCTAGCTGGCAGAGGCTGAGATGAGAGCTTCAATGGGCGTGTTGCTTAAGTGGCCGTTGCTCTGAGGGCAGGGCTGGGAACTGTGATCCCAACTGAGAGTCAAGCCATTCCTGGCCCATGTGAAAATGGTCAGGCCGACTCACCTGGGCATTTTCTGTTTGCCAGGGGACTGGAGGAATCGCGTATTCATATGTACTCTGTCTACGGAAGGTGTATCTTAGATTTTTATTAAAGATGACCATATATTTGTTCACTCCATTTACTTTCACCCACAGGGAAAGGGAGTCCACATTGCATCCCTCCTCTATAGCTGAGGCAGCTGAGGCCTGTCGGGGCCACAGCGAGGGTCATGAGAATGCCCCGGGGTCTAGACCAGTGTGGGAGGTCTGGGACTTTGGCAGGAGAAGGGGACCTGAGTGGGGGGAGGGAGCCATGTGCGACTGTTCAAAAATTAGAAGAAATAAAACTCTAAAAATGGGAACTATTTATTTTAGTCAACAGTTTCTCCTCTCCTCTCCATTCAGATATCTCGGCAAGTATGAAGTTCAGAAGAGAAGGCAGAGTAGTGTCAAGGACCAAAGGGCAAGCCCTACCTACCCTCTTTGACCTTCATGAAATGAGTTGCCTAGACAGAGCGCATAGGCTTCCTTACTGATGACTGAAGATCATCAGTAAAACAAAAAATGTTATGGGCTGTGCACTGAGAAGCCAGAGCTGGTGCATTAAATTGAGAATGTGCAGGTTACGACCCGCTGAAGGAGGAGGCACAGTTGCACACATCGGGTCAGGAAGTAAATCCCTCAGCATCTAAGCTCCCACTTTGGGGAAGTGAAAACCCCAGGGTAGTTTTGATGGAAAGCGCAGTTCCAATACATTCACACAAAAGAATTAAAGTCATAAGACTTGTTACTTACAGAACCAGAGGAGTGGGGAGGGTGCAAAAGAGCTGGGGGAAGGGCAGCCCACTGTCCCAGGTCAGCAGCCAGCAGGATAGAAGCCCTTTTTACTTACAACATGGATGGGACAGAGGCCACTAACTTTTCAACTCTAAGTGGTTATTTGAAGGGGTGCCCCTGGGAAAAGCAAAGGGGGAACCTGGAGCAGGAATCAGTCCTGAGCTGAGGTCCCTATCTAAGTGTCCAGACTCTGAGTGTGAGCAGGGTTGGCATCCTGTAAAATGCCTAGGCAGCAACTCAACATAGTTGTTTTTTCTTATCACAGTTTGCGATCCAAAAAGGGAGAAGTACCATTCTTCTCCCACCCTCCTCATGTCTGGGTTCATTTCCTACCGACTTTACTATTTAAGCTTCTTAGAGTTTTTGCCTTAAAGAGATTTCTGGTGTGCCCTTTGCTAGCAGCCCAGGCTGCTCTTCTTTTGTTGGTAATGAGTGCAATTCACATGAGAAGCCAGAACCTTCTGAGACATTTGGGCGAGTCCCAGGCAACTCCTCTGCCAACGCCACTAGCCCAAGAATTCCTCTCGAGCCCCCATGCCACTTAGACTGCACTCCCTCCAGACCATTCTCAAAGCTCCAGAATAAGGCAACCACTAAAAACCAATGGGAATATTCCAGTAGGAAGCCTTCCAAAGTCACCAGAGACATGAATTACCTTTCCATAATTGGGAAAGTCCACCAAATAGCCGAGAAATGGTCTCTTTTCTTTTTCCCCCAACTTGCCAATCGAAACACTGTCTGCTCCCCATCTGAGGCATGTCATGAGGCCTGTTCCCAACGAACTCAACCCCAGTAATTGGAAGCAGCCCTGCCTTGCCTTTGGTCTTGGGTATTTTCATCCGTAGACTGTTGGAGCCAAGACATACATTTTGCCAAGGAAAACTTTCCTTTGAAAACTCCATCTTATCCAAACAGAGTTGGAATTGACTTTTGGCAGCTCCAAAGATAGTTCTGAGTTATGAAAAATAGTACATATGTGTCAGCCAATCTATGAGATTGTCCCCAATCTGAAAATTAAAAAAAAAAAAAGCAGCCTTGCCCATGAACTTGTCTTTCCTTCCTGTGAACTGAAGAAGGCAATGCACCTGTAACAACCTCAGAGCTCAGCTAACTGGCCCTTTGAAGCCACCTGTCCAGTCCTTCTACTCTCAGAGGTTTGTGAGGCAAAAGAACAAGAGGTATTTTAGTGAAAGGGAAGATCTGGGGTACAGAGAAATTTAGTTGTATTCTTCAAGGGGAAGCATTTGAATTCCATCTCTCTCGAGATTGTACTTTGGGGAGGGTTTGGTCTGACTTGGAGGAACTTCAGTGTTAACAAACAGGGCATTTGTAGACACTGTTTATCTCCTCAAGCTGGGGTGAGTCTTCATGAAGGGGACCCTAGTTATACCCAGAACCTGATGGAAGTATTTTGCAAATATTCAAACCAGTTTTCTGACCTGGTAAACAGAGAGTCTGCCATTCCTAGATAGGCTTCTACAAGGGTAAGGGAAACAGGGCCTTTGGTGTTTTTGTTAATCCTCACTGGAGAGTATATTTGGAGAGAGAGAGAGAGAGAGAGAGAGAGAGAGAGAGAGAGAGAGAGAGAGAGAGGTGAGAGACCCACACCAATTGGTTAGGGCCGTGGTCTCCAAACTGGGGCTTGCGAGCCACATGCAGCTCTTTAGCCCCTTGAGTGTGGCTCTTCCACAAAATACCATGGCCTGGGTGAGTCTATTTTGAAGAAGTGCCATTAGAAGAAGTTTAAGTTTAAAAAATTTGGCTCTCAAAAGAAATTTCAATCATTGTACTGTTGATATTTGGCTCTGTTGATTAACGAGTTTGATGACCACTGGGTTAGGGGAACCTGCAACCCAGGTATGCACCCTAGACCAGAATTGAACCTGCAACTCTCTGGTTTCCAGGTCAATGCTCTAACCACGGAACACACTAACCAGGGCAGAGATAGGCAGTTTTTTTTGAGAAATTCAGGGCTTTGTGAATCCCTTGCCCTGTGCTGCCTCACCCTGGGTTACTGATTTTTCTCCTAGTTGCCTTCACAGCTCCTGGAGATGACATATTTAGTGCTACATCATGCTCTCAGGACAGTCACTTGAATGGGGAAGAAACCACTTAGAATCATAGAGTCTCATAATTAGACATGACCTTAAAGCCCATTTAGTCAGATCACCGATCTCATGCTAGAATGCCTGCATAACACAGTCCATCACCAATGATATGGCCATGACTGCCCACAGCACAGCTCAAGGTGTAGGGCTGGGCAGAGCCACATCATCTCAAGTGGGAACAAGATGCCAAGGCAGAGAAACCAGCTTTGCCAGGGAAGGGGATGGCTGGTGGTTAGGATCATGGACTTAGTCTGCCTGGAGTAAGATTCCCTGAGTTAAAACCCTGGTTCATTCACTCCTAGGTGACCTTGAAGACTACTTACTTGACCTGTCTGTACCTCAGTTCATCTATAAAAGAGATATTGATAATACCTACTTCATTTGGTATTTGTGATATGAAAATGAATTAACATAAACCAAGCAAATATTGCTATCCCAAATCAAGTAACTGAGATGCTCCTCATTTGAAAAAAATGTTTTATAAATGTGTGTATATGCATATATATATATATATATATATATGTGCACACAAAAGCATAAATATCAACATAATGTACATTCATATATCAACATAGAATAATAAATGCCTCACCTAATTTCAACAATGATCAACGCATGGCCACTCTTGCTTTATCTTAACTCTTCCCGCTTCATTTCCATCCCTATTATTTTAAGGCAAATAATATTTAATATTTAAATATTTTAGTATGCATCTCTAAAAAGCAGAGAATGTCTTTAAAATGTATAACCATAATAGTATTACCACATTCCCCAAAATTATAATAAAAAGTCTACCTACCATACTAAATATCAATCATTGCCTCTCTCTCTCTCTCTCTCTCTCTCTCTCTCTCTCTCTCTCCCCCCGCCCCATCAGAAATGATATGAAGAAAGGTCCACACATTAGTCTTTTAAGTCTTGAGTCTCTTTAATTTGTAGGTTACCCCCTTCAATTACTTTATACTATTGTCCCCTTGCAATGTTTTAGTCAGGAGATTAGGTCATTTGTTGTGTAATGTTTCTGACAGTCTGCATTTTGTTGATTGCATATCATTTAATATGCTCCTCTTGCCACTCTGCATTCCCTATAAATGGATAGATCTGCAGGATTGATTGATAAAGTTTCAATATTTCGGCAAGACCACTTTACAGGTCCTCTTAAGTATTTCTATAAGGAGGTTCACAATGTCTGGTTGGTGCCTTTGTTGTGATGTTAGCAGTATTAGTGATCATTGCCTAAATTCATTAACTCTCTGTCAGGTTTTTGAATAAAACACGGAATGTCCAGTTACAGTTGAATTTTGTATAAACAACTAATGAATGTTTAGTGTAAGCATATCCCAAATACACTTATCCAGGTGATTATCTGGTTTTAATCTGAAATGTATATTTAATTGAGGGTCCTATGTTTTATTTGCTAAATCTAGCAACCCTAAATGGGGGCTGCAAAATGATGGCATTCTGTGATTCCTTCTTTATATAGTAGATGTAAGACTTATATAAAGAGAAAAGTCCTCTCATCTATTAGACAGCCCTGGCATACAGACTGTACATGAGAAGCAGAATAAGTGCTCGATTTATCCTTTTACTTATCAATTTCAAAATAATGAGATAATTCCTTCAATGGCCAATAGAAGGAATCACGATGAACTCACAGATGTAAATATATTGGTTGTGAATTTCAAGCTTTTGCAGCTATTATCCTTTCTGTGAAATAGAGATATTGATAATACCTACCTCATTTTTGGTGCTTAAATCTTCCCATCTCTCAGTGAGAATCTATCCTAGCAGGCTCACGAGTCCTTTTGACATGACATGAGTAGTGTTTGGTATTTAGGGGTTTTTTGGGAGTTTTTTTTCTGGTATGACACGATTTTACAGACTCATCTTGTGCATTCCTGCCCTGGTTTTGGCATAAGACAGTTCCCCAAGAAATGTTGTGTCTTTTTAGGAGAAAATGGTACTTAGAAAACGTAATCTTGGAGCTAACGGTGCTCTGGTTCATTATTTGTAGATCTTTTCAAGAGTTGGAGCCAGTAAACATGCATTTTTAAAAGATATGATGGATCGTGAGCTCATGATAATATTCCCAGCACAAATACAGAATCACAGGTTTTTCTTCACCTCATCGATCTCACATCTGTGTCTCTTCTCCCATAATAAGAACCCCTGCTGCCAATGACATTTAGTATATAATTACTCATATACAACATAGTCACATAAAACAATATATAGCAGGTCCTCAAATAATGTCATTTCATTCAACATCATTTTGTTAGAACATTGATGAGATGCCAGAGGAGCCTAACTCTTGTTTATATCACTAAATTTATGGTTGAGTTCCATCAAGAACATTAATAGAGGACTTGCTATATAATATCAATACTACCAGCACCAATATGATTGCCCAGAATAGCTCAGGGTTAGTTTCATTTTGTATTTCTTTTTGTTCTTAGGGTAGACCCCACTAGAGATATAAAAAAAATTATACTTATTTTTTTAAGTTACTTGAAATGCTTTCTTGGGGTGGTTTTGCTCCAACTGGATATACGGTTACATTCGCTTTTGTTTTCTTTCATTTCACTTGCTAAATTTTTAGAAACCACTTTGTTTTATTTTGTTTCAAACTTGTGTAAAAATATTTACATAGTTCTGAGAAGAAATCCATAAAATGTGGCATATTCAAAAAGTCTCGTGCCCATCTAGTCTTCTCCACTCTATTCTCTCTCTCTCTCTGTCTCTCTCTCTGTCTCTCTCTCTGTCTCTCTCTCTCTCTCTCTGTCTCTCTCTCTCTCTCTCTCTCTCTCTCTCTCTTTCTCCTCTCTCTCTTTTAAACATGTTGCTTTTACAGTTTATCTTTCATTGGCTTATCTTCTATAACCCCTTAAGAAAATACAGATATATCTGTACCCTCCTCATTCTTCAAGCCTCAGCTCCAATATCACTTGTGTAGGCCTCCCCACCAAAAAGAGAGGACTCACCAAAGTACTTACTGCCAGAAGCATCCTCTGCCTGGCAGCGCACTGGCATGGTCACATGCATTGTGCACAGCTGGCCTCCATGCTGATTGTTGGCTTCTCCGTTCTAATTGTTTGGTGCCTGAGTTTTATCTGATTACAGTTCATTGCATTCACATCTGCCTCCCTTGGTGGCAAAAGTAGCTAGGATTTCCTGGAAAGCCAGGACCAGAGCAGCCCTTACATATTTTTTATATTCCATACAGCCACGGCCTCAATGAACAGTTATTGAACTGAATGCATAAAGCGATGCCTCTTAGTCCCGGATAAGCATTTAAATTACTGAGCCAGCCATTTCAGCTTGATATAGATATAGATATAGATATAGATATAGATATAGATATAGATATAGATATAGATATAGATATAGATATAGATATAGATATAGATATAGATATATAGATATTATTATTTTACAGAGAAGAAGGGAGAGAGAAAGAGAGTTAGAAACATGGATCAGCTGCCTCTTGCACACCTCCTACTGGGGATGTGCCCACAACCAAGGTTCATGCCCTTGACTGGAATTGAACCTGGGACCTTTCAGTCTGCAGGCCGACACTCTATCCACTGAGCTAAACCGGTTAGGGCCATTTCAGCTTTTGAACAGCGCAGGTTGTCAAGTTCCAACCCAAGACCTACTGAATCAGAATCCCCAAAGGTGACCGCCAAGAATCTGGATTCAATGATGTGGTATGGCTCCATTATATGGAAAGCTGGAGTGTCCTTGACCAGCAGCCTCTCTGTATAAAGGCCCAGGTGGAGCACAGCCCTTGCCGTGAATGGTTCTTAGTAGACCCTCCCCTCTGCTGTCTTGGATGGTGCCATTCGGTGTTGGCAAAGCCAAAAGGAAACCTCAGCTGGTCCCTTCATTGCCCCTGAAGATTTTCATAAAGAACTGGGGAGAGTGGGTTAGGCCTTGGAGAGAGAGTTGGTTGCATATAAAAGCTAATTACTTTTTAGGGTCACACAGTTTGTCGACACCTAGGATGAAGCTGGTTTTGCCATCTCCTGTGCCAGGGCTCTGTCACCATTAGCAAACAGCTGCTTCCGTTGGCCGATCCTAGGATTACTCCAGGGTCGAGGTGGCACAAATCTCCACAGCCCTCTAAGTGCACTTCCATCCCCAGGCAGGGCTTGAGAGCCAGAGGGATTTGAAGGATCTAATTCAATCCCTAAGGTGACAGAACTGTGGCCTGGATCAGCAAGGCTGTGAAAGGCAGAGCTAGGACCAGAATCCAGCGTTCATTCCTGGTTGATTAGGCTCTTCCCTTCCCTTGCTTCGGGGTCTCATCCACTCTTGTGCCATCATAGTGAACAGCCAATACATCGAAGTGGGTGGTCTGAATGAAGGGAGTTGTTGACATCTAGTCTCGGCCTAAGATCACATTTCTGCAACTGTGTTGAAGGCAAGAATTAGCCCCTACTCGATTTGTCTCAGCTTTAGTGACAAAAGCCATTGCTAGACCGGAATCCAGGAAGTACATCCGAAGTAAGCCAAGAGGAAGAGCGGGGGAGTGAGCTGAGAAAGGATTATCTCTCCTCCGACAATAACTTTAAATGAGCGCTCTCAGTCGCTTTCTCTTGGTCATCTAGCAGTGAAAAGAGGCAGTGGGTGGGTGGGAGGGATGCCTGGGGGGTGGGGGGACCCCCAGGAGGAGCCTCACAGCTGGCTTCCTCCTCCACGTCTGCCATTGCACTTTTATCCCCAGGGCTCCACTGGCCAGAGAGAGTCTTAATTTATGTCCTGGTGGAAAGAGGCGGGGGCTGCGCTCTATAGAAATGAGGCTTGGGTTTTTCTTCCATGGTGCCAATCTACATAATCCTTGCCATTCCCTGGCCCCCTGCCCGCAGTTTGAACCAAAGGCAAAAGCTGGCGGTGGTCTCCTTGGTGCATCTGGCTATTTTGGAAAGCTCCAGGGAGGGAATCATCGGAGTAATTGAATGCATCAGTTAAACCCAACAGAGTTTCAGTCACAGGCAGCACATACACACATACACATACACACACACACACACACACACACACACACACACACATACACACTAATACAAGCGTTTATCTCAATGTACTCTCTAGAGCTTACACTGGCCTCCTGGCTTTCATAGTGAGTCAAGGCAAATAATCTATTCAAACCACAAGCTTTAGGTTGTGGGGGATGTAGGAAACCAGAGAGGGTGGGCAAGCATGCTGTTGAACTTGAATGTGTGCCAGAGAAGGGGGCCCCCGAATGGCTTTGAAGGCACAAGTCCCACAGGGATGCTAATCAGGAATATTTTATTGCGATGATTCTGGGACTCTTTTCCCCACTAGGATGCACATAAAACTATGATGTGCGATGGGAGCCTCCCAGATGCTCACAATATTGCCATTGAGAAAAAAGTTAGTTGTAGAGCCTTCTGTCCGAGGATTTCATGGAAATCACTGTTTTCACTGGATTAAAGTTGAAAGGGAAAATGTAGACTAGAATTTAAGAATCTTCCAGACTAACACTGTAACAGGTGGTAGGAATATCAGTAATATATTCGAGACTTCTTAAAAGTGATAAGCTGGCCGAAACCGGTTTGGCCTGCCGACTGAAGGGTCCCAGGTTCAATTCCAGTCAAGGGCATGTACCTTGGTTGCGGGCGAATCCCCAGCAGGGGGTGTGCAAAAGGCAGCTGGTGGATGATTCTCTCTCATCGATGTTTCTAAATTATATATATATATATATATATATATATATATATATATATATATATATATATTTAAGTGAGAAGCTGGCTTCCCTGGCCAGGTACTTGGTTAGAATGTAGTCCTGTATATCAAAAGGTGGAAGGTTTGATTTCCAGTCAAGGCATATACATACCCTAGGTTGGGTTGGATCTCTGGTCAGGGCACTTATGGGAAGCAACTGATCAAAGTTTCTTTTTTTCATATTAATCTCTCTCTCTCTCTCTCTCTCTCTCTCTCTCTCTCTCTCCTTCTGCTCTCACTAAAATTAATAAAAACATATCCTCTGGTGAGGATTAAAAAAAAAAAGTTATAAGTTGGTAAATGCCTCATCATCAGATGGGTACAAAGAGACAAAGAATGACCACTGACTGAGTTGACCTAGGAGACATTTTTATAGAGGATGCCCTGGAGTCAAATTGTGTCCCCTCAAAGGATATGTTCAAGTCCTAACCTCTAGAGCCCCTGAATGTGATCTTATCTGAAAATAGGGTCTTTGCAGACGTAATCAGGTTAAAATAAGGTCAGACCGGAATAGGTGAGGCCCACATCCAATGACTGGTGTCCTTATAAGAAGGCCATGTGAACACACACACACACCACAAGGAGGGTGAGATGGCCTTGTGAAGACCGGGGCAGGAACTGGCGTGATGCACCTACCTACTAAGGAACGCCAAGCACCATGGACAATGAGCAGGAGCTAGAAGAGGCTCAAAAGACCCCTTCCTGGAGCCTTCGGAAAGAGCGTGGCCCCGATGAAGCCCTCTGAGAGAACAGTTGTTTCTCACCACCCAGCTTCCGGTCCTCTTTATGGCAGAGCCTTAGGAAACTAACACAGGGTGAGACCAGGAGGCGTGGAGGGTCTCTTCCAACGGCAATAGGCCGCAGACCTAAATTCATGGGGGTTTCTTTGTTGGGAGTTTATGCAGAAACATCGTTCTGAAGTGATTTCCACAGTCCTATCATGAAAGAGAGGAAAGCGTGTCTGCCAGTGAGCCTTAGGGAACCGTAAAAGCCATCGTAGATCCTGTAGGGAGAGTCTCAAGGGGACTCTCCTTTCCTCACGAAAGGGTTTGACGTGTCACACTACAACACTCTCTCACACATGTGCCGCCTTCCCATGTAAAACAGCTGCATGCTCGGTGCTCAATCTAGGGGACAGGAACCAGACCCCCAGACCCCAGGGCTGTCAAATGGGATTCCTGACTCAGGAGCGCCATTCAATCCCAAACAATTAAGATAATCCAATCAACATTGCAGACGGCACACACTAATGCCATTAGAGACTGAGTCTCCCAGGGCTGTGGCGGGAGGACGAGATGGGAGACAAAGCAGAGTGGGCTCAGCCTCAAGGTCATGGCGCTCTCTAAGACGGAGTTCCCTGAGAAAGATGGTTCTGAGTCGCCGCCGGCATTCTCGGGGGCAGACAGCGCTGTCATCCTCCAGCGCAACCGTGGCCAAAAGTAAAGATGGCCAATGTCAGAGTTGGGCGAGCCCGGGCATCTCCATGAACGGTGCATGAGGCCTGACTGGGTGGACCTGGTTTCGGACCCACTTCTCCATTTATCACCTGCATCCCCTTGGGCAAAGGACTCCCTCTCCTAAACCTGGCTCCTCAGTTGAAAATCGGGACGACTCCCCTACTTCCTGTCTTTCTGTGTTGTTCTGAAGACCGAAATGCATCAGGACCCAAAGCGTCCTGCTCTACAGGAGGACCATGCAGTGGCCTGACTGCCCCGAGGCCGCCCCAGGCAGAGGCTACCACAGTGTACCTGGCCTGTGAGTAGCAGTTCCTCTTGGGCCCGACACTGAGGCTTCTGAGGCCCTCATTTAATTCTCATACAACCCTACCATGTCTGCATTCTTTCCCTGTCTTCCCATTGAGGAGATGACAGTCAGCAAGCCGTTGTGTAACATTGCTGAGACCATGAAGGAGGCAGTGACAGAGCCAGGAGGAATCCAACCCTCTCTGAAATCGAGGCTCTCAGCAACTGGAACTGAAACCAGCATTTTTATTTATTTATTTTTAGTCTCTATCTGCTTTTGAATGAACATGAAAACTTGGCCAATGGTAACCTGCTATACATCCTCTCTAATAAAAGAGAAACATGCAAATTGACCATATCTTACCTATACCAACAAGCCATGCCCACTAGCCAATCAGGGCAAGTATGCAAATTAACCCAACCAAGGTGGAGATTAATTTGCATACCCAGGCCAGAGTGAAGACTGAAGACAGTGTGGAAAGAAGCCAAGCTCTGCAGAAGGGAGCAAAGCTTCAGAGAAGCTAGCAAGTGGGGTGGCAGAGAAGGAAGGGGAGCAGGCGGGGCAGCGGAGACCAAAGCAGGAAGTCCTATTGCAGGAATCTCCCTGCAAGGGGTCTCTAGTATATTATATTCAAGATTAATATTCACTGTTAAATATGATTGTATTAAAGAGGAGTGAGTATTGGGTTTACTTTGAAGCTTCTCAAACGCTCATAGGTGAGTCGTAGGTCCTGGGATGAGGTGGATATAAAAATTGCAAAGCAATTTGGCACCTTCTTCTGTCAAAGGGTCTTCTCTGAGCTCATCAGTCCACAGAAAGGAGAGGAGAGTACTTGGTTTCAAGAAGGCTAGGGGTGCTGGTGGCTGTCGCTGGAGGCAGAGCTGGTGGCAGGGAAACTGAAGGCATCTTTCATGTCTCAGAGGAGGAGATGCTAGGCCTCCTGACATTCCCGCTGTCACCACGCTGCTGAATGAGAGACCCAGCCCAGCAGGGCAGAGCTGGGCGGCCCCTGGTGTCAGCCTCGGAGAGGAGCACAGATCATGGGTGTCTGCCAATCCAGGTCCACAGGAGACCCCAGCGTCAGAACCAAGACCTTCCGGAGTTCATCTCCATAACGTTGTGACCAGTTTCGACAGACTGGAGAAAAAGCCGGGGTGAGGTGGTCACATGAGATGGACCCATAGCTTTTCCTTCCAACATGAGACACGGGGCCTGCTCATGATGCAGTCTGATGAGAAAAGGAAGTGCAGGTTTTACCGGGAGCGGCTGGAGGGGGTTGAAGTCGGGATGCAGCGAAGCAGATGGGGAGGACCCCAGCCTTGGAATGAAAACACCCTGCTCCAGTATGTTCTCCGCCACTTCCTGGACATGTGGTCTCCACACCACTGGACCTCTCTGAGCATCCTCCCTTCACCAGCTCTGAAATGAGCAAGAAATGGCAGGTGCCATCAGTAAATGTTTGCAAACTCAGCAAACGTTTATGAGGTGACGTCTCTCTGCCAAGCTTACCGTGGACAGGAACAAGTGCACAAATTCTTATACACAGTATGACCATGGTGTTCCCCTAGCAAAGACGGGGAAACATATTGAAAAAGAGATGGTTCTCAAGGAAGCCCCAAATCTGCCTGGGGCTGTGGGAAAGGAGTGGGGGAGGGGGGAGGATGCAGGAATAATAGGCAGATCTCCAAGGACTTCGAGGGAGCCCCGTGTGCCTGGGGTGGGTGGGGAAGGGGTTGTTAGAAATGAGACGGAGCACGGAGGGCAGGGCACGCTTATGAGAAACCTTGAAAGCTGGCCTTCAGGTCCCCTGATATTATGGTTGTGGGTGTTATTTTTGTTCCAGGGGAGAGAAAAAGAGAGAAAGGGAATGCATGCTGCTCACCCAAACATGAGGACATTCTGTTCCTCTGTGATTGTGCTTCATGAAAATGCTCTCCAGCAAAAAAAGCAAAGGAATGATTAAGGGAAAATATAGCCAGAGCCACATTCGTTTCAGCTCCACTGGAAGCGCAGCAGGAGGAAGGAGCTGTGTTTTGCCAAACTGCAGAAAGAGACACAGTTGATGGGGCGAGGGAGGGTGGGGAGGCGAGAAGGGGAGGTCGGGGCGGGGAGGAAGAGGGTCCACTTTTGTTTTATTCTCCCCCCCAAAAAAAATATTAGAAATGATAGCGCGGTGTAGTGCACGGGAGGGGGAATTCCTCTGACAGGGCCCCTTTAGGGAGGAAATGGAACTCAGTGCCCAGGACATCATTCCTGATCTTTCACTCAAGGCCCCATTTACATGGGGACACCCCGGCGCTGGTGTTTCTTCCCCTTTGCCGTCTTAAGTCCTCACTGACCAAACCCCATCATCTCAAAATAATGGCCTGCAATTCTTCCACCGCCGCGATTATTATTAACACGGGGTCATCATTATGAGCACTTTGCAAAGTGCAAGGCAAGGAAGGTAAGGCAGGCCGGCTGCCAGCGTCACCCCGCTTTTCCGGGCAGTTCCCCGTCCTTCCACCAGGGGGCGGTGATGCCCTCCAGCGACCACAGAAGCCTTCCTGCAACAACTCCAGCTTCTCCAGTTGCCCCGGGGCTGGGGTCTGCCCGCATCCCAGGAACCTCCTGGGACAATGCAGAATAAGGAATTCCACAAGAAAAGGGAGGAGAGCGAGGTGGGTGGGAGAAGAAGAGAGAAGGCAGATATGTGATACCCCATCACCCCAGAGACTCTTGGCTCCTGGAACGTGGGGAAGTATTGACAGCTGAATGGATTGAAGGGGCTGGAGCCACCCATGACTCAGAAAGATTCATAACAGCAGGGCCCTGAGCAGAAGCATTTATCACACGCAGGCAGGGCGCGCCGTCTCCCACCTCGAGACGATTCAAAGGTGCGCAGTCCTGCTTCCCAGCTCTGTCCCTGGTCGGTCGCACTCCCTCGTCGATTTTTGAAGACTTTTTTTTTGTGCCCTTCCTGCATTCTCCAAGGAGAGGCTTGGCGTGATGGCAGCACAGCTGTGCTGCGAGAGAACCCCTCCCCCTCCCCCTGAGTTCTGCTTTTTACAGACAAGGGAAGCCAGAGCCCAGAGTAAGGGGGTGATCTGTGCTAGGTCAGGGACCCACAGGGGCGGGATTAGAACCCTGGTCTCCTGACACCTGACACCTAAGCTGGTGGTTCCAACCTCTGCCTTTTGAGGAAAATGACAGTCTTTTCCTTCGCATGTGAATTCTGAGCGATTGAAGCCATTCTAGGGGAAAAAAAGAAAGAAAGAGGAAGAGGAAGAGGAAGCATCAGAAAAGGACAGAAGCAGAATTCCTCCTGTTGATCTTTTTTCTTCTCTCCTCCTGTTCCGCCCAGTCGTCCCACAGGAGAGAAGTCAGAAACGGGACAGTAATGAGCTCCACCGTAGCCCTGACCGGTTTGGCTCAGTGGATAGAGCGTCGGCCTGCGGACTGAAAGGTCCCAGGTTTGATTCCGGTCAAGGGCATGTACCTTGGTTGCGGGCACATCCCCCGTAAGGTGTGTGCAGGAGGCAGCTGATCGATGATTCTCTCTCATCAATGTTTCTAACTCTCTATCTCTCTCCCTTCCTCTCTGTAAAAAAATCAATAAAATATATATATATATATTTTTAAAAAAACACAGTCAAGCTGACCTTGAAGGGAAAGGGTGGCCCTTTCTTTCTAGGAATTGGAAATGCGGAAGACGTGCGAATGTGCAAATGTAGGAATGTGCTCTGTCTCCGGCCATAGTTTCACGGCAGCTGACGCCTACCTGCCAGGCGCTGTGCCCTTTCTGGATGTTTCCTTTCGAGGCCTGTGTCCTTCACACCCCGCCCCGATTCCCAGCCCTAAGGCAGGCCCTGGGTTTGCACCTGGATGTCAGAGCGTGTGATTTATGGAAGCCGCGCGCACTTATTTGTTTTTGCAAGGGAGATGGACTCCCCTCTGCCAGCCTCCTCTCCGGGCAGGGCATCCCCCTCCCCGCCGGGCCCCGGGCCAGCCCCCCCCCCCTGCCCGGTCTGAGGCCTCCCAGACTCCCCCTCGCTCTGGGCTCTGCACAGCCTCAGCCGCCAGCCTGGCTTCCCCTCCCGGGCCTGGTCCATCACTGTCACCGCGCGGGGCTCCGGGCCCGGGGGGAGCCTGGCACCGCGTTAGGGCCTCCAGATCCGAGTCAGGAACGAGGAGTCGGGGTCAGGGGCCGACGGAGGGAGAGCTTGATATCCTGTCCCGGAAAAGCCCGCCTCGGTCAGAAGCGGGGTGAGATTCTCCCGCTATCACTCTTGTCTTCCTCTCTCCCCTAATTAGGAGGAGATGTAGGTTCAATTCCGTTGGGGTTCGCAGGGCACAGATGCAATCGGGGAGGAGGCAGACGGTGGCGTTCGGCTCCCCCCCCCCCCCGCTCCCCGTGGACCCCCATAAAGGCCGGCTGGCGTGCTCTCTGAGGGCTGGGGGTGATGCCCGTCGCCCCCAATTACCCCCACCCTTCGGAGAGGCAGGCACGGCCACCTGTGTGCGGTGCGGCCCGGCAGGGCGGGCGGAGGTGACACGGCTGGTGGAGATTTGCGTGTGTCGGCAACTTCTTTCCTCCGGGCCCGTTCTCATTGTTAGACGCAGACGCCCTGCGAGGCGGAGGAGAATTGAGCTCATTAGTGTGATTGCTTATAATAATCACGGTCATAATTGCAACACGCGCTCCTTTGTTAGGGAGAATGACACCCTGACCCTCAGGGGAACAGAGGCCCGGGGTGGCTTTGCTGGACTCCGGGGCGTCCCGAGGGCCTCCTGAGGTGGGGGGGCTCCAGGCCACCGGCTGGGTGGGTGCTCAGAAGGATGAGGCCCGCCCCCCCCCCCCACTTTTCAGCATTTGGAATACAGCTCCCCTTGGTCTTCACGTTCTCCTACCTTCAGGAGAGGACGATGCTAGAGAAAATGGGCTCGGACGGTGTGGCTCAATGGTTGGGCATCCATCTATGAACCCGGAGGTCATGGTTCAGTTCCCGGTCAGGGCTCGAACCCCAGTCTGAGCCGATCCATGATTCTCTCTCATCATGGATGTTTCTATGGCTCTCTCCCTTCCCTTTCCTCTCTGAAATTAATTTAAAAAAATTTTTTTAATTGATATTTTACAGAGAGGAAGGGAGAGAGATAGAGAGCTAGAAATGTCGATGAGAGAGAAACATCGACCAGCTGCTTCTTGCACACCCCCTACCGGGGATGTGCCCGCAGCCAAGATACATGCCCTTGACCGGAATCGAACCTGGGACCTTTCAGCCCGCAGACCAACGCTCTACCACTGAGCCAAACCGGTTTCGGCTAAAAAATTTTTTAAAGAAAGAAAATGGATGGCAGGTCAGATAAACCTCCCTGGAAATTGTGACCACACCACGTTCTACCTGCGTGGCCTTGGGACCAACCACTTGACCTTCTTCCGCTCATCGGCTTTTGCATCTGCACCATGGGGTGACAGCACGCACTTTGCAGGATCAGACTGGCGAGGACTAGGTGCCCTATAGGGATGGAAACAGGGTGGGCACCCAGTACTCGTGAGCTCTTGCCTTGGTTATGATCATTACAGACAACAGAAGGGAAGCCGTCGTTTTACTTAAAGGAAGAAGCTTGGGTAAAACGATGGCTTCCGGTCAGTCCCAAGAGTTTCTGACCTCAACAGAATAAACCGGACGGGCCCTGTCCTGTCGTACTCACTCCTCCTCCCCCCCATGGCCCTGGGTGAGCCTGCCCGTCACACCAGCTCCCACGGGTGCCTGGAGACCGACTGCCATCCAAGCCAGGCTGGGCCGTGGAAGCCAGGGGGGACGTGTCTGAAGCCACGGACCCCAAAGGTGCCTCCTCATGATATGTCCCAGGCTTCTGCACTGAGTCTGACAGCGTCTGCCCCAGACAGCCAGGGAGGCACAGGAGAGAGAGAGGGACCCCCAAAGTAGCGGGAAGACGACACAGCCACCCCCTAAGGGAAGGTGTATCTCCAAGGAGCCGGCTGCTGTGCATTGGAGACCAAGCCAGAGAATGAGCTGCGGGCCCAGCCGAGGAGCAGTGAGTGGGGCTCGGCCCTGGAAGAGTCTCCTGGGGGGGCAAGACAACCCCCCGTGTGTGCCGGACACGTTCCGGTTCCCGGCCAGGGGATTGATTACCTGATTCTTACGAAGCAGTGGCTGGGAGGCCAAGGATGCGATTTCCACTCTATAGATGGGGAAACTGAGGCACCGAGAGGCTTAGCCAGGGATGGCGTGACCTGATGGGTGGCGCCCCCATCTTTGGGCCCTCCTGGAGAAAGTAAGGACGGAAGGCCCTTTCCCAGACCCTCACCGCTTGGCACACGGCAGGGACAGGAGCCTCCACGCAGCCCAGGCCTTCCTCACCCGAAGCCCCGAGGTCCAGGCTCCCCCCGCCCTCCCCCGCAGCCTGTAGGGGCCCCTGTCCCAGCTCTACAGCCTTGAGTGAGACTATCCTTTTCCCAGAGCACAGTTCTAGAGGGATGGGGAGTGGGAGGGAGGGGCGGCAGGGAGAGAGGGCGAGGGATGCGGGGACATAAGCCCCACTTGTGGGAGGTTTAGCGAGGAAGGAGGGAAATCCCGCCTCGTCGGATTTGGAGCCTTAACCGGCTCGCCACTGTGTAAAGCGCACAGGAAGGCGGGATTTGTGGAGGGATGAGAGGTGCGCGGAGAGAAGGGGACATCCCACGAATGGTGCTGAGAATCCGGGGTTGCCCTGCGTCCTGGGCCCCTGGCCCCCTGGCCCCCCCCCCCATCCCCCTTGCCCGGCTGATGCCCGCCGCGGAGCTGGCATCCCAGTGGCTCGGCTTCCATTGATGGGCCTTGGCCCGCACAGGCCTGTCTGGCCCATCAGAGGAATCCCTTTGTCCCCAGCGCTGCGGGGGGCGGGGGAAGCAGCCGGCTTCTGTGCTGCCTCTGACAGCGCGGCCCCAGACAGCCCGGTCCGGAGTGGGGAGACTGAGGGCCCACCCACCGGGGGCGGCCTCAAGGTCAGGGCAAGGGAAAGGTGATGTGGATTTCATTTATTTTTTATTCTTTAATATATTTTTATTGACTTCAGAGAGGAAGGGAGACAGGAGAGAGAAATACAAACATCAGTTGATCACGAGAGACTCATTGAGCTGTGGCCTCCTGCACTCAAGCCCTTACGGGGTGGGGGTGGGGGGCTGGAGCCTGCCACCTGGGCATCTGCCCAGATGGGGAATTGAACCGTGACCTCCTGGTTCGTAGGTCCACGCTCAGCCACGGAGTTCCGCTGGCCCGGCTGGTGTGCATTTGAGAGCAAAGATGGATCATGCTGGTGGTGGCATCCGTGGCCTCAGCTTTGAGGGCCGGCTGCCGCCTAGGAAAGGAGATCGCTTCCTTCCCCGGAGATCATACACCGTCGCTGGCAAGCCCTGGGGCCTCCTGACCAGCAGGTCCAGGCACACAGCCTCCCAAGCAGCCCCCATCCTGCTCCGGGCGCCCTAAATATATGCGTGTGCACACTCCCAGGCAGCGTTCCCATGCTCAGCGCCGAAGGCCTGCCCCCCCACCCCCGCCCCCACCCCCCATCTGAGAGCAAGCGGACCCAATGCTGAAAGCCTGCCCAAGGGTGGCCGGCTTCCAGCACCAAAAATACGCCTTGTCTTGCGATCCGAGGGGCTACTGTACTGGCATCTCTCCGTGGGTCTGGAGCTGCCGCTGTGACGGAGAGAGGACTTCCCCCCCCCGGCATGGGCTGGTTGCCCATTGGGGGCCCCCGTTCTCCCCAAAAGGCTAAGGCCTCCTTCCAAGGTCCCCAGGAGGGCTACTCAGCCAGACTCACCCCCCCCCCCTTGCAGGGGACATCTGTAGTCATGGCTCCCAGGGAAAATTCAGCTCCATTCCAGAATGCCCTGGCCCTGATCGCCCCCACTTCCCCTGTCCTCTCCCCCAAGTTCGCCCGTCTGGTGGCAAGCGGAGAAGAGGCCTGGGCCCAGGAGCCACGGGTGACTTGGCAAGAGCGAGGTCCCAGGAGCGCGGGGACCAGTGGAGGGGGGTGGGGGGGGTTGAGACGGAGAAGAATCCTGCTGCTGAGTTTTCGAGGGTTTTCCAAAAACAACGATTTTATATAAGACGACCATGCTCCCTGCATCCATTTGACACATATGTATTACGTACCCCCTCCTCCTGGGAAGGAGGTGCCGAAGCTCGGGAGTCCCCGGGGGCTGTGGGTTTGACACCAGTTGGGCAGGAGGAGGGAGAGGACATCAAAGCCAGAAAGCTACCAGAAAACTCTGACTCCTAGAGAGACAGAGACAGGCCCGGGGGGAGAGAGCCCTGTTAGATTATTAGCATGATTCCTGAGGAGGGAGAGAGAAAAAAATGTGCGGAAGAGATAATTATGTGCTGCGTGTAATTTCCTTAAAGGAAGAAATCTAATAAACTGGATTTTAGTAAATAACATTTGTGGGATGAATGAATGAATGAATGAATGAATGGATACCCAGTGAAAAAAGAAACGAGGTTGGCTGGACACCTTTAATGACCAAGGACGTCGCCTAGGAAGGAGGATCACAGTGTTGTAATCAGGTGCTGAACTAACAAGACCCATCTTTTTGCGCTAGCTGATTAGGACTGAACGTATGCATAAATATTTCCATCTTAATGATGCCATTAGTTCTCCCGATGCTTTCAAATAGGCCTGTTGTAATTCCTTCAACTGTCTGAGGATGGGTGGTAGAAATCCCCATCTCACAGGTGGACAAACTGAGGCCCAGAGATGTGAAGGCTGTACTTCGCCCGGGGTTCCTCCCCACAGGCCAGATTAGTGCTCTTCCCACTGTTACCCTGTTTCCCCGAAAATAAGACAGTGTCTTATATTAATTTCTGCTCCCAAAGATGTGCTAGGTCTTATTCTCGGGGGATGTCTTATTTTTCCATGAAGAAGAATACGGTACACATTTATTGTTAAATGAAAAGAAAGGAAATTCATTACCTGTCTACGGTACGGTAGTACGGTAGTTGTCAACACAAACCAGACAAACTGTGAATCCTACAGTATCAAGAACTTACTCATTTATTCAGTGACAATCATGTCATCATCTTCTGGAACATCATCATAACAATCCAATTCCTGAATTTCCTGGTGAATTTCTTGGGACTCCATTTCTTTCAGAATCAGTGGACCAAATCTCTCATGGTTAGCAATAGCACTGTCTTTAAATGAGTACTTCTTGTCAAGGTAGCCTCCTCGCAGTGCATTTGCAATGCAGCTGTCAGTGATTTTCTCCCATGAATTCTTCACCCAAGTCACAACTTGTTGCAGTTTGGGTTTCACCAAGTTTCCACGCTGATTTCCCTCCATTCACACAGTAGTGACGTCAGGACTCCGTGTAAGGTCACTGGTTGCTAGACGCCAGTCGGGGCGAAAACACGGTATGTTGACCATGGGTATGGCCACAATCTCTCGGGACTCAAATCTCAGCCTCACTGAATGGCAATGGGAACCGAGTCACTGTCACACTGCCTTCCATGTGTACTCCTGCCTGTCTTCTCTCTCTCTCTCTCTCTCTCTCTCTCTCTCTCTCTCTCTCTCTCAGAATAGGGGAAGCTAGCTACAAGTGAAGGATAAAAGAAGTGGAGGAGTTTGTTTCATTTTATCCTTTCTTGCCCTCTATTTAGAATTTATTTCTGGGCGCTGGGTGGTATTCACACAATTGCATTAATGCAATTTAATTATTTAAATGGCATTATAATCTTCGGAAGATGTGATTCACTTGAAGCATGGGGAAGAGATGCGACCTAGGCCAGGGTCACAGAGCACTTGATTTAGAACCAGAGGCCTCCAGCCTTTATCACCTAGATCTTTCCAGCTGACCGCTGGCTGGCCGGCTCGGGCATCGCCGGCCTGCCTGATGCCCCATGTATCAAACAACTGGGAGAAACGCTGTTGCAAAATCGCCTAGCGCCTTCTTCAAACCATCTCCCTTAATGAACTGCGGTGTAGATGGAGTCTACCCGGAGATAAGGAGGTAGACTAGACTTGTCTGGATGGGGAGACAAGATCTACTTATAGAGGGAAATTAATAATAATATAGGGTAATTTATGATAATGGCCTGGAGGGGGGTGCCAACAATAAATGCTAAAGGAGTCCGCAGAAGCGAACAAGTACGGATCAGGGAAAACAGCTTAGATTATTTTGTGGCTCCACGGGATGCGGCTCAGTGACAGGGAGACAGATTTCAGCTAATTACAAGGCAGAGAGGATGTTTGAATCAGTTGCTAATTTCTGCAGATGAAGGAAAGCCGCCGGGGCTGCCCCCAACCCCGTGTTGGATGGACAGTTGCGATGGCCATTCAAAAGATGACAGGTGCGTCTCAATTTCTTTCCCTTTTCCTTGTTTCAGGCCCCTAGTGCTTTGAGAATTTCGTGCAACTCAGGGGTTTCAGGAGTCAATGCATCCCCTTATTTTGAACCGCTGAAGACTGTGGCCACGAGAGGGCAGTCGAGGGAGGCTGTCGGCCTACCGGGACGTGCCCAGCCAACTCTCCTGTGCTCGCTGCTTTACTCCAGCACGGACTATGCCACAGATCCCGCGAACTCGCCGGGGTCTGGCTGGCAGGCCCGGTTCCGAAAGCCGCGTCCAGAAGCTGCCGAGATACCCGGACTCTTCACGGGGTGCAAACCAGCGGTCCTAAGGGCGCCGCCGCCGCCGCCGAGGCATGGCCATTGGGAACCCAGACCAACCTCTCACCTTGGGTTGGTTATTGAAATAAGTTACCGTAAGGCCGCCTCTCGGAATGCCCCCGCCAGGCAGGCAGGCAGGCGGGCGCCGGGTCTGGGCCCAGCAAGCTCCCCTCCGGTGCCCTCCGCTCGCCACTTGGGGCCCGGGATCCCAAAGAGCTGGAAGCCTGCGATTCCCGGGGGGAGCAAGCCTCATCTTTTTTGCGCGATGAAAACAATAATTCATAACAACTTCAGACCTCCCTTGGACAGCTGGCTGGCTGGCTCGCTTTCCGAAATTCGCCTGCAGAAGACATTTGCTCCCACAGATTCCGAGACCCCATCCCATCCCACCCCCCACAACCCCCACCCCCCAGTGTCAACCTCAGCAGGCAAGGCCGGTCCCTTCCCCTTCACCCCACATTGCGCACGTGAGAGATGGAGAGGGAGGGTGGTGTGCAGGATGCGCGCGGAGACCGGCGATGCTGAGGGTGGGGGTGGTGGTGGTGGGGTGCATGTCCCCCCTGCCCTCCCCCTCCACGCCTGGGGTCCCCGAGCTCTCCCCAGCTGGGCTGGCCAAACCTCCAAGCCTCCCCCCGAATTCCCAGGCCCCCGGCAGGATATTTTTTTTTCCCCGCTGCCCCTTGGCACTTAAGGGGGCTGGCTGGCGGGTGCGTCCGGGCTGCGCTGGGCGCCCGGAGGGCAGAGGGGCGCCCCCCCACCCCCCGGTGCCAAACGCGCCTCTCCTTTGTTGACAGCTGGCCGGGGAGGGAGGCGGCGGGGAGGGAGGCGGCGGGGAGGGGCCGGGGGCTGTCGGCGGGCGGTGCCAGCGGCGGGCGGTGCCGGCGGGCCGGCAGGGAGCGGGTTAAGGCGGGCGCGCGGCCTCTATGATAATGAGCCGCCGGGAAATATAGGGGGAGGCCGGGCGCCGAGCAGCGCCGCCGCCGCCGCCGCCGGAGCCGGAGCCGGAGGAGCCGGAGCCCGAGCCGCCGGAGCAGCGGCGTCCTCGCCAGCCAGCCGGGAGCGGGAGGCGGCGGGGCAGCGGCTGGGGAGCCCTCGGCCGAGAGGAGGGCGAGCCGTAGGAAGCGGGGTACACCCCGTACCCCCCGTCCCAGCCCCCCGCGAGCAGGGGCGCGCGGGCGCAGCGGACCTTCCCGGGGCGGCCCGAGCCCAGCCCGCGCGGCTCCCGGAGGCAGCGGGGCTGTGCGCGGCGAGCGGACCCGGGGAAGAGCGGGCGGGCGAGCGAGCGAGCGGAGGGAAGAAGGAAGCGCCGCCGAGATTGCTGATGTCAGAGGAGCCCGGAAAGTCGCGCTGGGAGAACCTGAAGGCAGCCCGGGCTCCGCCGCTTCCCCCGGACCGGCACCGGCACCGGCACCGCCACCGCCGACACCGACACGGACACGGACACCGCCACCGCCGCGCAGCCGCCCCCCACGCCCCCTCGGCGCCGCCCGGGGCCCCCGCGAGCCGGCGGCCAGCGCCCGGGCACGGAGGGGCGCGCGGGCCGGAGAGAAGACCGGGCGTACGGACAAGTGGCCGGTGGCCTGGCCGCGGACCTTTCGTGCATGTGGACTCGGTGCGGATGCGCTGCTGCCCCCGGTGACGGCGAGCCGCCGCGGGCCGCGACGGGGACAGCGCGCCGCCCTCGGCCGCCGGCGGCCCCGGCGCGCGGGCCGGAGGCGCAGGGACGACGGACGGCGGCGGCCGCCGCGGAGCTGGGTAAGCGGCGCTCGGTGCCCGCGCCCTCGGGCCTCTCCCCGGACACCCACGCCGGCTCCCCCGGCTCCTCCCCCGGCTCCCCGGGCTCCTCTCCGGGGTCCCGGCCCCCGGCCCCCGGGCTCGGCTGCCCCGGGCGGGTCCCCGCGCGCGGGCTCGGCCACTTTGGCGGGCGGACGCGCAGCCCTGCCCGGCTCCGGGCTCCTCTCCGCCGCCGCCGGCTTCCGGGCCGCCGGCTGCCCGGGGCGCGCCTTCCCCGCGCACCTGCCGGCGCTCGGCGGCTTCGGGGGGCCCCGAGGGCTGGGGCCCGTGTGGGCAGGGGTGGCGGGGGAGCAAGGGAGCCCCAGGCCAGTGTGGCCAGCGCTGGTTTCGGGGGGCGGGGGGCGTTCACTCCCTGGTGGCCAGACTCCCTGGTGGCGGCCGGCGGTTCCTTGGGAAACGGGGAACCGGGGGGCTGGGGAAGGGAAGAGGAGGCTGCGCGGGTTCCAGGGGGGCTCCCGGGGAGCCGGTCCGCGGCGCTGAATGGTGGGGAGACGCGCCCCCGTGCCCTGTCCGTGCGCCCTCGTGGTGGTGGTGCACACCACTGGGCACCTGCCCCGGGCTTGGGCGCCAGGAGAGGGCTGGGAGCTGGAGTGTTCGCTTGCCCCGGACCCCATGGGGGCCCTCTTGCCCCACCCCGCAAGGGATGTGGGGACCTTAGAAAATTCTGGCCCTTTGGATCCATCCCACAGGGAGGACCTCCATCAGCGGTAGTCAGGGGCTGGGTGGATGGCCAAAGAGAGTCACCAAAAAAAAAAAACACACACACACACAACCTGTCATTTCGGCTCCCAGTCAAACATCCATCTGTTTAGCGTGGCCCTTGCCACAGGAGGCGTTACCTACTCCAACTCGGGTCCCGCGTGATGGAGACAGTGGGCGTGGGGAGGACAGGACCCGGGGTTCCAGGCCGGTGGAGAGTCCACGGCGAGAGCCCCCTGAGGTGGGCGGTGGACACGTGGCCAGGTCTCCCGCTGGGATCTAGTGGCCCGGTAGCCGTGGCTTTGCAAGAGACACAAGGCATGGCCAGCCTGAGGGGACCAGGGCTGCCAGCCGATCGTGGCGGTGGCTGGGGGGGGGGGGGGGGGCAGCAGCAAGTAGGAACCCGCAGAAACGTGGGGACCCATTCATTCTCTTCCTTGTACGCTCCGCGCCGTGGGCGAGATGGATGAGCGTCCGCGCTGGGCTGGACATTTCAGGGGTAGAGTCAGATTCAGCTCTCCCCTCCTGGGGTGATAGCAGCCTTCCCCCTGCCGTGATCGATCCACCCCCCCCCAATACCTCTGGGCTTCTTTCTCAGACCTTGAAACCCCCCTGTTCCCTCTGGGCAGCTAAGAATTCTGGGGCCTTCCACAGAGCCCACAGAGCCCAGGGAAGAGGAAGCTCTGGCAGAGGAGGGGCCGAGCTATTCCTGGTGGGAATGCCGAGGTTTTAGGCGCGCACCCCAGAAAGCTCTCGGAGTTGCTAGCAGCCCTCTGGTCTCTGGCCTCCCGGCCAGAAGAGAGAGGAGTTCATTAAGGCCCCCCTCACCTCTCCAAGCACCTCATTGCCCATGATCTCCCCTCCTTGGCCTCGGGGGTGGGGGTGGGGGGAGTGAGGAGGGAGAGGAGAGAGAGAGGGGACCAAGGAAACTGAAGGGGCTTCGGTCAAGATGCCCTCGCCAGGGGGGGTGGGTTCCTCTTCTCCCTTCTTCCACCTGCCCCCTCCACCTTTCACCCCAACCTTTCCTCATACGGAGCCTTCCCTAAAGGAGCCGTTCCCCTCCATCCCCCAGCTGGACCCTCCTCGGGGTCCCGCTGCCCCCCCCCCCCCCCCCGCTGTCTTCTGGGAATTGCATCCGGACGGGGCACGTTGGCTTACAAGCACTCGCAGGGGAATGGCCTGTGGGGCGACGGGCAGTGGCGATGGTGGTGCCGAGGAGCAGCGGGGTCCGGCCTGGCAAAGTACCCGCAGGTCTCCTCTGCCCTGGGGACCCCAGGTCTGGCAATGGGGGGGTCCCACCTGGCCTCTCCTTTGGCCGGACACAAGGGCCCTCCAGGTGCCTCCCAGCCTGGGTCAGGGCAGGGGGCTGGCCGGCCTTCCCCGCCTCAGTGAGGAGGGGTCAAAGGTGGGGGTGGGTGTCCGCTGCCTAAAAGCAGCCTTGTCACCCCAAGGTCACTGGTCCCCCCCTTCAGGGCTGGCCTGACTCCCTGCCCCTGCCCCCCAAAGCTCGCGAGGGGGGCCGTTCACCCTCTCCCCGGGCTGACCGTCTGGAGCTGCAGGTGTGGGGAACGTAAAAGTTCACTACCCCGTTCTCCTGGAGTCTGGGGTCCTAAGCAGAAAACCCTCAAAGGGCAGCTCCCTCTCTCTTAGGTCTCCTCCCCGCCACACGGAAACCCACAGAGCGCGGGAGGGCACGCGGGAGACACAGTTCAATCCGCCGGGCAGCAGCTGGCAGCGGCCCGAGCCCGCCTGCTCAGGTGGCTGTGGAGTATTTACTACGGTCCTGGAGTTGGCACTGTTTGGGGGTTTTATAGTCTTCTCTCCTTTTCTCTGGCTGCCTCCTCGAGACAGCGGGCCTGGGGCAGGGCTGGGGGGGAGAGGCTGGGAGACTATTCCTGTCTCCAGCAGCAACAGCCCCTCCTTACCCCCCCCCGCCCCCCGCCCCCCTGCCCCCCCCCACCCAGCTGTCTCTCTGCTGCCACACAGCTGTCCAGACACACACAGGCCAGGGCCCGATATACTTCTGTCCATCATGGCCAAGGGGAAGCCCCGAGCTCCCAGCCAAGCCCCTCACCGCCCCCCCACCCCCTCCCACCCCCATTCTGATCATAAAGCGAGGGGAGCATTGTGTTACAGTCTGTTAACGACAAATAGCCCGGGACGTGCCCGCAGGGAAAGGCAGAGCCGGCTCTGCGTCGGGTGCTGTGGTTTTATAGCTCGCGTGCACCCCTCCCATCACCCCCACCCTCCCTCGCCCGGGGGCAGTCTGTTATCAATTCATTCTAGGGGGGGACCCTCCCGCTTCTCCCCTGCACATATGCGCTGCTCAAACAATGATGAATGGGCCCCCTTCCCTTATGGGAAACAGTTTATTCGCGTCGTGACAAAGATTCCGGGCCGGTGAGAGGAAATGAGGGCGGGGGGTGTGTCCACCTCTTCACTGGCCGTTTCTGAAGGTGAGCCCCGTCTTCCCGGGGTCAGACAGCTGGTCCCCCGGGAGGGTGGGACGGTCCGAAGTAGACTCCCCCTCCTCTTCCCCCGCCTTTCTCCTGGGGGCCCGGTGCCTGGCATGGGGCATATGGAACTGCTTTATCAAGCCCCAGACTCTTCCATCTGGAACGGAGGGCAGAGAGAGAGGCGAGAAAGTTCTTTGTTGGGGAGCGGGGCCCCTCCCGGGTAAGAGTGTAAAGAAGGGGGAGGGAGGAGGAGCTGAGAGGGAAGGCGTAGGCCTGAGCCGGGCACGAGTGCCCGCTCGCTCTTACAGCTGGTTAACCATTAACCCCCCGGCCTGCCCCGGCCACAGCGCCTGCGTGGGTGAGGACACCCTCTGAAACCCGGAGGACGAGCAGGTGCCGCCTGCGTCCCTCTGGCCCCAGCAGAATATTCACTCTGCCTCCCCTCGCCAGCCCCAGCCCCAGGCTCAGTCCTGGCCCCCACTTACCCCTTTCTCCCCCTCTTTCCCAGCGCCCACCCCCTGCCAGCTGGCCCTCCATCCCGGTACTGCCAGTTGCCTGCGTGGTAAGGTCCTGGCAGAGGCCGTGACGCCGGCAGGCAGCACGCTGGGGAGAACCAGGAGCTGGTTCCACGCTGGGCTCCAGAGCAGGAGCTCCCAGCCCGGGTTCTAGACCCCGCCACACAGGCGTGAGCCCAGGGTCACCCGGGGGTGGGCCTGCGGGAGGCAGCTGACGCCCAAGTTCCACGCGCCTCTGTCTTCCTCCTGCTTCTCGCTGTGGGTCTGGCTTGGGGGTGCCCGAGTTGGCCTCTGAGATGAGGTCCTTCGATCAGGGGCCTTGTCGGAGCTCTGTTTCCAGCTCGCCAGACCTGGGGTCCAGAAAGAAAAAACAAACAGCAGGTGGACCCAAGATGCAGCAGCCTGGGTGCACCCCAAAAGACCCAGGGCCTGAGGTGGACAGTCACAGAGAGGCGGGGTGAGGCAGGTGGCAGGAGGGGACAGTCAAGACAGAGAGACTGGCGGTGTGGCTGGAGCAGAAAGAGCTGAGAGCCACAGCAGAAAGCCCGTGGGAACGACCCTCCAGGGCTGACGGGGTCTCCTTCCCATCCTCCCAGGGAAGGCCAGGCTCCTCTGGGTGAGCGGAGGCCGAAGGAGCAGGTTAGCGCCACTAGAGGGGGCTCTTGAAAACCAGGCTTGGCTCTACACAGTGGTTTCTGTGCTTTATTTTTTTTTTTTTAAGACGAGATAAAAAAAAAAATAGATGAGATATATTAGACACTACCAGCTGTCACTACCCAGAGACCACAACTGGTGGAGGCCCGGGGCCAGGGGGACCTCGGGACCCCGTCTGGTGGCCGGGGACCCGCAGAGGCGCCTGCGGCATTAAGCGGGGCGCCCCAGGGTGGGGGGCAGCCGGGGAGAGGCCCTCCCCGACGGGATGCCTGGGGGTGTGAGGCCGGGAGCGGGGCTGCCGCCTTCTCGAGTTAGCAGGCGCTCAGTCTGCGAGGGGCCCTAGCCTGTCTTTATCAGCAGGAAAAGTTTTTGGCTCATCCCCAAGGCGCCGCAGGCCCGTGCCTCCCCTCCTCCCAACTCCCTGCGTGAAGGCTTTTTCTGAAACCCGCCCAGGTGGTGGCAACACCATTTCTGGGGAGACTGTTTTCAAATGATCTTTCGGAACCGGAGGCCTGTCCGTCCAGGGCGCATCGCTGGTGTAATCTCCTCTGTGGTCACGTTCTCGGGGGGAGCCTTTCTCGGAGCGATAATGCCCCCTCTCGTTCCCACGCGGACAGTGGGGGAGCGCCTAGGCCCGGTGAGAGACACTAGCTGCCCGGGAGGGAGGGAGGGAAGGAGGGGGGGGTGCGGGGCCGTGGGCGTGGGGGCAGGCAGAGGGCCGGAGCCAGCGTCTCCTCAGACCTGATACCAACCAGCCCCTGATAGTGCATCTCGGTTTCCCTCTGGCTCACGGTGACCCGGGGCCAAGGAGGGGAGAGGGAGGGGAGAGAGGGAGAAGAGAAAAACAAGATAAATGTATCGTGTTCCGGAAGGGTAACCCTGCTTTTCCTCGGCTAAAATTCCTCTCGGTGTGCGAGAGCAAAGCTCGGCGGTGTTGGAGAAGGAAGAGGGAGAGGGCTCCTGGGGCCCAGAGCCAATAGCCCGTGAATGGAACCCCTCTCCTGGGCCCCCAACACCCCCGTTCTCCGATGGGCACCCCGGGGCTCCCAGGCTCCCTCGCTTTGTATTGAAACAGCCCCCCCCCCCTAGTTTGGAGGTGGAGGGAACGAACATCCCCTCCGACGTGAGCCCTCACCTTGGAGCTGTACCCCACACTGCTGGCCCTGGCAGCGGAGGAAGTCACCGGACGCGGGGACTGCGGCCCATTCCCCTGAAACAGGCAGAAACGGATCACATAGGCCCGTGGTCGGCAAACTGCAGCTCTCGAGCCACATGCGGCTCTTTGGCCCCTTGAGTGTTCTTCTAATGCCCCTTCTTCAAAACAGACTCGCCCAGGCCGAAGACTGACTTCGCCTGGGCCACGAGGTTTCAATCAGACTGTACATGCGCCCGCCCGCGGGAAGAGCCACACTCCAGGGCCAGAGAGCCGCATGTGGCTCTCAGGCCGCAGTTTGGCTTAGGCATTGCTAGGCCTGTCACTGCACCCAGCACAGAAGGGAAATGCCACGGGTCCTGCCTCCACGAAACGGACAGTATCCTAGGAGGGACAGTATTCTAGAAGGAACAGTATCCTAGGAGGGACAGTGTCCTGGGAGGGACAGCGTCCTAGCGGGAGGGAGTCGGACGGAAGCCAAGTGCCCCCCAAAGAAGCTTAGTCCTTAGCCTAAGGCAGCACATAGGCCATGGGCACTGGGACTCAGGAAGTGAAAGGGCAGACGTTTCTGGAAGCCCTCGCTCGAGGCCATGGAAGGGGCCTTGGAGAGGAGCCAGAAGTGCCCAGTGCTGAT
The DNA here is from genome assembly GCA_963924515.1 of Vespertilio murinus. Taxonomy (NCBI): domain Eukaryota; kingdom Metazoa; phylum Chordata; class Mammalia; order Chiroptera; family Vespertilionidae; genus Vespertilio; species Vespertilio murinus. The sequence goes on from OZ004719.1 coordinate 29,805,420, forward strand.
AAGGAGAGGCCGGGAGGGAGACTAGGTGCCTGAGAGCCTCAGTGGCCGGTGGGGAATGACTAAGCTCTCCTTCCTCAGCCTCCAAGCACTCCTTCCCTCCTCCTCCTCCTCCTCCTCCTCCACGGGCTAGACGGACAGATGGACGGACGGACGGCACTGGGCTTGTTTGGGCTTGTTTTCTATTAGTCCGCAGGCCACTCCCTGGGGGTTCACATTGTATTCTATGTAAATCGCATCCCTTTCCGGTCCCCTGGAGCTGGCAGCGCGCTACTCATCTGTGCTCGCACCTCAGCGGCCAGAACCTGCTGCTCCTCACCCTCTCCGCTCCCCCAATCCCGGGAACTCACTGAATGGGTCCCCTCCCATCCCGGGGAGAATGTCCAGACTGCACCCCTGCCTCGGGGCTGAACAGAGAGGCCCTGAGGGACCCCCCCCCCCCAAGTGTCTGCGCAGAAAGAAGGCAGAGAGGGGTGTGAGGAGGGAGGTTAGGGGGAAGGCCCGCTGCGGCACCTTTACAAAACGTCTCTCTTCTTAATCCTGGAAGGCAGGGTTCTCCCGACTCCTTGAAGCGTTCACGTGGGGTCTGGGGTCCCGGAGGTCCCGGGACTGGGAGGCCCAGAACCGGGGTGTGTGTGGGGGGGGGCTTTCAGCAGCCTCTGTGACACCCTTACAAGTGTGTGCTCTCTAGAAATAGGGGGAGGCCTCTGTATGTTTCTGAAGACTTTGTGGACACCCCCCCCCCCAAAAAAAATGTAAAGAACCAGCCTACGGCCCAGTATCCCCCTCCGTTGCTGGGTCCTGCTCGGGGGGTTGGACTGCGGCTTCCGATGAGGAACGGGGACCGGCCTCCCCCCTCCTCCATCCACAGGAGCCCGTGGCGGCTCTCAGAGTTAAACAGGAGACATCACCCGGGGCTCCACGTGCCAGGGGGGCCAGGCGTTGGAATTGCTCTGCATCTCCGGGCGGATCCTGTCCCTCTCCAGTGAGGAGGCAGGCAGGGGGCATGTCCCCTAGAGGGAGAGGGCGGGAAGTTCTGGAGGAGAGGAAGGACCGGGAAGGCTACAGGCCAGGGGCAGCCAAGTGGCCGGAGGGGGTGCAGCTGCTTTGAACTGCTCTCCTGCTTCACACAAGCAAAGACCTGGCGGGCTGGGTAAATATTACGTTGGCCTCTGACCTCCCGCCTCCCCTGGCTGCTGCCCCGTCTTTCTCCTGAGTAACAAAGTCACCCAGAGGGAGAAGAGCCTATTTTGTGAACTCGGGGTCCTCCGCACGGGACAGGAGCCCAGCCCAAAGCGGACGGGACCTGGCGGTGGTGTTTCCCAGGAGCGAGGTGGGGGGGTGGGGTGTCAGGATATCACAGTCCCCTGATAAGACGGCCCCCCACCCTTGCCCCAGCTGCCTAGACCATCCTGGCAAGTCCCTGGACTCCCTGTGGATCTCAAACCACACCCCCTGGGTTTCTGTTCCCCAAACACACACCCCCCTGAGGTCCGGGAAGTAAGAGGAAAATTCAAGTCTGTCGCCCACGCCCACGCCCACGCCCACTCGGGGTGGCCCGGGACCCGCTGTGAGAGGCTTAGAGAAACTGGTTGGGACCTGGATCTGACCAGCCTGCGGGACTGGGGAGCCAAGCCCCCACCCCGGTCGGTGCTGGAGGGTGGGTCCCGCCAGGAAGGTCCCAACAGATGGCCAGGAAGACGCTGGTGTCGAATAGGGTCCTAACGCGCCCGCTCAAAGGGCCCACCTTCACACCTGGGCTCCGCCTCCTTCCTGAGAGATCTCTCACCTTCCCACCATTTGCTCCCTGGTCCCGGGAGGGTGAGGAGCCACAAGCCACCCCCCCCCCCCACCGGCCCCTGCCCTGTCCCCAGCGCCATAGCTTCTCTGCTCGCTTGGTGGCCATGGCTGCTCCTCAGGCCTCCCCGCGTCCCCCAGCGGCCTCCGTGTCGGGGGCCAGGCAGAGCGAGCGAGGAGGTGAGGGGATTTGGAAAAAGGACAGTTGCTGTGAACGTGTACAGCTACTCCAAAACGGAGAGCAGGGACGAAGCCATGTGAGGGGCAAGTTCTTCTCTTTCTCTGAATGTGTCTGGGACTTTCTGAGGGGGGAAAATGAGATTTTACTTAAAGAAGATCTGTATGCTAAAGGTATATAGATATAGATATAGATATAGATAGATAGATAGATAGATAGATAGATAGATAAAAGGCTGAAGACTCAGTGGAGACGGGAAACAGAGCGGGAGGCCACTGGTGCGTGGCTCCTGGCTAAGCATTCGTTTTTTAGATCCTCTCCTGTGGATATGTCGTTATAGATTTTGAGAGAAGGGGGCGGGGGCGCGAGAGAGAAACATCATTGATCAGTAGCCTCCAGTATGTGGCCCGACTGGCGATCAAACCCACAATCTTTTTGGCATAAGGGACGTCGCCCCAACCAACCGAGCCAGCTGACCAGGGCTCGAGGTTAGCATTGAACCGGTGGAACTGGCATTTGAATTCTGAATTGGCTGTCCCGGTGCCTTCAGGTCTAAGAGGAAGGTGAACAGGTCTGTCATAGAATTGGCAAGGCGGCATTTTTCCTGGGAGTCTACCCCCATGGCAGGGCACGGGGCAGCTCCCACGGGCCTCTGCCTGCCTGCCTGCAGCAGGCTCACATCTCTGGGCAGACGGAGCTCCCTGGAGTGTGGGCGTGCAGGGGGCATGGAGGACCTGATCAGGTGCCGCGGCCCAGAGCCCAGCAGGACCCTGGGCACGGGGGTGAGATCCTCAGCCAGCTCCAGGCATTGCTCAGAATGCAGCAGCAGGTCTGGGGGGCAGCTTGGATGTCTTCCAGCCCAAGGAGCCGCCCCGGCCCTCCCCGCTGGTGCCCAAGAGCCCGGCCTTGCTGGAGGTGCGGAGCGCGGGGAGGCTGCCCGCGGAGGAGTGAGCCCTGTGCAGCCAGAGCACCGCCCAAGAGCCGGCTGTGGGGAGTGAGTGTGGCAAGGTGCCTCTCTTTTCTTTTCCAATGTATTATTTTTTAAAAATATATATACTTTATTGATTTTTTACAGAGAGAGCTAGAAACATCGATGAGGGAGAAACATCCACCAGCCGCCTCTTGCACGCCCCCCACCGGGGATGTGCCCGCAACCAATGTACATTGCCCTTGACGGGAATCGAACCCGGGACCCTCCAGTCCACAGACCAACGCTCTATCCACTGAGCCAAACCGGTTTCGGCTCTAACGTATTATTTTAAAAAACACATTTGAGCTACAAAGGAGTTAGGCGTTCTATGTAGAATACTGGGGGGGGGGGGGGGGGGGGATGTTTCTGAGTATTTCCTGGGGCTTTTACCCAGGCCCACATAATAGATGTGAAACCCAACTCCAGCTGGGAGTGGAGGGGTGGGAGGGGGGGGGCGGAGGGAGGCATGGCCAGGCTCTGCCTCATCTCTAGGAGGTTTGCTGGCCCCAGCACACCCTCTGGATCTGCCCACCGAGCCCCCTTCTCTTCCGGTCTCTCCTTCCCTGACCTCCTGCCCAGAAGAGGCAGGCCCCTCACAGTGGCGATCCCGTGGAGCTGGCCCCTCCCCTTCGCTGCCAGTCCGCTGACCCTTAGGACACGCCGACTGGACTGCCAACTGCCGACTGCCTCTCCCCGCTCTGGGCTGGGCTGGGCTGGACGCTGTAGAAAGTGTCCCTCCTCTTCGGCAGCCCCACTGGCTTTCCCCCGGGCACAGCAGGCCTTGCTGTTTGCACAGCCAGCGGTTCTGGCAAGGCCGAGCTGCCCCTCCCTCCGCAAGAGGCCCCGTGGACACTGTTTGTGTCTGGGCCTCTAGGCTCAGCATTCACACCGGAGAGGGTGAGATAATGACCCCAGCAGCTGCCTGCAGACTGCCAGCGGGGAGCCCTGCCCCCCCAATTCCTGCACCTGGGGCCAGCCAGGTTTGGTGCACCTCGTGTCCATGGGCAGGTTCTCAGGCAGCCAGGCCCAACCCAGAGAGAATGGGGGAGAGCTGGGACCCCGAGGGCCCGGTCCAGGCCGCCGGACACCCCAGTTTCCTTGGCCAAGCTGTTCTCCTGCGGTGTGGGCCCTGGGACCCGGGGGGAAGAGAAGGGAGCGGGCTGCTGAGGACGCAGGCATTTCTGGAGGGCGGCACACCTGTCCAGGTAGAGGAAAACCAGCAGCTTCCCCGGGGGCCTTCCCGGCAGGAGGGAGGGCCAGGGACTTGTGAGGAGACCGCACATAATCCCATGCGGTTGGGCACATGTCTGTTGGCAGTCTGTGCCGGCTCCCGGGGACCGTGCAATGTGCCGAGGAGGGAAGGATGTGCATGCGAATACTCTTGCCCAAGTTCCATGTACGTGCTGCAGGGCCGAGGAGAGGGCCCAGGGTCCTCCAACCCCAGAAGGGCACCTGGGGAGGGAGGGAGCCCCGTCATCTGGGAAGCCGGGCAGAGGCTGGAAGCTGAGGACCAGGTCTGAGGAAGGGAGTCCTGCCCGGCCTGGGTGGTTCAGTGGTTGAGCATCCACCTATGAGCCTGGAGGTCTCAGTTCGATTCCCAGTCAGGCTGTGAGCTCCATCCCCAGTAGGGGGCGTGCAGGAGGCAGCCGGTCAGTGATTCTGTCTCATCAATGATGTTTCTACCTCTCTCTTCCTCTCTGAAATCAATAGAAATCTATTTTTATTTTTTTTTTTTCAAGAAAAGGGATTCTTGCCGAAACCGGTTTGGCTCAGTGGATAGAGCATCGGCTTGCGGACTGAAAGGTCCCAGGTTCGATTCCGGTCAAGGGCATGTACTGTGGTTGCGGGCACATCCCCATTAGGAGGTGTGTAGGAGGCAGCTGATCGATGATTCTTTCTCATCGATGATTCTTTCTCATCGATGTTTCTAACTCTCTATCCCTCTCTCTTCCTCTCTGTAAAAAAAAGTCAATAAAATATATTTTTTTAAAAAAAGAAAAAAAAAAAGGAATTCTGGGGTGGGGCAGAAAGGAATAATAGCTGGTGGCTGAGGCCGCCCCCCGCCTCCCAGTCCTCTGACCTTGCGTCTCCCCGGTTGCTGCTCAGTGGATTCGAGGGAGCCTAAGTTGAGAAGTGAAGAGGAGGGAGGGTCAGGCCTTCCTGCCATGGTAGACAGAGCGGGTTCTCGCACCTTCACCCCCGCTGGGCCGGGGTAAGCCCCCGGTCTCCCCGGGAGCCAGATTGCCCCTAATCGCGTTAGGATGAGCACTCCCTCTACAAGCAGGGGCAGGCCCCTCTGAACCCAGACTGGCCAGCGCCCGGCACAGCGCGAACTTCTAATCACTGTCGTAAGCGCGAGGGAAGCAGCTGCTCGCGCCAGTCTATTATCAGCTTGGTTGGAGACGGAGAAATGTAAATGACAGTAAGATGCTTAGCGAAGAAACGCAAGGCCGTGTTAAAAATAAAGAAAAACAAGACAGCTTGTTTCATCGAAACGGAAGGGTTATTAAACAGCCCCGCATTAATCAGTGATCTGCCAGGGGTTGGAGGCTGAGGAGCGGCAGGGCCTGGGTGGCAGGGGGGATGTGAGGGGGGCAGGGGGTGGGAGGGTGGGGGGTGGGAGGTAGGAGATGGCAGGTTGGAGCTGCCTGCGTGCTCAGGCCGGCGGCAGGGGCTGTGGAGGGGTGGTGGGCAGCCAGTGTCGTGCCCCACGGACAGGAAGGGGGACTGTGGCACCCCAGCCTCTCTCCCTACAAACACCTGCTTCCTTCTATCTGCCGCCTCCTGATCTCCCCCCCCCCCAACTCCCAAAGCGTCTGCCCTGAGCCGGGGCAGAGAGCGATGGCTGGAGTAAGCGATCTCTCCTTGGTGGTGGCACCCACAGCTCCAGGAGGCGGCCGAGTAGAGTAGGGTGACACGGTTAACTCCGGGAGCCCACGTCCACGTCCTGGCTCCACACCTGGTATCTTTGCCAAGATACGCCACCCCTCAGACACCCGAGACGTCCCACCTGCGGAAAGTGATGCTGACGCTCTCTGTCCCTCCCTGGCTTGGGTGTGTGTGTGTGTGTGTGTGTGTGTGTGTGTGTGTGTGCATTCATGGGGGCACATACATGACATTTGCAGCCAACAGTGGGACTCGGTCACTGCACACATGCTAGTGTCTGTTACAGGGGGCTCCCCGGGGCCCTCAGAACTAGCCGTGGAGGAGGCAGAGGGGGTTTGCAGGGGGCACTGGATGTGTCTGGGAGGAGAGCTGACTTGCTCACCCCTCGGCAGGGGCGGGGGCTGGGGCCGGGGGCAGGGCATCCATCCCACCGGGACGTGCAGCGTGCTGGATCTTGATCCAATCATTCCAGGAGCATTCTCGGTGCTCTTTGACCTCAGCATTCCTTCTCCTCAGCCCTCCCTCCCTCCCGCCCGCACATCCCTCCTGGCTGTTTACCCCCTTCCCAGACTCCTCTCTCACACCCCATTCATCACGGGGCCAGATTCCCACTCACTCGGGGGGAGATCTTTTCATCTCTCTGCCCCAGGTGCCCCGCCGCCCTGGCCTCCCCCCCGCATCCCCCCCAGCACATTCTTCCCGTGTCAGGCTCCGGTAATTGCTCCCTTCACTTTCCCTCGGCAGCAGGGCCGGGGCCCCAGACATCAAAAGTCGCTGCGGCTCTGCACGCTCACCCAGGGCCCATGCCACTGCCGGCAGCGCGGAGGGGCTCGCAGGCGAGTGTGCGCGCCGCTTGGCACAGCCCGGCTCCTAGGGGGGCAGAGCGCTGCCCCTCCGTCTGGAATGCCAGCCCCCCCCAGCCCCCTCCACGGGCCGCTTTCACCCGGCCCCACGGCACCTGGCCCGCTGCGGGGTGTGTGTGTGTGTGTGTGTGTGTGTGTGTGTGTGTGTGGTGTGTGTGTGTGTGTGTGTGTGTGTGTGTGTGGCTGTGGGCTCCCCTGTCACTTCAGAGGCTGCTGACGGCTCAGGGTCTTTTCTGCAAACGCTCAGCTGAGTTTCAGAGGGAGAGAGAAATAATAGACACCGGAGGCGGGGCGGGGACACGGTCTGCTTAAAAAAGCTCCCTCCTAAAAAGAGGAGTTAGCGTTTCGTTGGAAGGCTTGGCTGTCGGTTCAGAAAAGCACTGGAGAGGAGGAGAGACCGGGAGAGACAAGGGAGGGGAAGCTCACCCCACACGCTGGCCGGACCCAGGGCGGGCAGAGCCCAGAGGATGTGCAGTTCCAGCCTCTCCTCCTCCTGGGGGAAGGCCTTCCTCTTTCCCCCTCTCCTCCCTCTCTCCTGCCGAGGGCCCCCCGGGTGAATCACAAGAGCAGCAGAAGTGGGGTGACACCTGGACAGAGGGGGGAATGGCTCCTAGGGACCGGCAGTGCCCAGTTCCTTCTCAGCATCCCTAGGAGCTGGGCGCCGGGCGACCACATTCCCCGGCACTAGAAGCGCCCCAGGCCCGGCTGGAAGGGAGCCCCCCGCAGCCTCCGCCGCCGTCGTAGGGGGCAGCCGCCATGGCCCAGGAGGTGGTGCCCCTGAACGGTGTTTCTCCACAGACAGAGCTGCCAGTCCGCGGTGCTGGTTCAGACCTGCAGGGCTTACCGGAAACACGGTCACCCCCGTCACCTCGGTGGGTCTCCCCGCAGCCCTGCGCGGGGTCCTTCCGTCGCTGAGGGACACCGAGGCTCCGGAAGGTGACGTGACAGGTTCAAGGTCATCACATGAGAGAGAGACAGAGCAAGACCGGAGCCCGGTCTGTCTCCGAAGCCCTTGTCACTGAGCCCTGTTCTGAGGACTTCCTGGGGTTCTCAGAACACCCCACTCTGCTCCTGACCACACCCTGCTGCCGGCTGACCGTTTCGTATCACATACTTACTTCCATGTGGCCTATGAGACGGTACGATTTGTGGCTTCAGGGCTCTCTGCCTGCGTTGGGCAATTTTTCGAAGGCAGACCGGTGTCTTCCCGTTCTTCTCCGTCCTTCTCCCCACCCACCCACCTGGCCAGGGACACTGCTCTCCTCCCTGTGGCTTCAGGAGGAATAACTGGCAGGATCCTTTCCAAACGGTTCGCTGCCTTCTTCCCTCCACCAAAGGGCGGGTCGGACAAGCCTCTGAGCTGAGCTGAGCTGAGCTGAGCCAGGGAGTTCCAACGCGTCTCGGGTCAGGCCAGCAGTGGGAAAAGGCGCCGAGCAGCCCGGTCTCCCTTCCCCTCTGCTCCCGAGGTTCAGACCGAGGAAAGGTGCTGAGGAGCGTGAGGTACGCTTCCTGGCCTCTCTGAGCCTCCAGTCCAACGGGGAGACGGGACCTAGGCCCATAGCCTGCGAGACCCAGCATGGCGATGCCCTGTGTGCTAGAGACAGCCATTTCTGATTGCCTTCGGGGGAGAGCTTGGGTGATTGGGGTGGGGGTGGGGCTAGAGTCTTCAGGAGGCTTTGAGGGATGGATGGGGTGTGAATAGGCACAGCTGAAAGTGGAGGTAGGGGTTGCCAGGAGAGGGGACCACCCAGGTGTTCTGGGGACTGCACACTTGGGGCAGTGTGCTGGGAGTGGAGGTGGAAAGAGAGGCAGAGAAAGACAGGAGAGCCAGCTTGGGAAGGTCATGAACTTGAGTGCTTAGGAGACTGGCTTTGCTAGAAGGTTCTTCCACGGGGGGGGGGGGGGGGGGGGACACATCACCCTCCAGCCGTGTGCCCGCCAGAGGCAGACAAGGAGGCACAAGAAAGGACGCAGAGCCAGGCACAGCGGGCAGGGGGCGGGGTATCTACAGCTGCCCCGGGCTCCCTCCAGCGTCACGCCCAGGCCCTTGTCCCTGGGGCCATCTGCCGCGCATTTTCAGGGAGAGGGAGGCCACACCAGACTTGCTCGTCAAGAGGCCCACTCTTTTGAACTCCGGGACCCCTGGCTTGTGGAAGTGGACAGTACGAATGGCCGCTTTCCCTGACCGGGGCTGAAGTACAGGAGGGTCCTCAGATGGCCTCAGGGACCACCATGGAGCCCCTGGAAGTGGGGGGCTGGGAGGGTCCCTAAGAGAAGCAGGAAGCCCTGACCCCCAGGGGCCATTGTATTTTCTGCAAGAGGAGGAAGACGGGGAGACCTTCTGGGGACAGGGGGTGAGTTGGGGGCCAGCCCACGGCCGGGAGCCGAGAGGAATGCCCGGCGTTCTGTTGGAGTTGGTCCCACCCCCTTATGTCCCTCCTCCGCCTCCCGCCGCTGCGGACGGAGCCGTGTCATTATTCTCTGAAAACATTACAGTGGTTAATGGCAGCATAATACGCCATTATGTGGAGTAACTGCAATTTATTTAACGATTTAGTTGGGCACTTTCTACCCTGTGGCCTGCTCTCCTGCCGTTTCTTCCCCCCAACTTCCCCGCTCTGCCGCCGAGGACAGAGGGGAGGCGGGAGGCGCGCCTCCAGGCTCCGGGAAAGGTCAGAGGAACGTCTCCGACAGGTGACAGCCGGCGGCACCCCTCTGGCCTCCAGACAGCCCTGGGCTCCGCCGGGTGGCACGTGACTCAACCCCCACCCCCCACCCCCAGCCCCGCGCCGCTACCAAAGTGGGGGCCTCAAGTGTTTGACCTTTAAAAGAAGGTACTTGCCAAGTCTTACTTAACATCCGAGTGAGTCTTTCCAGACCAGAGATAAGAGGGTTTGGCTGCCCAAGAAATGCTGACTCTCAAGGCAATGTGGACTCCTTGGGGATAGCGCGGCTCCAGAAAGTTCTGTGTCATCCCGGCGGGATGATCTCAGAACCGTTCTCCACCTCCCCACCCCACCCCCGAGATCCTGTTTTTCCATCTGTGAAATGGGAGAATAACACCCTTCTGGCGAGTGAACTCAGGCAAAGAACCTGGCACAGCGGGCCATGCAGCAGGCCGCCGGGAATGACATTGGTTAGTTCTCCTAGAAGCCAATGGGAGCTGCTGTGGCGTTGCTGCCCATGCCATTCGGGTGCCAGGTCTCCTAACGTGAATTTGGACTTGACGTGAGCCCCCCACCCCCCTTTTTTATTCTTCGGCCTGAGTTTGGAAGGCGCCTGAGCATTCTTTCCCCCGCTCTCTAATCCCATAATGCCTGCCAGACGGCCCTCCTACCAGGATGGCTTAAGCAGGGTCTGGCCTGGAGTCAGGGGAGCAGCAGGGTGACCTTTCTGAGCTCACCGGGCCCAGAGCAGGCTCGCTCCGAGGGCCCACTGCTCCTAGCCCAGCCGTGGGCAAACTACGGCCCTCGGGCCGGATCCAGCCCGTTCGGCTGTTCTATCCCGCCCTTGGAGCCGAAAGAGCGGAGGGTTCTCTTGCTCTCCCCTCCGCTCCTTCCCCAGCAGCCCGAGATGAGAGTGCCAGCATGGTCAGGTTGCTTTGGTTCTGGCCCTCCGGTCCAGTTTAAGAGCCCATGGTGGCCCCTGAGTCAAAAAGTTTGCCCACCCCTGTCTAGCCTCAGAGCCCTGCTCGCCTGCAGGAATTCTCCCCCTTCCTTCCCGGGGATGAGGTGGCCACGGGCAGGCCTTCCTTGCTGGCCATCCTGACCCCAGGGGTCGAAGAGAGCAGAGCCATGGTAGGGGGAGGGGGAGGATGGGGGGGGCAGCTGCTTGAAATTGATTGCTCCTGTGGTTTAGTTTATACCCTGGGCTCTCTCAGCGCTGCCCGGGTGGCGACCTTTAGATAATAAAGGGAATTCTGGGAGATTTCTGACAGGCCCATGACACATGGGGCAGGTCTGCAGGGTCAGGCGTGTCTCTCCCTGCGCCCGGGGCCCCAGGGTAATGACTCCGCGAGGCCAGCCCGGCCCGTGGCCCCCTCCCCTGCGCCACCCCTCGAGTGAGCGTCTTTGGAGCCCTTCATCATCCAGGGGGACAACTGCACACTTTGACAGGCTGCGAGAGCGGAGGACAAACACGGCCTGGTTTGCTAAGGCCCTGGGAGAGCCCGTGCGGTTTCCAGGCCCCCCCCCCCCAGCCCGCTGGGAGGCCTGGGGTGGGGAGGGTGGGGGGAACGTAACAGAAAACCCTCCCCAGCATGAGAAGGCCCTGGCAGGGACCGGCACAGGCACAGGCGGGAGCTGGGGTGGGGTAGGAGGGCCATCGGGCCCTGGGAATCACACAGTATATCCCGTAAGATTCTTGGGGTCTGGGAAGGGACACACTGACTGGTCCGGGCAGGAGCTGAAGAGCAGGGGGGGTGGGGGGGGGCCACAGGGCGAGAACCAGGGAGAGCCCAGCCCTGACTCAAGGGGATAAAGCGGGGAGAGGCAAAGCAAGCGGGCTCTCTGGGGAAAGAGGCAGCCTGCTGTGCCATCCTGGTCCTCACAAAGGTGGCAAGACCCCTGGGCATGAGCATGTGCATTTAGACCAGCCGTGGGCAAACTAAGGCCCGAGGGCCAGATCCGGCCCGTTCGGCTGTTCTATCTGGCCCGCGGAGCCGAGAGAGCGGAGGGCTCTCTTGCTCTCCCCTCCGCTCCTTCACCAGCAGCCCAAGATGAGAGTGCCAGCATGGTCAGGTTGCTTTTGTTCCGGCCCTCCGGTCCAGTGTAAGAACCCATTGTGGCCCTCGAGTCAAAAAGTTTGCCCACCCCTGATTTGGACCCTGCCCGCACACCCACCTTTGCTCTAGAAGAACCGTCTGGGAGCCAGGATGCCGGGCGCTACTCCTCCTGCTCTCCGTCCGCCGGGGCGCTCAGCACAGCCCCAAAGGCGGCGGGTGGCTTCCATCGCAGGCGGGCATTGTCCCCCAGTTTTGCAGGCAAGGAGTGGGGGGTCTCAGCAGGGTGGCGCCTCCTGGGATCTGGGAAGGAAGGAAGGATCGGCCCAGCCTCCAGCCTTGGTTTGTGGGTGCCATCTTCCCCGCGTGTCTCACACCCCTTCCCTCTGGGGCGCTCTGTCTCCAGCTCTGTCCACATTCCCCTTTTTTATAAGGACACCAGCCTTTGGCCTTACGGCCCACCCTCATGACCTCATTTTAACTCCATTTCCTCTTTTAAAAAACGATTTCCAAATGCAGTCCCGTTCTGAGGTACTGACTTCCACATATGAATGGGACTGGGGGTGGAGGGGGGAGGAAGAGACAGTTCAACCCATCACACCCGCCGCTCTCCCTTCCTTGCCAGCGCTCAGCCCCTGCCCATCACCCCACGTCTGCCCATCCTGCCAGCTGAGAGGTCGAGTCCAGTGCGGCCACGGGCTCCCGTGGGCCCAGGGCCTGTTGCCGGAGCAGAGAACCACACGCAGCCACAGCCCCGCTGCCGAGCCGGACCGGAATCTCCTTCTCCCTCTGACTCCTCCGTTATTAGAGATCGAGTCTGGTTTATCCACCCGGAAAAGGGATCATGTATAAAGACAAAAAGCCGGGGGGTTTCTCTTCCCGTGGTGAGAGGAGGCAGCAGGAGAATGGTGGTCTCCGGAAGTTGTGTTGACACACACTGGGGTGCCACAGTGTCGTGGGGTTTCTCTGGGAAGGGTGCCAGGAGGGCAGGAGGCCTGTTCTCTCCCCCGTCTCCCTCGCCTTCCTTCTCGCTCGCTCACTCCGGGGCGAGGTAGAGCCACTTAGCTTCCATAGCAGCACCGAGTCTGGGGCGGGGGGCCGGGGGGGGGGGGGCGGGAATGACATTCGATTAATGAAGCAAACGCAGCTGGTGTAGCAGTGACATCTAAATTGTTCCTTTGGTCCCATTATTTTTCTGTAGGAAATTCTTCCTCCCCCCCACCTCCCCCCACCCCCTTTTCCCTTAAATCGTGTGCATAAAATACGCTAATAACCATCTTGGTGTCTGTGCCTGAGTGACAGCTGAAATAAGAAAAAGACTAATCGTACCTCCTGCAGCCCTGTCACATGGAGATTAAATGAGTCTCTCTCTCTCTCTCCCCCTCCCCCCTCCCCACCTCTCTCCCCCCACTCTCTCTCTCCCTCTCTCTCTCTCCTCTCTCTCTCGTGGTCTCTCCTCGGTGAGAATCATGGGCATTTGAATAATAATATTATAGGCGCCATCCGGGTGACAGTGGGGGGAAGAAATCAGCTCAAACCCGTGATTATTCCTTCAGTCTAATAATTATTTAAATACCAGATAACGCCGTTCACTCTAATGGAGGCCTTTCGGCTGCCGGCATCCCCCGGGGCCTCGGCGCGCGCCCTCTCCCTCACCTTGTGCTCCCGACGCGCCTGGACTGCCTCCGGGGTCGGCGTTACGTGGCGACGCTCGGGATGTTTGCATGTAGGACCGCGCCGATGACATTATGTCGGGCCCTTTGGGGTCAGTTACACCCACAGGGGACAAACTGGGAGGTGGGGGGGGCTCTGATCTCACATGGAGACACGTTATCCTCATAGACCTCTCAATGCAGGAGGAGAAGACTTCTGAAATCCCGGGGACCCATGCCCTGCCTCCGCGTAACTTACTCCTAGATGGCTGCCAGGGCCCGTCACTGTCAGAAACTGCCGACCTCTCCGTGGCACCCTGCCCCCGGGATCCCCTCCCGAGAGGCTGGCCCCTGAAAGATCTACCTCGAGTCCCTTCTGCTGCAGCTCTACCTCCGGGGAGAGGAGGCTTCCTGGACTTAGGGTCCACGGGGCCTGCCTGCCAGGCCAGCCGTGGGCACACTATGGCCCGCGGGCCGGATCCGGCCCGTTCTGGCTGTTCTGTCCGGCCCGCGGAGCCGAAAGAGCGGAGGGCTCTCTTGCTCTCCCCTCCGCTCCTTCACCAGCAGCCCAAGACGAGAGTGCCAGCATGGTCAGGCTGCTTTTGTTCCGGCCCTCCGGTCCCGTGTAAGAACCCATGGTGGCCCTCGAGTCAGAAAGTTTGCCCACCCCTGTGCTAGGCTGTCTGTGATGCGGAGGGATGTGACCCAGGTCTCCACAGCCCGCAGGTCACGGCGTAGGTTCCCTTCCTGCGACTGGGGACTTCCTGGGCCTGGAGTTCGTCCCAGGAAGCCCCTCTCCCCGCTCCCTCTGGGACCTCCCGTCTCGGGGCCATCATCGGTCATGGCGCCTCCTTTCCCCAAACAGGGCGGCCTCGAGGCAGAACGTAACTGACTCTCGGGACCCTTTCGCCCCACGACGGGGGGCACCGCTAGACTCTTTGCAGCCTGTTGCTGACGGACTTGGGACAGTTTGGGGTTTCTTTTTTCCTTTCCGAAAGTTTTCGTTTCTTCTTCTAAAAATAAGCCGTGGATTGGGAGTAATCGAAATGCCCTTGAGCACTGGCCCCCGATGGCTGCTTTCAAGGTGCCGCCGATTGGAAAGGACATGGCGGGGGGGGGGGGGAGGGTGGACCCCCCTCTGCCCTGGGAGAGGAAGGAGGGTGGGTGCTCCCCCCGCCCTGGCCCCCCGCCTTCCTCTTTACCCTCTGGCTCCCGGGGTGGCTGGCGGTGTGAGCCACTGAGAAGGGCAGCGATGATAACAGGCACTTGTTACCACCGCTAGGAAACGGATCCTAGCCAGGATGGTGGGGGTGATAAAAGGGGGGGGGGCAGCTGTGACAGAATGGAGGTGGCAGGGCTACCGACGGGTCCAAGGGTGTGAGATCTGCGCTCCTGAACTTTGATTCAATTTGACAAAATCACAGCCTGACTCTAACGCCTCTTCCTGGTGGTGGTGCCGTTGGCAATAAGAAAGGGACAAGTGAAAGCATGTGTGCCCGGATCTCAAGGCCCCGGCGTGGGCCGGCGGATGGTTAGGGCCCTGCGCTTAGCTGGACTGGAAATGCCTGAGGGCCGCTTCCTTGCTGCTTAGCCTCCGACGCCCGCCCGCCCGCCCGCCCGCCCGCCCGCCCGCGGCAGCTGGTGGGGACGGTATCCGATGCCTCCCCTGGCTGTCACCCATACCTGCCTCCGGAGTCCTGATCGGGGAGATGGTGTCATCAGGCCCCCCCAAATAAAATATTTAGTGACACCGCTTCCCCCAGAGGCAGCCGCGGCCTCTGCTTGGCATGGGGAGGGCTCGGAGTAAGATGTCCCGGGAGGCAAGCGTCCCAGCGCCGCGTGTCCTGGGGTGAGACTTGGGGTGAGGGAGAGGCAGGTTTGGGCTCTTGAGAATTACATGTGACAAAGAGACTTCACAAGCTAGACAGAGAGAGGAGAGGCGACAGAAAAAGGTGGCGTCGTTGAGTGGAAGCTCCTGAGTCTGACATCAGCAGGAGCCCCGAGTTAGGAGGAAACAATAGGTGATGCAGCGTCCTGGGCAGGTGCTCACTGGCTTGTACCGCATCGAGGGGGGGCAGTTTCTTCTGAGACAGAGCGTAGAACGGATGGAGGTGAAGAGCTGGGCATATTGACAAATAAATTACTGCTAATAAAGACTAATGAATGGTGACCTCTTACGAGGGGCCAGGCATTGTTCCAAGGGCTTCATCTGTCTGAACCGGCTTCGCCACAGCAACCCCGCGAGGCAGAGGCCAGTGCTAATCCCACTCTGTGCAGATAGTGAGGTGGCTTCGCAGAGCGGCGAAGGACCTTGACCGAGCTTGCACAGCTGTCCAGAATCTCAGCTCGGCGCTCACGCATTTAACCCTTGCACGGCACGGCTTCTCGTCAGAGGCACCCAGGAGGGGGCCTGCCCCCCTTTGTCTGAATGCGGAGAGGAGACTTGGTCCTTGCCAACTGGGCCCTGCTTGCGAATAGTGACCCGGTCCCCTCCCTCCGCCTTGGCATGGAAAGACAGAGGCGCTCGAATTGCTGTGGGAGTCGGTGGCCCGTGTGAGTGGGCGCCTTCCCTGCCCTCCCCCCTCCCCGCCCCCCAGGAGACCATGCTGCCTCCTGACTCCACGCCACCAGCGCCTGCTGCTCCCACACAGTGAGCCTGGAGCCCCTGGTTACCAAAGTGCATGCTGATGGAGGAGTCGGGGCGGGGGGGGGGAGGGAGACACAGCCCAACTGGGGTGGTCTGTTGAGAGTTCCTGACCTAACCACCTTTATCGGGTCGGAGGGAAGGACCCCCTCAGCTATCTCAGTCACAGACTAGAAGCTGAAGGAAGCAAGCCTTCGAGGTGTTATTTCATCCAAAAGAAGGGATCTTACAGATTGGCTCACTTGAGCCCCTTTGTCTTAAAATCAAGAAACGGGCTCGGGGAGATCCGAGGCCATTCTAAAGCCACATGACGCATGGCCAACAGAGGCAGGATTTGAATCAAAAGCTCCTGAGACGACCCCCCCTCCCCACTCTTCCTCCTCCCCCATGACTGCATGCCTTCCAGCCATAGACCAGTTTTCCCATTTCAGCTCTCAGGATCCTGCACCTCTGTCAACGCCCCTGCAGGCGGGCAGGAGACTGCGCTGGGACTTGTGCAGTGGTATGATACCCTGTTTCCCCGAAAATAAGACAGTGTCTTATATATTAATTTTTGCTCCCACAGATGCGCTAGGTCTTATTTTCAGGGGATATAAATGGATTTATATATAAATATAAATCCATGAAGTAGGTCTTATTTTCGGAGGATGTCTTGTTTTCGGGGGAAACGCGGTCGAGAAGCTCACCTAGGTCTGTTCTCTTCCCTGTGACACATGCTTCCCAGGTTGAACCCCTTCACGGGGTCAGGGAAAGCTGGGGGTCAAAGGTCAGCCCACCACGTTCATTCCCACGGGAAGAAAGAACAGGAGCAACAGAAGGAAGCCGGGAGCTCTGGCAGGACTCCTGAAGTGCGGTCTCTCCTGGGGAAGCTTCGGTGAAGATAGTCGCCACTAGCAGAGGCTGAGCGTCACGGGGTGCCAGCCAGCAGGCTAAGAGGGTCCCCTGCCTCACCCCATTTACTCTCATGGCAACCAGAGAGGCCGGTACTGCCATGATCCCCACCCCCTCTTCCCCCCAGAAAGGGGGGTGAGACTTGGCTTGCCCACTTCCCCAAATTTGCCCCCAAACTCTGCCTGCCAACAAACACACTCACGATTCAAACCGTGTCTTGGGATGTTGGGTAGGGAGCTGAAATGGTTGACATTATCTCTGCTACTAGGACATTATCTCTGCTACCAGGATCTTCTTCCTGTAGCCACGGGCTGAATATAATGTGCATGTATGTTAGGCTAAACATAATGTGCATATATGTCGGGCTATATAATGTGCATGCATGTCAGGCTAAACCTAATGTGCATGTATGTCGTGGAGAAGGCAGAAGTGGGCTGTCCACAGACTCAGGGCCGGAGTGTCTGAGAGAGCACTTTCTAAAAGGCAGAACCCTAGCACCATGTGGTTGACAATTATTTTCCTCCTTGAGGCTCCTGGTGGGCCACACTGCCCTCCCCCCGCTGGGACAGGGGCATGCCCAGCACGGCCTTGGGCCTCCCGTAGCGCCCAGTCCAGTGGGGGACGTGAGGATTCTGTTATTTCCCTCTGCAGCTCCTCTTGAGGAATTCACGTCCTGCTACCAGCCCCGGGACATCGCTAAAAATAGCCCCCGGTTCTTAAACCGAAAGCAGCTCCGTCTGTCGGAGGTCTTCCTGGTTGGTGGGTGCGGGCGCGGGGCCGGAAGGGCCACGCTGGAGTCCCCGAGGTCAGCCCGGGCCTCCCGCCGCCGCGGCCTTCCTCCCTCCGGGGGAGCAGCGGGCCTCATGAGTCACCCCGCGGGCCGGTTGGAGGAGCGCGGTCAGGTGGCCGCTCTGGCACCGCGGTGGCTGTCAGGCCCTGGGCCCAGGGTGCGAGGGGCGGAAGGCGAGTTTCTAAAGATACGGAGCGCATTCCTGAGGTGGCGCCTGCTCTCATTCTAAGCCAGCCTGGCCCGCCCGCCGGAGGCTGGGAGGAGGCAGGACCCTGCTAAGCTGCCTGGGAGCCAGGCCCCCATCCTTGGCCAGGGTGGGGGTGGGGGTGTTCCCTTCTGTCGCCTGGCTGCCTGGGGTCGGCTGCCCTTGTCTGAGAAGGGTGCCGGGCCATTTGTCTGGCAGGAGGAGAGAGGTCCCTGTTGGACGGTGCGGCTCTCTGCCTCCTGCCGCTGCTGGCCCTCTCCGCACTGGCCATGAGCAGCGCTCCAAGTGAGGGTCAGGCCCCTCTGCTCCCCTGACCCAGGCATCCCCAGAAGCCCCGGGAGCCCCCATTGTGCTCCTCCGGGCGGCTTCCTTGGAAAACAGAAAAGCTGCCGAAACCGGTTTGGCTCAGTGGTAGAGCGTTGGTCTGCGGACTGAAGGGTCCCAGGTTCGATTCCGGTCAAGGGCATATACCTTGGCTGCGGGCACATCCCCGATGGGGGGTGTGCAAGAGGCAGCTGGTTGATGTTTCTCTCTCATCGACCTTTCTAGCTCTCTATCTCTCTCCCTTCCTCTCTGTAAAATATCAATAAAATAAAAAAAAAAGAAAGAAAACAGAAAAGCTATAGAGCCTGAGGGTCTGGAATCGAGGGGCGGGAGCACAGGAGTCAGGGCGGGGGACAGGCTCCGAGGGCCAGGCTGAGGCCCAGGGTGACTGCATGGATCCCTAATCAGTCACGAGGCCTCCGCAGTAGACTGACCCTCAACTTGCTCCCTCTTGCCCCCCTCACATGTCCCAAGCCCGGCCAGGCCCCTGAAGCGGGGCTCAGGGGGTCAGTCCCCGTCACGAGGAGGGAAGCAGAAGGTGAAGCAATGTCCCCAGGATCTGGCACCCCCCCCCCCATGGAGTGATAGTGCCCTGCACCCCCAGCCTCAAAGAAGAATGGGTGGGGGGTGTCTCCCCATCTCCCCTGGGGCGGTTCAGGCTCCCGAAGGGCACTCACACGCCGAATAGGCTGTAACAGGTAACAGCAGGGGTTCTTTCTGGAGAGGCCCAGGCTGGGGGGTGGACGTGCTGTCACTCAGAGCCCTTCTCTGAGGAGGACAGGGCTGGAGGAAGTCAGGAGGGGCGGCTGCGTGAGGGGCTGGAGGAAGTTTACTTGCGATGTCCCCCCCTGGGCGTAGTTGGCCAGGAGAGCCCAGGACAGGGCCTGCCTCTCCGGCACTGAAAACCGGGAGATTTCCACCCGACGGCGAGAGGACAGGCATGATCATGCCTGGGAGGGAAGACTGGCTTTCGTCCCCACCTGGGATCCACTAGCCCAGTGACCCCGGAACTGTCTTCTAACCTCTCCGAGAGATAAAAAAAAAAACGCTGTCTTGAGAGGACCGAAATAGAGGCGTTTGGTAAAGTAAAAGAAAGGAATTGACAGCGTAAAGGCTGGAGACCAAAATAGATAACAGGATTCCCTGAGCCGCCCCAAGAGGGAGAACGTCTGTTAAAAATAGAAACGCTGAAATACGCACGGAGGAGGACTTGGCGAGCCAGGGCTGGGACTCCGGGTCAGGCAATCCGATTCCCTCCTCTCGGGACCCATTTCCCTTCTGACCTCCCTCCCTCCCTGCCTTGTGTTTTCCAGAACCATGTGAGGGCCAGCCCAGGACGGCGGCGGCGGCGGCAGCGGCGGCGGCGTGGCTGAGCGCTCAGAGGCTCTGCCTCCGGGTCCTTGCCCCGCTCAGCATGGGACAGAGGAGGCCCTGGCCACGGGCGGACGTGGACAGCCGGTCTGTGGTCTTGCTCTCCGTGGTCTGGGTGCTGCTGGCCCGCCCGGCCGCTGGCATGCCCCCGTTCAACACCTTCCACTCGGAGAACCGAGACTGGACCTTCAACCACCTGACCGTCCACCGGGGGACGGGGGCCGTGTACGTCGGGGCGGTCAACCGGGTCTACAAGCTGACGGGCAACCTGACCCTCCAGGTGGCTCACATGACGGGCCCCCGGGAGGACAACAAGTCCTGCTACCCGCCCCTCACCGTGCAGCCCTGCAGCGAGGCGCTCACCCTCACCAACAACGTCAACAAGCTGCTCATCATTGACTACCCCGAGAACCGCCTGCTGGCCTGCGGGAGCCTCTACCAGGGCGTCTGCAAGCTGCTGCGGCTGGACGACCTCTTCCTCCTGGCCGAGCCGTTCCACAAGAAGGAGCACTACCTGTCCAGCGTCAACAAGACGGGGACCATGTACGGGGTGATCGTGCGCGCCGACGGCGGCGGCGGCGGCGGCGGCGGGCTGGACGACGGCAAGCTCTTCATCGGCACGGCCGTGGACGGCAAGCAGGACTACTTCCCCACCCTGTCCAGCCGGAAGCTGCCCCGCGACCCCGAGTCCTCCGCCATGCTCGACTACGAGCTGCACAGCGACTTCGTGTCCTCCCTCATCAAGATCCCCTCCGACACCCTGGCCCTGGTCTCCCACTTTGACATCTTCTACATCTACGGCTTCGCCAGCGGGGGCTTCGTCTACTTCCTCACGGTGCAGCCCGAGACCCCCGAGGGCGTGGCCATCAACTCGGCGGGGGACCTGTTCTACACCTCGCGCATCGTGAGGCTCTGCAAGAACGACCCCAAGTTCCACTCCTACGTGTCCCTGCCGTTCGGCTGCACGCGGGCCGGGGTGGAATACCGCCTCCTGCAGGCGGCGTACCTCGCCAAGCCCGGCGACTCCCTGGCCCAGGCCTTCAACATCAGCGGCCAGGACGACGTGCTCTTCGCCATCTTCTCCAAAGGGCAGAAGCAGTACCACCACCCGCCCGATGACTCCGCCCTCTGTGCCTTCCCCATCCCGGCCGTCAACCTGCAGATCAAGGAGCGCCTGCAGTCCTGCTACCAGGGCGAGGGCCACCTGGAGCTCAACTGGCTGCTGGGCAAGGAGGTCCAATGCACCAAGGCGGTAAGGAGGCGCGCACCTGTCCTGCCCCTGAGGCGGGCTTCTGGCTCCCACTGCCCAGCCTGTGCCCCATGGCACATCCAGGCTCACGTTATCCGGTGGTGACCAGTCACACCGAGTCTGACCTACACCAGACACACGTTTGTGGGCCCGTTGAGTCATCCCAAATATGGTGCACCCTTGGACAATGGGGTTGGGGCACCGACCCACTGTGAGGACAGAAATCCACTTAACAACATTGGACTCCCCAGAAAAACGTAATTAGTAGCCTAGTGTTGACTGGAAGCCTTGCCCATACCATAAACAGTAGATCAATACTTCTATTTGGTATTACTAGACACTGTATTCTTAAAATAAAGTCAGCTAGAGAAAGGAAATGCTAGGAAAATCGAAGGGAGAGAAAATACATTTATAGTGCTTATTGGGAAAAAAATGCAGGTGGTGCTCAAGGGTCAACTAATATATATGTCAAGAGCCAGACACTGCCGGCGTCAGGGGTGACCTGTACAGCAAAGCCCTCTACCGCCGTGGAGCTTTCATTAGTGAGGCAACACAGATAAATACATCACATATGTAGCCTGTCAAATGATGGTGATTGCTATAGAGCAGTGTTTCCCAAACTTTTGACATATGTGTACCCCTTCTATAATTTTCATAACACTGAGTAATCCTCATAAAAAAGGATGTATTTTAATAACAATCAAAATATATTATTTTTTTGGTACATACACAAAATAATAATAAACGAAAAATAAAATCATTCATAATAAAATATAAATAAAAGTTATATTATAAATAACATTTATTTGCACACCGGACCATCTCACGCCTCACAAGACTGTCTTGACTTGACTCATGAGAACGTAGAATTAGGCGCAGCTAAGCACGGTGCAGTGCATATCCCCACCGAACTCCGGTGCAACGCGTACCCCCACCAAACTCTTCCCGTACCCCTGGGGCTACGCATACCACACTTTGGGAAACACTGCTCTAGAGAAAACTAGGGCAGAGAAAGGGAAGAGGCGGTCCCCGAAAGGGTTGGTTCATTGAGAAATGGGGCCTCTGAGCAAAGACTGAGGAGGGTAAGGAAGTGAGCCAGGTGAGGATCTGGGGAAAACACTCCCGAGAGGGGACAGCAAGGGCAAGGCTCGGGGGGCGTGCCTGGCCTGTGGGGGACCGGCAGGGAGGCCGCTGCAGCTGGACCAGCGCATGCGGGAGAAAGAGCGGGAGAAGGTGAGGCGGGCGGCCAGAGATAACAGGATCAGATGGTGTCTGTGCGGGGCCTGTAGGCCACTGGGAAGCCAAGTTGGAGTGTCGGGTAGGCAGGTGGATATGGAAGCCGGAGGAGAGGGACGGGAAATTAAGCTTGCCTGCTAGATGGCAAACCGGGGAAACATAATGAGGCGAAGGGAAGAGCGGAAAAGAAAGGGAGCTCAGGATCCAGGCCAGAGGGCAGCAGAGACAAGATGAGCAGTTTCGAGCACAATCCTGTCGGAGGGTCCCAATGGGATAGTCACCAACTTTTCAGGTGTGCCCTTTGAGGGTCATGGTCTCTACTGATAGGTCAGGGTCAGAGCCGGGGGCCATCGGTCAGTGCAGCTGGTCCTGAGGTCAGCCATGACCTGGCTTGTCTGATGTTGCTGCTTTTCTGGGCCTGGAGGTGAAACACAGCTGAGGCCTAGATATAGTTGCTGTGGGTCAGAGCCTCCTTGTCTTGGGGCTTAATGCTTAAGGGCTATTCTCCGGCTCCCTTCTTCCTTCCCCCTCTAAGGGGATCTAACCCAAAAGACTAGAAATATGCCAGTGGAGCATCAAAAGTGCATATGAAGGTCAGGGGGCTCTAAACCACATGGCCAGGGATATGCTGGGGACAAAGGTTACCCTGGGGGCCAGGTCTTTGTTTTCCCCGCCTTGCCCTTTTTGCCCTCTGTACCTAGCTGTCATCCTTGCTCTGCTCACGTCTGACTGCCTACCACAAGGCCAGGTTATTGCTGTCTAGCCACGCTGCTTTCAAGAAAGCCACACTCCAAGATCTCACCTTTTGAGCAGAAGTGAAGGCACGTCAGGTGTTTGGGAGGATCTGACAGTTGAGAGGAGAGACAGAGGGAAAAGTCAGCCATTCTCAGGGGTTTAGATTCAGAATAAACAGTTTTTCCTCATGGTCCGGAGATTCTAGAGCCAGGAGGGATGTAGAGAAACCCACAATCACCAGCAGACTTTTGCTTCTGTCGTCATCTCTCAGAAGCTGGCTTGGACTATGGTTTGTGCAGACTCTGCAACTATGTCAGCCCCGGAGACGGTGGGAAATAAACCGAAACCTTGACAGGGACTTTCAGAGTTGAAAGGAAAGTTGATGATTAGCTGGTCTACCCCTTTCACTTTACAGATGAGAAAACTGAGGCACAGAGTGGGCATGTGACACATCAAGGTCATGTGGCTAGTTGGTCTCAGAGGCCGGTCTACGATCTAGATCAGCAGTGGGCAAACTTAGGCCTGTGGGCTGGATCCGGCCCTTTCGGCTGTTCTGTCCTGCCCGCGGTGCCGAAAGAGCGGAGGGTTCTCTTGTTCTCCCCTCCGCTCCTTCACCAGCAGCCCAAGATGAGAGTGCCAGCATGGTCAGGTTGCTTTTGTTCTGGCCCTCCGGTCCAGTTTAAGAACCCACTGTGGCCCTCGAGTCAAAAAGTTTGCCCACCCCTGATCTAGATCTTAGGAGTTTTCCAGGGCCCCGGCTGCCTGCAGGGTGGGGAAGAGAAGGACAAGTGGAAGAGGTAAAAGGTAGTAGCTGCTCCTCTGGCTCCATTCCTAGGCACAAGAACTTTGCACGTGGGCTCCCGTGGTGTGCTGGTAAATATTAAACAACGAGCTCTATGCAGGTTGTGGCAGCGGTGGTGGCTGCGGTGGCGGTGGCGGTGGCGGTGGTGGTAGGAGCCTTGGCTACAAGCATTTGCAAATGTCGATGGCGCGAATGCTCCCACCATAGCCAATTTCACGCCACCAGAGTGATGTCACTGAATGCAGAGATGTGCCTTCAACCCTCAGGGGCTGGCTCCTGCGTACCCCTGCGCCATTCCCTGGCTTCCTCAGAAGCTCATCCCTTCTGCTGGGGCACGGCATGGGGTGTGGAGGTGGCTCCATCTTACCAGAGTTCACAGAGTTCAAGGTTATCTTTACCCTAAAAGTTAGTTCTCTTTCCTAAAGAATACACACACACACACACACACACACACACACACACACACACGGGCAGCACCACCATTCCTACCAGCAGCAGGAGCACAACTCTCTCCAAAACACAAGTCTCTGTTCCTGTGTTTCTCCGGAGGGAATGGAAGGAAGACCCTGGCTTAGCAAGCACACGTCCTAGCTTCTAACCCAGTTATTTTAAGCACCGGGGGCCGCTGACCAGTGATGCATCAGCCAGCTATTTCCTGGGAAGGGTGAGAGGAGGAGGTTGAAGGGAACAGGTTGCAGGTTTTTCCCTGACGCTTTCTACGCAACAACAGTCATTTCCTTCCTCCTCTGGGAAGCCTTTTCAGACCCAGAAGAAACAGCTGTCACAGGACTGCGGGCTCTTAGCTGGCCCAGAGTCTGCAGCCTTTGCCCACGCGATTCCAGGTGTGCAGTCCACTGGGGCGTTTCGGGGGGCCCATCACGGCCCAGCCCCAGGATGGGCCCTGGGTAGAGACCACAGGCCCTTTGACAGCCCCTGTCCTCAGGAAGCATAGAGTCTTTTTCTTTATTTAAGTGAATGCAATCTTAGAAATAATCAATTTAACATTCGCCTTTACCAGCAACCCCAGCAACCACAGGTCCAAGCTGATACGTGGAGGTACTTGGCGGTAGAGCAGAGGCTGGAACTGAGGGCTTTCTACTTTCTGTCCGACTGGTTTTTCATGGTTTTAGGTGATCTTCTTCCCAACGTGCCCTACCTAGTCTCTGTCAATAATGAAAGCACAAAAATAAATGAAAGTCCTCTAGTCTCTCTTGAAAGATACACAGAAGCACACGACCACTCCCTTCGCACGTCCGGTGCTAGGCATGCTGTCACCTGGACGGGGCTGAAGACCTGTACTGAGGAACTATTTCATAACTTCAAACTCCCCTGCGTGCATTACTTCATTCGCTCTTCAGTGATTCTCTCAGGGAGGCGGGCAGGTAGTCTGACATATGAGGAACCTGAGGTTTATATAGATGAAGTAGGCTTTTCAAACTAAACTTTTATGGTCAACATGAAAATGACCCTTTTCAAGCCATCCCCCAGTGTAGAAAGTGGTAAGTGGTTGGCTTCACATTCTTTATGCCCAAAGGGAGGCGTTGCATCCCAAACGAACAAGAAACGCTCTCCAGGCTGGTAGGAATCCTGGGATGTTGCCTCTAGACCAGCTATGGGCAAACTATGGCCCTCAGGCCGGATCCGGCCCATTTGGCTATTCTAAACTATTGAAATAAATAATAATAATAAAAGACCGTACCCTTTTATGTAATGATGTTTACTTTGAATTTATATTAGTTCACACAAACACTCCATCCATGCTTTTGTTCCAGCCCTCAGGTCCAGTTTAAGAACCCATTGTGGCCCTCGAGTCAAAAAGTTTGCCCACCCCTGGTCTAAATAGAACGATCACCAAAATAGCATGTCCACCGAGACATTAAAATGACCAGGAAGTGAGTTTAAGCCATCAGCCTTACACATTACCCCGGATCTCTTGATAGAAAGGGAAGGGTGACTGCAGGTGAGCGAGGAAGACGGGTGGTATCACCGGATGCCCTTGTGGGACACATGGGTCAGCTGGTGAGGTGTTGTTTGCAGCGTGTGTAAGGGCTCCGCTCCGGTGTCACTTCGCCGAAGCCCGGTCCTAGCGCTGGGGGTTGGGGGTGACCTATAGACGGATGGCCGTGACTCTGCTGTGGTTCACCCCCATTTCCTCTCCTTCCCTCCAGCCGGTCCCCATCGACGACAACTTCTGTGGATTAGACATCAACCAGCCGCTTGGGGGTTCCACGCCGGTGGAGGGCCTGACCCTGTACACCACCAGCCGGGACCGCATGACGTCAGTGGCCTCCTACGTGTACAACGGCTACAGCGTGGTGTTCGTGGGGACCAAGAGTGGCAAGCTGAAAAAGGTAAGAGATGGGGACCCCGCGGCCCTTCAGCGCCTCAGCGGGGAGCCCCTCCCGGGAGGTAGCTGTCGTCGGTGGAGACTGAACAAACAGGCAACTCTGATTTTCTTGGCACGACGGGGTCGGATAGCGGAGTTATTTTTGTGGCTTATCTCCTAGCTGTTTCCCCAGCCATTAGTCAAGGGGTGGGGAGGAAATGCAAGCACATTTCATATGGCCCGCACTTCAGGGAATTAGGAAGGTGCGTTTGCCTAAGGGAGAAAAACACTTCACTCTACCTCCGAGCCGAGCAGAACTGGTCTGATTATTCTATTCTCTGTATTATAAATCGCCAACATCATGGATTCCCCCTTATGGCCGGCCTCGGAGAGTTGATTGTACTGGTCAACAGTCTTTTGTTGAGTTCAGAGCATCTGGTTGAAGCAGATGAGGGAGTCTCCATTCTAAGAAAGGGGCAAGTGGTGGGGCTGCCCTCCGAGGGCACATGGCGCCTGGGTAAGACGCCATCCTTCTGTCTCTCCTCTCTCCGAAATTATGGAGCCTTCTCCACTCCTCCACCCCCACCCACCCCCAAGCCCTGAGCTTCCAGGAGGAAGTAGACATCTTAACCTCTGCCTGCCCCGGGCACCTCTGCCAGCGGGAGGGCCAGGCCCGTCTGGGCTAACAGTGTGGGCGGCCGTGTGTGCAAGCAAGCTTGTAGCTGCTTGTCTGGTGCTTGGGTGCGGAGACCGAGCATGGTCTGGCTCATTATGTGGGATTACGGCGGCCACATTCTTTCCGGTCCCAGCTAATCCTTTTCCTAAACTTACCTTCTTGCCACCTTCCTCCAGCCCCCCCAACCCCACCCCACCTGTGGATCACGGCACACGGGGAACATCACCATGCCACCCCCGAATACCTTGATGTTGACAGCACCCCTGTAGCTCTTCCCTCCTCATCCAATGAGAGCCTGGGAGAGATGTGACTTGGGAAGGAGGGTGCAGGGCGGGAGCCTGAGGAAGAAATTCCGTGACCTGCTTGTTCTGATCTGTTGCCAGGGGAGGTGAGAGCAACCGGCCAGGGTGTGTGTGTGGAGGTGCTGAACCCTGCAGACCTCTTGTGGTTCTCATGAGACCAACGCCCTTTGACCCTTTCTCGCTCTGGGGAGAGGTTACCTTTTCCTGTGCCGTGCCCGCTCTTCTGCCAGGGGCTGTGGATCCTAGCTTGGCTTGTAGACACATGGAAGGGAGGCTGAGGGTGGTCCCTGCTTTCCCAAAACGAGGGAGGCAAGGAACCGGCTTACGAGATCCCATTAAGATTTAACGGTGATATATCCAGCCCGCCGGTGTGGCTCAGTGTCGACCCATAAACCTGGAGGTCATGGTTGGAATCCCAGTCAGGGCACATGCCCGGGTTGCAGGCTCCATCCCCGGTAGTGGGCGTGCAGGAGGCAGCTGATAGACGATGATGTTTCTATCTCTCTATACTTCTCCCCTCCTCTCACTAAAAAAAAAATCAACAAAAACATAAAAGTGATGTATTCCACCAGACAAGGTTCAGCTTGGACCCCGTAGCTGGTTGCTTCCCTGCTCAGCAGCTTCCTGTATGGTTGGGTAGACTGCTCCTTGCAAGGGGCTTTGGGCCAAGGGGCTTATGGGAGTTGAAGTCCATCCTCAGCTCTCCCTGTCAGCCATATTCCTGGGGGTATAAATTCTCCCACAGGGGCTGCTCTTACTAGTCTCTGGGTAAAGAGAGCACCTTTTTCTAAGCCACCCAAGAACTTCCTAAGGCCAGCAGTAGCCACAGGGCTCTGGATCACTCACGTAGCTCTGTCTCCCTTACCCTCCTGAAAGTTTTAGTAAAAGCAGGGGCCATGCTTTACTCATGTTTATTCCCTTCTTTCTCCCTAATTTTCCCCCCATCTGTGGTCACACGTGGGACAGCCCTCAAAAGTGTTCTTGAAAAACAGAACCGTCCCCTAAGGAAACGTAGAGATCACCTGGCCCAATACACTCAAGGATCAGCAGGGACACCGAGGCCCAGAGAAGAAGAGTGACTTGTCCGAGCCTAGAGACCAGGGACAAGTTGCTTCTTGCCTTGACACCCAGGTTGACACCATTTCTTACTTAAAGAAGCAGCCACAGAGCCCAGGGGTGGATGCTGGCAACAACCTCTGGGCGCAGGCTTGCTGCAGGGGTCAGCCAGGGGCTAGAGCCTCCACTCGTTTGGGTCTTCGACCTGAGTTAAGGAGTCCGTGTTTGCTGAGTGGACGGATGAGGACTGAGTGAAAGAATGACCTAGCCAGACTCTAAGGGGCCCTGTGTTGACCTTCCCCATGTGTCTGTGTGTCTTCCACAGCACACGGCCGGGGCTGCGTGGGGCATCTTTCCAAGCCACACACCCAAGCGAGCAAAGTCCTCCAAACCCTGGCAGACAAGTCGTTATGGAGGCAAGTCAGCAGGTTCAAGGGCAAGGCTGGGAGTATGTCTGCCCTCAGCTTGTTCCAGCCTGCAAGCCGGCTGCTCCTTCTCACTCCCCGCTTTGCCTCTCTTTGACTCTTTCTATGAGCTCATAATACCCCTCTTTCTCCTCCGTGCAACGCGCCCTTCCTTCCCACCCACACTCCTCTGAGGCACCTGGGACTCACACCCCGGCTCCCGCTGGGCTCCACGTACCCGCCCATTCCGCTCCAGAGCAATGGCCCGTGATGAATTTATGGAATGTCCCCAGGAAACCTTACCATGGTCCAGGCCCCATAGCTCTTTCAACACAGGAAGGAAAATAAAGGGGGGGGGGACCTAGCTAAGAGTGTAGGGAGGGGAGGGAAGCAGGCTGTGTCAGAACTGTGCACTCTTTCCCAGCCCGAGCAGGCGTCTGCCAGACTGCCCAGCACTCATCCACCACGGCAGCCCGCAGGAATAGGATGTCCCCGAAAGGGGAAGTTTAGGGGAAGCAGAGGCTCATGACAAGTGCATGACCATGAGGCCACTTCCTCTGAGCCACAAACACGCAGAAGGGCCGGGAGGAAAAAGGACAAGTAGTCCTCAAAGCCAAGATGGGAGATGAGTAATGCCTGCCCAGGCCAAGGGTCAGTGCTGGCAGGTGATAAGAAGACAGGTGAAGCTTCACCACTGGGAGGGAACAATTCCAGAAACACCTCTGCGGAAGTGCGGTCAACCTGGGAGGCTTTGCTTAAAGACTGAGAGGTCCACGGATGAGCTGGGGGCATGTGAGAAGGGCACTCTAGACCTTGGGTGCTCTAGAGTGCACGGGGGAGCGTGGAGGACTTGGTGGAGTGGGCGGCAGAGGTAGAGTGCCGAGAGGATCCAGCCCCTAAGAGAAGCAAGTAAGGAGGATCTTGGGATTTTCACTGACCACAAGGTTGACAGGAGCCAACTGCGTGATACAAGCGAGCAAAGTTAATTAGTCTTCGCCACACTGGCAGAGAGACAATTTCCGGGTCATGAGAAGGGGGGGCTCCACGTTGGAGATAACACTGTAAGGGGGCCGTAAGCCCACTAACGTGTGAGATAAGCAAGAGCTGGTGGGACGCGGAAGTCTTGCCCTGTGAATGCTGTTAAAAGGATGCTAAGAAGCGAGGAAGAGAAAAGGAGGAGACCGTTTTGTTCAGATACTGCCATTGACTGAGCACATGTCATGTGCCATGTGCTATTCTAAGAGCTTATATCTACCCTGTTTTCCTGAAAATAAGATAGTGTCTTATATTAATTTTTGCTCCCAAAGATGCACTAGGTCTTATTTTCAGGGGATGTCTTATGTTTCCATGAAGTAGGTCTTATTTTCGGAGGATGTCTTATTTTCGGGGAAACACTCAGTCCGTATGTAACTCCATGAAGTAGGTGCTATTATTAATCTCCGTTTTGTAGATGAGGAAATGGAGGCCAAGACAGGTCAAGACTGGCCTGGGTGTGTGTGGCCAATGCCCCATAGCCAGTGAATGGCAGACCCAGGGTTTGAACCTTGGTGGTTGAGTTTCACAAACTGCATGCTCAGTCATTGAGCCGGGGAGGACGGATTAGACCTATTCGGGGTGGCCCCAGAGGGCAGGACAGGGCCACTGAGCGGGAGTGACAGTAGATTAGCTTCCCACTTAAAAAAAGGAAGAGGTTCCTTGTGGCCAAACTCTCCCATAACGGAAAGAGTAGACTCCAGAGGGAGTGAGCTCCCAGTCGTCGGAAATATTCAAGCATAGACCGGCTGGTCACCGGCCAGGGGAGCTGCCGAGGGGCCCTGCACTGACCACATGACCTTTGTGATCCTGGCCTCAGTGTTTCTCTGCTCCGCCGGTGGGAGTGGGTGACTGGGAGGGCAGGCCGTGGCAGAGACAGGAGCGGAGGGAGGCCAAGGCCCCCCGGGGGAGGGCTTTGAAGGCGCGGCTGGGTTCGAGCTTGCCTCAGAGTGCCATGGAAAGCCCCTCAGGGTCCAGGAGTAGGTGCTTGGCACCGACGGCGATAGGCTTTGCCAAGGTGACGAGGGCAGGAGGCCCCGGGCAGGAAGGAGCCAGGGGAGCGACAGCGGGCCGTTCTGGGCCGGATCACTGCCGTGGCATCCCTCCTGGCTCAGAGCAGGCTGTGGGAGGCAGAGGACAGGTGCCGGGTGCTAGCACGGAAGCAGATGGAGACAGAGCAGTGGGCACAGCTCCTGTAGGGTGGTAACCGCAACCTCATTTCATTCCACTTCCCGGTTGGAGGGAGGAGCCAGGTGCAAGCACAGGCCCTGGGGCAGAGGCGGGAGGGGCTGCTGAGAAGGCTGCAGCCACCGGGACCTGGGGGGAAGGATTCCCTCCTTTCTTCCCTTGGGCAAAGTCCCTCTGGTTCCTTCCCTTCATCCGGGACTGGCTCGGTCCAGGCCTCCTCCGGCCCCGGGCCTCACTCAGCTACAGGAAGTGGGTTGGCTCCTCGCTTTCTGTCCCCCCTGGAGACTTGCCTGCTGCTCCAGGGCTGGTGACGGGACTTCCCTTGGAGTGTCTGAGCTGCACCTTCCTCCGATCCCTTGTGGCACGTAGTTTTGCTGTGACAGCATCTGGCACAGGAGCAGCTACACACGTGTCCCCCTCTCTTGAGAGTCACAGATCCTTGAGGGCGGGGACCCTCCTTTCCTATGTATACCACCCACCCCCACTGTCAGATCTAACATCTCTCACACATTAGGGGCTCATTAAATTTATGTCAGATTTGGGGAGGGGCTTTCTCCTTGCAAGACTACCTATGTACACAGATTAGATACCAAGAGTGGACATGGCTGGTTTACAAAGGAAGGACATATTATGTGTTGGATACGCTGGACAGGGCGGAGGAAGAGGAGGCGGAGGCGAGAGGGTCGGGGGGTGGTGGGATGAGGAATTAGGGGAGCGAGAGAACTGCGTTAACAGGAAGAGTTTGTTTGCTGGTTAACACTTCGAGGGGGGTGCGCAGGTGCTTTCGGAAATGTTGACTGGGGTGGGAAAAGGGGAGGGCTTTATACTGTTACTTGGGACCCCTAGAATAATATAGGGGGGGGTGGCGTCTACCTCACCCAGGCAGGTAGGCAGGTACAAAGGCTCCGGTGACCACCGCTCCCCGCTATCCCATCAGCCCCCTGGGACATTCCCAGAATCCACAGAGGCAGCCCTTTCCCAGTTGGGGGAAGGGGCGTGGCCTCCTCTGGCACCACCTTGTTTCCCATGAGCTAACAGCAGCAGGCATTCTTGGGGAGCATTCTTTGTGCCTTTCCTTAGGGCCCTACCAGCCCAAGGTCTCCAGTCCTCAGCCCACAGGAAGCCTTGACGGCCCAGTCCTATTCTTCTCTCTGTGATCTCACCAACCATTTGCGAAGGAAAGCCTGGAACAGGGTGAGCTTCTGGTAGTAGCGATTTAGGCGCGCTGGAAAGAATCCACGGAGCGCTCCTGAGTGTTAACAAACCGCCTCAGGCCCCGGAGTTAATTCGATAATGTTTATTGCTTACAAGCTGCCTTTTCGTGGCCCTTTCTGTCTTCCACAAATACTGCTGTGAAGTCCCCATTTTACAGATGTGCAGTACCGAGCCACAGAGATATTCACCATCGCGCCCAAGGTTCCAGGGCCCCTCCTCCATGGGCAATGTTGACACTGGCAATCAGACTTCCTCCCAGAACACCCAGGGAAGTGCCTAACCCTTGACTTGGCTCCCTCCTGGGGTGGAGCTGTCTTGGCAGGCACACCGGGCCAAGTTGGATGGAGTGCTGAGAGACATGCTTTGCCCTCTGTGCCAGCCCCACCAAACAATGGCCACTCATTCCTCGGCGTGGAAATGATTCACCCCCGTCTCTCAGTGTGAACCCTGGATCCTGTAAACAGCCGGGGCCGCGGCTCCGTTTCCAGGAGACCTCCCAGCTCCCCTGGGACCTGGCACTCCTGATCGGATGCCCTGACACCCCGGGCATCTCCGCAGGCCTGGGGCTGGGGGAGCAGGGGTCCGGGGCCGACACCCTCTCTCCTTCCCCGGAGCCTGCGTGGCAGAGGCCGGTGGTGGTGGTGGCTCGAAACTCACCACGGCAGCCCTAGGAGTGAGCCTGGCTCCCTGCCCAGACTCCTGCCGCCAAGCTCGCTGTTTGTTTTGTTGTTTTATAGCCCTCTTGAGTCCGGAGAGCTGGGCTCCTGGAAGCTGGGAAAGGCAGCATTTGGTTGGCACAGGGAAGGAGGTGTGTTTACAGAGCTCACCCCCCCCACCCCCCATACGCCTGGCCGCCCCCCGCCACATGACAGGTGTAGAGACGGGGTGTGGGTTTCTGTGCAGAGCCCCAGCTGACCCCAGGGGGAGGAGGTCCTGATCTCCCAGAGCCGGGCTGAAAGGGAGAAACCAAAGACTCATTTTTTTTTTTTTTTTGCACCTTTCTGTGCAGCTTCCTCCTATGCCTCAATCTCGGACAATCCCTGTAGGAGGCATCAGGCTGTGTGCTCAGCAGGCTGCTCCTTAGCCAAGAGTTTGGTCCTGGGAGCTCAGAGCTGCACGGCAGGACACGGGGAGGGAGGGTATTAGAGCTTACGGAATCCAGGTGACCCACATGGGCTGGACGGGATTTCCAAGAGGCCAGGGTACTAGTATCACAGGTGCTCAGCTTTAGGAAAACGCCAGCCACCTAGAGCAGCCCTGTGGAGCAGGGCTGGAAGGGGCCAGGGAGGACCAGGAGTCCAGTCCTCTGCCTCCCAGGAGGAATTGAATTCCGTAACAAAGAAGCGTGTGAGCTCACGAGGTGCCTTCCTCACTCAGGCCTCCTAGCTGGGGGACCTCGCAGGTTCAGTGCCCTCGGGCACAAAAGGAGGGCAGTTACAACACCTGCCTCATGCGAGTGGGATGAAGACTAAATGAACGGATTCATGATGGCATGCAAATTTATTGAACACCTACTACGTGGCGTTTGTTGGGTATAAGTAGTGAACCCAAACAGTCAAAACTGCCTTTCCTAATGAAGATTATGTCTTAACGTGGGAAGACAGACAAAAAAACAAAACAAAACATAAACCTGCAGTATGTTTAGAAAATAATTAGCGCTAATGGGGAATATAGAGCAGAAGGAACTAATTCCTGTGAAGAGCAGGGCCGAGCGGGAGCGGATATGAACTTAAACATCACCGCCGTTGGCTCCTTAACTCGCGAGCCTGTGTGTTTTCCTTCTGTGGAGCGGGGAGTAATGAACACTTTGCATGGTTATTGTAAGAACTAAATGAAAGCAAGCACAAAAGTGCTTTTCATGATTATCACTAACATCTTTGAGTCCCCTCTCCCCCCCACCCCCAAAAGCCCACTCTCCTCTGGCTCCCTGGGGAAGTGGGGCTGTCCTATCAGCTGCCTTTGCAGTGGCATGCTTGCGAGGTCAGATGGAGGAAGAGAACCCTGCCCCCTGGCCCGAGCCCTGAGTCATGGGAAAAAAATACTGCGGAGACTAGAGCAGCTGAGCCGAACTAATCTTCTCCTGCTGGACGCTGGCCCCAGCTGCCTCAGTCACCAGGGAGAGCTTGCCGAGCCCCCTGTGGCCACACAATACGTGCTGGCCCCTCCCCAGGGCGGGGCTGGGGAAGTGGCGGTTTGCTCTTGTGACTTTACAGGCAGAGGAAAAACAGGGCCATTCCGTGCCCTTTGCACACCCCCAAGGCAACCGGAATATCCCAGCGCCGCCCAGCCAGCTCCATCCAAGGTAGCTGCGTGATCTTGGGGGACTTCCGTTTCCTCAGCTGGGGTGCCTGGTGAGGTCGCTCTGCACGTCGGACGGGAGAGGTGCAAGGCCGCTGCAGAGGCTGCTGCATGGTCGTTGCTTCCTAAAGAGCAGGCATCGCTGCTCTTGGCGCTCTCACCGCCAGTATGACTCTCTCTTTTGGATTGCTCCTGCCCCTCCTACACCATTGTCGTGCTTTTCTTCCAAGGGCCCGGCCAGATTCCCTTGGTTTCTGTGACGTCATTGATCCCACAGCGTTTTTGAATGGACAGGAAGGGTTGGGATGTTTCTCTGCTCTGTTGCACACACTCATACCGAAACTCGGGTTGTGGACTTCCTCAGGGGCCCCAGGGGAAATAAAAGGGGGAAGAAGATGTGGGAACTGGCACCAGAGCTACAAATATATTTATTTTAGCTGGAGGTGGGCCCGGCGCACACCTGTAGAGTCCCGAGGTGGCAAAGCTGAAAGCTCGCGGCTACTAGTACTCGAACCTCTCTTTTCTTCTTGTTATCACGTGTTCTCCGGCTGCCCAGAGACGCAGGTGGGGAGGGTCACCTGAGGCCTGGCCACCAGAGTCTCTTCTTGGGAGTCTGTCCCTCTCCTGGCCTCAGCTTCCAGAAAGGGTTCTGGGCTGCAAGGTGCGGCCAAACGTCGAAGCTGGTGCCTCTCTCTGGCCTCATCCCAATCAGCGGCCGCTTGGATAGCACGTTCTGGTGTTCTGTTTCAGCGGCCGCTGCCCTGCCCCCAGTTGGATGTCCCCGCCTAACCTAAAAGGGGCAGTGACATCCACAGGGGACAGTAACGAATCTGGAGTGAGTAACAAATGCTTTACTGTCACGGTGAGTGAGAGCACACAGGCAAGGAAAGGGGAGAGGCCATGGAGCTGGGACCCTGAAGAGGGTTTGGGGACACCCCCCTCCCCCCCAACTGCAGAGGAGGGGGCTCTGTCTCTATCAGAATCTTCCTCTAATTTTGTAACTAGAAAGGACCTCAGAGAGCTGGTCCAGCCTAAGGCTTTAGGCGGTTGAGATGGGTCTTCTGTGTTATGGGCAAGACCGCTGAGGCCCAGAAAGGCTGAGTGATCTGCACAGAATCACCACGATGCTTAGCAGCAGGGGCAGGACCAACATCCGGGTCTTCAGATCGCCATGCTTTGGGCACTTCTCTTGCCATCAAAGGGAAGAACGCTCCTACGTAGGAATCATTAGACTAACCCAGGGGTGGGCAAACTTTTGGACTCGAGGGCCACCATGGGTTCTTACACTGGACCGGAGGGCCGGAACAAAAGCAGCCTGACCATGCTGGCACTCTCACCTTGGGCTGCTGGTGAAGGATCGGAGGGGAAAGCAAGAGAACCCTCCGCTCTTCCGGCTCCGAGGGCCGGATAGAACAACCGAATGGGCCAGATCTGGGCCGCGGGCCATAGTTTGCCCACGGCTGGACTAACCTCTGCCTCTCGCTGGCATTCCCCAAGCGGGACCTAGAATTGGTCTGGAAATCACCCTCTCCAGGGCAAGAGTCTCACTCTGCGTCCTACCCCAGGCACGGCCAAGGCAGCCTTGCTCAGGGGTGACCAGCCTCCCTGAGCCCCTCACCCCACATGTCTCGGGCATCGTATCAGAGCCTGGCCAGCAAGGAGGCCTAATTGAACCACAGAATCCTTGCCTTGGGGCTAAGACGTTCTGGCAAATCCTAACGCCGATTCGGGAATCTCCAGCTGTACATGGCAGTTCTCTCTCTCTAGGCATGCCGATTTTGGAAGGACATTCGAGGTCTTTTACAAAGTAAGCACTTCCTCTGTGCTAAAACCCTGGGGTAGGTAGTTTGGTTTTTGTTCCGTTACGCCTCCCATTGCGCTTATAAGAGAAGGATTACTATCATGTCCATTTCTCAGGTGAGCAAACCCAGCTCCAAGTTAGGTAACTCGCCACAGTCCCATTGCTCCCCGGTGAAGAGCTTAGATCTGAATCCAGATCTCTCTGACCCCAGACCTGCGCTTAGCACTCCATTGGCCTTCTCGAAGATTCTGTTTGTGCATCCACAACCCACCGTGTGCCCTTACAGAGAGCTACCAGGAGGTGCCCAGAGAAGAGTAGACACGCTAACCCTCAGTGCTCTTCCCAGCAAAGATGCCCCGAAACCCAGGACGTGGCAGCTGTCACCTGGCACACGCTGCCTTGTGTCACTCCCCTCGGGCCTCCCCCCCCCCACCCTCCCCACCCATCTCAGCCCGGGCCACAATGGACGGGGTGGCAGCCTTTTGTGCCACACGCGGTCCCAGCTGACTCCCCTTTCTCCAGGCATCATTGTTTGCCCGGAGCCTTCTGAAAGGGAGACAAAGGGGCGCTGCCGATGAGGCCAGAAGCTGCTGTGTCAGGCGCGGGGCCTGCCCCATCACCCGAGCACCCCCCGGAGCCCGAGGGCTCTTCTTCAAAGACGCTCGTCTGGGCTCCTTTGTGTGCCAGTCATACCCATTCAGAGCTGGCTGGCGGGGCAAAGGAGGGGGGGACACGGGGCAATGGAGTCATTTTCGTCTGGCAAGATTGGAAGAGACATTAATGCAATAGTTACCAGCGAGCCGCGTGGGGGTGGAGGTGGGGGTGGGGGGTGGGAGGGAGAAGAGCCGGAATGCTTGTTCTCTGTTTACGGGCTTACGCAATCCCATCAATATTGATGCCTGATGCCTTTGATTCTGACACTAATCGTGGCTATGAATTAAATTTTCAGCCATATAATTAGGATTGCTATTAATAGGGCCCTGAGCTAAGCACCGGGACACGGCGCGTCTTTTTCCTGATAGAAAATGGCACCCTCGGAACGCCGCTAATGGGCCGCACCTGGGGTTCGCCAGGCACGCTGTGAAAATTGTACATTCTCTCCTGGTTTATCGGGCCTTCGCTAAAATACCAGCGGGCAAAGGTGAGGCTGGAGGGAAGGCTCTCGCCTGCCCAGGGCTGTGGGCAGCAATTAGGCGTCTCTCGTGCTCTTTAAAGTCTTTAGGAACGGGTAGGCCAGAGCCAGTGCTGGCCGCTCATGGTCAGGCCTCGGGCAGCTCACCGCCAGGAACGGCTCTCTTGAGTCTAACCCCGTGGTCGGCAAACGGCGGCTCGAGAGCCACGTGCGGCTCTTCGGCCCCTGGAGTGTGGCTCTTCCACAGAATACCACAGCCTGGGCGAGTCCATGTTGAAGAAGTGGCGTTAGAAGAAGTTGAAGTTTAAAAAACGTGGCTCTCAAAAGAAATTTCAATCGTTGTGCTGTTGATGTTTGGCTCTGTTGACTAATGAGTTTGCCGACCACTGGCCTAACCTGACGCTAGCCAGCTACCCCTAAGAGACTAGATGCAGTTGCTCTGGCAGCTGCTTTCTCAGACTTTAAGGTGGCAATGCACCAACTTGGGAGAGAGGAACATCTCTTTACGCCCTGAGATTGGTTGAACGGGGCTGAGCCCAATGGGGTCTCCATCCTGGGTAGATGATTCGGCAACACCCCTGCTCACAACTGATTCCAAGGACCCCCCCACCCAGGGGGCTCCATGGGCCACAGAGCACAGGTTGGCTTTGGTAGAAGGATAATCTCTCTCTCTCTCTCTCTCTCTCTCTCTCTCTCTCTCTCTCTCTCGGCGAGATGCTTCTCCAGGCAAATGGGCAGCATTTGTTGACTGGGGAGCCTTCTTTTATTATCAGGCCCCCAGTTCAGCGTTGGAGACTCTCAATCCCCCCCCATTCACCCCCAATTTGAGGAATCACGTGTCACCGTCCACACAAGGTTCTCTTAACATTTCCTAACGGCCCATGTGGTGGCCACCCCCCCCACCACCACTTCATCACCTGGAAGAATAATACGCACCAGTTGGCATAAGGCATGCATTAGTCCCTGCTCTTTGACCTGCAGACTGGAAATAATTTTTCCTCCAAATCATCATTTATTGATCCCCCCTCCCCTTTCATATGTTTAAGTCATTGTGAGAAGACAATGGTATGAGCTCGAGTCCTAACTTTACTACTAGTATTGGTTAAGGATGAGACCCTGGCTAAGTTAACTCCCCCCACTTGGAAGCTTGGAGTTGAGAGTTGTCATTTTTAGAATAAGGATAGTAATAGCTACTTTATAACACTTAGAATACGGTTGAGGAACTATCTGAATTGCTCATCATTGGTCTTCTATACCTAATAGCACTCCCTATCCCTTTCTCTTTGTCCTTTCACATATACCCAGATAGAAAGGGCAACAGCCTAGCTCTTGGTACCCATGGCAATCAGAGGAATGCCACTTGACTTCCCTCCCATCATGGAGAAAGCACAGGAAAGTGAACTATTCTAAAACACAGAGTGAAATTCCAATGCCTTTAGGCTTTTTCTCCCCACCAACTGGGAGGAAAGATGAAACCAGGAGCTTCTTATCTGACTGTAGGCACCCTAGTTTCTGCTTAGGCTCAGGCAGCCCAAGGTCTTAGGTGAACTGAATTCACCCCCGAACTCAGGGCCCAGGACTCTACCACTGAGGGCTTCGGGCATATGGAGGCATCCCTCAGAATGAGGTCCTTATACAAGACGTGTATTCACTCTGCCTCCTGCTCCTCACACATCCCACACAGTCACCCATTCCACCGAAGTGCACCCTTCCAGGCAACTGTGTGGACACATGGCGATTGGCCGACGGCCACCGTCAACCAGAGAATGTAGATGCTCCGCCACGTAGGATGCTCGAAGGAGAAGATGCGTGGATGAGCCCTCCACTTGAATGTTCCATTAATTACCAAACAACTGTTCTGCTCTCCATACCTGGAGTTGAGCAAGATGGAGATTATTGTTGAGTTATTGTTGGTAAAGCTGCTGTTTTAATTCCCACTAAGCAGAGAACATAATTCAGTCCTCTTAATGTGGGAAATTAGCCTGATGTTGGGCAAGTGCGTAGTTACTCATTCGTGCATCGGAGCACACATTTAACATAATTACCCTCGCCCGCTTCTGTTCTTTTGTTATCTGCAAAATCTTGGATGATCCAAACAAAACTCCGAAATTGACTCGCCCTGCGAGGTAATGTGATGGGCCCACAAACCCTCCGGCCCCTCCAGTCTTTCCGAGAGCCTGACCGCTCTAGAAGCTGTAAAAGATGGAGTAGCTTTAAAATATGGAGTAGCTTCCGTCTCAGGCAGATAGGGGGTCTCCCCAGAGGCATGACCGTAGAGAAACAGAGGGGGAAATGTGCCCAACCTCCCCCCCCGCCATCCAATCAAAGAAATAAAACATCTGTCTCCTTGGTGCCTCCCCAATATTTATGTCTGAGCTCAGCAGACACCCCTGGGCCGCAGCCAGCCTGTGCATATTGCACTAGTCCATTACGCTTTTTATGATGCGCGACCCACCCGCGCCACCCCCCCCCCAACGCCACCTTTTATGACTGTCCTTTTCATTTCTGGGAAGAGCCGCCCAGAATGGCAGATGCCTGCGTTTTCTCCTCCGCTCTTTGGGGAGCTATTTGTGGGCGGCCTGTCCCCAGGCCATAAACACCGGGAGATAAACCACAGTCACTGGCAATAAATGCATCCAAGGCCAAGGAGGTGCAAAGGATGGGGTGGGGGTGGGGGACCTGGGGTGGGCTTGGTGGTGTCCCCACAAGCCCAGTGGCCGGTGGATACGGAGTCGATGCCACCTACAGGAGACCCAAGGGCTAGTACAGAAGTGGGTGCCCTCCCTTCCAGATTTCCCCAAAGCTAGAGGGACATCATCTCACTCTCTCATGCCCTGCTCCCCCAGGGAAGCCACCTGACCCCTAACAGTAATCAGGATCAGGGCACTTTCCAGTGGATGTGTTTTTTTTTTAACTTTTAAAAAATATATATATTTTATTGATATTTTACAGAGAGGATGGAAGAGGGATAGAGAGCTAGAAATGTCAATGAGAGAGAAACATCGACCAGCTGCCTCTTGCACACCCCCTACTGGGGATGTGCCCGCAACCAATGTACATGCCCTTGACCGGAATCGAACCCGGGACCCTTCAGTCCGCAGACCGACGCTCTACCACTGAGCCAAACCGGTTTTGGCAGGAGGGTTCCCTTTGACATTGTCTTCTCCTGGGAGCTCATGGTGCTGCATAGACCGCCACGTGCCACTCCTCTGCCACTGATGCTTCTAGATCTTGGAGGAACTTCCCGGAAGTTTCTCTGCCTTCTCGCACCCTCCCTCCCTGTGACAGCACTCCAACCTCTCCCTCCCTCCTCTCCAACACGTTCCCCCTTTGCCATGCCCAGGGCCAAGCCTTACCAATCCGTCACCACTTCTTCTGGTTTATTAAAACTTCAGCCAGGGCTCTGGTGGCGGTGGCAGTGATTTTTTAAAAAATTTATTTCTGCTTTTACGCTGCACCCACAAGCAAGTCACTAGTGATAGCACCTGGACTGGCTTTGCTCCCCAAGGGCACTCCTGGGAGAAGAAAACCAAATTCCGAATGGATAACTGGTCTAGTGGGGACTTCGGATTCTTCCGTACAGACAGCAACCAGAAGCCGAGACCAGAGCAAAGGAGGGGGTGGGAGGTGCAGGACAGCCACGGAGGCCCCCGAATAATTAGTGCGTTGACGAGTTTCCTGTTTCTTCGGCCTCATCTTTAGTGGCGGGGGGCACCCAGAGGAAGGGGTGATGCTCCTTTCTCCTCCTTATTGGTTTTGGACACCACCCCCCCCAACCAATCTAACGGAAACACACAGATGAAAGTGAGGTGCATCGGCAATGTCTGTACACATCAGACCGCTGGAGATAGTAGCTATTATGCTGCGTGTCTGTTTTTTTATGGCGAGCTGCTAAATTATTTATTGAGCGCTGGGCTTTAATCTCATACACATACAGGTGGGCGCCGGCAGCCGGCGGAACGCTGCATAAAACACCTGTGTCGGCTGCACAGGGCGCTTCGGTGACTCTGGTGGAGGCGGCTCAGGGCCACTGGGTGCTGCTGGGAGTTTCTAGAGCCTCGTATCCTTCTCGGCGAGGTCCCCCCCACACCCCCCAGGATTAATCGACGGATGACCCTGAACAAATCATTTTATGTCCTGGGCCACAACTTGACCTTGATGAGGAAAAGTGGTCTCCGTCAGCCTCCCTGGCTGCCGGTCTGGAAGGCAGTTCTCTTGGTGCAGCTCCTAGTCCCGTGGTCGGCAAACTGCGGCTCGCCAGCCACATGCGGCTCTTTTGGCTCCTTGAGTGTGGCTCTTCCATAAAACACCAGGGCCTGGGCAAGTCTATTTTGAAGAAGTGGCGTTAGAAGAAGTTGAAGTTTAACAAATGTGGCTCTCAAAAGAAATTTCAGCCGTTGTGCTGTTGCTATCTGTCTCTGTGGACGAATGAGTTTGCCGACCGCTGTCCTAGGCAGTCTCTGAGCACCAAGATAACAATGCCACCCGCTTGCTTGCTCAGTGGTTTGAGGTACATGAAGCGCTTCCATCTCACCATTTTGAGCTCATTTAGTAACGCTGACAACCATGGCTGGGAGCTTGTGGATGAGGAAGCTGGCGGGAGGGGGGGATCAAATGCTTTACCCGTGACTCCCCAGGAATGGCACTAGATTGGAACCTGGGTGCCTTCCTTTGCCTCGTCTAACCCTCGCCCAGCTATGTGAGCTCACTAGCATTAGGCTAGTGAGGAAACTGAGGCACAGATCCTCTCTGACCCCCCAGGTCCTGTAGGGCTGGCCGTGTGGGAACAATGTTCACACCAATGCTTTCAGCACAGAAATCTGAACCCAAGAAGGTTGGGCTCTCCACACCCTGGGCCTCTGCTCTCTCGGGGCAGAAGAAGCAATTTTGGGGACGGTCTGGGTTTCGTCACTGACTGTCTGCAGCCCCGCCAGCTACAGCTCTCCCTTGCAGGCCGCGGGGCGGGGAGACCCAGCAGGAAGATATGGCCGAAGCGAAGTGCACGGGGTTTTAACCTGATTCCAGGATCCAGGGGGTCCGTGATCTAGAGAAAAACGCCGTGCAGACTTTGGTAGATCTATGATTTCTGTGTGGAGATAGCATTGCTGTCATCACACTCTCAAAGCTGTCTACAACCCTAATGTGTGAAGACCCTTGGTCTGATGGTTGTTAGACACGTTTTTAGGCAGCATGCCTCTGAGCTCTAGGAGGCTCAGACCGCTGGAGATAGTAGCTATTATGCCTCGTGTATGTTTTTTTTTGCGGTGAGCTGCTAAATTATTTATTGAGCGCTGGTGACCACTCTAATTCCCCAATTCCACCCTCCCTGTATAAGTAGGGTAATAAGTAGAATTATTTTGTTGTTGTTAAAAAAAAAAAAGTTTCGCCAAAACCGGTTTGGCTCAGTGGATAGAGCGTCAGCCTGTGGACTGAAGGGTCCCGGGTTCGATTCTGATCAGGGGTATGTACGTTGGTTGCAGGCACATTTCCAGTAGGGGGTGTGCAGGAGGCAGCTGGTCAATGATTCTCTCTCATTGATGTTTCTAACTCTCTATCTCTGTCCCTTCCTCTCTGTAAAAAATCAATAAAGTATATATTTAAAAAAAAAAAGTTTGGATGGCCAGCAGGCTCAGGGGTTGAGCATTAACCTATGAACCAGGAGGTCATGGTTCAATTCCCAGTCAGGGCACATGCCCGGTTGCAGGCTCATTCCCCAGAGGGCAGGGGTGGGTAGGTGGGGTAAGCAGAAGGCAGCCCATCAATGATTCTCTTTCATCATCGATGCCTCTCTCTCTCTCTCTCTCTCTCTCTCTCTCTCTCTCTCTCTCTCCCCCCCTCTCTCCCTCCCTTCCTCTCCCTTCCTCTCCCTCCCCCTCCGAAATCAAGGGTTTGAAGGAAAGATGATGAAATGCTGGGCCTGTCTGACTCCCATGTGGTGTGCGCCCCCTGTAACAGGCACGCATACATCATAATCACCACCTGCCACACACGCCCGCACACACTCCCACCCCTGGCCTGGTGTCAGCAGAACCAGGCGATGCTGATACAACCCAGATCGGGGCCAGGAGGTGAGCCAGAGGGCCGAGCGGGAGAGCCGTGTGGAGGAGCGGCACGTGGAGGAGGGTGTGGAAGACACACCTGTGGGAGCCGAGCCGGGGCCCCTCCGAGCCTTTCAATCAGACAGCACGGCGGGCAAAGGAGGCCAACGGGGTGGCCCCACGTGAGCGTCCAGAGAGACACACCGCAGGAGAGCCAGACAGGCCCACCGTGTCATCCTCTTTCATTCAAACCCTTTAATAAATATATTAGAGAGGCAAGCAGTAGTAGTCTTATCAGTCAAGAGGCCAGGAGAGGGGCTCACATGGAGGGTAAGAATTGTCCCATGGAATCTTGATGGGTCTCATTGCTCCTCACCTCGGACTTTGCATGTGTTGTTCTCTCAGACTGGAAACACTTCTCCTGTCCCCTTTGCCCAGCTATCACGTCTCATCTTCAAGATTCTGGGGTACGCCTCCTCCAGGAAGTCCCCCGTGATGTGCTTCACAGCGCCCATCACATGAGTACCAGAACGGAAGAGCAAAGTGGCTCCGAAGAGTCCCTGGGCCCCACTCCCGATGCTGCCCCTTGAAATCTGGGTGATGCCGTAAGCATGGCTTTCACCTTCCTGTCCCTGTTTCTTCATCTGAAAATTGGAAATAACAGTTTCCGCCTCCCAGGCCTGTGGTGAGGGACAAAGCAGATGAGTTGATGCATGTAAAGCACATAGATCAGTTTCCAAAATAGACTGAGAGCTCAGTAAATGTGAGCTATGATTATTATAATTTCCCTTTTCCTTTCTCTGTCCCTCAGTGCACGCGGTAATTTTAGGACAGGGGCTGTGCTTCTCATCTCTGTGCCCATTTTACCAGCTAATAGAGCAGACATTCAGTAATTGTTTAAAAAAAAAAAAAAAAAGAAAGAAATGGGGGGAAAGAGAGAGGGTGGGAGGTGGAAAAAATCCTGGGTTAGGAGCCACCTCTCTGCCCAGCTGTAAGGTACCTTCTTGATGTGAGTCGAAGTGGCTTGTGGGTGTGTGCTGTGTCTCCAGGTGGAGCCAGACTTCCGGGCTTCCGCCCAGTGTCTCTGACTGGCCCTGGGCACGAAGGGGGTTCTTTGGGGGGAGTGCTTGTGAGTAGAGCAGGGGTGGGCAAACTTCTTGACTCAAGGGCCACAATGGGTTCTTAAACTGGACCGGAGGGCTGGAACAAAAGCAACCTGACCATGCTGGCACTCTCATCTTGGGCTGCTGGTGAAGGAGCGGAGGGGAGAGCAAGAGAACCCTCCGGGGGCCGGATAGAACAGCCGAAGGGGCCGGATCCGGCCCGCGGGCTGTAGTGTGCCCATGGCTGGATTAGAGCAATCACATCTCTTACACTGGAATTCAGGCCCTCATTGCTGCAGGCAAATCCCACGGGACTGCCCTTTCCCAGAGGGAAAATTCCTTCAGTCCTTAGCTCTCAGCCGCACTCACCTGTCACACTCACCTGTCGGTGCTCTGTCTGCACCTCTCAGCAGATGCCAGCTCTGTGCCAAAAAGCAGCTGGCAGCAGAGACAGGGGGTGGGGAGGGGGAGCCAGGGGGCTCACAGAGTGACGCCCTTCCCAGTCCCTGCTGATGCCATCAACTGCCCAGAGCCCAGAACTCAGTAGACTGTACCGCTCCTGCCACCAAGGCTTGAC
Organism: Vespertilio murinus; assembly: GCA_963924515.1. Lineage (NCBI taxonomy): Eukaryota > Metazoa > Chordata > Mammalia > Chiroptera > Vespertilionidae > Vespertilio > Vespertilio murinus. Next base: position 29,849,878 of record OZ004719.1, read on the forward strand.
GATGCAGAACTCCACCTGTTAGCACTTACTGTATGCATTCACACCTTCACCCCCTCCTTCAGAAAAATACATGTTTCCACCGGAGCCTGCTCTGTGCTTTCCAATATATCGCTTGCTGCCGACATCACCATTACTTACATGAAGCCAGTATTTCTCAGCGAGGGCAATTCCGTGGACCTTTGGCAACGTCCGGAGACGTTTTTTGAATGTTCTGTTTGGAGGGAGGGGGTGCACAGAGTGGCATCCGGTGGATAGAGACTGAGGATGCTACCTGACGTCCTACAATATTAGAACATCCCCCAACGCCAAACAAGTACCCTGCCCCAATGCCAACAGTACTGAAGGGCAGAAACTGACCAAAGCGAGAAACATGGATTGGGCATCAGCTTGGCGGTAGGCACAGAACCGATGCTCTATCAATGTTATTTAATCCTCGAAACAGCCCTGCAGCGCAGGTACCATGGCTATTTATTTATTGTTCCAGATGAGGAAACTGAGGCTCAGGGGGTTCGGTCATTCTCCCATCCATTCATTCATGCACTACGTGTCTCTTGGGCGGCTCAGTAGGTGTGGATGCGGGGAGCAGACCTAGTTCTGCTGGCCCCGGAGTCTGTGCTTCTCTCTGCACAAGGGCAGGGAGGAGAAACCACGACATAAGTGCGTGAGGGAGGAACATCCCTTTGGGAGGAGACTCTGCTTGGTGAATGCCACTGGGTCTGAAAAACGGTCTCCCTTTCCCTTTTCCGCTTTCTTCTTTCCTTCCTCCCCACGCGGGCTCACCTACTCCCAGGCACACACAGGCAAGGGAAGCAAGTCCTTGAGGCCCCAGTTTGCCTGCAGGCTTATTTTGGTGTGGGTGGGGGTGTTAGCTTGAGATTGCACTCCCCTTTCCCTCCCCTCCCCCCCCCCCGCCCCCCAAAATGTTTCTCATCTCACAGACACAGCCAGCCCTCCGGCTGGGAGGAGGCGGAGGAGATATTTCTCCGGCTCCTCAAGTGTCTCGATAAAGATCTGCTCCCCGCCAGCCTCTCCTGTGCTGATTTAGTGCCTCCGTAGGAGGCGCCGTGTTTTATTTGTGGCTCCCGGCCGTGGGCTGTTTGCTCCGAGCAGCATGTGTAATGGGAAGAAAAGGGACCTTGGAACCGGGACCGTGTTGGTTCAAGCCCCGCCTTTGCCACCTCCTAGGAAGGCGGTGCTGGGAAACGCGGTTGGCCTCTTTGAGCTCGGGGTCCTTCCGCTGTGCAACGAGAAGGAGGAAGATCCCCACCCGGCAGGGGCCTTTAAAAATGAAGTGAGGTCAGCCGAGACCAGTTTGGCTCAGTGGATAGAGCGTCGGCCTGCGGACTGAAAGGTCCCGGGTTCGATTCTGGTCAAGGGCACGTACCTTGGTTGTGGGCACATCCCTGGTGGGGAGTGTGCAAGAGGCAGCTGGTCGATGTATCTCTCTCATTGACGTTTCTAACTCTCTATCCCTCTCAGTTCATCTCTGTGTAAAATCAATAAAAATATATTTTTTAAAGAAAGAAAGAAAATTAAGTGAGGTCAGATGTGTTGGTCATTTTAGCGTGGTTGCCTGGCCGAGCGTGGCCACATAAGACACGCTAGCCAGCCTGGGCTAGGTTGTCTTTTGCCGCTGCCCCAGGTTGGCGTTTTCCAGGGGCCCCAGCGGATGGGAAACGTAGTCAGTCCACCCTTCTGGTGGGCCTGCTAAGCCTGGCTTCTCCGCCTGCTCGGGGCCTCCTCTGGGGACCTGTGTAGAGGTGAGCCCAGGCCTCTGCATCAGCCACAGGAGTGCTCTTGTGCCTGCCCTGGCTCTGTGGTGAGCTGGGTGACTTGACGACAGCCACTGCCACCTCCCCTGACAGAGTCATCCATATCTACCCTTTCTCGTTCGTCTCACAACAGAGGGACTTATAGAATGCATAGGGACAGAACGCATGCCCTAGACCAGTGGTCGGCAAACTCATTCGTCGGCAGAGCCAAATGTCAACAGTACGACGATTGGAATTTCTTTGGAGAGCTGAAAACCGACTTCTGCGCATGGGCCATGGAATTTCAATGGCACTGTACGTGCACGCAGGCCGTAGTGTTTTGTGGAAGAGCCACCCTCAAGGGGCCAAAGAGCCACATGTGGCTATAGAGCAGCAGTTTGCCGACCACTGCCTAGACATCTTGTCATCCTAACATAGCTTGCTGTCCCCTCCCGGACACACTACTCACCCACCTGGGGCAGGAGGGCGGGGGGCGTGGGGGGAGGCGTTGCTCTGAGAGCCCTCGGAAGAGAAGCTTCCTTCTCTCTCTGCCCTCTCCTCTCTGGCGACCTCCTGAACCTCAGGGTCAGCAAGACCCAACTTGACGCATCGCCATTTGCATTGTTTGCATTCCTCGTCTCATTGAGTCCAGATAGCAGCTCTGGAGCCGGGCGTGCCTTCTCCATTCTGGGGGTGAGGTCAACAGAAACCCCAAGGGATTACTCAGCCAGTAAGCCCGGGAGCCTCGACACAAACCCTAGCTCTGCGGCTGAAGGTTCACAACCCCCATGATGCCTCGGTACCCGTGTTGTGTCCTTCCTCTTTTCCTGCCTCGAGTGGCCAAACTATTCTGAGAGCCCCTGGGGTGCGTAGACGCTAGCTTGTGGGCTGTGGAAAATGTAAAGGAGAAGGAAGGGCCCTTTCCCCAGGTAGCTGCCAGGGGTGTGCTTGCCCCCTTCTCACGTGCCCTGTGCACTATCTGCCAGAGGCCTTGCTCTCCGGCTGGGGGAGGGAAGCCCAGAACCCTCTAGGCCCGTTCCCTTGTCTCTAAAACTGGAGACGTCGGTCATTCTGGTTCCTGCCTCCCAGGACGAAGGGGCACCTTTGGTGAGACAGTAAGTACCTGTGAAGGCATTTGGAAAGCAAATGAAGGGCCTCTGTCCCCTTCCCACCTTATTAGCAGCCGGAGACCCGCAGAAGACATTTCTATGCTAATCACCTCTGTCCCCTGACCGTGTGTCCTGTGACCAGGGCGATTACAGCTGCACGCTCGAACTGCTGTTTCCCCGCCACCTGTGTGTGTGTGTGTGTGTGTGTGTGTGTGTGTGTGTGTGTCCCCATCAATTACAGATGTTACCTGTGTGATGACAGGTTAAAGTACAACCCCCTCCCCCATTAAAAGAAAGAAAGAAAGAAAGAAAGAAAGAAAGAAAGAAAGAAAGAAAGAAAGAAAGAAAGAAAGAAAGAATAGAATGAGCAGGACCTGAGCGGTGAAACCCGACATGGGCAGACTGTAACCCAAGACTCAGGCCTAGCGATGCCCTTCAGACGGAGGAAACCAATGCCAGGAACTTCCCTCAGATCTCGGTGATTGTCCCCACAGCTAGGGGAGTGACAGTGTGGGGAGGGCACGGTGCCCCCGAGGACAGCCTCTCGCAGCCCTGGCTTCTCCAAGGAAGACTCTGACCTGCTTGCCAGGTTGGCCGGTCGCCTTCCGGAGGTCGGTTGTAGGGAAGTGAGCTGTAAGTATAAACACCAAGCAGTGGAGAATTTCAGCTTCTGAGCATTCCTGAGGGCTGCCTTCGTGGTGAAAGCCCGGTCCCTCTTCCGCCCACTCCCTTCCGAATCCAGCCTCCCACAGCCTCCTTCGCACAGCGGGGAGCTGAGGTCAGCGAGGTAACAAAAACCACCTTTCCCCTGCTGGTCTGGGACCCTCCTCCCCCTCGCGCCCCCCCCCCCCCCCTCCAGTCTGGGAGCCATTACCTTTTCCAGATGTGGAAGCGTTGCAGGCCTGTTTCACCCCTGGGTCTGCTGGGACCTCTCTCCAAGGGGCGGCAGGTCTTTCTAGTTGATCCTAGCAGAAAAGAAGAAAGTGGGGGGTGCTGAGAAGAGAGCTCAGATGTTTGCCCAAAGACACTGCGAGCGGCTCTTAATTCCAGCTCAGCGTGCTTAGGGGCCGAAAAACACTGGACTGTGTCTCTTCTCCCCCCCGCCCGCCCTTTACTTCCTACAGGAAGAATTCTGTTCAAAATAACAGTGCAAGTCCCAGGGCGCCATTCCTTAGCTACTCTCTGCAGATGTGGGCCAGCTCCTCCCCCTCCCCCCATTCTCTCCGTCGGGCCTCGGCCTCCCGGCGTACCTTCCAGAAGACATTCTGACACTGTCATTACCCAGCTGCCAGCAGCACCTGCTGGCACGTCTCTGTCTCCGTTATAAAGATAACAACTGACTACAAAGAAAGAATGCCAAGCAAGGCTCCGGGAGGTGGAGTTGTAGGGTTGGGCTTTTTGTTTCTCTGGTGTATTTTTTGATGTGGTTTATTGTGTTTTGTTTTTTCCCCAAATTACATTTTCTGCCTTTCTCTGTTGATCTCCTGTCCCAGTGGTCGGCAAACTCATTAGTCCACAGAGCCAAATATCAGGACAGCAATTGAAATGTCTTTAGAGAGGCAAATATTTTAAACTTAAACTTCTTCTAAAGCCACTTCTTCCAAATAGACTCGCCCAGGCTGTGGTGTTTTGGGGGAAGAGCCACACTCCAGGGGCCAGAGGGCCGCATGTGGCTCGCAAGCCGCAGTTTGCCGACCACGGGCCCTGTCCCTTTGCACCCCCCACGCTCTGCTTATGAATCCCCCTCTTCCAACCCCCACTTTGAAAAATCAAGAAAAGAAACCCTGTTTGGAGATTCAACATGGCGTCATACCTCAGAGAGGAGTCACGGGGCTTTCTCTCACCCCACCCTTTTGTAAACATTTATTTTTATTGGCTTTGGTGAGAGAGAGGGAGGGACAGGGAAGGAGGGAGGGAAACATGGGTGTGTGAGAGAAGCATCTGCTGGCTGCCTCCTGCACGCCCCTTCCTGGGGATTGAGCCTGCAACCCTGACGGGAGCCCTGACCGGGAACTGAACATTCGACCCTTTGGTGTGCGTGGGGTGATGTTCAACCAACTGAGCCACACCGGCCAGGGCTGTCCCCACCCAGCCGTGAGCAGCAGAGGGGGAAGTGGAAAGGTGGCAGAACCAGTCTTTCCGCCCTCTCTTCCTGGGCCTCCTTCCAAGAACTGCCGATGCAGGTGATGGAGACAGGATTCTTAGAACCCGTGCCTGGTGACAGCTCCCTCCTGAGGCCATGACGTGGGCGGCTCTTCCAGCTCTCGCTAGTACCCCGGGGTTTCTCCTGCTTATCCACGGAGCCATCACCAGGAGCCCAGCCCATCTTCGCTTGGTGCCCAAGTGGCTGCCAAGCCCTGACAGATGCCGACTCAGCGGGACCCCGTCCTGCCCACGGAGCAGTAGCACGCCACCCTTACCCACGCTGCTCCTACGTGCCAGGGGGAGCCGCTGGCCGGCTGGCTTCCTCCTGCTGCCAGCTGGAGCTCCTATGGAATGCCTAATGTATGTCTTAAGTGTGTGTGTGTATGTGTGTGTGTGGGGGGGTCAAGATCAAAGGACTTTATTTTGCTCTCAGAGACCAGAGAGGACTTAAGGGGCACCTTCAGGAAAGCAAGCAAGTTGTGTTTTGTGACTGGGGGCAGGGGGTGGGGACTGAGAGGGGTCCAGGGGCTCTGCAGAGGTCACCCCTGAGCTCTGTGTGTGGGAACCATCAATCCGATGACTCTGATGGTTTTCTATTGTGTCATGGAAAAGGCTTCCAGGGAGTTCTTGCCAAGTCTCCAGCAGAAAAGTTATATATAGTTAAGGATATGTGTATTTATAGAGAGATATAGGGATATATTTATGCCAGTCGTGCCGGTTAGCTCTGCATGGGGGCGGAGGGGCTCGGAAGGAGAGGAGGGAGCACTGGGGTCTCCCTGCAGCCCTTCCGGGCCCTGGGGAGAAGGAAATGGCATCGTGGCCGGCGCCGCGATCCTCGGCCTCCATCCCCGGGACCCCTCCTCCTGGAGCCGGTGGAGGGAGGCTCCCTGAGGGAGGCCAGGCCCTCAGCCCGGGTCCCTCTGAGCCGCTCAGCAGGCCCCCGAGGCCCAGGGGACATGCTGGTGGCAGACCTTGCTGTGACCCTGCCTAACCTCCTCTGCAGCAGAGTGGGGGCAAGTCCGTGGGGAAAGTGCAGGGTGCTGAGGGGTGTCGTGTCGGAGGCCTGAGGGCTTCCTGGCCCCAGGATGGGAAGGAATGACTCCAAATGCATTCGCTTTCCACGCGTGGGAAAGAGGTGGACTGCTGGCCTTAGGGGGGGGCCAGACCCTGCGTTTAGAGGCCCTAGAAACTTCCTGCTTTAGGCTTCCTGCTTCGTGGGACCCTCTGTGGACCCATAGAGTCTGGAGGAAGAGCTGAAGCCACTGAGACATGGGCTCAAGATTCTTTCCACCCGCACCCTGCAACCCCATGGTGTGTGCATGCATGTGTGTGGTACGTAGGTGGTGTTTATGTGTGATGTGTCTACAGCATATGTGTGGATGTGGATGTGGGGTGTATGTCTGTATGTGTGTGTTTACATGCATGTGGGGTGAGGTGGGGTGGAGGGATGTGGTATATGTGTTTGTGTAGAGTGTGCATGTATCTGGTGTGTGCATACATGCATGTGGTATGTCTGTGGTGTTTATATGTATGTGCATGTGTGGCGTGTGCATACATAGGTGCTTGGTGTGTGGGTGTGTGTGGGAGTGTGGGTATATATATATATATATATATATGTGTGTGTGTGTGTGTGTTTGTGTGTAGGGTGTGTGTATAGGGAGTGTGGAGTGTGTGTGTGTGTGTGTGTGTGTTTGTGTGTAGGGTGTGTGTATAGGGAGTGTGGAATGTGTGTGTGTGTGATATGTGTGTATGTGTATGTACCTGTGCTCTTCCTGACTTCTCTGGGTGCCAGGACCTCCCACCGTGGGCAAAGCAGCCAGGCCGGTGAGGGAGCCGGTGGGAGGCTGGCCCGGCGTGTTCAGTATCTGGCTCTGCATCTCCCATTCCAGCTCTGTCCTGTCAACAGTTTTCAAAATTGAGCATAACGGCTTACTTCACCCTCAGCCCACGTCCCGGCCCCGGTCCTGCCTCCTCCGCTGGCCCCGTGGCGGCCCCGGGGGTGGTGAGCAAGTCATCCAGTGCCGCTCCGCCCACCTAATCTGGGATGCCCTGGCCTACCTTCCCGGCTTCCGACGCCAGAGCAGGGGCGGGGGCGGGAGGCAGGATATTATTGCAAAAGCCGCTTGGCTTAGCCGCCTGAGTTCCTCTGGGCGGCAGCCACCCCTCCCCTCGCCGCCGGCAGAGGCTCCGGGTCTAAAGAAAGCACCGGGGCTGCCAACGCCAACGTCATTGTCGTGACACTCTTACATGGCGCTTCCCTCCGCCCGTCCCGCCCCACCCACGCCCATCCTGGGCCCCCGTCCCTCATCCCAGAGGAGCAGGCTGGCCGGGGACCTTCTGAGGAAACCCAGAGCGAGCCTTAGACTCCAGTAGGAACTTTCTAGAACAGCAGTGTCCAAGACAACTTCCTGGGATGCCAGGAGCTGTTTATATCCGGGTTGTCCCAACACAGTGGCCGCTGCTGCCTGCCGAGCAAGGAAATGCGTTAGCGCGCCCAGGGACTGAAATTCTCATTCTACTCGACGTCACTTCATGTAAATGGAAATGGCCGCGTGTGGCCACCGGGGTGGCTGATAGCAGTTCTAGAATATGAAGTAGAAGCAACTTGGAAGCCTAACGGAGGGTCCCCCACCTCCCAGTCCCGGTTGAGAGGGGACGTTTTGTGAAGTTTGCCTCCCCTCTGCCCCCTGAGAGCCGGATCCCCACCCCCAGCGCCAGCCAGCCATCCTTCTGTGATCCGCTCCCAGGACAAAGGAGCTGGGGGGATGGAGCACGCGTGATGGGGCCCAGCCCTCCCCCCCAGCCTCAGCCTGGCCCCCTCTGCACCTGGCCAGCCCCAGCCCCAGCCTGGACCCCCCCCCCGGCAGCAGGTGGGGGCAGCGGGGGGGGGGAGGGGTTGGGGGCGCACCGGGCAGAGCGGCTGCAGCTGCAGACACCCGCTCGCCCCCCGTCTCTGCCCCGTCATTGCTTTTCTGTCAGCAGCAGCAACTCTGGACCGCTGACGGTCCCCAGAGTCAGAGCGGCCTGTGGACCTCCGGCTCCCTCGGCCCCCATCCCCTGCCGGGCGAGGTTAAGGGGGAAAGAGGAAAGGAGAGCCGTCGGGGAGGCTGAGGGAGGCTGAGATGACACGTTACTGACATTCGCGAAGGTGACTTCATAGGCGCCCGCTGCCCTCCCGCGGGATCCAGGGGGGACCTCAGCCGGTTTCTCAGCCGTCGATGCTTCTCTCCTGTCTGAGTTGTCAAAGCCCAGGGCCCCCCCCCGCCCCCCCGCACCCTCCCATGCAAACACCACCACATGTGCCTTTTCCGGACGGACCATGGCGGGTCCATCTGTGACCTTTATTCTGCTGACCTCACCCCTGGAGGGGGAGGGAGCCCCCGAAGAGCTTTCACTCCCTACCCCGGGCTGAAAAATCCCACCCTGCCCCCTGACCTCAACCTTCCGTCCATCCTGTCCATCCGGGTACCCAGGAGGAAGAGAGGAAGCCCCTCTGGGCCAGGGGGTCGCGGCTGGAGTCCCCGTGAGGAGACAGCCACAGGGAGGAAGGGGTTCCTTCTTCTGCTCCCGGTCCCTTGGCCGTGGCCTCTGCTGGCTGGGCAGCCAGGGCGGTGACCAGCTGTGAACTGCAAGTCACCAGGTCGCGCCTCGGCTGGATTCTTCCCAGGGAGGCCGAGCTGCCCCTCCCCGGGTGGCTGAGAGCCCAGAAGCGCTGGCCACAACCCCCTGGTCCCCTTCTTCCCCGTAGCTGCAGAGGACGCCTCCCAGCCAGCCGGAGGAAGGCAGCTGCGCCTCAGTTTCCCCATCTGCAAAGTGAGGAGATTGCCCGGCAGGGCCCTTGGGGAGCTACCATTCCACGAGTGTGGTTTCCAAAACACTCAGCTCCTGTGGGCCGGAGCCGGCACTGCCGGTAGCCACGGAATGGCAGTCTGGTCCTCCTGAGGTGTTCGGTGGCTCGGCGGCGTCGGAGGGTGAGCCGGGTGCTCACCTCCAGCACCAGCCCGAGCCGCTCCCGCCGGACCTGTTCCGCGCCTGCCCGGGAGCCCGGCTGAGCGCGGAGCTGGACGGGGTGGGGGAGCAAGGACAGATCCGGGGTGAGGGTGGGGGAGCTTTTGTTTGTGTCTCAGCCGGCACTGGGAGGAGTTGAAGTGAGATCACAGGAGGGACTTCCTAAGGCGGCTCAGCTCCCAGGGAAACCTGGCGTTCCCTTTCCCGGCAGGACTTCCAGATACGAACATGGGAGGGTGCATTTGGGTCTCGAAAGTTAACTCTCCAGGACATTCGTGAAACCGGTGCCTCCCCCTCCTCCCTCCGTTCACCACCCCTTCCTGCCTCCAGGGCTCCCCTCCCCCCCCCCCCCCGCCTCTGCCCCCCCCCCCCCCAAGCCCAGGCCCTCGGGGGCCTGCCATGCAGATGGTGGGAAGCCTCCTCGGGCCAGGGAGCAGGGGTGGAATTCCCCTCCCAGCCCGTCTCCTCCGACTTCTGACCTCTGCACCTTTCTTGCTAGTGATCCCTAAATTACCGAGCTGTCCAGCCCCCTCTGGGGGGAGGGAGGGAGGCCGTCGGGGCTGACGGGGAGGCAGCGGAGAAAGGATGAGGGGAGGGTCAGGGGTCCTTTCACAGTATGTTTTGGCAAAGGAGGCCTGTGGAGCAGCCAGGGGGACCGGCTTTCATCCTTCCTGAGCCTCCCTCACTCGGAAAGCAGCAGCTGCCGCGGGGGCTGCTCTGGGGAGGGGGGGGGGCGCAGCCCTCGGGGTTAGGGGATGTGGGGGGAAGAATCGGATGACAGCCCTCCCGCCCCCCCCTCCTTGAGGGGCTGCTCAGGGGGACGAACAAGGCTTGGCTCAGTCCGGCTGGCCTGGGCCAGGACCTCGTGGATGTGAAGGGTCCGCAGAGCTGCACACGCTGCTGCTGAGAACCCATTCTGCCCCCCGGGGCGGGCACATTCGGGCCTGAAGGAAGGGAGAAGCCACAAGCTCGGGGCCTGGAACCCCGGGTGGGGTTCCCTGCTGGCTAGTTTGGGGCTCCAGAGGAGCCCAGCACCCTTTCTCTCGCCCTGGCAGGAGGGAGGCACCAGACACTTGAGCTGCCCCAGGGCCATAGCACTCCCTTGGCCCCGAGGCCACCACCCTCACCCCCAGACCCCAGCCTTGGCTCCTCTGTGCCCGCTCCCCTCGGCTGCTTTGGGGTGAGGCAGGAAGGGGGCAGTGAGCTGGTCTCAACGGGAGCTACGTCCCCAAAGGCTCGGCCGTGGTGTCACGTGGCCTGTTTCCATGCTCTGTCCTCCACTTGCTAGCTATGACCCTGGGACTTTCTGTGTCTCTGCTGTGGGCTGGGGGTGGTAGCAACGCCCCCCAGCGTGCGGGTCCCAGAGTGCTGCTTCAGCGCTAGCTTGCTCCTTCCTGTTCTGCAGCACAAGGGGACAGCCCAATCCCAGTCCCAGGCCACGGCCACGGCCACGGCCACGGCCACGGCCACGGCCACGGCCACGGCCACTGCCACAGCCCCGGCCACAAAAGGCCCAAACCTTTCCTCTGCCTCCTCCTCCCGCCCCAGCATCCAGGCGCAGAGGTGCCCTCCCCTCGCGGCTCCAGCCAGGCCCTCTCCCTCCGCCCCAGCCAGAGGCGTTTCCTCTGTTGACAGCCTGAAGACAGGTCATTTTTCTTCTCTCCCCACATAATGGCCTTCGCGCCCCTCCCCGCCACCCCCTTTTTCAAGCCTTAATGACTTTAACATACACACACGGCGCTTTTTTAAAAAAAAAAAATACAAGTCCCCAGCGCACTGCCCCGAACCTCCGGCCGCGGCAGCGGAGGAGCAACGCCCGAGCACATGTTCGCAAGTCACCGCGGCGCTGACAGGGGGCCTTGTGCTCATTTCCTCCGTGTTTGAAGCCGGGCGTGGGGGCAGGGTGGCGGCCGCGAGAGGGACGAGAGCCGCAGAGGACTCGGGGTGTTTGGTTGCTGCCTTTGATCCTCTCAGAGACGCTGCTGCCGCCTTTAGAGACCGGTTTCATCCCGGGGGAATCTTGGGGAAAATAAGAAGCGAGCCGAAACCGGTTTGGCTCAGTGGGTAGAGCGTCGGTCTGCGGGCTGAAAGGTCCCGGGTTCGATTCCGGTCAGGGGCATGTACATTGGTTGCGGGCACATCCCCGGTGGGGGGTGTGCAGGAGGCAGCTGGTTGATGTTTCTCTCTCATTGACGTGTCTAGCTCTCTAGCTCTCTCCCTTCCTCTCTGTAAAATATCAATAAAATATATTTTAAAATAAAAAGAAAAGAAGAAGCGAGGGTCCGGTGGGTGGTGGGGGCTGTTGCGGAAGGAGAATGCTACCAGATGCCCCTTTCTCTCCTGGAAATGCGGCTCCGTCTCATAGTCTAGTAGTATCTTCGGGGCAAGGGGCGGGAGGGAGGAGGCAAGCTCGAAGGGGAGACGGTAGTTCTCACTCTGGGCTGAGCCCCCCGTCCCCCCTCACATGCATGGTTTCACCTCCGGTTTCTCTGGGTGGCTTCTCTGAGAGACCTGGAGGTTCAGCAGAGGCCAGACCCCTCAGATCCTCTAAGCAGGCAGCGTCCAGCGTGACCCTCTCGCCTGCCTTCCTCGGGATTGGGCCTAAGCCTGCAGACTGAATGCGCACGGATGGTCCAGTGCGGGTGGGAGGTGGTACTGCCGGCCTCTTGGCTGTTGCCCTAGCCCAGCCGTGGGCAAACTACGGCCCTCGGGCCGGATCCGGCCCGTTCCAGCTGTTCTATCCGGCCCGCGGAGCCGAGAGAGCGGAGGGTTCTCTTGCTCTCCCCTCTGCTCCTTCACCAGCAGCCCAAGGTGAGAGTGCCAGCGTGGTCAGGTTGCTTTTGTTACGGCCCTCCGGTCCAGTTTAAGAACCCACTGTGGCCCTCGAGTCAAAAAGTGTGCCCACCCCTGGCCTAGCCCCTCACTGGCCCGGACGCTGGCAGACCCCTGTGCTAGTCGGGGGGAGGCGACTGACTGGAGGGAGGCTCCAGCAGACGAGGGGGGGTGGGGGCCGAGGGGCTAGGAGCCCAGCTGCACCCCTTGGCATGGAAACAGAGCTGGCTGGGGTCCAGGGTTTCCTCCAAAATCAGAAGCGAATGCACGAAAGCTGCAACCTCACCCCTTGACCGAAGACGGGAAAATGCCCGTCTGACCTCACGTCATTGACGCTATTATCGTCATTATTGGTAATATCGCCAATCAGCATCCGGTAATTTGCCAGTTTCAATGGCGAGGGGGCTGGGGGCCTCCTCCGGGCTTGCGTGTGCAGAGAAAATGAGTTGTGGCAGCCTCCCCGCCCCTCCCCCTCCCCTCCCCTCCCCGCCCCTCCCCTCCCCTCCCCTCCCCTCTACCACCCACAGGGCCTCTGCTCCCACCCTGTCCCCAGAGACTCCGCTGGCCCAGGGCCAGGCCCCAAATGCCTTCATCCTGGGGGATGGGGATGGGGATGGGGGCGGGGGCACCGACTGTGTGGGAGTCCTGGATGCCAGCAGAAGCGGGAGGCCCGTTGCCTGTGGGGTAGCACATGGCCTCCTTCCAAACGAGGAAAAGACTTTACTCCGTGCCCTGAACTAGGGGGCCTCAAACCTGGGCCATCACCAGAGGCCCCTGAACGGTGTTAGCACGCAGATCGCTGGGCCCACCGCGGAGGCTCGGGCTGAATGGGCATGGGGGGTGGGGGCGGGACCTGAGGACGAGCATGCCCCAGATGCCGACTTTGCCCGTTCTCAGATAAGGCGGATGCTCTGGGTCTGGGGGCCACACTCTGCGAACCCCTGCCCTACATCATCCTCCTAAACCGGGCTCATGTGAGGGGAGAGGCCCTCGAACCCCCCTCCTCCTCTCAGCCTCGTGGATGCAGGTGTTCATACTGTGCCTCACGCAGCACCCTCACTAGTAGGTGCCCAGCCAAGGGGGCCAGGCGCCCAGGTGCCGTGTGAGGTAAGAGAGTGCTGCTCGCTCTCACATACACACACCCCTCCCCTTGGAGAGGAGGCAGAGGCAGGCAGCACCCCCTGAAGAAGATTTATCCCTTCCCCTCGGCATTTCAGGCCTCCCCCGGGGGGAGGCTGGGCCAGCCTGACTCATGGGCAAACCTCTGTGGGAATGCTGGGCCCCGGCCTGCCTCTCCTCCCTCCCGCGTCTCCACCAGTTCCTCTCGCTGAGCCCCAGGCTCTCGGAGTGACAGCGTCCCCGCCCGCCCTGCGCACACACCCGTGGGAGGACCTGCACCCACGGTGCGGTGCACCCTGCGTGCGCTGGTTCTCACAGCCAGGCCCGCACCGTCCTGTGCTGTGGCCTGCCCCTCCCCCCTGCTGCAGAGGGCTCAGGATTCTCCCCCGAGAGCCCTGCCGGGGAGCATGGCTTCCCCTCCACCGCCCTGGCCCCAGGTCTCTGGGTCCCAGACTCAGAAAAGGAGCAAAGAGCATAGGAACCGACTGACACGTGGTGAGCTCCACTGCGCTGTGCCTCATGGTACTCGGTCTCCTATCAGCAGCAGCGTTTTCTTCCCGACTCGTGCCCCAGGCGTCAGGGGAAGGCCCCCAATTTGTGTTGCAACCTCAGGCTCGAAATCTCGGAGCGCACACTGTAATAAGACACTGACAGAACCCAGCCAGTGTGTCTCAAACGTGAGTGTGCACCCCATTCACCGGAGAGCTGGTAAACCGCCCCTCCCCCTTGCTGGGTCCCAGCCCCTGGGTTTCTGACTCGGGACCCCTGGGCCGGGGTGAGGACCGAGCATTTGCATTTCTGATGAGCTCCCAGGCTGGGTGATGCTGCTGGTCCGGGGCCCACACTGGGAACCCCTGTGCTGGTCCCACCGCCCATGGAATAGGCTTCCGCTGGCTGCAATTCCACGTTGCACGCCATCCCGCCTTGATTTCCATCCCTGTACCAGGTTACCCTCGTCCTGGGTTCTCGCCTGAGGAAAAGTGTGACCAGCTCTCTAATTCCATGTTGTTTCCTCCTGCTTTCCAAGGGAATGAGTATTCGAGGGAACACGCAGCACTTGCTTAGTGGCACTGTCCCCGAGTTTTGCCCAGATGAACGCATTTAACCCTCCTAATGAGCCTGTGAGGTATCTGTGATGACTACCCCCCCGTTTTACAAATGAGGCAACTGAGGCACAGGGAAGATGAGGTTCATCAGAGGCAGAGCAGGGATTCAAACCAGGCGGGAGGGCGCTGGAATCTGTTCTCCTCACCAGCCTTCAACGCGCCGGGAGTCTGTGCTAGGGGACTTAGGGGTTACCTGCTGGACTCGGCATGGGGTAGGTAAGAGAAATACACAGATGGAGAACGTCCATTTTGCCTTGTATTAACATAGGGTAATATAAAGATAGAAACGTGGACCGAGTGCCGAGGGCCTAAGGCGGAGAGAATGAATCACCACTCGGCCTGGGAATGTGGGAGAAGGTGTCAGAGGAGCGAGGGCCTTGGAGCTTGACTTCTGAACGAAAGCAAAGGCTAATGGGCCACTCCCCAGCCAGAAGAGTCTGTGCAGAGACCGAGTGGTCAAGTACAGGAACCAGAGTGGCCCGGGGCTCGAGAAGGCAGGGGGCAGGCGGAGAGGGCCGGCCCTCCAGGCAGGCGGGGCCCTGGTAAACCGCCTTGAATGGTTTGCTCCTGGTTTGGACTTTGGCAACCAAAGGGGGAGCTGCTGAAGGACCGGGAGCAAGTCAGGGACATAACCGAGAGGTAACCCCAGGTTTCGGCCTTTGACCCAGCCTGGGCTACGCCCCAGCTGCCTCGGTGACTCATCCCCCCTGAATCAAAGCCCTCCTCCCTGGCGTTTTCTGTCCCTGGCGTTTTCTGTCTATCGCGTCAGCATCCCTTGGCCGTCTGCTTCCCACGCTGGGACTCCCTCTAGCTGATCTTTTCCATTCTCCTCAAGGCGTTTCCAACCGGTAGCATCCTCATTCGGGGACCTTGTCACTCATGGCCCTTGGGTCTTATTCTCCATGACCCCAAGTCCTGCTGATATGTAGCCCAAAGCCCATGTTTGGGTTGACTGAGACTCTTACTCTAGCAGGAATGGGTGCGCTTGGGTACATGCAGAACTGAAGAACTATAGGGGTCACAGCCCGCCCTCCTGCCCACACCCGTGGAAACGGACGGGCCCCAGCGTTAACCACAGGCCGATAGGACTCCTCTGCCGTGCCCCCCTCCCCTGCATGTAAGAGGCTTTGCCCGGTCTGTGGAACCGGGCTCTCGTCATCAACCTGCTTCCACCTCTGTTTCCTCACCTGTGAAGGGGCAGGAAGTCCTCCCCATTCATTCAACAGACTTTGTGTGGCCTTGAAATTAAACCCGACTCGGAAAGCATTTTGTGAACGGTAAAGCACCGGGCAGATATGAGGGAGAGGAGGGTACGTAAGGCTGGCTGCTTCCGTCGGGAGCAGAATTGAGCCATCCATCAACTCACTTCAGGCAAAAGCCCAAGACACCACTCAACAGGAAGCTGACCCATGTCCAACCCCGTAACTCTCCCAACGAGTCCCCGGGTGCCTCTTAACTACCTTGTGAACTGCGGGGTCTTCCATCTCGGACTGCCGGGGTTTCTCAGGCATTCTCTTGGGAAGTCTGCCTTTCTTAAACCCTTTCTCCAGACGGTCTCGCCCTCCCCGCCCCTCCAGGGCCTCCGGGTGTAGCTCCCACCCCCCACCGGGGCTGTGGACAACCTTTTCAGATTGCCAGCCCATTCCCCAGGGGGCTAGTTCCTACCGGTATGAAGCCAGCTGGCCCCAGACCTCCCAGCAGAGAACAGAACCAAACAGGAGGATACAGAACTCACTGGGATGCCTAGAATTTTAAGAGGTAACAAGCACATTTAGAGACCTTGTCCACCCTAACAGGACTTTTCAGAGGTCATTTTCCCTCTCTCGCTGCCTTCAAGCCAGTGACCTCAATCCTTTCTTACTTGGATGCTAGAGCCCTTGTGTCTCCCATTTAGAAGGCTCCAGGGTGGCGGGGATGACAGCCCCAGGGGGACCCATGGAGGCATCTCCCCGAGAAGAAATGGCCCCCCCTTGCCCAGTGGCAGGCTGTGTTCACACTGAACTGTCTGTCAGATGCTGAGCTGAGCTGAGCTGAGCTGAGCGGACCTGGGTGGGAGACCCACACTTTTTAAAAATGTGTATTTTTATTGATCTCAGAGAGGAAAAGAGAGGGAAGAGAGAGAGAAACATCAATGAGAGAGAATTATTGACCAGCTGCCTCCTGTACACCCCCCACTGGGATCGAGCCCACAACCCAGGCATGTGCCCTTGACCACAGTGGAACCCGGGACCCTTCAGTCTGCAGGCCAACGCTCTATCCACTGAGCCAAACCGGCCGGGGCTCCCCACTTTCTTCTTGACCTAGCACATCCCCATCTTCCCCTACACTCACCCCTTAGCGTTCCTTTCCACCCTCCCTCAGCCTAATTTCTGAGCTGTCTCCGGGTAGAGGGTCCCCAGGAGTTGTACCCCTTCGTTGTTCACCTTCTCCTAACGATTTCTTCCGGACTAGCCATCTGCTCTCTGCTGATGGCCGGTGGGTGTGCTGTTGAGCTCTGGGTTCTAAGGGGTCTGGGAGTCCCCACAGAGTTGCCAGTGCACAGAGCTCCAACCACAGCCGGCTCACAGCTGACCCTGCTCCCCCAAAGAGAGCGACTGGCTGGGCCTGGCCGGGAATCCTAGGTCCATGGAGGGGTCAGAGCAGCGGGAGACACTGAGGGAGACCAGGACACACCAGCTCATCTTCTGGAGGAGATTCCTCCTGCGTCCACCACCGAAGAATTGGGAATGCCATCACTTGGCAGCAGTGAACTTGAGGTCTAAAGGGGGAGAGGAGCCAAAACCGGTTTGGCTCAGCAGTAGAGCGTCTGTCTGCGGACTGAAAGGTCCCCGGTTCGATTCCGGTCAAGGGCATGTACATTGATTGCGGGCACATCCCCGGTAGCGTGTGTGCAAGAGGCAGCTGGTCAATGTTTCTCTCTCATCGATGTCTCTAGCTCTCTATCTCTCTCTCCTTTCTTCTCTGTAAAATATCAATAAAATATATTAAAAAAATAAAGGGGGAGAGGAGGCGTCAGGGCTAGTGTGGAGCTGGAGATGGAGACGTCATGGGAACTTCGAGCAGAGCGATTGGGCCCAGGCTCAGCAGGAGCGCCTGGCAGTCTCTGCTGTCTTCACATAAACCACCCTCACAGGAGGCCCGGGAACGCCTCCCACTTCCCTCCCTGATGGCATCCGGGCCGGCCAATTTAGGTGCGCTGCCTTCATTACCTGCCGCGGGTGCCCTTCCCAGCCGTTTCCCTGCGTTTCGTCCTTCTCTCCTCGCCCCGCACCCCGCCTCCAGCCCGGCTCCATATGGTCTGCACATCTGGCTGATGACCATCCCGAGACGTGGACAACGCCTTTACCCCGCCCTCTGCAGCCCTCCCTCCTCCCACCCCCACCCGCTGAGCCTCCTTATGACTCTGCCGGCTGTGTGCCTCCCCCCTGCCTCCCCCGGGCGGCCTGCAGAAATAAAACAAGAGCACAGGCTCTCCGAAGAGTCATCCCTCCTCTCCCCGCCCCCAGCCCCCCCCCCCCCAGCCTTATCGAGTCCCCACGCCCCGCGTGCCCGCATTCAGAAACCCATCTGGCTGACGGGAGCTGAGGCTGGGAGGCGGGCGGGGCTCTCCATGGCCGGGCAGGCCAGGGACACGTTTGCAGAGACCCTTGTCATCATCACTCTGAGAGTCCAGCCTCTCTGACCCCAGGGTGCTCCTCAGAGGCCCCCTGGCATAAGGGAGAAAACCCACATATTCCACTGACTTCTTTTCTTTGCAAGGCTCTGCATCCTTGGGCCCCTCCTTCTGTCTCTGGTGTGAGCATGTGCCTGTGGGCGTGTGCGCGCGCATGCATGTGTTTGTGCATGTGTGTGTGTGTGCTTATATGTATGCATATAATGCACACATGTCACGTCTTGGCATCCCGCGCGCAGGCGGCATCCCCCGGCGGGATGGAGGCAATGAGGGTCGAGCAGACTGCGGCAGCAGATGTCGCTGGGAGCTCGTCGTCCTGGCTCAGTGCTGCCCATCCCTCCGCAGGTCAGGCCTGTAATGAGAGGATTAATTTTCCTTCCCCTCAGCCTCCGCCCCGCCATGCCTGGCTTACGCTGGTTCCGCCGGTAGCATTTCTGCTGGCAAATCCCCTGCCCACCCCGGAGACGGGCTTAGCACACGCTCATTAGGCCCAGACCTGGATCTGCCTGCAACCGGGCCCCGGCCCCAGGTCCTGGTCAGACGGGACAGCCCGGTCCCGAAGGAGCAACTCCTGTCCCGTTGCAGACAGACTGGCGTGGAAAGAGGACTGGGCGGGGGCCGTGTGCGAACCCCGGATTTGCCGCGTGCTAGCTGTGCGACCTTGAGTACGTGACTCACATGACCGGAGCTTTGATCTTCCCATTTCTTAATGAGCGTAATAGCGCGGGACTCCCAGGACTTGTTCAGGGATTAAAGATGATAACATACTCGCAAGTTGCGAGCGCTCGGCTAATGCTCGCTAAGTCTGATCTAAATGGTGCTCGCAGCGCAGGGAACCGGAACCACAGACCGCACAGAACCCCGCGGCGCCCAGGCCACACCACACAGTCATGGGACGTTCCGGGTCATATTCTCAGGGCCGCCTCTGTACCAGTTCATGATCCTGCACCATCTCGTTTTTGCAAATGAGGACGTTGGGCTCCTGGAGATGAAGTACCTCGCCCCGGGCCATGCAGCTGGGAGTGAACCCCCAGGAGAAGGGCTCCGGGCTCCGCTCCCCAGCACTGCCTTCAGACGTGCCAGTGAGGCAGCTGCCTGCAGCCCAGAGACGGCGGGGCCTCGCTCAGGGTCACCAGCTGTTAGTCTTCTTCCTGGCGGCCAGGGCGCTGTCCCGTGGCACCAGGCTGATTGGCCGCATTCTTTAGGAGGTGCTGCAGGGACCCAGCTCCTGATTGGCCAGCCGGTCCAAGAGCTCTAGAAAGTGTCTCCTGAATGCAAAAGGCAGCTTCCCGCAGGCTTCTCAAGGCACTTTAGGTAAGGCCAGAGCCTGCCCAGCCCTCCTCTCTGTGCCCAGAGGACCTGGGAAGGCCAGCTGCCGGTGCCCTCCAGCCTCTCAGCAGGAGAGGAAGCTTCCTTGGAACACTTGCACCCGAGAGCACAGACGCTCAGCTCCGTGGCAGTGAGATGAGTGTGAGGGCACGTGTCCCGCCCCACCCGCCCAGGCTGAGCTCGGACCCTGTGAGACCCCTGCCGCCTGCAGATGCGGGCAGTGCTGTGGGCATGGCCAGGAGGCAGAGGCACCAGGAATGGGAGAAGAAGGGCAACAGTAAGTTGCAGGCTCTAAGAGTTGTTTTTAAGGCGGTGGCAAAATAGTGAGCTAGAAATAGAAGAAAGAATAGAAGATACCTTTTCACAAGGCAAAATCCAGGCATCCCAGACCTCTCATAATATGATCCCACCTACCTTTCCGATTCTTCTTCCCCTAGCCAGAAAAACATTACTCCGTGAGTGGACTGAGGCCCCAGCCAGTGGCTTTCCCATAGGTCTGCATCTCTCCTTCAGAGCCGCTGCTCATAATGCCAGTGCTACTATTTATTGAGCACCTACTATGGGCCAGGCACTGTGCTTAGTGCCCTCCAGTCATTACTGAATCCTCACAACGTAACGTTCTGTTAGGCAGGCACTTATTATTGTCACTTAATGGCAAAAAAAAACCAAAAACAAAAACAAAAACAAAACCCACAAAAAAAACCAAAAATGATCTTCAGAGAGTAGATTGGGTAATTTAGGCAAGTTTCTTAAACTCTCAGTGCCTCCGTTTTCTCACCTCTAAAATGGGGAACTAGCTCAATTTTATCTTGAAGATTAAATAAGATGATGCATATAAAATATTAAGAGTGCTATTTGGCCCTAGTAAGCATTTAATAAAAGTTAGCTATGGCCTGGCCAGCATGGTTCAGTGGTTCGATTTCGGGTCAGGGCCCATGCCCTGGGGTGTGGGCTTGATTCCCAGCAGGCAGCCAATCAATAATTCTCTCTCATCGTTGATGTTTCTATCTTTCGCTCTCTCTCCCTCCCTCTCTGCAATCAATAAAAATATATTTTAGAAAGTTAGCTATGATTGTAAGTACCATTGAGTCCGACTAAAAGAGCGTCCTCTCCATTCCCAGCACACGAGTCTTATGAGTCCTCTGGGCTTAAGCAGTGACAATGCCAATGCATGCACCCCCCCAAACCACCCCCACTGCCACCGCTACTCATCTTTCATATGGACACTTTGCCTCCATCCAACTCTGCCACGTGCTGAGCAAACTTTCCTACTTCCCTTTCATTGGTGTCCCCCTGTTCCCACTTGCAGTCGGATGGGAGCCCTTCGGGAGATGGCACCACCCATTACGGCCTCCCTGGGAAGGTCACCCCCTCCGGGATGCCTCACCCTTCAACCCCCTCTGGGCCCCGATTCCTGGCACGACGGTCATCTGTATCAGGCCTTTGCTCACTGGCATGGCTCCCTGCCTTTCTTTCCCCGTCTTGTGCCTTTTTCATTGGCTCCCGGGGTTCTTGAGAGCAAGGGGTATATTTTATTGATCTTTAACACTGCCAGGATATTTATCACTCAAGAGGACCCGAAGGAACGCGTGGGTTGGCCGGTCACCCAATCATGGTGACTTGTTCATTAAAAACAATACAGGTTGCCAAAACCAGTTTGGCTCAGTGGATAGAGCGTCGGTCTGCAGACTGAAAGGCCCCAGGTTCCATTCCGGTCAAGGGCATGTACATTGGTTGCGGGCACATCCCTGGTAGGGGGTGTGGAAGAGGCAGCTGGTCGATGTTTCTCTCTCATTGATGTTTCTAGCTCTCTATCCCTCTCCCTTCCTCTCTGTAAAAAAAACATCAATAAAATATATTTTTAAAAAACAAACAAAAAAACAATACAGGTTATGAGGCAATGGGCAGATGAGAAGGCACCATGTCAGCCCTGGACCTGTTCCGAAGGCCAGAGGCCAAATGATTCGGGGGCCGCGGAGTTCTGTCAGGAAGCCTGTCTGACTTGGGCCGCCCTAGGTTTGCCCCCGGCGTGCTTGGCTGCACTGGCCTCCTTATGAACACCCCCGCAGATCGCTCTTGCCTCCTAGCCAGCCCCTGCCTGACCCTGCCTCTGGCCGGCATCCAGCCTCCCAGGGCCCCCTGCTCCCCTGCCTCTGTGGGTGGCTGTGCCCCTCCTGCTGGCAGCGGTTCAGATCTCACCCACCCCGCTGCTGCCCCTCCGCCTGTCAATCACCGGCCTCTGGAGAAGGGTCCCCGGGGCCCAGCCCTGCTCTCCCAGCCTCCCAGTCACAAATGACTGCTCCAAGGCAGGCTGGTCTTTGTTTAACATTCCTTTCATTTGACTTGGGGCGAAAGGAGGAGATAAATGACACGCTTGTCTCTTTAAGGTTAAAAAAAGAAAAAAGAAAAAAAAAAGGAGGCATTAAAAAAGAAGACCTCTTTTATTTATTTTTTTTAAGAGAAAAAAAAATCCTCCCAAGTTATTAGGGGAGAGAAAATTATTTGACTTAAGCTGCCTCTGGCAGTCTGGTGATGCTGAGGCAATATACCTGTCAGCATCTATCAGGTTTGGAAAACAAAGCCATCTGCATATGGGGAAAGGGAGGGGGGCTGGGGAGCGAGAGGAGGTGGTGAATGTCTAATGAGGGATGCGGGGGGGGGGGGGGGGGGGGGGGCTTCCCAGCTTGCAGGAAAAGTCCTTAGAGATCCTCGTTTCCGTGGTTGGCCCCGACCAGAAAAGTCCAGACATTTCGGGAGGGAGTAATAAGCCTGGAATTGTAGAATTTTTTATTTTAAAGTAAAGATTTTAGAGTTCATCTAGCCTGACCCTTTCATTTTGGGGGGGATGAAGCAACTTAAGATCACCGAGGGGAAGTGACTTGTTCAAAGCCACACATGACTGCTCCCAAACCAGGGCCAGAATCCAGTTTCCTTGGCATCTGCTGACTGCAGTCCCCTTCTTACCTTCTGCACATGCTCTTCTGGTTCTTCCTCCTCTCCCATCCCTGAGCCCTGCCCCCCTTCTGCCTTCCCTCCCCTGGGCTTTCCCACCTTCCGCCCCTGCACACCCCAGGGTAACCTCCAAGTCCAAGTCCGTGTCTCTCTGACTCCTTAGTGCTCTAAGGCTGTGGCCACTCTAGATTATATTTTCTAAGATAGGGGCTCCGGCTTATTCCCAGACAGGACCAGATGCACCCCAAATGTACGTTTAGCTGCAGCACCAACCTGCCCTGGGGCTGGGCTCTGTGGGAGACAGAGGAATAGTCATGTGAGGTAACGCTCCCCCCGCACACCAGGCCGGTGGTCCAAGACCCTGCCGGTCACTTGAAACCCATCTGCACTCTCCCTGGGTCATGTCATCACCCCATTAATCTGCACTTGTTTATCAGACTTTCGGTGTGTGTCCTGTCTGCGTCTGGAGTGTGTGGCCTGTCACCCGTCTGCCAGTGACACCCAGAGGTCAGCCTCTTCTTTCCGCCGGCCTCGCAGCAGCATCGTGGGGAGCACAGTATGGAGGGAGGGGCCGCCTGTACCCCAGCCCGGCTGATCCGCCCCCAGTAACCGGGTCCGGAGCATCCTCAGGCCTGAGTGAGGGCAGCAGGACCCGCTCTTGGGAAAATACCGTAAAAGTGCCAGAAGGTGGTCAGCTCAGCCTCATGGGAAACCGCGGACGGGGCAGGGTAGCTTTTGGAATCAGCATGGATGGAGGTGGACTCTAGAGTCCATGACCCTGGAGGGGTCCAGCTTCACCTCTGGTGCCTGCTTTTCCCTGACCTCGGGTTCTGGTTGAAATTGGGACTTCTTACCGGTCACGGGTGCCACTTAAGAACTGTGCTGGGGTCCAGTAGCTGCTCGGAAGCAGTATCTATATCCTTAAAACCACACACACTTTATCTTCTTTTTGTGTCTAGTTCCCCTTTTTCATAAAATTAACAACTCCCCGCCCTAGCCCGTTTGGGTCAGCGGATAGAGCGTCGGCCTGCGGACTAAAAGGTCTCAGGTTCAATTCCAGCCAAGGGCGCATGCAGGATTTTTTTTTTTTTCTTCTCCAGTAGGGGGGCATGCAGGAGGCAGCCAATCAGTGATTCTCTCTCCTCATTGATGTTTCCATCTCTATCTGTCTCCCTTCCTCTCTGAAATCAATGAAAAAAATAAAATAAAAAAGGTCTCACATTAAAAAAAAAAAATTAACAAATCCCCAAGCATTTAGGGCCCGCTGAAGGCATCAGAAAGAACACCTGAGTCAGACACATGTTTTCATCCCAGGCTTAGGCAAGGCACTCGATCTCTCTGGGCCTACTATTCTCCTCCACAATGCTGGCAATATACTCTACCACGTGGGGCTGTTAGGAGGAGTAAATAAGAGAAAGCCATTTATTTTATTTACTTACCTATCTGTTTATTTATTTTATCCTCATCTGAGGATATGTTATTGATTTGAGAGGGATAGAGAAAAGGAGAGAGAGAAAGCAACATCAATCAGTTGCCTCCCATATGTGTCCGATCAGGGATCAAACCCGCTACCCAGGTATGTGCCTGACCAGGAATTGAACCCACAACGTTGTGGTGCATGGAACAAAGCTCCAACCAACTGAGCCTCCTGACCAAGTCGCTGACTATATATATATGGTGGTCACTATTCTAGGGGGAATATATATCTGTGAACAAAGTAGACAAGAGCCTGTTGCTAGCGACCTGTTTTAAACTCCAAGGAGTACGCTCTAAACCAGTGGTCGGCAAACCGCGACTCGTGAGCCACATGCGGCTCTTTGGCCCCTGGAGTGTGGCTCTTCCACAGAATACCACAGCCTGGGCGAGTCTATGTTGAAGAAGGGGCGTTGGAAGAAGTTGAAGTTTAAAAAAATATGGCTCTCCAAAGAAATGTCAGTCGTTGTGCTGTTGATATCTGGCTCTGTTGGACCTATGAGTTTGCCGACCGCCGCTCTAGACTGCAACCCGTGTGTGAGGTGTTGTTTCATTCCTACAGTCCCTTCCTCTCGGCTGGACAGATGCCCGCACGCCCCCTCCAGGCACAGCGTGCATAAAGAGGGGGAAGGGCGGGAGGGATGCACTAATGTTTCTCATAAATTACACCTTGTCATCCTTGCCTGTGGCACAGGTGTCACTGTGCCCCACTTTCCAGTAAGAAAACCGAAGCTCCAAAGGTCTAGTCCCTTGCCCAGGGCTTCACAGCGGGCGGGCGAGTGGCACCAGCGGACTCTGAGCCCAGGCCTTGCGACGCTGAAGCCGTGTCCCCGGGTTCCACTAGTCCACATCCACAGAGAAAGTCCCCTTTGTCGCCCGGCTCCGTATTAATCACGCTGGGTGGTCCCCAAGGCCACGGAGGGATCCAGCGATGGGTGGTGGGGGCGGGGGCGGCGGGCAGGTGCTGTGCTCGTGTCTGCCGACTCTGTGTATGTGTGTCTGGGGTTCCAACGACGGCGTCTCAGTGGGGAATTGGTACTTGGGCTGCTAAATCACCGCAATTTGTATTAAGCCAAAACATAGTCATTATGCAGCACGTGCGGGCGGCTGCGTCTGACTCTCATTAGGGACGCGGGGAGCCGGGGGAGGGGGGGGGGGGCGCGCTCTGGCCTGTGGTCTGGGGAGCAGCTTCCCCCAGGGGTTCCGAGATGCCCTCCTCCTCCTCCTCTGGGCAGGATGTGGGGAGCAGGTGGTGGAGAAGCGAGAGCCAAAGGGGTGGGGGTGGGGGTGGGGGGCTGCAAGCGCCTCAACTTCAGATGGCCCGTGCCTCGGCCCCTCCTACCTCCATCCGAGGGCCATTCCGGGTCTAATTAACGCGAGTAAATGCGCGTCCCAGCGCCGGGCAGGGGACACATGTGTTGATATTTAATTATATAGTGCGCGCCGAGTCTATTATGGCTCCTCCAGGGAATGGCAGCTGCAGGCAACGAGGTGCAAGGGAGTAGATTCCAAACTACCAGTTAACCAATGCGTCGGCGGCTCCCTTTGGTGTCAGGGGGTGTGGGAGAGAGGGCCCCCCCCCCCGGTATATTCCCCTGGTGTATTCCCCTGGTATATTCCTCCTCTCCCTTCCTGTGGCTCCCTCCCTCCCAGCCGCTTTCTCCCACAAACTCTGTGAAGTCCAAGGAGCCACAGGGAGCCCCCATCGGAGCTCTGGTCGGCGGGTTAGTGAGCAGAGGGGTGAGAGCTTGGGCGAACGTGAGTCAACGAAGCTTGGAAATGACGCGCGGGTTTCCTTTGTCTCGTTGGTGCCTGTCCCCAGGGACCCAGAGACTCTGAGTGACATCCTGACATAGCCCCCCGAGCTCTGCTCTCTATTTTGGGAACGCCCTCGCCCGTGCTAAGCGTCAGGTGCAGGCTCGGGAGGGGAATGGCACAGCTACCCGCCGGGCTGGGAACGGAGGGGTTTGAGGTGCCAGGAGGGAGTGCCAGGGGCCGAAGCCGGGGGTTAGGGGTCTAGCCACTCAGGAGAGAAACAGGGAGATGCACCTTCTCCTAGTTCCTGCAGGCGTGTGCCAGCGTGTGCCCCCACCGCCTCCACGCCAGGCCCTCCCTGACTCCGGTTAATCACTGTCAGTGCACGAGGCCCTCGCTCCGTGCTCTTTGCAGACTGCACCACTGTGCTGCTTGCACAGGCGCGGACTTTCCTTCTCTCACCCCCTGTCCTATAGACTTTATGACTCGCTCTTTGGCACCTCCAGAACATTTTCCAACTCCCCCCCCCAATGTGCATTGTCAGTGAGCCCCTATGGCTCCCTCCTGGCCCAGGTGGCGAGGGCAAGGCCCAGGTCACAGCCCGCTCTCTGTGCCGGGCACCCCACTTCACACAGCACGCACTTGGGTGACATGTGAAGTCCCCGCAGGTCAGGGATCACTCCTGTGTTTGTCCCCAGCGCCCCTGCTCCCACCCAGCTCGGCGGCCAGAGCCGGCTGAGGGTTAGGGCGGAGCTGGCCCTGCTGGCTGCCTTACTTCCAACTGGCTTCCCATCAGCACTCAGGACCCCTGCCTGAGCCAGACACCTGGCGGGGGGATGGTTGGGGGGCCTGGGAGTGGAATGGGGTGAGCAGCTGCCGGGTTTGTGTGGGAGTGCCTCACCCACCGAGATCTCCTCCTTCTCTCCCCAGACCTTGCCCGTGGGGGTTGATTCCTTTCCACGCCGTGTGTAAATGCGAGGGATGCAATGTGCCCTTTCCGGGGGTGGGGTGGATGGGCCCCTTTTCGGGATGCTCCCTCCTCTTGCGGGAAGTGACCCTCAGTTTACCTGCGCAGAACAAACAGTGACAGCAGGAAGGTAACCCACGCAGGGGGCTTTCTGAGAAGGAGGGACGGGCAGAGTGAGCAGGAGTCAGTTTGCCAGTGGAAATTGTAGAGCCTTTGTCCTCTTTGGTCAAATAAATCAGACCTGAATCCCTGGCCCCGGAAGTGAGTGGAGTCTCACCTGGAAGCCCAGGGCTCCCCTCAGTCCTGGGGCTCCCCTCAATCCAGGGACCCCGCAGCCCGGAGCTGAGGAGGGGAAGCCACAGCTGCAAACGTCCCTTCAGTCTCCAGGGAGGAGAGGGAGGGAGGGAGGGAGGGAGGGAGGGGGCCTTGAGGCCAGTCTAGGGCGAGGCCAGCCCTGGACTGTGAGAGGCAGCGGGGCCTGTGGAGCTTAGGACCAGTGACATGAACTGAGAGTTTGCCTCAGTTTACCTGCACAGAAAAGGGTTTGCCCTGAGCTGTTGGGGAAATCCCCACAGGGGGACGGAGGGAAGCAAAACAGAAAACGCACGGTGAATCTCGGACAGGAAACATGAAAACCCTCCTTCGGGTCCGCACGCCGCTACTTCCGAGCTACGTGACCTCGGACAAGTCCCATAAACTCCCCAGCATTGTTTCCCTACAGCTAAAACCGGGGTGATGATTCTCCCCTCAGGAATGCCGAGCGTCTGCCCTGACGTGGCAGCACTTCCGAAGCAATAGAAATGCCCTGCCAGGTGGGGTATTATTATCCCTCCCACCCGGGACGCGGTTCCTTATCCCCGGGAAGAGAGTGTACCATAAAAATGAATCAGAGCTTGGCACCCACACCCAAGCCCAGAGCGTCAGGAACTTCACCCGCTAACTGGTGAGCTGTCCAGACCTCAGGAAAGAGGCTAAAGGACCCCCAAGTTCAAAGGACCCCCAAGAATCCAAGTTCAAAAACTGTAGCACGTTCTGCCCGGAGGCAGAGGAGAGCTTTGGCCAGCTGGAGGCCCACTCGTGACTTCTGGTCCCCGAGGCCTCCCCTCGCTGCAGTTTCCCACAGCGCGGCCCGCACCGGAGCCTCTTTGCGAACAGGGTATTTTTAACCTGCCGCCTCCTTCCGCCTTGCCGATCGGCAGACAAGGGTCCCTGCGAGATAACAAAATCCATTAGTGCCGCCAGCATCCGCAGCGCCTGCTAAGTAGTCCTAAGGAGGCCGCTCCTGGGGCCGAGGCGGCCTGGAGGGACGAGGAGGGGGGACAGGCTGGCTCCAGGGTCGGGAAGGATGCTCCAGTGACCCCAGGAAGGAGTTGGCCTTCCCTTCTTAGGAGTTCTCAGGCACGGCACCTGCCCCTGCTCCTTGAGGACCCCCGTTATCCCACATCTGAGAGTGAGGATCCCGTGTTCTGTCTCCCCATTTCCCTCAGAGCCCCACAGGGATTTGGCAGGAAAGCAGTTCTTAGGAAATGCCTAGAACTACCCTGTTTCCCTGAAAATAAGACAGTGTCTTCTATTAATTTTTGCTCCCAAAGATGCGCTAGGTCTTATTTTTCAGGGGCTGTGTTATGTTTCCATGAAGTAGGTCTTATTTTCGGAGGATGTCTTATTTTCGGGGAAACGCGGTAGTCCCCAAAGGCAGACACCACCCCTGAGTAAGTAAGAAGGAGGGGGGAAGGCAGACCACCTGCACTCTCTTCCCTTTGGGGTGGGGGGCTGAGAGCGGGGACTTCTCTGGCAAGTGTTGTTCTGGGGAGCAGGAACTGAGTTGTGGGCTCCTCCCGCCAACCCCTCTTCGGGTAGATGTTTGGGGGCGCAGAAGGAGCAGAGGAGGATCCCCCGGGGAGGCTGGCCAGGGAAGGGGGTCAGAGATCTCTTGCATGCATGGACGCTTGCAGGGCCGAAGGTGTCCCCTAGCACGGTGGTCGGCAAGCCGCGGCTCTCGAGCCACATGCGGCTCTTTGGCCCCTTGAGTGTGGCTCCTCCACAAAACACCACATGCGGGCGCGCACGTACAGTGCGATTGAAGCTTCGTGGCCCATGCGCAGAAGTCGGTTTTCGGCCTGGGCGAATCTATTTTGAAGGAGTGACGGTTAGAATATGCAAGGGGCCAAAGAGTCCCGTGTGGCTCAGGAGCCGAGGTTCGCCGACCACTGCCCTAGCGGGACGCTCTCTGATGGCTCACGCACACCCCAGCCCCCTCCTGCCTGGGCCAATTTCCATGCGGGCATTTCCATTATTGCCACCGGGCACCTAAGAGCCAGAACCCACCCGTGGGGAGAGTGGCAGGTGGACCCATGGCTCCATCGCCTGCCCCGCACGCCGAGGGAGGGGCGGGCCCTGGAGAAACGGGCATGAGAAGCCGGACCACGATGCCCGAGGATGGGCGAAGGGCACCCAGCCCGGGGAAGCGCTCAGTTCGCTGATTGGGTATATTTCGTGAGCATGGGCATGCCCAGTGCTGTGCCCGGCCCGGGGCGCAGGGCCGATGGGGAGGAGGCTGCTGGTTGGTAGTGACAGGAGTCGCTGCTGGTCACCGCGGTGACCGTGTGAAAGAGGTGTGCGGGTCCCACGGGCAGGTGAGGATTTGTAACCAGGGGACCGGGACTGTCGGGGGTGGGGGGCTTCCTGAGGAAGTGATAGCCAAGATGAATAAAACGACTTCGCCAGCCTCTCTGCACAATGTCGGACCCTCCCCCCCTCCCCCACCCCTAGGGGCCACCGAGCACATTCCTCACCAGCCATTCCAGGCACAGGTGTGCCCCCTGCGCTCCTTCACGCCTCCCTGGCCCGCATTCCCCGCGTTATTGGTCCTTCCTCTTCTCCAGGTGCCCTCCCCTGCCCTCCTTCCCCTCCCCCTCCCTTCCCCTCCCCCCCACCCCAACTAGGACTCACATCCTGATCCTGAACGTGTGCTGGCTCCCTAGTTGGCATCCATATATATATTTTTTAACCCTTTTTATGGCTCCCACAGCTTTCAGGAGACAGCTCGGCCTCTTTCATCGGCTGCAGAGCAGTAACCGGTGGGCCCGCTGAGCTGAAGGAAGGTCTTGTTCAAACCACGGCCCCTCAGCGCTCAGCCAGGAATGGGATGGATGCCAGGGTCTAAGTCCCGGCTTTCCCGCTCCCGCCCGCACGCTATCTCTGTCCTCTTTGGAGAAGAGAGGATGGTCACTGTCACCCCCGGCCTCCCCCGGCCTCCCCGAGCCACACCTCCGAAGCGCCCCTCAGCCGGAAGGAAGCTGGCACCCTCCCTGCCAGTGCTCTCAGCCGTCCTGAGCCCTTTGCCCTTCCTGAGGCAGCTTTTCCGACCCTCCAGGCCGGTGCCGCGTGTTCTTTAACTAGGACGCCGCCCGTCAGACCTTCTCCCAGGCCACCTGCCACGCACCCAGGACCCACTCAGACCCCTCCCTTCGCTGTGGACTTGACAGGATCTGGAAAGTGCACGCCCTGGCTGGTGGATAGAGCACCGGCCTGTGGACTGAAGGGGCCCGTGTTCGATTCTGGTCAAGGACATATGCCCGGTTTCGGGCTCGATCCCCAGTAGGGGGCATGCAGGAGGCAGCCAATTAATGATTCTCATCGTGGATGTTTCTCTCTCTCTCTCTCTCTCTCTCTCTCTCTCTCTCTCTCCCTCCCTCTCTCCCTCTCTCCCTCTCTCTCTCTTTCTCTCTCTCTCTCCTTCTCCCTTCCTCTCCGAATCAATAAAAGTATATTTATAAAAAACAGAAAGAAAGAAAATGCATTAAACATTACACAGAGCAGTTGACATGTAATTAATGGCGTACAGACTTTGGCTGGAAGCCTCCACTTAAAATAGCACCAGGACTGGGGAAGAGGAGGGGAGGGGAGGGGAGGGGAGGGAGGCCCCAGAGATGGCTCATGAGGACCAAGCCCATTACCTCTGAGAGCAACAGGGCCCTTCTCCGAAATGAGGGAGTGAGGAGAAAGAGGCGGATTTTATTTTTATTTTTTTACTAAGAAGCGTTCAGAGAAGCCACATGTCTTGCCCAAGGACACTGGCGCATCACCAGACAGAACTGGGGACCCGCCTGGGCCGCTCACTGCCTCTGACCTTGTCTATACCCCCAGGTAGTGAGCGGAGACCAGCATTCCTGTATCCCAAATCCGGGAAGTCACACATCCCAGGGCTGTTTCAATTTGAGAGATGCTTTACTGGCATTTGAGACAGCCTGTTCCCTCTCCCACTCCAGGGAGGCTGGAGGGAGCTTCGTGTCTTCTTTGAAGAAAAAAGAGAGAAAAAAAAGGCTTTTCCATCTGCAGGCCCGCTCAGCGAGCCCTTCTTCAGCTGTAGGCCTCTGTGCAGGGGAGAGGGGAGGAGGGAAGGATGGCAGACTCTGCGGTTAATTCAGATGCCTGGCCTCCGGGGCGTTCTCTCTGGAAGCTGGTGCCCTGCTGCTTTCTCATCCCAAACTGGTTTTTGAAGCAAAAAATGCAAATTTCAGCCCAACTAATCAACCCAGGACAAGACAGCAGCACCTCCGGCCTGCCGCTCATTAACCCATGACCCCCGGGGGCTGGAGGAGGCCAGCCAGCCCTGAGGGAGGAGGCCGACGTGGAGGGGCATGGAACCCTTAGAGTCAGGTCGCCAAAAGGGAAACCGAGGCACGCTTCACCCGACAGGAAATCCTGATGCAGCCCCTTTGTTCCACCTGAAACGCCCCTCTCTGCTCTCTCCAAGACAGAAGGGAACCCGATCTTCTTGTGGAAACGGCAGCGAACGGACGAAATTCTGTTCCATGCCGAGACCCACGGAGGCCCTCCGTGAGGATAATTCATCCGTTAATTACGTGCCGTGAGGGAAACAGGCCTGGCTCTTATGGCGTGATCTGTGTGTCTTTGTCCCTCTGGCCGCTTTGTCCCTTTGTCCCCCCGAGCCTCAGTGCATTCATCTGCAGGATGGGGCTAAAGAAAGCCTTCCTTCCCTGCAGCCTGCGGGGTGGACTGATGGAGATGCTGCTGTCGGTCTGGCAGCCAGGCCTGGTGCAGCGCCGGGGTGACGTCAGATGGCTGGCTGCCCCCTTCCGCCTCGGGTCTGGTCCCTCCGTCTTCCCGCCCAGGCCTGGGCCAGGGCCAGCTGCACACACCTGGCCATCAGAGAGACGCGTGGGGTTTCTGCCTTCCACCCTCCGGCTTCCCCTGCGGGCCCCTTGTTCTCAAATATCCAGAACTTGAACCCGGAACCGTATACAACTACGCCTTCCCAGGGGAGAGGAAGAGATCTGGAGCTGGGAGCCCAGCCACCGGCCAATTCGCAACTCTAACCCTTTCCACCCTGGGGGGGGGGGGGGGGTGCTGGTGCAGGAGAGGAGAGGAGAGGCAGGGAGGGCGTGCACTGTCTCCGGTGGGTGAGGGGGAGGCCGGGGCAGAGCGGGCTGGTACCGCCGCCAGCATTCCATAGTGGGCTTTGGCCGGGCCGCTGAGTCAGAGCCCAGGGAGCTGCCCAGACCAGCGGAGCCTCAGAGCTGACTGTGGGCAAACCTGATAGTCCATCTGGAACCCATCCACCGCCTGCCTGCCTCCCTCTCCCCGCCCTGAGCTCTCTCCTCGGGGGAGCTGTAGTGCGGAAGCGGGGCCTCCACCAGCAGCCCGGCCACCCCCCGGTGCCAGCCACAGCCCCCCACGGCCCCCTCCTGGCCCTGAAAGCACAGCTCGCCCAGGCACCCATCCTGGCTGCAGGGCCTGCCCCCTCCTCTCAGCACCAGGGCGAGCTGGCCTGTGGCTTCCAGTAGAGCAGGAGGAAGGGGAAGGAGACCCCGAGTCCTCCCCCAGGGGGCCTGGGAACGTAATCCCTTCCCCGTCAGAAAGAGGCTCAGATGGCCTTTTTAAAAAAATGTATTTTTTTATTGGTGTGGAGAGGAAGGGAGAGGGAGGGAGAGAGAGAGAAACGTCAATGACGGGAGAGAATCATCTATCAACTGCCTCTTGCATGCCCCACGCTGCAGATGGAGCCGGCCCTGACCAGGAATCGAACCGTGACCTCCAGGCTCACACCCTGTTTCTCTGAAAATAAGAGTGTCTTATATTAATTTTTGCTCCCAAAGATGCGCTAGGTCTTATTTTCAGGGGATGTGTCATGTTTCCATGAAGTAGGTCTTATTTTCGGAGGAGGTCTTATTTGGGGGGAAACACGGGTAGTTCAGCACTCAACCTCTGAGCCAGTGGGCTGGGCCAGGCTGCCCCTAAGGTAGCGCCGGCCTTTCAGAACCCTCCCGGAGGATTCGACCGGCCCTCCTTGGCTGGCAGAGCCCTTGATCTTCTTGGATATCTGGTGCCCCAACCTCCCATCACGCCAGGGTCCTGAGTGCCCAGGTCCCCCCAGCACAGGGGTGGGGCCGGAAGGCGTGGACAGTGCAAAGAGCTGCCTGGAGCCTTGGGCTGTGTCCTCAGCGCTGCCGAGTGAGGGGGTTGCTCTGTGACCTTGAGGGAGGCCTTTTCTTTCTGAGGGACCCAGTTTCCTTCCTCTTTAATAGGATACCTACCCTCCCTCTCCCCCATGATGATCACGAGCCTTGTGTGTTGGGGGGGGGGGACACATTTAAATGATAGAAACGAAAAATGGAATGCCGTTCCCATGTGGCTGTGCGGTGCCAGTTACAGCAACAAGTGGCAGCCTCCGCGCGGAGGACCTGACCCCCAGGGCCCCCCTACCCTGGGCCATGACAGGGAGTGCTCCCCAAACCCTGGAGGGGAGGGATGTGCTTCCCCACTTTCCTGGTGTCTCCCCCTCCCTGGGGTCAGTGGGCGTCCGTCCCGGTGGTCTTGTTGTAACCGCACTTTAGTAGCCTCTGACCGCCACCCAGCCAGCATGTGGGTGGCCACCCACGGGGCCCGCCCTCCCTCTCACACGCGGACATGCACCGCCGCCCTCTGTGAGCAGGAGGGGAGCACCTACCGCAGGGAGGATCCAGGTCACCTGCTTGCTGGAGACCCTGGCGGGGTCAGGGGTCAGGGGTCCGAGGCAGCGCAGACCACCTGCAGGGAAGCAGGCCCCTTTGCCCACCGCACATCCCTCCGAACAACAAGCTTCAGGAACGGCCTGTGTTCCCGGGGCAGCTTCCTGCGCGGTGTTTGCCTAATCTGTCCGCCCCCAAATCCTCTCCAAACACGAGGCTTCCTGCCCTGCGCGGGCAATCAGCGAGCTCATTATCTGGGATTAGGGAGGGAATGGGGTGGGGGTGGGGGGCCCCTCTTAATTACAGGGGGGAAAATTAGCCCAACTCCAGTCAGCAAGGCCGCTGGGATTAGAAGGAAGGCCAGGTCTGGACACAGGTCAGTGGGCAGGCGGGAGTGCCCCTCGCTCTGGGCTGGGGTGTCCTCCGGACTATTTCCGGAGTCTGGGGTGAGGATGGAAGCGGGGGGGCTCCCTGAGCGTCTCTCTCGGGGATCAGGGAGACAGGTGTGCGCCTGCGTTAGAGAGAGAGGCAGAGAGGCAAAGCAGAGAGAAAGACGGGGATGTAATGGACACCCCGAGAAACCGGAGTGGACAGGAGAATGACAAGGAAGGGAGGAAGGAAGAGAGCAGCAGGTGGGAGCTAAAAGGAGGTTGCTAGTGAAAACAGACAGACGGACACATGTTCCGAGACCTCCCTTCCTCTCCTCACATTTCCGACGGCCAGCATTGCTGTCACTTTCCCTTTCAAGGGAGGACAGCAGGCAGGCAGGTGGGAGAAGCAGGCCTCCCCTCGCCTGCTCCCCCCTCCTCCCTCTCTCCTTCTTCCGGTAACCCGCTCCCTCACCCAGCTTCGCCACACCGTGCAGGTGCCCTGTGCTTCCGGCCCGGCCAGGGGTCCAGGGCAGGGTGGGAGCTTGCACCCCACCCGTGATTTCAGTTCTCCTCTGTGGCCGGAAGGAGAGCCCCTCTGCCAACCAGTTCTCGCCTTCTCTTCTGTGAGAGGAATCTCTTGGCTCAGGGACGCATTTGTTCATTGATTCATTCATTCATTCATTCATTCTGCCATTTCACAAATAGGTAAGGGAGCGTTGGTATGGGCCAGACCCATAGCTGATCTAAGGAGTTTTATTTTTACTAGCCCAACGGAAGGCCAACTGGCCACTAGCTCTAGGTTTTTCGTGGAATCCATCTCCTCGCCTCTTTCCTCTCTTCTAATGCATCATATATATACATACTGGAAGCCCACTGTGTGAAATCGCGCAGCCCCGCTTACCCACGCGAGCCTCGCTGTGTCCATCCACCCGCTGCCCCGCCTGCCCTCGGGCCGTCAGCCTTGCTGTGATAGAAGCCTGTGGGCCAAGCCACGTGAGCCACAAGCCCCGCCCTGCCACCGTGAGTGGCTCCCAGGCCAGGGGGCGGGACTGAAAGGTGCTCCTTGCACCTCCTGGTGACCCAGATGCTTCTCTCCGGCCAACCCCCCACCCCACCCCCACCACCCACCCGGTTCCCCATGGTTCCCCATCCAGTCGTTGGTCATTATGACGTTAAGGTGTTACAGACACGGGCTTTTATATATATATATATATATATAGATAGATAGATAGATAGATAGATATAGATATAGATATAGATATAGATATAGATATAGATATAGATATATAGATAGATAGATACCTAACCATCTTGGGAGTAGTCCAGTTCCTCAGATATACTCATGGCTAACTCCTACCCAGAGACAAAGAATACAAGCGCGCAGTGCAAAGGCCTGAGAATATGTCAAGGCAGCATCCAACAGAGTGAAAATGCATCCATGCAAGCCGTATATTAGAGCATGAATTAGCAATTATGTGTATATCTTCCTACCCATTATCCAGATAAGTCATTAGGTAAGGTAGAAGAAAAGATTTGGCAAGCATATATAGTGAAAAGGAGCGCGGAACCAGAAAATCCAGGCCACAGAGCGGGGTGGAAGTAATTATGTCGACAATAAAGCTCACGTAGGAACCATCATCCAGCATTAGATTTGGGCTGAGTCTCCTGGCAGCCAAATCCAAAAGGGAAATGGGATGAAACGAGAGAGAAATCCCTGCTCTCTGATAGAAGCAAGACCCATTTTTCAGGAGAGAGACAGTTCCCAGATGTTCCATTCTAGACGTGATTTATCATGTGGAAACCTGGTGCAGGAACCAGGACAAAAAGTTGGACATCAAAATCAGAAGCATCTTTTATGCGGCGATTTCTTACCATAACTCACGACGAGATGCCAAGGCTGTGACATCCATGGAATAATCAACATTCAATAAATTACTCTCCTGGAGTAACCAACAATAAGAAGCGAGGAGATAAGGCCATTAAGGAAAGTGAGGCTTGATGATTTAGCTTTTGTGATCCAAGTTTGTGGCTTGCCGGAGCTCCCCCGTGATTCAAGGAGAGCTTGCAACTTTTTTTTTTTTAAAGCACCCCCTTCTGCTTGGCACGCTGCCAAGAGTTGAATAAAATGAACTCTATAGATCCAGCCTGTACATCTGGGAATTTATCATTTTTGTTGCCACTTCCATAGGGGCTCAGACAGCTGAGTAAGACCATTAAAATGATAGTAAGATGGCAAGGGGGGGGATGCATTTTGGGGGGAGGCCTATGGCTTAATAAAAGCTCACACAATCAAACCGGCTTCGGGTTCCAATCTCTGCCTGCCTCTTACGGGCTCTGTGACCTAAGCTGTGTTATTTAACCTCTCTGCGCCCCCAGGCTCCTCATCAGTGGAAATAGGTTTGGGGGATCCACGTAGATATTGTGTGAGGCACCTGGTACCCTGTCCAACACATGACAGGAGCTTAGGAAGCGCTCGCTTACACATTCCACGGTTGCCACACGAGGCTAGATTCCTAGTGTGAGGAGTGGAACCCTGAGCCAGGCAAAGGGGCGGAGTTCCCTGGTCCTCCCCACGTGCCTGGGCACCCCAAGCCCCTTCTGAGGAATCCCCCAAAACCATCAGCTCCTAGTGCCAGCGACTGTCGTAAGCCACGTCCGCGCGTTCCAACCCAGGCTGCGTCTCGTGAGGCCCCAGAACGCGCTCTTTGCTCTGCTTCCATCAGCACCGGACTGGGAAATAAATCCCTGTGCCTGCTTCCGCTCACACGTTTATTTTATTTTATTTATTTATTTTATTTTATTTTTTTTAAAGACTTTATTGATATTTTACAGAGAGGAAGGGAGAGAGAGAGTTAGAAACATCGATGAGAAACATTGACCAGCTGCCTCTTGCACGCCCCCTACCGGGGATGTGCCCGCAACCAATGTACATGCCCTTGACAGGAATCGAACCTGGGACCTTTCAGTCCGCAGACCGATGCTCTACCACTGAGCCAAACCGGTTTCGGCTCACATGTTTATTTTAGTTTATTTTTCTCTTCGGAGACGTCCAGGAGTGGGGTTCTGCTGCCGAAGGTCATGGTTTCGGCCCACCTTTCCTCGCCCAGTCCCATCGTCTTCCCGCCCCTGCACCCTCAGGTGTGCCTCTGCCGCTTGCCACGGGAGGTGCAGGTGTCAGGCGTGGGGTAACCGGTGGTCACTCCTGCCTCTCCGTGGGGTGCCCGTGTCCAGGTTGCATGTCAGCCGCCCCGGGCAGCCGTGTGGTGTTCCCTGCCCACCCCACCACCCCTCCCTGGCAGCTGGCGACCCTGAACTCCCTTGACCTCGGGGCTGGGCAGGAAGGGGAGGCAGAGCCAGAGCGGGCCAGGGGCCAGGCACACACCATCCCCTTTGCCCGCCCTCCTTCCCTCGCTCCCTCGGCTTCTTCCCAGTGTCTCGGGTCCTTCCCAGCCCACCGCCACATCGTCAGAAGCTATGAGAGGCAGAGTGCTGTTCCGCTAATGATCCCAGTCCCTGGAGAGCAGACGCGCTTTTCTGGAAAGAAGAAAAAAACACGGAGAGGAGTGGGGTGTGGGAGGGGCGGGAGGGGGGGATGCTTTAGTACTTCGCACAAAAGCGACGCTGTCGCTCCTTGCAGCTCTTTTTAAGGAGCAGATTAGAAGCGGGTAGGTTTGCCCTGAGCAGCCTTCTCTCCCTGGGTAATGACGGGAGCCTCCCCCTCACTCTCTCTTTTCTCACACAGTGAAAAGGGTCGGGATCAGACACCGCCGCCATCCTTTTGGCCCCCGGTGGCCTCAGCCTTCTGTGTCCCCGGCACGGGTCCGAGGCAGACCCTGGCCAGCCCATTCCCCCAGCCACTCAGAGAGGCCCCAAACGCAGGCTGCACACTCCCCCAGTGCAAAGGGCTGAGCTCCTCTTCCCTCCTCCCCTCTTCCCCCTCCTCCTCCTCCCCTCCTCCTCTCCCTTCTCCCCTAGCTCTTCTCCGCCTCCCTCCCCTTCCTCCTCTCTCTCCTTCCCCTCCTCTGCCTTTCCTCCTCCTCCTCTTCCTTCTCCCTCTTCTCCTCCTCCCACCTCTACTCCTTCCTCCTATCCTCCCTGTGACCCTCCCCCTCCCACCCCTCCCCTCTTTATGCTCTCCATCCTCTCTGCCCCTCCCTCCTCCTTCCCCAGCTATCCCCCTGGAATGGATGGAGAGCAGGGGTGACCAGTTGCCCCAGTGGGCCCCTGGAGAATTTCCTCTCTGCCCAGTTTTCCTCCTCAGTTGCGTCCCACCCAGATCTCTGGATTGAAAGTGAATCCATCAAAACGTCTTTCCGGCGTCCCACCCGCTTTCACATTCCCGATCTAATGCGTTCCTGCCGCGGCCTTGTCCAGCAGGCAGTGCCGTAGGAAGCAAACGGAAAAATCCAGAAAGTAGCTGCAGACACAGACCCGCGTGCTCTTTCATTTCCATCGTCACCAGGTGTGGCCCAGCCTCAGGGAGGATTTCTCTGAGGTTCTGTGTTCCATGGCATCGCTAGGAGAGGGCCCCGTGGCCCTGGTCCCTGCCATCTGCTCACGCCCCCACGCAGAGGATTGCAGGGGGTGTAGAGATGCCATGGTGTGCAGCTACACAGAGTCCTGGAGCTCAGCGTCCGGGATAGCGGGAGCCCTCGGGGGTCTGGAGGATGTGGGAGGCGGCTGGCCGTTCAGCCCATTGGGTAGTCTCAGAGAAAGGGCAGTCGGTTTGCCCCGCACAAGGCCTCTGCCTCCCTCCCCCTCCCTCTCCAAGGAGATCCTGGCACCTGCGGTACCCAGCCACCAGCAAGGTCTGCGTGCTGGCACCGTGCCCGGCAGCTGTGGGGCGTCAGTGCCGGGAGGGGTGGGCGTCAAGGAGAAGCAGGTGTCCAGCCAGCCGAAGAGAACAAGGTGACCGGGAAGGGTCCCGAGCCGTGGTGCCGGAGAGCAGAGCCTGGGTCCATGGCAACCCTTGCTCACCACCCCACTTTGATTGGAACGGCCTGGCCCCGGAAGAATAGCAGTGCATTCATTAGGGGTCTGCTGTCACAGAGCCGCTCATTAGGGAGTCCCTCTGCTGGGAGAGGAGATGGGGAAAGGTGTGAAGGGGACAGCTATTCAAACAGACTCTTTGAAAGGAGCTAGACACCCCTCCCTCCCCCCACAGCCGTCTGCTCTGCCCCTGGGCTCTGCCAGAAAGACCCAGAGCAGAGTATGTGGCTACCCCGAGCCACCCTGTGTGGGCTGCTCCGGGTATCAGGAGGGAAGCTTTCTGGCCGAACCCCTTTCTGGCCGCATTCCTCTTCCTGCGACTCTGAGTCTCAGACCCCAGCTCTTACCCACCCATCCCGTCCTCGTGACCTTAACCCAGGCGTGGGCAAACTACGGCCCGCGGGCCGGATCCGGCCCGTTCGGCTATTCTATCCGGCCCGCGAGGAGCCGAAAGAGCTGGCCGTACCCTTTTATGTAATGATGTTTACTTTGAATTTATATTAGTTCACACAAACACTCCATCCATGCTTTTGTCCGGCCCTCCTCCGGTCCAGTTTAAGAACCCATTGTGGCCCTCGAGTCAAAAAGTTTGCCCACCCCTGCCTTCACCCCTGCTCTCCGTCGTCTGCCTTTGAGCGAGCTCCGCTCCAGCTCCGTGGCCCGGAGTCTTTACGTAACAGCACCTCGAGTGCTCAGTGCTTTCCTCCTCAGAGCCCTTACTGGTCCAACGGGGAGGCCCAGAGACCGTTTCAGCAGAAGCAGATGTGTGTAGTGTGTGTCGGTGCCTGACGTTCCAGAAGATGTGGGGGGCGGGGATGGGAGTGGGGGGGGGGTGGAGGGCAGGGCAATGGCGGAGCACGATTCCTTCTTTCTGCACCCATTCTTTTCCAGAGATGGGGGAAGAGAGGCCTAGAAAAGTGAAGGCCCAACGGGCGTAAGGCTCTGTTCCTTCCACCTCCCAGCTGTGTGACCTTGAGGAATCCTCTCACCCCTCTGTGCCTCAGTTTCCTCATACATAACATGGGAATAGTAGAAACCCTTAGGAGGATGTCTAACAACCATTGGGGCCTACCTGTACACGAGCCGTGGCTCCTGTGCCACCCCTGCCCAGGCCCCAGAGCAGGATCCATGCCTTCCATCAGCCTGTGCCCCCGAGGGCCTGCGGACGCACGGTAGTACCCAGTGCGGGGGGCACGGGGAACTGCAGAGAACACAGTGCCCGATTCCTGGGAGTTGACCATCTCAGGGGAGGTCACTGCAGGTGTTGACCAGTGCGTGTGCCAAGAGACACACCGCCAGGTGCCATGAGAATTCAGAGGAGGGATCAGGGCGGGCTTCGTGGAGGCGGCGGCATTTGGATTGGGCCTTGAAGGACCGGCAGGATCTGGGAGGTAGAATACATTGTCAAGCCCAGGCATCAAGACCGCAAACCCGGGGGCATCGTTGGAAGATGGCGGGAAGGCCGTGTTCGGGAACCCCTAACTGACTTCTCTGAATTGCCTGTGGGGTCAAGTCAAGGTGTTTCTCTGTGTGTGCGTGCACGTGTGCCCGGATGCATGCCACTGTTTACCCTTTTCCATATTCCTACCTTAGTGGTACGTTCGTTATATTTTTTAAAAAATTAGGAGCCGGAGATAAGCAAGAGAAAGAAAATTACAGACACCTGGAATGTAAGGGTTTTGCATACAGAAGAGGCAGGATCAAATAAATGTTTTAAGAAGATTAATCTGGCAGTGTTGGGAGGACAGATTAGGGCGGGAATATGCCGGAGGCAGGCAGATTTCTCAGGTTATTGCAGGAGCACAGATAAGAGGCAATAAAGACTCAGACCTGGCCCGCGAGCAATGGGAGAGAAATACAGCCACAGGGATGTGGTCTCCGCTTTTTTTTTCCTTCTTCTTCTCCTTCCCGGTTACCACGCATTTTCTGCACCGCGGTATACACACGCCACTCGCGTTCTGTAAATGACTTTTCCTTTGAAACTCTCAGGGAGTCCCCTGCATTCTGGCACAGCCCAGGGTCGGATTGCTGTGCGCGCAAATCTTGACCTCCCTTCTCCTTGCAGCCCGCAGTGCCATCCTCAGTGTCAGTGAAAGCAAGAGGTGACTGTTCCAGATTGTAAGACGCAGGCCATGGCTAGGCCATGGAGAAGGAGTTAATTAAAGAGGGGAACAGCCCCCTCAGGCACCCAGCCTTGGCACTTTCTCCAGACTTCCGGTGCCTTTCTTTGTCGCCCTGGGGGAGACAGCCACATGGTCTAGTTTGTGTCCCAGGATTTATCTCCAGGGGCACTCAGCAGCCCTGGGGTGTGATGGTGAGTCCCCCTGCAGGCATCAGATGCATCTTCTGGGCGGGCTGACCAGTTGGAGGAAACCGAGGCCTCAGAGTGAGGCGGGAGGAAAGACAAGAACCCAGGCTTGGGAATCAGGCAGGCCCGCTCGGCGCTTCCCTCCCCCTCCCTCCCCCCCCCCCCCCAGCTGTGCGATCTGGACACCGCACACTCCCTATTCTGTGACGTGCGAAGCCTGTCCCACAGAGGGTTCAGGATGATTCCTGCCGATGTCTCCAACCTTTTGCACACGGATCGCCATGTTCAGTAGACGTTCAATAAGCCCTTGAAGCTAAACGAATCAAGGGAGAGGAGCCCTTCGGAAGCCTGTGCCGCCCAGCCCATGTGCCTCAGTGGTTGGGCATCCACCTAGGAACCTGGAGGTCACAGTTCGAGTCCCTGCTGGGACACATGCCCAGGCTGCAGGCTCAGTATCCAGTAGGGGGCGTGCAGGAGGCAGCCGATCAATGATCCTCTCTCATCATTGATGTTTCTCTCTCTCTCTCTCTCTCTCCCTCCTTCACTCTCCCTTCCTCTCTGAAATCAATAAAAATATATTTGAAAGAAAGAAAGGAAGGAAAGAAGGAAGGAAGGAAGGAAGGAAGGAAGGAAGGAAGGAAGGAAGGAAGGAGGAAGGGAAGGAGGGAGGGAGGAAGCCTGTGTAGATCCAGTCCCAGGGAGTGCTCGCTTCCCTTACCTGCTCCTCCCTAGCAGTGTGATGGGCCTTTCAAGGTAGTTAACCTGAGTGTTAGCCTGCCTAATTCTCACCACACCCGGTCCCTGAGCTGGGTGAGGAAGGCTGAACCTCCCCCCGCCCCCCCCACACACACACATGGGTTCTAAAGAATGGTTCTAAAGCATTCAGCCCCGAAGCAGCCAGGGCGTCCCGGGCGGGAACCTGTGTGCACTTGCCTCGAGCCCCACACCTTAGAGCTTTGGGTCAACAGAGATCTCTGTTTGGCAGACGTTGCTCATTATTCTTTATTAATCCCTCCTCCCATCCCTCCGCGCTCCCCCCAGCTCCGTTGCGCGCTCCCGGTGAATTATTGCTTCGCACTGCGTGATGTGATTTCATCGGAGGCTGCTTAATGCCTTCGCCGTCCCCGGCTGTGTTTATCTTATTTGTTTCCCAGAACAATCAAGTGCTTCCTCTGCCCCCGGCGGCTTCATCCTGTTCCCGGAGCCTCTGGCCCTGCTGGAATCCTGAGTTGGAGCGACACTGAAAGGTGGGGCTGGTCTGAGACCAAGCCCCTGAGCTCAGAAACTGCCCCGCCAGTGCCTGTCACCTGCACAGGCTCCTGACCCTTCCTGCCTTGAGGCTCAAAGCCCTTCTTGGCCGAGGGAGACCCCAGAGTTGGATTCTTCTGCTTCTGGGTCTTGACGTCCTTTCCCCCTGAGTCTAAAGGGAGAGAGGCCCTGGGATAGGAGCGTTGGCCTCCACTCCTCCGGGTGGAGGCAGTGAGCCACTGACCTCAGGAATGGGGGTGGGGGTGAGGGTGGGGGCAGAGACTGCTCTTCTGGGGCCTGTGGGCTGCAGGGCTCCGTGATTGCCGGGCCCTCCGCCCCTGGGTGAGGAGGAGCAGAGAAGCCACAAGTGCAGAAGTCCAGAAAGTGCTTCCTCTTAGAGCCCTCCGCGCCATGTTTCAGGAGAAAGCCCTCCATGGCGTGGCCCTCTGGAGACCAGGAGGGCCTGTAGCCCCACGCACCCCTCTGCTAACCCATCACCCGAAGTTTAGTGTTTAGGGCAGATTGCCAGCATGCACAGAAATAGAAGTAATTGTACATGGAAATGTCATTCTCCGGGGTCAGAGCCCCAGTGAGTAACCGACAACTCTCCGGCTCCCTGGGG
The DNA here is from genome assembly GCA_963924515.1 of Vespertilio murinus. Taxonomy (NCBI): domain Eukaryota; kingdom Metazoa; phylum Chordata; class Mammalia; order Chiroptera; family Vespertilionidae; genus Vespertilio; species Vespertilio murinus. The sequence continues at coordinate 29,892,609 of OZ004719.1, forward strand.
ACCAGGGTTGGAAGCACGTGTGTGTGTGTGTGTGTGTGTGTGTGTGTGTGTGTGTGTGTAAGGGAGGGGTGGCCAGAATTCTCCAAGTTTAGCATATCTTAGTGACCTTCTTCCTTTTCTTTAAAAAAATATTATTTATTATTTAAAATATTACATATAGTAGTACATATATCTCCTTAGTATTTCCCCATTGACCTTTCCCCAGCCTCCCCTACCCCCTGTCGCATGCCCTCACCCCGCTTCCCCCACAGTGTCTTGTGTCCATTGGTGTGCTTATATGCATGCATACAGGTCCTTGGGTTGATCTCTTTCCCTCCCTCCCCCACACTCCCAGCCTTCCCGCTGTAATTTGACAGTCTGTTCGGTGGTTTACTGTACCAGAATCTTATATTTTGGTTCATCAGGTTATAATATTCTTTATTTTTCATAAATGAGTGAGATCACGTGGTATTTTTCTCTCATTGCCTGGCTTATTTCACTTAGCATAATGCTCTCCAGTTCCATCCATGCTGCTGCAAATGGTAGGAGTTCCTTCATTTGCGTAGTATTCCATTGTGTAGATGCATCATAGTTTTCTGATCCACTCGTCTGCTGATGGGCATTTAGGCTGTTTCTAAATCTTAGCTATGGTGAGTTGTGCTGCTATGAACATGGGGGTGCATACATCCTTTCTGATTGGTGTTTTTGATTTCTTGGGATACATTCCTAGGAGTGGGATCACTGGGTCAAATGGCAGCTCCAGTTTCAGTTTTTTTTTTAGGAAACTGCACACCGTCCTCCACAGCGGCTGCACCAGGGCCTCCTTCCTTTTCCTGGGCAGGCAGCTCCCGGGCCTGTCTTCCCTCTTCCCCTCCTCTCCTGTGTCAGGGCACCCACTGGCTAAGTGTTCAGGCTCCCATGTCCCTCTCCCATTAGCTAAGCATTTAGGGCCAGGTGCCCAGCTGTCCTCCGGAAGCCTCGCCTGCTTGGCTGTGACTCTGCGTGGTCAGTGAAGGTTCGCACAGCTCCGGAGGGTGGGCTGGGGGCGAACCGGAGGGGTCCTGGAAGGTGCTGCTGCTTGTGCGCGTGCGTGCATGTGCGCGCGCGTGCCCGTGCACGCGCAGGATAGAGGGGAGAAGAATCTCAGAGGCTGAACTTACTAAAGACTCCCATCTATAAATAATCCAGGTCATGAAGCTGTACAGAAATAAACTTCAGCGTGAATCCCTTCTCACGGCACTAAATGCAGACACACTCGCTGGTTAACTGACTACTGAGTCCCGTCTGGGCTGCACCAGGCTTTTTCCACCTTGCCCTCTTTAAAGGTCTAAATGGGTGCGCGCACACACACACAAACACGCACGCACGCACACATATATATGCACACACATGCACACACACATTTATATGCCATGCAACCCAGAGTCCCGAGGCAGCGATACAATCAGGTCACAAATGCCTCTTCCGAAGTGAATTTTAGGACAAAAAAAAAAACAACAAAAAACGACAAAGGATGAAATGGTTGAGCCCCCAGTAACTAACTGCCTGTCAGGTCTGCAACCCCAAGTTTCCAAGAAGCCTGGGCTTAAATATGTCAACTGTTTCCTATTTATAGGACATCTTGCTTTACATTTTGCAAAGAGCTCACATTCCCGCCTCTGCTTTTCCATGGAGGTGTCACCTCCTTCAAGGAAGCCTCCCCTCGCGGCTCTAGGTGAGGTGCTGGCCGGCCCCCCCGCCCCCCAGGCTGGCCTCCCCAGGCCCCCCATGTGTTTGTGACGAGGGTAGAATAGTCCATTTCCCTATTCCTTGGGCTTCCCAAGAGGATCCTTCCTCACAGCGTCCCCAGCGGTTCGCACAGGCCTGGCTCACCGTGGGCATGTGCTAAATGCATGCCTACGGGGGGATACTGACGCTCATGGCCGATAACTCATTGCATTCTCACGCCATCTTTTTTGAGCTAGTCGGGACGGGCGCTGCCACTCTCCTTTGGCAGCGATGGGGACCATTTCGCAGACAAGAGAAGCGAGCTGCCTGCCGTCACACAGCCAGTTACTGAGGAAGGTGGGATTCCATCGCAGCCCTCCCGGCAGGAACCAGTGCCTCCCACCGCGAGGGGACGCCTCTCACCCAAACCTGCTTCCTACTGGGAGGCCCAAGGAGAGAATTCCCAGTTCTTCTGCTCATCCGCTGATTTTGGGGAAAAAAAACCCAACACAACAACAACAAAATGACTGTGATGATGACTACTACTAATGAAGTGACATTATAGCATCACATTCCAAGCCGAGGCACCATCACTTAGGACTAACTAGAGAAGAAATTGATGTACAAGAAGAAGAGTTCAGGGGGGGATGGGGGAGGTGAGAGGAGGAAAGGGGCTGTAGGTAAGCTAGTTAATTGGATATGCTGATGTGAATTGGATGTTCAAGTAAAGAGGCTGCCGTTAATTTCCGCACAGACCTCGCTGTGATTTAAGGGGACGCTCCTAATAGGATTACTATTTCATCCTCACTTCCCAGGGGCCCCTCCCATCTGGGGAAAGGACAGTAAATCTCCCCCGGATTTCACAGCCCCAGCGCCATCCGTGAGACATGGACTTTCAGCCCCCGGCCAAATTAGATTTGGAGCTTAGCAGTTGCCTCCCAGGAAAGAGGTGACTGTCCCGCTTTGGCCTTGGGGGTCCGAAGTGGGGAGAGTGGGCAAGGAGAGAATTTGGACTTTTAGCCAAACTGAACAACCAGGGTCGCCCATGGTTATCCTTTCTTAGGAGAGACACAGGTCTGTGTGTGCATGGACCCCCTTCTACCTCCCTTCGCATGTGGTCTTGGCCTAATTCCGTTTAACGTTGTCTCCGTGGACGTGCAAACTTGGGGACACAAGTTCAAAACCGAATGGAACTGTCACTTGGTGGGCCACCACACAATAGACTCGACCAGGTGGATTTTAAACCCCCCCACTTCTGTTTGGGACCCTCTGGCAGCCCCTCACTACCACCCCGGGGCTGGCAGGGATGGGGGGACAACTTCGAAACTCAACCCTTCCTTGTCCCAGATGGAACAATCTGGGCAGAGAGATTGGAAAGTGGGCCAGGAGGCCAGGGGGTCAAAGACGATGAGGTGGGGCCAGGGATTGGCAGGGGAGGCCAACTGGGCCGCCCCAATTCCCTTTGCTCCCTCTGGCTGACCTTGAACCCTCCTTCTCCCTAGGAGGACCCTCCTGCCTAGCCCCTAGCGCCCTTCAGCCATGCGCTTCCTCTGGATCACACCGGCTGGGAGCCAGATGGAGCCCCCATTCCACCGATACTAGTTGCGTCCCTTGGATGGACGTGTTTCAGTGAGATGTGCTCCAAAGCCCTTGTATCTCAGCAGTGTCGTACAACCTGTGGTTCTCCACTGACAGGGCCCAAGCAGATCGCTTCTTCCTGTTACTCAGAAAGGGAAACCGAGGCTCAGAGAGACAAGGTAACGGACCTAAAAGTATACCCGTAAGCAGAAATCCAGCCCAGGCGAGCACAGAGCCAGACCAGGAGCCCAGGAGCCCTGAACCACAGACCCATGCTCTGCCCAATTTGGGGTGTTGCCAGAGGGAGCAAAGAGAATTAGGGCTGGGAGAGACCTCTGCGGGCCAGTTGGCCTCCCCTGCCTTCTGCCTGCCAGCCCCTGGCCCCACCCCCTTTTCTTTGACCCTCCCCCTGGCCGCCTGGCCCACTGTCCATCTTCTCTGCCCTCCTGAAGGTTTCTGGGAGAGGCCCAAGCTGGAGGCAGACATCGTGGAATGGGAGTCAGAGAGGGCTTCCTGGGCAGTGTGACTCCTCTCTCGGGGAATTCAGAGCGAGTGAAATAGGATAGCTTAGTTCAGGTTCAGCTCCAAGAACATGTTCTGTTCTGGTTTGGTGTTAGCTCTGCCAGTTGAGCGTTATGCAGATTTGATTCTGGCTTTAACCGGTTTATGAAAAGATTGGGGTTGCAGATGAGACTAAAAAAAACAAAACACAACAAAGCTGCTTAGGTCTCTGATTCAGTAAGAGGTGAGTGGCCGGGATTGGTCCTAACTGGGATGCAGCAAAGAATGTGATGAAAAGTTGTCTTTGGCACAATCCCGGCTTCAACCTCGCCCTGGGTACCATCGAGTCCCAGGGACCCGAGAGGGGGGGCCAGGCATGTGGTGTCCCTCCTTCTGACTTTGTGTCCAGTCCTTGCTGGGGGTCCAGGCAGGTGCCCAGGCTCGTGGGGAGGGAGGCTGCTCTGCTTGGCGGAGGGGTAGCTGGCCTCCTAGGCAAGAGATCCTGGGCCAGGCCAGAGGAGGGGCACGTTCTGCAGCTCCTGGGCCTGAGCCAGAGCCTTGGAATCTCACAGGAGAGGAGCAGCTGTCACAGGGAGGGTGGCGAGAGTCACTGGTCACTTCCTCTTGACAGGAAGACTGGAGCCTGGACTTCCCATGATATAGAGATAGAAGGCTGAGGTCAAGCCAACCAGGAGCCGTGACAGCCACTTCTTCCCTCTTCCTCTGGCAAAAGCACAAGAACTTTTGTGACTAAAAGCTACCACTTCTGCAAGAGTCTCATGGAAATTTGGTATCTGTCCCTCTGAGAGAGAGAGTGCTGCTTTGAATGCTAAGGGGAACCAATTTAATGGTGGGATGTTTTCCCACATAAAGGGCCCGGCCCTTCACTCTACGTGAGTCCATAGTCAGATTTGCTCAGGGTGCAGGGAACCGAGTGGCCCTCAGCCCCATAGCATCATCACTGACCCCAGAGTCTTCCTCCACCCTGTGAGAATGAATCCAGTGATGCCCGGTCCCTCCCCTAGAAGGGGAGGAGCTTAGTGACAGTTGCCAAGGCAACAGCTTTGAACAGCAGGAAGCTCCTAGTCAGGCAGTAAAGAGGCAAAGGGGAAGCTTTTGGGGAAACAGGAGAGTCTCGCCCACAGAGGAAGGTACCTGGGGAGGAATGGCTGAGAGCAGAATTTCTTTGGTTCCATTGACGCTACCTCCTCATCTTCATCTCGGCCATCAAAGCAATGAGAAGACACAATTATCCCCAATTCCAGGTCCTGCTCCACTGTTCTCACCCTGGGGCCGGGCACAAGGCCTCCAGCAGGAATCTGCTGTTTCTGCCACTCGGAAATCCAGGGCCACTCGGTTCCCCATCCACAGTGGGCTCATGGTCTACCTCCCGCCCACTCCAGTCCAATCCCATGGCAGCAAGTACAGACCATGCCCCGGCTCAGGCCCTTCAAGTAGGCCATTGTCAGGAGGGCAAAGAAATATGAACGGAAGCACTGGCCCTACTTCTCCAACTCTGCAATAAGTAATGCTCTTGACCCTCCCTACTCGGCCAATAGGAACAGAGGATGCCTCCACTTTTCGCTCCCTGACATGTTACATGTGGCCTCAGGCACGAGGCTCAGCCCTAAGGAGCTCTCTACGGCGTGGGAAAAATGGGCAGAAGGGGAAGGAGATGGCTAGAAAGGGAAATGGGACGGGAAGGCTTAATCTTAAAATCTTCCAAAGAAAATGTCTCTTGACTTCATTTCGATTTAGCGCTAAAGAGTCCATACTACTTTATCAGTTGGTTTGTAGTGCGTGTCCTTTCAACAAGTATTTCCCAAGCATTCCCTTCTATCCACTAACAGCTATGTCCCCAGCCCCATTCTAGTCCTCAGGGTTAGAGGGTCCTGAGAGAAATAGAAATGTTGATTGACGCCTGCACATGTGAAGCAATGAGAGAACAATTTAAGTAGGTCACCAATGCACATTAGCTAGTACATATATGATGAACAGATTGATTGATTATAATTCTAGGACAAAATATCTGGTAGGGAAAAAAAGGCATCTGAGTGAAGTGCAATTGGTGTGGGGAAGAGATTGAGGGAGGTTTCATGGAGGAGACGGGGCTTGAGCTGGAGAGGTTTCCAAGAGAAGAGAGCAAAGAAATGAGCCACCGGTGCGGAATATTGGTCAACGGTCAACTGCTGTGCTGGGAGCAAGACACCTAGGGTGGGGGCACATTGGAACCAAGGGCCCCGGCCACCAACTTAGGGACATCTCCCCACCGAGTCTCAGTATTCTCTACATATACTGCTTAGACTAGATTAGTGTTCCTCAAACTGTCAGATCGGCAGGTCACATCTCCTGGGAATTCAATAGAAATGAACATTCCCAGGCCTTATTCCCACCGAATCAGAAACTCTGGGCATGGGTCCAGCAAAGCATTTTGCCAACCCCCTCCCCTGGTGATTCTCGGGTTTGAGAACCACAGGGCTACATCAGTGCTTCTAGACCAGCCATGGGCAAACTACGGCCCGCAGGCCGGATCTGGCCCGTTCGGCTGTTCTATCCGGCCCGCGGAGCCGAAAGAGCGGAGGGTTCTCTTGCTCTCCCCTCCGCTCCTTCACCAGCAGCCCAAGATGAGAGTGCCAGCATGGTCAGGTTGCTTTTGTTCCGGCCCTCCGGTCCAGTTCAAGAACCCATTGTGGCCCTCGAATCAAAAAGTTTGCCCACCCCGTTCTAGACTCTGGATGCTCATTAGATTCTCCTGGGAAGCTTTGAGGTCCAAAAAGGATGCCCAGGCCCCACCCACAGAGGTTCTGCTGAATGGACCCAGCCCGGACATCCCTAGTTTCCAGAACTCTCCAGGTGAATCTAATGTGCAGCCAGGGCTGAGAAGCCCTGGACGAGATGATGTCCAAGTCCTTTCTGACTTATGGCCCTGGGATGGGCTCTGAGAGCCGGAGTGAGGATGCCTGCCTCACTGGGTCTCACCGAGTGGATCTGCAGACATGTAGGGCCTATGCGTGGGAGCAGACAGACCTTTCTACGATCCAAAAATCTTGCATCTCTTGACCCACTTTTTGGTGGTTTGGGTGTTGTCCATCCGTTCTTCTCCCTTACGTGCCTGAGACAGAAACCCTGTGCAGATGTTGACTCTCTCACCCCAAACACAAAGGAGTGTACACAAGCACACACTCACTTGCACACACACTCATCATAACTGTGCTATAAATGTCTGCAGACACACACCAGAATGACCACATTGGAATATTCAAAATCACACCGACGGGCTTATGATACACAACACAAATCAAGCCACCATTCGAAATCCCAGACCCTGCACACTCAGACCACGTGGGAGAGGATTCGTCATAGTTAAATGGGTCTCTTTGGGCTAAGGGGCACCTCTGTCTCCCCTGCAAGCCTCGCCTGGGTCAGGGCAGCAATCCGTGGTGGGGTGATGATCTTCTGTAAGATGGCGGAGGCTGAGGCCCACCCGCAGGAGACCGCTGAGTGCAGATGCTGAGGATGCGCTTGCTTGTTTCTCGTGCAGATTCGAGCTGACGGTCCCCCCCATGGCGGGGTTCAGTACGAGATGGTCTCTGTGTTCAAAGACGGGAGCCCCATCCTCCGGGACATGGACTTCTCCATCGATCAGCGCTACCTGTACGTCATGTCAGAGAGACAGGTAAGTGCTGGCGCCGACCCCCTCCTTTCTGAAGCCCAGAGGGGCTGATAACCTGTGGCCTTTGTGCAGTAGCTGTTGCATCGAACAAGGGAGAGGCAGAGTCCAGAGGGGCTCCTGCAGGGTGCCAGAGAGAAGCATCATCGGGGGGCCAGCCACTTCCCGCAGGCTTCTCTCTAGGCCACAGCCCCTGTCGCAGCGCGTGATGAACAGCCCCGCAGGACTGGGCCAGACTGCGCAGAGCAGCTTGGTGTGATTAGGAGGTAGATTTACTGCTCCCGGGCCCACAGAGTCTGCGGCTTGAGGGAGCCAGAGAGGTGTAAATAATCCAGGCCTCCGGGCTGGGCCCAATCCTGGGAGAGACAGGCCCACGAGAGCCCCCCCCCCCCCCCGAGATAAAAATCCTGGCCTGCACCTTAGATGAGGCATTGTAGAAGCTGGCCAGCTCTGAGAAGCTGATGCTGTGCCTGAGAAATAGAATTCTACCCGCTGCTGGGTAACCCCGACCAGGGTCCCCACCCTCTGGGCTGGCGCATTATTTCCCTGGTTGGTATTTGCTCTGCCTATGTGTGAGCAGAGAGAAGGCAAATGGAGGGAGAGCCATGGTGGCGGGCAAGAGAAGCAGGAAAAATGGGGGAATTCTCCAAACCAATGGAGATGCAGAAAGCAAAGTCCTCAGGAAAGGCTGGTTTTATCCATTCATTCAGTAAGGGGGTAAGCAATTGTTCAGCGGAACGGGGTGGTCTTGACGTTGACCCGAACAAAGGCCAAGCAAAGATGGAGAACGAGGCCTGGGACCCTGTCGTGGTGCTGAGAACAATGACTTAGGCGAGACGAGGATGCTGGGCCAGAGGTCCCGCAAACGTTCTCAAGGTGCCTTCTAGCTCATGTGTCACTCTCAAAATACTCCGCCAAGATTCCAGAGGTCCTCGATCAGTGTCCCCCAGAGTTCTCTTTCCCTCCTTCCCCTCCGAATGTCAGAACGCTGACTCCGGGGATGATGGATGAGTGGAGGGAAGAGCGGAGAGACGAATGGGCACCTGACAGCATGAGGTGGAGCAGCGATGCAGCTCTAACTCGAAAATTACTTCTGGAGAATAGGTGGCACAAATCATATGCTAATGGCATGCAAATTACATCCAGATCCTCTTGAACCCACCTGTCTTCTTACCTCCTTTCATGTGGCCCCTGCAGTTGAGGCATAAACAGGTCCAGATGGGAACCTGGTGGAGCTGGAGGAAGCTCTGCCTGCCCTTCAGTGGGAAAAACAGTCTTGGAAGTAAGCACTGACCTATCATTCCAGTAAAACAGTTGGTGAGCCCTAAAAACCCGTTACTTGAAATATGTTTATTGGGAACAATGTACTGGGAAAATATAAAAAGGAATGGGACTCAATCGCTACCCTGAAGTTGCTTATAGTCTAACAAGGGAGAGACACATATCCAGAAATCTATAACATCAGGTTTCAATCTATAAATACTTTGCCTTCTCTTCCTATATTTTCCCCTCTTATAAACAAAGGGTTATTTCTTTTGAAACAACGGTAGATGCTCCCTATACACATTTCAACAATACAATTGGAAAACAAGGTAACAACCAGTCCCCCCAAACCCACTACCCAAAATGTTACACCTTGTTAAGGTTTGGTGAACCCCATTCCAGACACTTTCTGCAAGAAAACGTACAGATAGAGGGAGGGAGGGATCGAGGGCAATCTGGATGAGTGGGTAAAAGCGTGGCCCAAGGGATCAAATAGACCCACATTATACGTGATCTTTTCAAAAGGCATTAATTATTATCAATAATTATATTCCCAGGTGGGTAATCCTAGGTAACAGCACTTCCTTGGGTTCTCTGAGCCTGCTGACGTGGAAATACACAAACAGCAAATAGAAGTGACCAATGAGACCTCAGTCGAGGCATCCGTTTTCCGGGTGCATATCTGTTTCTCAAATGGGATGCTTTCTGATAATTGCATTTGAAATGTGGCCAAAGACGCGTGAGCCAGGGATGGAGCTGATGAGTGGCCTTTAGAGACTATAAGGGCCTCTTGAGGCCATATCTTGTGTTGCCTTTGAGAGTATCAGTTCTGGCCAAACCAAGTGTCCATGTCACTTATTTCTAAACGTCCTCTCCTTCTGCCTCTCAGCTGCACCAGGCAGAGGGGCTCAGGAGAAGCCAGTCACACTGAGCAGATATAGGAAGCGTTTGGGTAGAATGCCACGGGGCTGTCTCTCGTAGGTGACTTACACCAGGCGGACTGTGAGCAGCAGGCAGAGTCTAAGGGGGATTTGTGGTGGAGCTCTGAGGCCTGTCACCTGGGGAGCTATAAATCACGTAGAAAGAGGTAGCCAGGTGATTTCACCAGGGGGCTGGGGCCAGGGATGAGGGCCAAGAACAGCTCAGGAGGCCCATCTGTCTGAGTCTGAGCAGCTCTGAGCACAGAGTGTTCACAGACAGACAGCTCGGACCTCCTAAAGGAAACTCTTCAATGTATGTCAGCAGAACAACAATGAAAATGCAGTCAGATGACTCGGGTTCCAGCCCAGCGTTTGCTATAACCGGAAGTGTGGCCCTCGCACAGAGCCAGTTACCTCCCTGATAAAATAAAGGAGTGGCATCAGATAACAGGGTTGTCTCTGAAGTCCAAAGCTCCGATCTGGATCCTATCTCAACGTTTCCTAGCCCGGCGGCCTTTCATAAGTCACTTCGCCTCAGTGTGTCTTGGGTCAACATGAGGCTCAGTGGATGGGAATCTGGTTCCCAGTGCCTCACGCGCCACACAAATCGCTGATGGGAAGACTTTATGTGGCCCCTTCCAGCTCTCAGGGTTTCTGATCCCATGACTCAGGAGGGTGGTGACAATGAGTGTGATTAGAAGGAAGTGAAGTGGCAAGTGGCACACCCACGGGGCCCCAGGCTGATCCGGAGGCCTAGGTTCTAGTCCTGGTCCCACTTCTAACAAGCTGGATAGCCTGGCCCCTTAACTTTGCAGAGACTCCGTTTCCTCACCTATAAAGGCTGAGTCAATCCAAGTCGCCAGTCTGTCTAGATCAGGCGTGGGCAAACTGCGGCCCGCGGGCCGGATGGCTGTTCTAAACTATTGAAATAAAAAATAAAAAAAAAAGAGACCGTACCCTTTTATGTAATGATGTTTACTTTGAATTTATATTAGTTTACACAAATACTCCATCCATGCTTTTGTTCCGGCCCTCTGGTCCAGTTTAAGAACCCATTGTGGCCCTCGTGTCAAAAAGTTTGCCCACCCCTAGTCTAGATCTTAAAGAGGCTTGTCTAAGGTCTTGGCATGGGGACTCTTCTCTCCAGAAGACACCACCAAAGCACGGTAGAGGGGCTTCAAAGTTCACGAGGCCGTGGGTATTCATACGGACTTCCTCCCCGAAGCGGGAGCACTGCAGAGAGGGAGCAATGCTGGTGGTTGGGGACAAGTGTGTGCCTCTATTTTGAGGCAGTGACTTAAGGCTTTGGAGTTCTCTGGAAGACTTGACCCCTTACAAGACAACGTGGGAATGGGCCTTCCCGTCACTTCACTTTATTTTATTTTATTTATTTATTTTTTATTAAGGTATTATATGTGTACATAGCTTACCATTGCCCCCCCCCCCACCTCCCATTCATGCCCTCCCTCCCCAGAGTTCTGTGTTCGTTGGTTGTACTTATATTCATGCATACCAGTCCTTCGGTTGTTCTCTTATCTCCCCCCAGGTCTCCTTCCCCTCCCCGCTGTCATTTGACAATCTGCTTGTTTTATGGTGACCATCTCAGGACCACACGAATAGAGTCCGCTCCTCTTCTGGTTCTCACCGCTCCTCCCCCTGGGTCCCACTGCTTCCCCTGGGATACATGGCTCGCCCGGGGCACACGGCCCCCTGGGACACACGGCTCACCCGGGGCACAAGGCCCCCTGGGACACACGGCTCACCCGGGGCACATGGCCTCCTGGGCGTCACTTCACTTTATGATAAATCTCCGGGCAGCCTATTCTCAACCCTATCTTCACCTTGTCCCCAGCTCTGCTCTCTCTGTTCCCCTCCTTGGCCCCAAACATGGCACCCTGTTGTATCCATGACACCATGGATGGGAGTAGAATGAAGTCTCAAGATCCACTTACAGAGGTTTTCATCTTCCCACCAAAAATCCAATATAGCTCATTCATTCGGGGTGTGTGTGTGTGTGTGTGTGTGTGTGTGTGGTGTTGATTAAATGTAATTAAAAAATGGAATGGGACTAATCAGAAGTGTGGGGTCATTAGTGCCACTGCCTGACAGGCTGCGTTAATATGCTGTTAATATGTCTGAAGCCAGCCAGACCCAGGGGAATCGCTGGGAACCCGCTCCCCAATCCTGTTATCTGCCCACCCGGGCTCTCCCCTGCTAAGGAGCCCGGCTCGTCCCTAGAAAGTCCACCCAGCTTCCTCAACAGCCAGTAGACAGATGTTGTGGGAGGGAGTGCGAGTCACTCCCGTATCTTCGGTGGCTAATGGAAGTCAGGCGGCCAGTCCGGGGGAAATCAGGCTGCGAGCCAAGTGAACAACCGGGCGACGAGATGAAAAAGAAACTGGATAGCCCCGGTTTCCACCCGGCTCCTCAGCCTGGCCCCTCCGAGAAAGGGAACCTCACTCTACCCGGGGTGGATGGAGAAAGAGTTCGGGGATGGAAGCAATTATTCTATTTTATACTTTAATTAGTTTGAATTAGCAGAGGGAATAGAGGCATAAAATGATCCAGCGAAGGGTGAAATGGAAAAAGGGAGTCGCGGTGGAGAATGGCTGTGTGCAGGCTGGGAAGGGCCTTGGGAACCGCAGGAAGGCTGGCGATGGGGGGGCGGGAGGAGGGGGTGTGTGGGTCTGGGAGGGGCAGGCCTGGGATGTTCTGTCTATTTCAAGGCTTGGAGGGGCAACACAGTGGTTAAGAGCTGGAGCCTGGGCGTCAGACTGCTCTTCACTCAACCTGCGGCCCCTCACTAGGCGTGTGGCTTTGAGAACGGTATTTGACCTCACTAAGTCTCAGTTTCTTCATCTGTATAATGGGCTCATGGATGGCAACTATTGTGAGGACTGAGACACTATCCATAGATGATGTAGCCATGTGCCTGACACATCATCAGTGCTTTCAAACGGTAATAGTGATTGTCATCGTTGCTGTTATGATTAGCAGTAGAAGTTCTCTGGATCCCCCGAGAGGGCTGGAAGCAGATCCCAGTCTCATCAAACAATCTCCAACCGGGCCGTGTCTGCAGGCCCCTCCCCGGGGACGCCTCCAAAGCCCCCGGCCTGGCCGAATGACAGCATCAGGCCGAGTCGCTCATAATCTCCTATTTATTTTAAAAATTCAGGAATGTGCCCAGCAGACTAAACAGTCCTGCTCCCTTTGATACAGGCCGAGGCATCCCCGGGCCCGTGTGTGAGGCCCAGGCGGCATCTGTGGCGAGAGAGAAGGGAGGGGCCCTGCGTCCTGGTCACCCCCTCCGCCGCCCGTGCGGGTCCTTGGCCAGAAAGGGGCTGCCCGTGGCCTTTTCGTTCCGGACTCCACAGGAAGTAAACTAAGTCTCCAGCTCACTGCCCAGATGGCCTGCCATGCTCCAGGCCGTGGACACTCAGGCCCCAGCTGTGCCCGCCCTGAGAGCTGTGTGGTGGGCACGCTTCAAAATGTAGGGGCAGCCGAAACCGGTGTGGCTCAGTGGATAGAGCGTCGGCCTGGGGACTGAAAGGTCCCGGGTTCGATTCCGGTCAAGGGCATGTGCCTTGGTTGCGGGCACATCCCCAGTGGGGTGTGTGTGTGTGTGTGTGTGTGTGTGCAAGAGGCAGCTGGTCGATGACTCTCTCTCATGGATGTGTCCAACTCTCTATCCCTCTCTCTTCCTCTCTGTAAAAAAAAAAAATCAATAAGATATATTTAAAAAAATTTAGGGGCAAAACAACCCCTTGGTAAACACCAGCTGTGTAAGCCAGCTTATTCAGACAAGGTGCACCCAAGAGTGTGTTCCTTCTCTACAGCTTAATGGTGTGGGGGGGCTAGAATCTTCTGGGAGCTTCTCTTCCTTTTTAATTACATTTAATCAGAGGCTGGGATCAGCTGGGATTAGTGGCCAGCGTGCCTTGGACAAGGCTCGCCGTGTGTCTTGGACTTCCTCGCAGCATGGTGGCCTTCCGGAGCGGCTGACGGCTGACAGCAGCTCAGGGCAGCGAGAGGGAAGACCCGCTTTCTTGCCTTCCTTACGGCCTGGCCTTAGAAATCCCACGGTCCTCTTTCCCCCCTGCCTCCCCTCGCCACAGCAGCCACCCCGGTGACTCCGATGCCCGTGGCCGGTGAGCACGCTTTGAGCACGGAGGCCAGGGGAAGAGAAATCCGTGGTTTCCTGCCTCCCGGGGTCACGGAGCCGCAGAGCGCGAGAGCTCCCGTGGCAGTGGGGCACCCGCCCCCGCTCACGGGGTGGTCCTCGTTGGTGGTCCGCCTTGGGCACGCGGGGCAATGGATGGGAGGGAACTCACCCGCACGGATCACGGAAGACTGACTGGGTAACCACAACGCAGTCGGCTCCTTTCAGAGAGTAGGGGCACGAGACATTTAGACTCGGTGCTGTTAGAATAAGGTGACCAGAGCGTCCCGCTTTTGGCGGGACAGTCCCGATTTCTAACAATTTGTCCCACGTCCCTCGGCGTTTTAAAAAAGACTCTATCTTTCCAAAAAATGGGGACTTTTTCATTTTTCTTTTTCTTTTTTAAAAATATATTTTTATTGATTTTTTACAGAGAGGAAGAGAGAGGGATAGAGAATTAGAAACATTGATGAGGGAGAATCATCAATCAGCTGCCTCCTGCACACCCCCCACTGGGGATGTGCCCGCAACCCAGCTACATGCCCTTGACCGGAATCGAACCCGGGACTCTTCAGTCCACAGGCTGACGCTCTATCCACTGAGCCAAACCGGTTTCGGCAAAATGGGGACTTTTTCAAAACACCGGGGGACGTGGGACAAATTGTTAGAAATCGGGACTGTCGCGCCAAAAGCGGGACTAACGATCTGGTCACCTTATATTAGAAACAAAAATTATTTGCAAAGATGGAAAGCCCTCCCCCCGCTTCTCTGCAGGTCTCTGCAGCACAGGACTCCCCCCTGCCCCCTACACCCGTCTTTGAGTGAAGATCCCATGTAAGGCCGAGAAGGACACCCCAGTCACGCCCCCCCCCCCCCATGTCACTACTGCAGTGTCCAGCTGGCTTCACTGGAGAACTAATTTGGGTTTCTTTGGTTTGGGGGAGGGCCTGACACCTGCAAACTCGGACCTAGGGCCCAACATAAGAAGCATTTTCCAAGCGCCCATTGGGACACAAGCCTCCTACCTGTGGCCAACACTAGGGAACTGCCGGCCCCGAAGGGCATGTAGAGTAAGGTGACCAGACGTCCCACTTTCGGCAGGACAGTCCCGATTTTTAACAATTTGCCCCACGTCCCATGGCGTTTTAAAACAGTCCAAAACGCCGTGGGACACGGGACGTTCTGGTCACCTTAATGCAGAGACTCCGGGAAGGGAGAGGGGGGGAAAACACACGGAGCCGTGCCTCCAGATGTCCCCTGACCATTTATTTTGACATCTCGGGCGATTATTTTGATTGTGCACATTTGTTTAGTCCAGGCGATAAGGCTTCCCCGGGCGCAGGCCGAGCGTGCCGAGGTGTGTTTGGACAAGGCCCCGGGAGTGTGGTAACAGGAGCCCTGCCTGCTGCCTGGGCCGGGGGGCCCGGCGGGGCCGCGGGGAGGGGGCAGCGTGAGGAGGCAGGGGCTGCCGGGGAGCCCCAGGGACTTTGGGGGAGCATTACGGAGTTTGCGGATTAGGAAAGTGAGGATAAGCGAATTTCTGCTGCACTTTTGTTTTCAAATGTGTCACTTTCGATCCAAGCCTTTGATGCACATGTGTTTCTGGTTAAGGACGGGCCCCCAGCGCGGGCTGGGAGCCCGTCGGCATCGCAGTGCCTTTTCCCAGAGAAAGGGGGGGCTCCCGCCTCCTGGGGAGGGGGCCCGGGAGCCGTGACCACCTCCATCCTCTCGCCGTCTCTCCCCCTATTTCAGAGAAGCCGGCGTGGAGCTGACTCCTTGGCGATTAATATTCCCATTGGAGCGTTTTTGAGAAATATTTTCACACCAGGGAGAGGAAAGGCAAAACCCACCCTATGAATCAGATGCTTGGCTTGTTGTTTTGAAGAGAGAAAACTCCAGCTTCTTATTTTAAAAATCCTTTGGTTTGGAGAGAAATGATTGAACGCAATGCCCAGCTAAAAGAACTGGCGCCAAAAAACTCATTTCTCTAAATGGGCAGGGAGGGCTGGAGACTCTAATCCTTGGCAAGGGATTTGATTTCTCTTTCTAGGCAGGCACTGCTGAATGCGTGCTCACACCCCACTGCCCAAGAGGGGGTGACCATGACCCGGAGAGGGGAACCGTGGCGCCTCAACACCAGAAGGAACCCCCAGTCCCACATTTGTTTTATTATTTTTTTTCCTCCATTTATTTCGAAGATAAGGAAGCTGATGCCCAAGAAAAGACAGGCCCCTGCCTAGGCCTGTGGTCAGTCGGCAAACTCTGGCTCAAGAGCCACATGCGGCTCTTTGGGCCCTTGAGGGTGGCTCTTCCACAAAATACCACGGGCCTGGGCGAGTCCATTTTGAAGAAGTGGCGTTAGAAGAAGTTCAAGTTTTAAAAAATGTGGCTCTCCAAAGAAATTTCAGTCGTTGTCCTGCTGACATTTGGCTGTGTTGAGGAATGAGTTTGCCGACCACGGGCCCAGGCCATCCTCTTAATTACAGAAGAGCCAGAATTAATCCTAATTAACCTGGCCCGGCCCCGCATGCTTTTCCCAACTTGACAACAGCTTCACTCAGAGAGAAAACTGGTTGTGCTAAAAGACTTTCAATTAAGAAAATTAAAACAACCTGGGCCCTAGAGTCCCTGAAGGTGTTCCCAAGGGTCAAATTAAAAATAGAAAAATTTGCATATCATTTGCATACAGACGTCTTCATTCAATGGACCTCTTAAGTGTCTACCATGTATAATGCATAGAGCTGTCCACCTGACAGGTCGTTTGCATATACAGATGGAGGTAGGGCAGTCTTTCTAAGTAATATTCCAGCCAAGAATTTATAAACAGGGCTGCCCTGAAGATGGGGTACCTTCTTGATTTCTTTCTGTTCCCTTTCAATGCAAAACCACACTGGTAAGTGTGCTTCTGTGTAGAGATAAATAATAGAATCCCTGCTGTCAGGGAAGTCATTCAGGAGGGAAGATTGGTGTGTAAATGAATTACAGTAGCCCAGCTAATGTGGTCAGTGACTGAGCATTGACCTATGAACCGAGAGGTTGCCTATTTGATTCCACATCAGGGCGCGTGCCCAGGTTGCAGGCTTGATCCCCAGCATGCAGGAGGCAGCTGACCCATGATGTTTCTCTGTCATCGTTGTTTCTCTTTCTCTATATCTCTCCTTTCCTTTCTCTTAAAAAAAAAAAAGCATCCTATATAATAAAAGGCTAACATTAATATGCAGATCAACCGAATGGCAGAGTGACATGCACTGACCACCAGGGGGCAGACGCTCAAAGTAGGAGCTGCCGCAGGGGGAGCGCCATTCACCCAGAAGCCAGGCTCACAACAACCCCAGAGGGCTCCAGGCCTGGGAGAGGGTGCAGGTCAGGCTGAGGAAACTTGCCCCCTGAATCCCTCCCCCCCCCAGTGCACAATTTCATGCACCAGGCCTCTAGTATACAATAAAAAGTCAATGCTGCTAGAGCAAAGGTATACCATTTGCTCAGTAATTGAAGTAACTCACACCAGCCAGTGACAGAGAAATGTTACCCTCTTTGGAGTAACAAGGGCTCCCCTTTTCTCTGGCACAGCAGCCCAGAATGGTAGAGCCTCAGAGATTTTTCTCTTGAGAACTAGCCCTTTATAGCAGAAGACAGGAGGCCTAAGTGGGAAGTGGCTCTACCTACCTAGATTGTGGAGAGGCAGGCAGTGGCTGATGAGGGTGGTTTCCTGACCCTATGAAGAGCATGGGCTCCGGACTCTGTGCCCGCCTGCCTAGGTTCAAGTCCCGACTCTGCTGCTCGTTGGTGGGTGACCTCGGGGCAAGTTGCCTGACCTCTCGGTGCTCTGGTTTCCTCATTAGCAAAGTGGGCTTCATTATGAGATCTGCGTGAGGATTAAGTTAATTGAACGAACGCATAAGAAGCACTTTGAAAAGTACCTGGCACATAGTGCCTGCTTAATAGACGTTCGCCGTGGTAATTATATTTTTGTGTGTGGCTGTGCCCCGTGCATAATCACCGGGCCAAGCCCTGCAGACCGTGCGGTGCCTACAGCCACACCTCACAAAGGAACCTAACCACCCTTCCCTGCCTTTCAGCTCTACCTGAGGAAGTGTTGAGATCAGCTCACTGAACCAGTAGGTCAGGTTTTTTTTCTTATTTTTAGTTTACAGACTTGACCTCAGTGAATGTAACAATCCCGTGAGATAAGTGGTATCTCCTGGCCTTTTTTTCCAGATAAGAACACAGACATTCAATCTGCCTGATTTGCCCAGGGCCACCGCACTGGCAAAAAAAAAAAAAAAAAAAAAAAAAAGGCAAGCAGGGCTGCGACTCCACCCCACACATCAGAGCCAGACTCACCTTTAGCTTCCTAAGACGACGCCCCCTGGCGGCTGCGTGAGTGCTCCGGGCTCCACATTTAAGAGGCCTTGGAGGTGGCATTGGAGGCTCCAGGAGACCCGCGCAGACTCACAGCTCCCCATTGGACACCCCCACGGAGACAGGCGCAGCGCACAGCCTTGTTTTAACATCCAGTAGAGCCCATGGTCGGCAAACTGCGGCTCGTGAGCCACACGTGGCTCTTTGGCCCCTTGAGTGTGGCTCTTCCGCAAAATACCACGGGCCTGGGCGAGTCTATTTTGAAGAAGTGGCGTTAGAAGAAGTGTTTTAAAAATGTGGCTCTCAGAAGAAATTTCAATCGTTGCACTGTTGCTAGTTGGCTCTGTGGACTGATGAGTTTGCCGACCACTGCAATAGAGGCTAGTGAGCACTGCCCGGGCCGTACACGATCGGTCACGGGAGCTGTCTCTGGTGCTCAGAGGGGAGGGAGCGAGAGTGGTGCGATGAAGGTCGATCCTATGCAGCGGGCCAGGCACCTCAGAAGCCTTATCTCAGCTCCTCACAACAGCCTGGAAACACGGGTACTGTCACCCTCATCTGCCACGTGATTAAGGCTCAGCGAGGTGAGGTGCCCTGAGCAGGCCATTCATATAACCCTGTGGTGGCAAAGCTCCTGCCCACCTGCCCTCCTCCCCCCACTGCCAATGAGCCCCGGGCAGAGACCTGTGACTCCTCAGCACACTCCCCCCACCCCCACCCCCCATCCACAGCTCGGCCTGTCTGCCTAAAGGACCCCATTGCAAGGAGAAGAGATACCCATGAGAAGCACTGCACCCACGCCCCAGTTTGGCCCAGGCAAACTGGTATGGGCTCGGAGGCTGGCCCCCACCAGGGCTCTTAGACTGCAGAAAGCTCTGTGCTTGCCCTCTGGAGTCTTGCTTATGCAGCCAAGGACCGGGGCCCCATGGCGACACCCCAGGACTCTGCAGCCTGTTCCTTGGCTCCGGAGCTTCCTCCGGGCTCCCTGGGTCGCGTTTCGGTAATTGAATGTGTCTTATTTAGACCAGAGCGGTTAGTGCCACTTTGGATTTCCAATTAGGCTTCAATCAGACACCGAGAGTCTGATCCGTTGTGTTGTTTTGATGTGCACACAAGATGGCAGCATCAGAGGAGCCGTCACGAAAAGTTATTTCCATCCGCTGACGCCTGGGACAGCGGCTGCGACGTGAGGACACAGCTTCAGAGGTGCCAGGGGAGGACGCACGAGGCATCGGGGCAGGGGGAGGGCACAGAGGGAAGCCGGCACACCTGCGGGGAGAAGCATGCTGGGAAGTCCCGAGTACCACGTGGTCTCCCCCAGAGAGGGGGCCCTTGGAGGCTGGGCATTAGGCACGTTGATGAGGTTCCTTTATAAGTGGGCTTTGGGTCCTGGGGGCCCAGGGGGGGGAGAGGAAAGGAGAAACCAGCTAGCTTCTCACACAGATGGCCCGGGCCCGTGAGGGGGAAACTGACCATCATCACTTTCTCTAGGGCAGGGGTGGGCAAACTTTTTGACTCGAGGGCCACAACGGGTTCTTAAACTGGACCGGAGGGCCGGAACAAAAGCAACCTGACCACGCTGGCACTCTCATCTTGGGCTGCTGGTGAAGGAGCGGAGGGGAGAGCAAGAGAACCCTCCGCTCTTTGGGCTCCGCGGGCCGGATAGAACAGCCGAACAGGCCGGATCCGGCCCACGGGCCATAGTTTGCCCACGGCTGGTCTAGAACAATGTCTAGTTAACCACTGAGCCACCAAGTAATTCACGAAAGAACCTGTGAGGACCTGTTGGCTGCACAGAGTCTCTCCTCACAGAATCCCATTCCCCGGGGAAACAGAGGAGCCAGCAGTGAGTTTCAGCACGGTGCGCAGAACGCTGGGAATGAATCAGAAGGTGCCACCCCACAGAGCCGGAGTCGAGGAGGACTTCCCGGAGGAGGCGCTGTAGTTGAATTATGAAATAATTTCACCAAAGCGGAAGAAAAAGCGAAGGAGCGTTTCCTCAGCGGAGGGAAGCGTGGAGGCATACAAGAGTTCAGCATACTCAGGGCCTGTTATTCCCCAGAGTCAGTTCTTGGTGGAGCTGAAGGCATCCACCCTCACGGACTATCCATAGCACCCAGGCGAGCAGCCTTCAGTTAGGCTCACCCCACCTGTCCTCACCAGGAGGAAGGGAGCCTCGGCTCCAAGAGCTGGTGCTTTAGCCCCCCAGCTCCTGCTGCTGCAGAGGAGAACTTGGGGGTGGGGTGGGGGGTGGAAAGGACACGCATGCGGTTCCCAGTGCTGCTCCTTCCTGGGCAGCAAGCCCACCAGCAGGGCCCTCACAGGCCATGGATCTGGGCAGCTCGACCAAGACAAAGGATGCCAGGAATGGCCAAAGCCCACCGCCACGGCCCTTTGTGACTGGGCCAATCCACGTCCCCCCCGGGCAGCCACGTCTCTGACTGTGGGAACCTCTGCCCAGCTCAGGCTCATGGGGAGAGGGAAAGAGAGATAGTGTGCCGAGCCCCCCATCCATTCATTTGGTCCTTCATTCATTCAATCGTTCCAACAGCTTTTATTGGTGGCGGCCACCTGGCCCGTCTGGGCTGCTTCTGGCTCCCTCCGAAATAGTCCCACGCCTGGCCCTTACTAGGTGCCCGGAAAACTCTTGTTGAAGATTAGGAAGATAGTCGGGGAAAGAAGAGAGAACTGTGAAATGGAGGCACCGGAGGGCAGTGCAGAGAGCTCGTCTCTGGACGCAGTTCGGCCTGTATTCAAATCAAATCTCGGCTCTGCCCCTCTTTGGCAGGACCTGGTGTTCCCTCTGTAGGCCTCAGTTTTCACTTCTGTAAAGTGGGGATAGCAATCGTACCTGCCTTCTAGGGTTGTGGAGAAGACCCAGTAATGAATTCCCCGGGACAGAGAGAGAGCCAAACCCCGCGGCCAGCTCCGGCTGAGCCCCGGCCCTGCCCTCTGGTCCACTCGTGAGCCTCTCCTCCCGCTGCCACGGAAGCCCCCACGCGACCGTGTTGCTCATTTTTCATCTTTAAGTCACCTGCCAGTTGCGTCTATTTCTAGCCCCTGTCTTCTGAGACGAGAGGAAGGAAGGGAAACAGATAACCACGGAGGCTCATTTGCCAATTGTCAGCTCCCGCCGTCAGCGGAGCTCTCTGCCTGCTGCTCCCTGGGCGCCGGGAAAATCACTGTGACCTTTTATTTACTGGCTGAGCTAGTCAGCTCCTGGCTCGGGGTCTCCCCGCCTCCCCCTCAGGCCCACACGCCCAACTCCCTCAGCAGCCCAGGGCTGCCCCCGGCCTCCCAGGCCACGTCTCACTGCAGGATGGGCCGGCGAGGCCTCTCCCTTGAGCCCCCGTGTCTTCATGATCATTTTCGTAAAAACCTGTGGCCACGGAGAGGAGGAGGGAGCAGAAGTATTGATCTCTCCGGGGCTCCCACCAGGAGGATTTCTGCAGCTGGTCCTCCTCTGCAGACCTCCCCTCCCATCCTGTGTCGCTGGAGCACGAACTGGGGTGTAGACCAGCAAGTGGCCTGCCCACCGCCCCTGGGGGTGGGGGTGGGGGGTGAAGCATTTCCTGGAAGAGCGGGTGTTTCCCCAGCCCCTCGTCCCTGCGTCTTCTTGGAGCTCTGCCTTGTGTCTCTCCTCTTTTCCATCCATTCCTTCCTCCTGCAGCTCTTCCTCTCTCGCATCAGCTCCCAGCTGGCTGGCCTGTACTCTTCTCTCCTCTCTCTCCCCGGGCCCAGCCACGCAGCCAGTCACATACCGGCCCTCGGAGCCGGGTGGGCTGAGGTGTGCAGACCCCGGGGTGTGGGGTGTGGTGGGGGCCGTTGGGGTGGACAAGGAGGTAGAGGTGGTTGACAAGCGGTGCTGGCAAGAAAATACACCACAGAGGCCCCAGGAGGCCAGGAATGAGCCGGACTGACCCAACCGACCGGTGTCTTGATTGCCTGCAGGGGTTAAGTGTGCAAACCCTGTGTGTGTGTGTGTGTGTGTGTGTGTGTGTGTGTGTGTCCCACACTGAAATCGGCTTCTGGAAAAGCCGACCCGAGATATAGAACGTGGCTGCTTCCTCCATCGCCCCCGGGCCCCATACCTCGGACTTCCCAAAGCCTCCTTTGCCCGCCTCAGAGCGGGCCGGCCTCACAGCCCCCCTTGAATTTGGGGGGTGGGGAGAGGGAGAATTTTGAAAGCCTCCCGTGCAAGTTGACCCCCCCATGCCCCCCACCCCCAGTTTCCAAGCTCTCTTCTTGGCCCGCGCTGTCAGCATCAATTTTCTGCAGGGAGTGATTTAACCTTCATTTATTCATTAATTCTTTTTTTTTCCCCCTTACCTTCATTAGGGGAAGATTTATAAAGGCGCCGAATGGGAAAGGTCACCTGTCCCCGGGCCCAGGACACAGTGTGCCTGCCTCTCTTCTCCCGGTCCCCTTCCAGGAGTGTTCTGGAGATGGGGTGGGGTGGGGGATGCAGCGGGGTGGGGGTGGGGGGGCCAGGGATGTAGCAGGTAGAGGGAAAGCAGAACTCTGGCTTTCTGGTAGACCGGGCAGCCTCTGAACCCACCCGCTCCCCGTCCCTGCCAGCTGTCGGGAGACCTGTGGCTTGGGGGAAGGGCAGGCTCTGTGTTAAGCACATCTGGAATCCTGGCTTCGCCGCTCACTTACGCTGGCCTTCACCAATTGATCGAATCTCAGTTTCCTCTTAGAAAAGGTGTCCATAATGGGGTAGGCTACTTGTTGCAGGGGTTAAACAGGGGGACGCATGTAGAGTACGGAGCCCAGGGCTGGGAGCACCGCAGACCTTTGAAACAGCTGCTCCCGAACAAGATCTGGCATTGTCCTGGAGGCGCCCTGGCAGGGATGGGCAGTGGTTAGCTCACTGGCCCCTGGAGCCGGATCCCCGGGTCGCCTGCTTGCTTTCTCCAAGGAAAGGAAGCCCACAGTCCATGGCCGATTCCACCTCCAGGACCACAGGAAAGGGCCCAGCTCGTGGAGGGCCAGGAAGCGCCAAGCCGCTGCTTGCGTGGTGGTGCCAAGGTCGCTCCCCCGGGCCCAGCAGGTCTCGGCGGGGCATCGGGCTAGGCTGGCATCCTGCTCTCTGCGGTGGGCTGGCCGCACTCACGGTCCCAGGCTCACCCAGCCGGAACCCGTGATCACGGGCTTTGCCCACGTCTCTGAGGCCTGCCGGCCCTGCCGTTAGCCATCCCCTCTCGGGGCGCTGTCTCTCATTAACAGCCTCCCGAGGACAGGAAACAGACCGCGGGCCGAGGAGCCATGCAGATATTTTGAACTTGTGGAAAGCCAAGGGCATCAGCTTGCTGCCACTTTCATGTGTCCTTGCTTCTTCTGCTCCCCCCACAGAACTCAAAACCATCCATGTGCACCCCAATCTGAATGAATCCGACTCTCTGAGCCTCTTTTTTAAAAAAAAATATATATATATTTTATTGTTATTTTACAGAGAGGAAGGGAGAGAGAGAGCTAGAAACGTCAATGAGAGAGAAACATCGACCAGCTGCCTCTTGCACACCCCTTACTGGGGACGTGCCCGAAACCAATGTACATGCCCTTGACCGGAATCGAACCCAGGACCTTTCAGTCTGCAGACCGATGCTCTATCCACTGAGCCAAACCGGTTTCTGCTCCCTGAGCCTCTTTAACCTATCTGGTGACTATCTATTTTGTGTCCCCTCCTCATGAAGCTCAACGCTCCTGGGGACCCGGTGCAGGCTAGAGGTCCCCGGCCCCTCCCAGCACGGAGCGTATGGCCAGAATGCAGCGTCTGAGAAAATAATTTTAATAGGAAAGCAGGCAGGCACACCCCTATGCTGTGTGCCAAGCTGAGGATATTGGGTTTGGGTATGATCACCGAGGATTCCAAGAATTAATTTTATTTTACCCAACATTCTTAGCATGCCTGCCCCTGGAATCTCTAGAATTCAGCTTGCGAATGCAGGCTCCTGGTGCAAACGGGAGCATGCCAGATTTAATGGAGAAGAATTCCAGTCCCCTCACTTTTCCCAGAACCCCATTTCCCTCACCTGAGGTCCCCTGTTTACTTGCCAAGAATGCACTAAGGAGCAGATTGCAATTCAGGAAGGCACTCCGGGGCTGGGTGGGGCTGTGACCGGTGTCTCCTCTCTGCTGGGTGGGAGGAGGGAGACACTGAGCGCTGGGGAGCAGCCCTCTGGGGTGTGGGAGGAGGGGAGGGCTCCGGCAGCAGCCACAGGAGGCCGCACTGCCGCTCTGGTCCCCACACAGTCCTCCCTGGGACGCAGGCCACTGCACGTGTGTGATATTAGTGTGCGCTGTCCTCACGTGCCCGGATTTAATGAGATTCGTCGGGCATTGTAAATAAACAATGCTCGACCTTTTAAAGAGTGGCAGCACGGGATCGTTTTATTTCAGGAAAGCAGGCCTTATCCAACACGCCACTGGGTATAGCGATTGTCCCGTTTTCAAACAAATGTCCTTCTAGAGATGACCTTGGCTCTGCGACTCTCGAGGGGTTCACCGAGATCACGGGAGATGCTGGTCACTGTTCAGACGGGAAGCGGCCAGCAGTGACCCCTGACCTTCACGGCCACTCCTCATGATCTGAGTTCTTCCCTGGGCCTCTTGCGACGGCTGCTACCGCTGCCACCTCGCCTGGCACCAAAGGACATTGTAGCTTGTCGCCCTGTGTTGGCCTGACTGCGGACCAGTTCCGCCCGCGCCTTGTAATGCAAGCTAAACCCATACCGGAATTTATAGGAGAGGAAGACCGCACGTAACCCTCCTTTAGTCCGGTTTGCCTAAAGCATACGTGTTAGTGGTGTGTCTGGTTCTATTTTGCATGGAAGTTCAATTGCCTTACCCGTGGCCCTAGACTAACATCTAGTGGCCGTGGGGTAATGATGATGGTTATCCGTGCAGAGAGTGAAGTTGAACACACGATTTAATCTTTAAGACTTGTCTCTGGGGCCCACTGGCTGGAACATGTACCCTGCGATTCCTGAAACTCTTGGGATTGCTGCCCTCGGGGACACATCCCACACCGGCTAGAAAGCAAAGATGATTGACATTTCCCGAGTCCAATGAACAGCTTAGTCCTTTTCAGCCCCGTTGATAAGCCCCTCCCACGTCAGGGACCGCCTTTGGCCCAGGGGTGTTCTTTCTCGCTTCCTAACGCTACTGTCTTGCAACGTTTAAAATTACTTTAAACATAAACAACGACAGATAACCATTAGAAGAGAGTCATCCTTTTCATCGTGAAAACAGAGCTGGGAATTGCCACTTTTCAGAGGCAAAGAGAGAGACATATGGGCAGAGTACCAAGAGACTCCCCTTTGTCTTTTAACATTAAATCTAAATCATAAATCCGCAGATGAGAGACTCTTACGCCGGGAGTCTGTTTTGTTTTCTGTCTTCAGAAGAGGCATATGGAGGGTGCAGAGAGCACACACTCGAGAAACACATCCTTTCGCTGGGCTTCGGTCTCCCCGTGGTAAACAGGAAGGTTCTGATTGCTCAGTGACTAGCCCGGTTCAGGGAGACGTCTCAGGGCGAACACTTGGATGGTTTCCATTGTTTATGATACTTACTGGCGTGTGGGTATAATAAGCTCCAGCCCCTCACTGCCGTGGCTTGGAATTAAGAAACTTGGGACGTTACTAATGTATATGCTACAACATGATGACCGTAGGAAGCATAATACCAAGTGGAAGAAGCGAGCCACAAAAGACCACATGTTGTATGATCCCATTTGTATGAAATGTCCGGAAGAGGCAAGTCCATATGTGATGTGTGATGGGTGGTTGTCTAGGGCTAAAGCAGGTGGGAGAGGGTGTGTGTGTGTGGGGGGGTGGGGTGGAGAGACTGCTAATGGATATGAGGTTTATTTTTGGGGTGATAAAAGTGTTCTAAAATCAATTGTGGTAATGATCACGCCATTTGTGAATATACTGAAAACCGTTGAATCGTACACTTTGAGTCGGGGAATTTTATGATGTATGAATTGCATCTCCATAAAGCTATGACTTTAGGAATCTTAGGAAGGCTGGGGCAGAATGGTGTGGCTACTCCATGACCTCTCCTCCCCCCAGGAACCACCGCCCAGGAAGGCGTGGGCACCCGCCACCCCCGATGCCAGTGTGTGGCAGCGTAGGGGTCTGCCACCCTCATTGTCTCTGCCTTTCCCTTCTCCTGCCCTTCTCTTGCCTCAGTTTCCCTCTCTTGCCTAGTTCCTCTACCTCCCTTTTCCTTTTCCCTCCTCTCCCTAAGGGCCCCACCAGTCAGTGGGCCTTCCTTGACCTCAGGAAGCTGAAAAGAGAAGGGAACAAGAGAGTGAAAATTAATCGTAACTGCGCTAGTAAATTATTAGCATTACAAATTATTATTAGAGCTGTGCAGGACTTAATTTACTCCCCACAGCACCACAATGTAGGGGATAATTATCCACATTTTATAGACGAAGAAACTGAGACTCAAACAAGCAGCGTGACCTGCCCTGGTTGATGGGGGCACAACCAGAATCCAATCCCAGCCTGCCTGGCCTCATCAGACACCATTCCTCAAAGCACGATGAGCCCTTAAACACGAGGCTGAGCTTGGTTATTTATTGATGAATTATAATAGGAGTCATTTGATGGGGCTCAAAACTGCAGTATCTAACATCTCATCGGCTGGCCTGATATTTATGGCCATTTACGGGTGATATCTGTGTGGCTCTTCCATTCATTATGGCTTTCATTAAGACTCTAATCCTGTTTGGAAGTCGGTTTGTCATTTTTTTTTTTTTACTCCTCCGCTTCATCTTGGGCAGCCCTAATCCTTCTTCCGTCCCAGCCACGGGGAGACAGCTCCCCATGGCGCCCAGGCTCGGCTGGGAGTGGGGCGACGGGTTGGGGGCAGGAACGCCTGTGTGACATGAGTGCGTGTGACATGAATATGTGTGCGGGATGTCGGTGTGAGCGCGAGAGGCATGTGTGAAGTGTGTGTGGTGTCGGCGTGTTGGCGTGACAGGTGAGGGTATGGCCGGAATGTGTGTTTGTGTTGGTGAGTGTGTTTGTACAAGAGCAGGTGTCCGCGGAGTGATGGTGAGCGTGCGTGTCGGGGGGCCTGTCATTCACTGAGTCATCGCTCAGAGGCACAGGGATTCTTGAGGTGAGGCCTAATCACTTGTTTCCAAAGCAAAGGGCCTGTTTCCCACCTGCACTTGCCAGGCTTTCACCCCTAAGATGACTCCATCCCTTGCGTCGGACTTGGAGCCTCCACTTAGCGTTCCCAGGGATGGAACTCGCCTCCATCCCGGAGCGATCTGTTTATAGAAAACTTTCCATCGGGCTACGCCTTCCTTCAGAGGGGCATGGAGTTCCTTTACTTTTTAGATGCTTAGTTTCGATGTCTGCTGACAAGGAAGACAAGAAATCTTTATTGTGTCCTCTGTTGTCCCCAGAGACACCCCGTAGCCCATCCTCCCTGCTTTGGCCGTTTTCCTGCCCAGACACCCCCGCCCCCCTGCCCCTCCTCAGCTCCCTCTTCCTCCTAGAGTCCTCCCTGCACCTCATCCACCCTCGACTCTCACCTCCTCTGACCCCAAAGGGCTGTCAGAGTCACAGTCTTTAGCCCTTCAGGTCTTCTGTCCGAGGGTCAGCTAGAACGCTGGTAGACCTACACTACACGCTCCAATTCCATTTCCCGGGACTTTGCGCACCAGGGCCGCCACGTGCGATGGCTCGGGCTGGGTGCTGCCCAGAGGAGTCAGGCTCAGGGCAAGTGGTGCTGAAACCAAGTCCTCCCTCATCTTATCAACCCTTACCTAGGGGGAGGCACCCTTTGCAAATGGCACAACAGTATTGGCGAGCGGTGGCCCAGACAGGGAGCCTCGGGGTTCAGGATTGTTGCGCGAAGGCCCCCGGTAGCAGCCAGAAGGACGCCTAATGAGAGACAAAGGGTGCCACCACCCACCGCCCTCCTGTGACTGTCCCTGAGTCTCCCTCGCCCGCTGCGGGAGCCCATGGCCCTGTGATCACCACCTGGCTCCGCGTGCCCTCCTCTGGCTCCCGCTTCGTTTTCACTTCCCGGTGGCTGCCTTGTAGGTGTTCCAAATCTTTTTTCACATCTCTGCCATGCTCCTCCAACGAGCTGGCCGGCGCTAAGAGGACAGAGAGAGTGTTTCCGGCTCCTTGGCTTCAGCCGCCCCCGTGACACTGTCTGGGGACTCTGCCCTGCCCCCCAGCGCTGCTGAGACTGAGCCACCCGCTGGCGGGGCAGGGAAACAGGGATCTGTGCTCAGAGCCCTGCCCTCCCCAAACACCAGCTCAAGCAGGCGGCTCAGGGAACACACCCCCACTCGGCCTCCCTCCAGCTCCGGGCCCGGTCACCTGCAAAATGACCCTAAGGATTCAAAAGTCCTGGAGCCCTAGCCAGTGTGGCTCAGTGGATAGAGCACCGGCCTGTGGACTGAAGGGTCCCGGGTTCGATTCCAGTCAAGAACACATGCCCCGGTGGCGAGCTCCATCCCCAGTGGGGGGCGGGCAGGAGGCAGCCGATCAATGATTCTCTCTCATCCTTGATGTTTTTCTCTCGCTCTCCCTCTCCCTTCCCCTCTGAGTTCAGTAAAAATGTATTTAGGGAAAAAAAAGTTCTGGAAAAAGTCGGCCCTTCCCAGCCAGCGTCTCTCCGGGGTGACACAAAGAGCCGGACAGGGAAATCACGTGGCCCCAGCCCTCCACCAGACTGACCTTCAGTCATCGCGGAGTGACTGATGGATTGGGTTTCTGGGGTGCAGTGGCTGCGCAGGGGCTGACACCGCACCCCCCCCCCCCCCCCGACAGGTGTGCGGTTGGATGAGGGGCAGGTGCACATGAAGGCGGGGCATCCTGGGAACCGGTCCTTTGGCTGGCTCTGTGACATGGTGGCCGGGTCGGATCATTCCCCTGAAGGACAATGGTGGCCGGGTCGGATCATTCCCCTGAAGGACAATGCATGAGGCAGGTCTAGCCTGCAGCAGCGGGAGAACTGTCTCTGCCTTTTGTTCCTGAGGACACCCCCCCTCCCCCCCCACCCCCTGGCCTGGCTTCGGGCTGACTCCCTCCACTTCGATCCCCCTCCGCGCCCTGTGCCCCGCTCGGCAGCTCTCACACTCCACAACGAGCCCGCCATGCAGGCAGGCCCCGAATAGCAGTATACATGCTCCAGCCCCACGGGCCCCCGAGATGATAATGCATCACCCGCGGTGCGTATCCAGATTACGCTCAGGTGGTTAAAAGTCCAGGTCTAATTAGAGTTCCAGGGAATCGAGCCATTGTATTATTAATGATTCGCCGGCAATGTTCTGATTAAAACAGTAATTTTAATAAGCACAGCTCGATGCTAAGTGTTCACTGAGCATCTAATTACATCAGTTATAACTCCAAAATTATTTAAAATTCCACCTCCCCCCCCTTTTTTTTCCTTCTTCCACCAGACCCGGCGTACGCCATATAATAGAGACTCCGACAACGCGGTGATTATTTGTCCTAATTAATTTCCTAAGCACCTGGTTTAAAAAAAAAAAATCTTTGTCTCTCTCTTCCAACTCCCCACGTACCCCTCCACCCCTTCCTATCACAGAGGCACAGTGACATCGGGTACAGGTGAGGCCATCATTAAGGAAGGTGAAGTCCCTGCCACCAGACCCCAGGCAGGGGGGGGGGTCTGCAAAGCCCTAACACACACACCCCACCGCCACTGAGGGCTGGGCCACCACCGGGCCCCCGACCAGGAGGCAGTTCCTTCCAGCACCTCGCCCTCCCTCATCAGACCAGCTTCCGGTGGCATCCCCCATGACTGTGCTTTTTTGTCTTGGAAGCCAGAAGCAAGGGGTCATCGGGTCCCCAGTGTGGCAGCCCTCAACTTCTTTGGACCCATGATCTGCTTGGGTTGGGAAGAGATCTCACCCCTCTTTGCTCCCGAGAGGGGCCCCCGGGTTTCAGGGAGAATGGTCCGCCGAGCCATCTGACAGTTGACAACCCGAGTTTTATAGTTTCAAAAAATCATGCTATCAGTAAGTTATCACCCTGTCCCCAGAGGTGACACCCATAATCCCCTTCTCCCCTGGATTTGTCCAGGAAGCCCTGCCCTCACTGCCTGTGACCCTGACGACAGGGTCAGGCATGGTAGTCTGTGGCGCGTTCTCAGGCCCAACCAGTGTTGTGGGAGGTAGAATGAAAACACTGCTGTATGTTGTCCCCGACGGCCCCCTTTCCCCAGGCCCCGGGCAGCCTGTGCAGCTCAGCCAGTCACTTCGGGGTAAGTCTCACACGCAGGCCCATCTCAGTTCAGAATCAAGTTCCACTCCAGCCCCAAAGTGGAACTCTGGGCTTGACTGGAGCTCAGACCTCCCCCAGCCCTCCTCGGGCGGCTGCACTCCCCTCTTGCAGCCGTGCAGGCTGGAGGCCTGATCTCCCTCCTTTTCACCCTTCTCTTCCCCGCCTGGATCTGTCCTGGCTGTCCCCTGCCTCGCCTGAACTGGATTGCCACCGGGAGGCTCTCGCTCTCCCAGCCGGCTGATGACCCTGGCTTTAGGGGCGGGGTCTCTCCTGGCCCTTGGACAGCCTAGTGGCAGCTCCCATCAGGTGGGCGGTGCCTCCTGCTGTCCCGCCCCCCGTCCCTCAGCCCTGATTGCCCCTCCACATAGATGTTTCCAGCAGGGCCCCAGCCCCTCCTCCAGGGGCCACCTGGACGGGCCAGCTCTCCCTCCTGAAGCACTTTCCGGCCCTCCCTGTCACTGTCACAGGGGTGGGGAGCTCAGTGACTTCCCCACGTCCTGCCTTCACTCTCCTCCTGCGGGCTCATCCACCTGCCCTCTGGGCGTCCCGCTTTCTGGGTTCTCCTGTCCCCTCTGTGCCCCTCAAGCTTTCCGGGGGCCCTACAGAAGGGTGGCTAGGTGACAGCATCTTAGGGCCTTCTCCCAAGCATCTCACAACATCCTCTCTTTGTATTCCTGGACCGTTTTATTTCCGTGAGCCGGGGCAGGGGACCCGGGCTGAAGAGCAGAAGCAGGGTGAGCCTGGGTCTGGAGAATCGACTCTGAAAGCCGGGGGCCGGGCCGCCCACGCGCTTCCGCACCCAGCATCCATTGTATCTCGGAGGATGCCCGGGAGGATGCTTGAACGTGGACATCCAGTAGTACTTACAGATGTGGAAACTGAGGCTGGGAGAGCAAAGTGGCCTGCCCAGCACTGATGAGTGCAGGGCGAGGCCGAGCCAAGTTCTCCTGACCTAACAGCCGTGTCCTTTCCCTGACACCGTGCGCCTCTGCCGGGGTATAAACAGTGAGTCCATTAAAAAAATAAATGCCTCCACGTCACCTAATGGATCCCAGCAGAATGCCAGCGGCCTCAGCCACACCTACATGGCCTCCCCGGAGCTCAGAGAGTTTACTTGAGGAGCTTAAAATAAAACCTGGATCACCGGGCAAGGGTGATTAGCTGCTCCTCTGGTGTTTATAGACCTACTTTGTGTTAAGAAACCGAGGTGGGAACCCACAGGGATGGCTCATCCGAGGGAATACAGAGCCGAGTCCCAGCGCCCCCTGGAAAGAGGGGGAGCTAAGGAGAGTTCAAAAGGTCACTCGGGTCCTGCCACCTGGGCCGAGTCTGATTCTAGATCCAGAGGGAGTCCCAGCGGCAGGTCAGGAAAGGCCGCGTGGAGAGGGGAGGGGAGGGCCCCGGATGTGCCCATGAGCAGGGAGGGAGGGGAGACCTTCTGAGGAGCAGGAATGTGGGAGCGAGTTAAGGAGGCAGGACGGTGCACAGTCTAAGAGGAGGCTGGCCAGGGGTGCGGGCTGACGCTGACAGACGGAGCCTGGAGCGGAAATGGGGAGCAGGGGTGGAAATGGGGAGCAGAGGTGGGGAAGCTGAAACATGAGGCTGTGGTGTTTGGACTCTAAACTTCAACCAGGAGGCAGTTTTTCTTGCTGTTTTGATGTGTGTGTGTGTGTGTGTGTGTGTGTGTGTGTGTGTGTGTTATTATTGTTTTAGCTGAAGCTGTCATTACATCACACTGCCTCTTGGAAGCCTCCCCTGATTTGCCCTTCTTCTTGGCTCTTAGAGCTAGCCAGCTGTCCCACATCCCCGTCACATACAGTGTGGAGGTTTGTCCATCTTCCTGGCAACAGTCTAAGTACCTCAGGATCAGAGCCATGTCTGGTCATCTTTTGAGCTTCCTACCTGTGCAGAATATATATATATATATATATATATATATATATATATATATATATATATATTAATGTTCTTTATTAATAACAAGGAACAGCTACACATCGGACCGTGGGCTAAGCATTTTCTAACCCGGACCTCCTCATGCTAAGAGGCAGTTTGGTGTCAGAGTTCAGAGCGTGGTTTCTGCAGGCCACCTGCCTGGGTTCGAATCCCAGCGTGACAACATACTGGCTGTGTGACTGTAAGTGAATTCACTAAGACTGTCTGTGCCTCGGCTTCTTCCTCACCCGCAAATAGTAGGTCTTACATAAGTACGTGCCGTTATTATCACCCTGTCACACATCAGCCACTGAGGCTGAGAGCTGAGTCAGGGGCCCATGGCCTCACAGCTAATGAGCAGGGGGCTGGGTCTGGCTCTAGGACCCCTGCCCTCACCCATTACGCCTTTGTGAAGGAAAACGAAGACGTGCAGGACACATCTGGCGAGGATGCGGCCTGCAGCTGGGCAGGCAGAGGGAGGCTGAAGGAATACAATGACAGGGATAGACACTGGACACATCATAAGAAAAAGAAATGCAAAACTTCTCTTTTCCTTTCTTCCTGTTCTGTGCCCATGACCCTGGCCTTCCACAGTCTTCCCTCAGATCCTTTTCCCTGTCGGCAGCTTTGCCCTAATACATGTCCGTGACTGGAATTCTCCCTGCATGTCTCATGGTTGTTCTTTGCTGATGTCCTTCCCCCCTCACAGAATGTCCTTCCTCCGTTCCTGGCTATGCAAGTATCACCACACCTTCAAGGCTGCCACCAATGATGGCGCCCCCCCCCTCCCCGGTTCCTCCAGCTGGAAGTGATCGCTCCCAGCTCAGACCCCCCTGTGACATCTGTCACTTTCTAGCTTTCCGGCCAGAGGGTATGCTTTTTATAGGGACTGTGAGAACAGGGCTAACTCGCATTTGTGCCAGCACAGTGCAAGACTTGACACTGGCTCTGTTGAATCAATGAGTGAAGGATGCATTCCTAAATGAACTAATGAATGAGTACATGAATGACAAAGACACAAAGGAACAAATTGTAAGTGCTGAGTGTATTTTAACCATAGGCAGGTCTACTCGGTTATAAATTAAGTCTACCTGAGTGTGGATCCATAAGGTTAGGTCAATCAACCCATATCGGCTAGTTCCCAAGTCCAGAGCACTGTGTCCCTGTGGTCACTGCTGCCTCGGGGGGATGGCTTGTCTATATGGGTTCTCGAAAGCAGCGCAGTGTCACAGCATCCAGCAAAGCATGGTCTGCCTTCCATGTCTCCACCTTGCCAGGGTTGCATGAATGAACGAATGAATGAATGGCATGAACAAATACACTTGCTCTATTCAGGAAGGAAATTTATGCCTGCTGGAGACTTTTTTTTTTTTCTTTAGACATCTAACAAGTATTCTTATCCTCCATCTCTCTCTCTCTCTCTCTCTCTCTCTCTCTCTCTCTCTCTCACACACACACACACACACACACACACACACACACACACAAACACACACACATCTGCTTATTTGTCCCAGGAAGCTGTGAGTGACAAGAAAAGCCTTTGTCCTTCCCAAAGGTGCTAGGCACTTGGCATACTAAGAAAAGAAGACAGGCTATTTTCAGATCCAATATGGCAGGGAGGACAAGTTGGCCACGCCTTAGATAGATAGAAAGGAAAGTTGCGAGATGATTGAAGAATTGTGCTCCACGGGGTCCACTGGGAACCAGAATTCTGGATTACAGCATGAGATTCCAGTCATTTCTGGTCTACTTCGACTTACAGGGCAGACAGCTGAGGCAGAAAGGTGGAGGGACCACTTCCGATCCAGCGTCCATAGGCAGGGCTAAGCCAGCCGTGTCTTTTCTCATGCACACAGCTGCTGACGGGTGTGCTAAAGAACCTGAGGAGTTGGGCTTGACAAAATCTGATTCCATCCTATACATCATTGGGTAGGATTGCTCTCCCTAGATCCCGGTGACCTGGGAATTTCAACTTGAGGTTCCTTCAGAACCTCACAAGCAGATTTCTGGGAGGGCATTTAGGATAGAAAAGTAGCACACAAAGAACCCCTGAGATTGTATCAATAATCATGAGCGCCAACATCAGAACCAGAGGTGAAGTTGGGCACCAGGAGGCGGACACCAGGCAATGCCAGGTACTCTGCCAAAGAGAGGGTTATGATCTCCTTCAGAAGCGGTGAGTCATTCAGCCCCACTTTCCCTCTTAAAGAAGGATTTCCTGAGTCTTCGTCTCACACAATACTAACATTAGCCCCTGCCTGTTACCCAGACCAAAGCGAAGGTGTGCTTACCCCAGATCTCTGACCAGGCTCCTCTTGGTCCCTGATGATTCACACCCAAACCCCACCTTGCTAAGCTCATGAACCATAGATCCTTCACAGAGAATGTGAGACCAACTGGAGCTCCAAACCCTCTCATCTTGCTCTCCTGGTTGCCTGGGAGGCAGAGGAACCAGAAGTGAGTTGACGGGGTGAGGCCCAAAGACCAGGACCTTTAGCCAGATGCCCAGCTCTTAGATAAAATCAAGCCGTGTGTGGTAAGAGTAGACGTGGTCTCCGCATCCAGGGTCCTCACCAGAACCTGACTGACCCGAAGGGTGAGCTGAATGAATGCGGGTGGGTGGGGATAGGGGCGTCCCGGACTTGTTACTCCGTCCCGTTGCCATCACCGCTCTGCCCTCCCGCGGCAGATGAATGGATGTCCGCCCTAAAGGGAGCTTTGTGAGACCTGGCTAATCCCGGGCGTCTGGTTTCCAGATGAGGGATCTATTTTAGTTATTCCTTAAGCCCTATTTCCCAAATCCTCCTCATCTCTCATTTCCTACCCCACCTGCTTTTCCTAACCGAATAAATCCACTGTTGCCATGGAGACAGCATAGTATTAGCATCTCTGCTTCTTGGTCGATCCTTCCAAAACCCAGGACTAGAAAGAGCCCTACCCCTAACTCCCTGGCACTTCTGGCCCAGGAGTCCTGTCTGAGCAACGGCAGTATGTATGGTATTGGGCATATCTGTTTGGCCCGTTTGGTTTCCTCGCCTCTTGGTATGGTGTCCTCATCCAAGTTCGCCTTCTTCCTTAGGAGACCAAGCTTGGGTGGACATCTTGCAGCCAGGGATCCCGGGTGTCCGTGTCCTTCTGGCCTTTAGAAGGGATCGTGCCATCAATAAGGACAGTAGTTTGAGGAGCTGTGCTGCTCTCCACACCAAGGGCAGATGTAACTCTCCCCACGTGATACGTCGGCGGTCTCAGCCCAGAGAGCCTCGGTGGCTGGTTCTAGGCCACCCGACCGGTGGGTGCAGAGCCTGGGCAGGCGCCCTCCCAGCTTCCTTGTGCACCCACCGCCACCCTCGGTGGGAGCTGCCTTTAGGGACTGAGCGTGACCGCGGCCACTATTGAGCACCAACTGTGTGCAAGGCCCTTGGTGCGCAGATGCCCCTTACGCCTCAAAACAGCCTTGTGAAGTTGATCTCGTTGTGGCCACCACTTCACAAAGAAGGAAACCGAGGCTCGAGGAGGTCTGAGAATTTGATGTCGTACAGATAGGAGCTGCTGGATTGGAAAACGAGCACTGACTTTTTCAAAGGCCACCTTCTCAACCAGAATAAAATGTGGCCTTTACCTAAAAAATAAAAAAAATTAAAAAATAATAAAAAAGATTCAAGAGCAGCTGCTCCCCTAGCACTTAGCAAAAAGATAAAATTCCACTCGTTGGGGCCAGACATGTCTTTCCCGGTCACCCTCTCCCCTCTGACTCCTGCGGGACCCTCTGCTGGGTTTTATGAATGAGGAGGGAGGAAGTGTCATTGAAAAGTTCAACAACTTCGGGCTCCACTTCTCTGAGTGATAGATAGCTTTAATTACTGGGAATTACTCAGCCACTCCACTCTTCTCCCCAAGTCATTAAAAATAGATTTTCTCTCTCTGAACTGCAGTCCTCCCTCGGGTCTCCAGAGAGTCAGGAGTTCCCAGGAGACACCCAGGGTCATCTTCTGACCAGAAGGTTGCCTGCTGCTTTCGCTGCAGTCACAGGCTCCAGAACCTCTCACCGGCTTTCTGGGGGTTCGTGTCTCCTTTTTCTTGATGACCTTGGTGATGTGATTGTCACAGCTCAGGGGACAGCAGGGGGCTGGGCTGTGTTTATGAGGGCTTGCGGGGATCTCACAGACAACTCTTGGTTTTTGAAGAACTGGATCTAACACTGGGGACACACAATAGTGAGTTCTTCATATGAATTACTGGGAAGCTGGTTCGTAGACGAGACAGAGGCTGAAAATGTGAGCTCAGAGGTTCTCCTTGATGAGCAGGTGAGATGGGTGAGACTGGCATGGCTGTTTCCACTTGAAAGATGAGGAAATGGAGGCTTGAGGATAGCTGGCTCGCCCAGGCCACACAGCTAACAACTGTCAAGACGGGGACAAAACACACCTGCCACCTTCATTGCCCTCGCTGAGTTGCCCTGGCATTCCTGGGGGGCTCTGGGCGGGAAACGTGTAACCTGCAGAGAGCCACTTCCCTCAGTGTGCTGGTCCTGGCGGCTGCAGACCACCCAGCAGAGCTCTTCCTCCTTCCCTGACCTCCCTCCCTCTTCCCCTCTGGTTCCACCCCTCTGGGGTCCGGATCAGGATCCACCCCCTGAATGTGGGTAGCGGACAGAGAAGAGTAAAAAAGCTGAGGGGCATGCTGTGGTGGGGGATGGAATTGCACTGTCAACAGCCTCAGCTCATGCTGGCACCCCATGTCCATGGCACCCCATGTCCAGGAGGAAGCGAGGTGACCCGAGAGCCAGCCCTCGGGGCAGCCCCAGGAGAGGGTCCTGCCCTCTAGCGATGCCTCTGCCTCCATATCACTTCTGAGCCTGGGAACTGGACAAACCTGAGCTAAGTCTGTTTCTGACGCTCCTGAGGCAGGTGACCTTGGGCAGGTGACTGCACCTGAGACTCAGTTTTCTAACAAGTGGGCCTGATATTGCTTCTCCTGTGAGGTTGGTATAGGGATCGAATGAGATAAAATAGGCAAAGGGCCTGAATGCAGTAAGTGCTGGAAAAATAGCTATTATTATTATTATTATTATTATTATTAGTTACTAGAGGCCTAGTGCATGAAAATTCATGCACTAGAGAGGAGTCCCTCAGCCCGGCCTGCCCCCTCTCACAGTCGGGGCAGGAGGTGACCTGGTGATCAGGGGAAGGTGACACCACTATCACACCTCTACTGCTGCCACTGCCGGCAGCACAAGCCTTGGGCAGCCTTGGTTACCTGAACCTCGGGCAGCTCTGAGCAACTGTAGGGCTGTGGGGACTGGAGGATTCCAGAGGCAGGCGCACTATGCAGCTGGACCCACCTGGGGTCAGGCCTGGCCATGCCATGCGCCTGCCACCCCTAGAGCTAAAGGGACTGGTGCCACCATCTTGTGGCTGGGGGCACTGCCACCTTTGAGGGCGTGGCAGTCAATTAGCATATTCCCTCTTTATTGGCTGTGAGGATGTGATGGTCAATTAGCATATTCCCTCTTTATTATATAGTATTATTATTATTAATTATTATTAATATCCCTGCTGTTCCATTCTGTTCAACAAATTCCATCAATTGCCCAGAACTGAGCAAGGAATCTGCCAGCCATCAGCCAGAGACCTCAGTCCCCGTCTCTCCCTTTCCCAAACCCCAGGAGGAGGGGGTCCTCTTGCTGCCTCAGCACTCCCTCCTCCCCACCCACTCAGCAGGGGAGACTGAGATTAAGATGCTGCTTTAGGAAGCCAAAGACATTGGGCTCCTTCCCCTTTAAGGACAGAAGAGAGGATGGGTATATTTCCGTGGGGCTTGCTGAGCCAGAGGGGATATCACTGGAGGCCTGTCAGGAGCCCGGGGGGCCTGGCTCACCCCTGGGGTGTCCCCTTTAGCTCTGGTGCTTGAGAAACTGGCCAGAGCAGGGGGCTAGGCCAGGCCGCCCTGATTGCCCATCTGCTCATGTCAGTCTCCCGGCGAGGACTCTGCCCCGGCCCCATCTGATGCAAAGGGAAGGACAGAGCCCCAAGCTCTTGGCCTCTCCATGCTCCTGGCACCTGTTGAGGAGATTTGGGGGAGCCTGTGAAGTGAGGTCTACCCACCCATCCAGTCCCTCAACTAACAGCTGCCCGGTGCCAAGCAGCGCTGAGAGCGGTGGAGTCAGAGGCATGAGAGACAGCCTGCCCCGCCCTCAGGCT
Source organism: Vespertilio murinus (assembly GCA_963924515.1). Lineage (NCBI taxonomy): Eukaryota > Metazoa > Chordata > Mammalia > Chiroptera > Vespertilionidae > Vespertilio > Vespertilio murinus. Next base: position 29,931,173 of record OZ004719.1, read on the forward strand.
GCTCCCCACTTCCTGTTCCCCCCACCTCCGGCTTCTGGAACTGACCCCTGAACCGTCCCCTCCTCACCCTCCAAAAGACGCCTCCTCGTATGTCACCATCAGGAGGGATGGAGGACTGTCCTCATGGCCACTTCTCTGCTCACAGCAAGACCATGCCTGGGGTTGAGCCGGCCCGAGGGGCCTGCCTCCTGCTGCTTCAAATGGAGCAGGGGGAGACCCAGCCTCCCTTCCTCCCTACGCGGCTGCGCAGACCTGGGAGCCGGGTGTGTGACAGCGCCTGCAGATGCTAAAACCCGCGCCAGGAGTTGGGGTTGTGCGCGCGACCTTGGTCCACACGCCAGCCCTGGGCCCTCAGCCCAGAATGTCAGTGAGCTTCAGACCCTCTCTTGGAAACAGGCTGGATTGGGTGAAAAGGAGAAAGTGGGGCCGAAACCGGTTTGGCTCAGTGGTAGAGCGTCGGTCTGCTGACTGGAGGGTCCCGGGTTCGATTCCGGTCAAGGGCATGTACATTGGTTGTGGGCATATCCCTGATGGGGGGTGTGCAGGAGGCAGCTGGTCGATGTTTCTCATCGATGTTTCTAGCTTTCTATCCCTCTCCCTTCCTCTCTGTAAAAAATCAATAAAATATCTTTATAAAGAAAAAAGAGCCGAAACCGGTTTGGCTCAGTGGATAGAGTGTCGGCCTGCAGACTAAAGGGTCCTGGGTTCGATTCCGGTCAAGGGCATGTACGTTGGTTGTGGGCACATCCCCAGTGGGGGGTGTGCAGGAGGCAGCTGATCGATGATTCTCTCTCATCAATGTTTCTGACTCTCTATCCCTCTCTCTTCCTCTCTGTGGAAAATCAATAATATATATATATATATATATATATATATATATATATATATATATATTTTTTTTTTTTTTTTAAAGGAGAAAGTGGGTCCAAGACCTACAAACTCCAAGGGAGAGAGCGTGTGCTGGCGGGCAGGCAGGGACCACAGGGAAGTTACAAAGGAAGGCGAGGGAGTCCGGCCAGTTGTGTTTCAGCTGCTGTGCACTGTGCCCCTCCCCCCCCCGGCCCTGGGGCCTCGGGGGGCTGCGGGTCAGGCCAACTGCATGCTCCCGCCAGGCTGTGTGTGTCACCTCACACCCCTGCCACCTGGTCTCAGCCCTGAGAAGGCCTCTGTTTCTTTCCTGGAGGCAGGAAGCAGGGGACACGTGTGGGGACAGGTGTACTATCTGGCAGGGGGAGCGGATTCCAGGGAAACGGAGGGAAGGATTAAATGCTCCGTGTCCGAGGGGCCCCTCCAGGGGTGGGGGCGCAGGAGGGGGGGGACAGCTCTCCCTCACCCCTCCCTCTTGGCTCCCTTGCAGGATTACAGAGGAATCCCGCGGGCCTCTGAACACCCAAGTGTTTGTACCAACCCCCCCCCCCCCCGGGGGCGAACCTCCGCTCTGTCCTGTCACCCACAGCTGTCTCCCGGTTGCACGTCGATGGTGGCGTCTGTCCCACCGCATTGAGAGGCCCTGCCTCCTTGTTTCACCCTCAGGGGCACCACGGGCTCCAGGAGGGCAGAGAATGCAGCCCCGTGCCTAGCAGAGAGCTGGACACAGCCCAGATGCCCAGTGAACGTCTAAGGACTGTGTGGGACCCAGACACCATCCACGGTCAGGGTCCTACGTGTTGTTCCGCCTTCAACCCCAGGGTTTCTGTGGCTGAGAACCTCCAGGTCCCCAGATCCAAGCGGCTCCTTGCAGGTGTCCGCTCAGGGGCAGAGATGGAACATGGATCCGCTGCCCCCAGGGCACTTCCGGAAGGGCTCCTGGGCCTTCTTCCGCCTCTCCGAAGGGAGATGAGTTTGCACCTAAAGGCAGTGAGTGCTCGGGCTCTCTGCCCAGGAAGGTAGTGATCTATAGGGTAGATCTATAGGGTAGATCACCCTGGGGGGTCCCCACCCTGCAGGCCTGCCAGCTCTCCGGGATCCCTAGGAATGAGTCTGGCTCCAGCAGGCCCCTCAGTGACTGGTCCCCACAGCCAATAACAATCCTGTATCATGTTCCTCGCTGTGCCTGGCCCGACACCCGCTAGGCGACCCAGATGTGCTGAGAGAATCGGGAGGAACCTCCCCACACTCTGCAAGCCCTACTGAGCCAGCCAGTTCCCCACATAGACGTCCAGCTCCCCCAAATCCGGCCAAGGAAGGTACCAGAGATGGGGGGGCCTGAGGCCAGAGGAGCCACGAACACAGTATGAGTCAACTTTAATGAAGAGTATTTCTTAAGTAAATGACTTAATAGGACAGTTACATTCATTAGAGGCGTAATTACAAGACAGGAGATCAAGCAGAGAGGAATGCGGAGTGTGAGGGTGGATGGAATCGAGGCGGCGGCAGCCCGTGGTCGCGGGGAGAAGGCGGCGGGCGGAGGGGCAGGAGAAGGGTGCCCTCCGACCCTGCGCTTCTCATCACCACACTCATTAAGGGCTACCTGGGCCCCAGCCACCCTCAGATCCCAGCACTCCGAGAGAAAAGGGTGTGGAGACGCCGGCATAATTAAAACCCAATCATCATAAACAAACACTCATTAAAGCCTCCTAGAGGGTCCCATTAAGCTCTGAGTCAGCCCTGACTGAGGCCACCTGAAACTCTTCCCTCCTAGAGCTTCCAGAGACAACTGCCCCCCACCGCATCCCACCCCACCCCACCCCATGCTGCCAGGTCTAGAGCAAGTACCTACCTGTCTCCCGAAGGCTTGAACTTGGTTCTTTAAGACCTCCATAAGACTCAGAGTTATTAAAACCATTTCCTCCTTCCTGGACATAAAGCAATCCTTGGAGTACCCTCACTCACCTCCCCCCAGATCAGCCCAGATCCTTACAGAGCCCCACGGCAGAGTGTCATTCTGTCTCTTCCTGGCCCCGGGGCCCTAAGATCTCCCCAAGATGTGAGGTGGTCTCTATCAGTGGTTCTCAAACGTTAGCGTCCATAGGCAGCAGCTGGAAGGTTCTGAGAACGTCTCAGGGGCATCCCGAAGTTTCTGGCTTTTCTGTCTCCCAAGCTCACAAGTTAATGCCAAGGGTGCTGGCCTGGGCCCATGCCATGAGAGCCATTGTTCCTTAAGAGCCACGAGGCCACCTCTTTAAAAAAATTTTTTTTAAATTAATTTCAGAGAGGAAGGGAGAAGGGAGAGGGATAGACACATCAATGATAAAAGGGAATCATTGCTTCGCTGCCTCCTGCATGCCCCACACCGGGGATCAAGCCCGCAACCCGAGCATGTGCCCTTGACCGGAATAAAACCCGGGACCCTTCAGTCCGCAGGCCAACGCTCTAGCCACTGAGCCACACCGGCTAGGGCTGGCAGACACATTTTAAAAAGTGAGACACAGGAGCTGAAATTATTAGTTTTATTTAGCCCAGTATTTACTAATTTTTTTAAACATGTCTATACAAATGATTAAGGTGGTATTTTACATCCTTCCCCCCCCCCCCCCCCGTGTCACATCTTCAAAGGCCAGTGTGTTCTGTGAGTGTCCAGCACATCTCAGTCAGGACTGGCCACGGGGGCGAGTGGCTGTCCCACTGGGCACTGCGGCCGCAGATGCATTTTCTCTTTGCTCTGAGTCCCCTCGGCCTTCTTTCCGCGCCCCTCTCAGGACAACACGTCACTTTGCAACCCCAAGATGATGGCCGTGCTGTAAGGCTGCGGCTGGTGTCATGCCCCTGAAGCGCTCGGCGCGGGCCTGTAGGTAGGACAGGATCAATGACTATTGGCTGCTGGCTGATGAACAACATTCGTAGCCCGAGAGTAGAGCAAAGACAGGGAGCCCTGTTCAGATGTTCATGGTAACGAATATCTGACTCTGAGGGTCTCCTCCGGGCCCCTGGGACATGGCTTTGCTCTGGCTGTGAGATCTTTGGCTGGTAGATCTCTGAGGAGAGAGTCATGCCCGTTTTAGAACCGCCCCTCGCCCCTATAAGTTTCCTGTTTCACTTTGCTCTTCAACTCCGTGCATTAAAAAAAAAAAAAAAAAATTCCCACCAGGAGGGCCCAGGAAGCAGGGAAAACAGTTGTGCTATTGGTTTCATGTTTGGAGAAGAACAGGGTTCTCACTATCTCCGTGGCACTTGGCGTGAAAGTGGGCTTTGTTGCCCGAGACACTGCTCCCATTGAGGGCCCCCTTGCCCAGCTGCTGAGAGCCGGGCTGTGTTTTGACAGACGGGCCGAGTGCAATGCAGACAGTTGTTTTAATTTCCAGCCAGATGCAGACATCACTCACACGGAGCACGAAACCCAAGAAAGGAAGGCCAGGCACTGGGCTGCTGCTCTCGGGGCCTCGGAGGGTGGGGGGGGGGGGCAGGCGGAAGCCGAGCGGGCAGCCGGGGTCACAGGAACCCCGAAGGGCCGAGTCCCAGGCCCGCAGAGGCACGCCAGGACAGTGTGCGGCCAGCGCCTGTCAGAAAGGTGCTCCTGGTGGGAATCGCAGGCCTGGGGTCCGTGGTCAGGGGTTCCTCCTGGGAGCGATGGGATAGCCGAGGCCGATGGCGATGGCTGGGGGTTAAGCTTTTAGCTGTACACGTTATACAGGACAAAAGGCATCCACAGTGTCAGGGGGGAGTTAGGCAAACAGTGGGAAACAGGATCCCGAGTGGCAGAAGAGGCAGGACGAGGTCAGCCCTTCCTGGAGGGAGGGTAGGAATCCCTTCACTGCTTACACATCCCACTGGGGGGCGCTCCTCCGGAAGCGAGGTCCCGTGCATTATTGCTTCTGTAGAGCTTTTCTAACACTTTTCTTCCTTTTTTTTTTTTTAAAAAAAATATATTTTATTGATTTTTTTTTACAGAGAGAAAGAGAAAGGGATAGAGAGTTAAAAACATGGATGAGAGGGAAACATCAATCCGCTGCCTCCTGCACACCCCCCACTGGGGATGCGCCCGAAACCAAGGTACATGTCCTTGACCCGAATCAAACCTGGGACCCTTTAGTCCGCAAGCCGACGCTCTATCCACTGAGCCAAACGGATTTCGGCTTTCCTAACACTTTTCACCTGAGTCTCGTTGCAGCCACACCGCTGCCCTTCCAACACTGGAAAACAGCCTCCATGGCCAACCCGAGATTCGTTCTTTTTTGAGCCAAATAAACAGGCCAAGGCCATCGGCTGTACTTGCGATGCCACATCGGGGTCCACCCCATTGTGACCTCCCTCTGGGAAGGATCCCTGGCTGAGCAACACCCGTCATGGGGCGGGTTGCAAAGACCTGAGTGGGGAAACCCCCTCCCCCCTGGTGTGGGGCAGCCTCTCTCCATCCTGACACCGTGTCTGCTTCCGCAGCCCACGAGCAAATCAGCCCCTCCAGCTGTGCTGTCGCCGTGTAAGGTTGGGCACAGAGTCCACACCAACCCTCAGGCCTCCTCTGCACGAGCTGTTTCACACAGCCTCCTATCCCCCAGCCTCCACTTAAAGTATGAATTTTTAAAAATCCGACTGCAGGCCAAGACCGGTTTGGCTCAGTGGATAGAGCATCGGCCTGTGGACTGAAAGGTCCCGGATTCAATTCCGGTCAAGGGCATGTACCTTGGTTGCGGGCACATCTGCAGTAGGGGGTGTGCAAGAGGCAGCTGGTCGATGTTTCTCTCTCATCGATGTTTCTAACTCTCTATCCCTCTCTCTTCCTCTCTGTGAAAAATCGATAAAATATATTTTAAAAAAATAATACAAAAATAAAATAAAAAAAAAATCCGACTGTAGGATTTTACATTTCTCCTTCCTGCATTTTCTATTTTTGTGATTAATGGAAGGTTAGGGGTGTTTAAAGCGGGTCATGTCGCTCGCTAACAGGAAGGCCTTGAAATAGAGAACCGTAAGTGTTAGATTGTAAGCATGAGGGGCGGGGCTGTGAGGCCGGCGCCTTTGGTCTTTGGGCTCTTGCTTCCCTCCCACCAGCCTCACCCCCCCCCCCCCCGCCCATCGTGGGCGCACCCTACTCGTGTGCACGCTGAGCCTGATCACGTGTGTGGGTGACGGTCTCTCAGCTCAGAATGCCCTTCGAGGCCTATTGTTTCCCCACTCACCTTTACATCCTTCCCCCTGGCAATCGTACGGAGCACCCCTCTTTTTTTTTTTTAATATATATATTTTATTGATATTTTACAGAGAGGAAGGGAGAGAGATAGAGAGCCAGAAACGTCAATGAGAGAGAAACATTGACCAGCCGTCTCTTGCACACCCCCTACTGGGGATGTGCCCGCAACCAAGGTACATGCCCTTGGCCGGAATCGAACCCGGGACCTTTCAGTCCGCAGACCGACGCTCTACCACTGAGCCAAACCGACCTCCGCAGGAGCACCCTTCTTTTAAGCTACCAGGGCACACGCCCACCCCAGGCACAGCCAGTGGAGAGCAACTGGGTTTGTAATTCCCGACTTCCACGGGACCGTGGGCCCTGCAGGGGCAGGATCTGGGTCCGGTGAGCTGTTGTCTCTCTGAGCGAAGCATGTGAGCCTCCATACAGGGGCATCTAACGCACATCTGCTGCCTGAGCAGCGCGAGGCTCCCTCCCAGCCTCTCGGGAGGAAGCTGTAGGCATCTCCATCAGATCCTTTGCCCCGGCCAGAGGCGCGACGCTGTGCTGCTGGACCACGGGCTGCGTTTCCCCCTGAGCTCACGCATCCAGAAGGCGGGGGACCTCTACGCCCTAACAAAGGAGGGGCTGTTCCCAGCCATCAGAGGTTTCTGCGGCCCCGCGGCCCAGCCAGCCACACAGACAACTAGGACCGTGGTCAGCCGACTGCGGCTCGCGAGCCACTTGCGGCTCTTTGGGCCCTTGAGTGTGGCTCCTCCACAAACACCACGGCCTGGGCGAGTCTGTTTTGAAGAAGTGGGTGTTAGAAGAAGTTTTAAGTTTTAAAAATGTGGCTCTCAAAAGAAATGTCAACCGTTGCACTGTTGGGATTTGGCTCTGTGGACTCATGAGTTTGCCGACCTGGGACATATCAAATGGAAAACTTCAACCTTCTGCCCAGCCTTAGCATCGCACACCTGGGCATGTAGGGGTGTATAATGTCCAAAGAGGCCCAGCTCCAGCCCTGCTGGGCACAACCGGGACACCAGGAGGAGTTGGCACGGGCTGCAGTCTTGGGTAGGGGGCGGGGAGGGTGCGGGGTGAGGGGAGGGCGTGGGAAGCTTGATCTGAACCCCTCCCCCCCTTTTCCCCAGAAAGACAGCTCATCTCTGTGGATGTTCCCGTTTAGCCAGACTTTTTCAGATGATGGGACATTTACTAAAAGAAACGGAATTCAGACATCAGAGAATGGGATAATTGGATCCAGGTGGTATGTTTGGTCGGCTGCAGAGAGAGACGCTGCCACATGATGAATGCCGCTTGATAGGAAAAGTTTCTGCCTCTCTCCCTTTTTCAAACGTGCTCTGCGCAGGCAGGATGTCTCAGCCCGAGCCCCGCTGAACGCTCTTCAGAGACGAGCTGGAGGCACGCACGGGAGGGCCTTCTGACAGCGTTAACCGTTTTCGGCACTAGGCGGGGGTGAGCCCAGCTCCCGCGGGGGCTGTCCTGCAGGCAGGAGGACCCTGGGGGGGGCGTTTGCTTCATTGCTGGGAGGGCAGGAGTTCTTGGCCTGCCACCCGAGAAACGCAGCCTGCTTCGCTGTGCCTCCCTGTGCCAGGCAAACAGATGAGAACCCGGAGGCCACCAAAATACACCCCCAGCGTCTCCGCGTTAGGGGTGGGGATGGTGCAGGTGCAGCGAGTGAGACTGTAGACGGGTCTGAATGCACTGCCTGACCTCACCGTGATCTCTCCTGTCTCCACCAGATCGCCAGGGTCCCCGTGGAGTCCTGTGAGCAGTACACGACCTGTGGGGAGTGCCTGAGCTCGGGGGACCCTCACTGTGGCTGGTGTGCCCTGCACAACATGTAAGTTGGGGACTGTTCTGGGAAAGGGCCGGGAATGCACAAGGCCAGGTTTGCTTTCTGGGAGGGTCGACGAGGGATGTGGCAGCGGTTTGCGGGGAGAGAGAGCGTCTCCGCTGCTGTGCCGGGAGCAGCAAGCGGAAGAGAGGTCACTGGAGGCCTCGTCCCACGCAGCATCTTTGTCTCCCTGTCTTTCGTTGCACTTTAAAATATAGATATTTATTATTGATTTCAGAGGGGAAGGCAGAGGGAGAGAGAGAGAGAGAGAATCATTGATTGGCTGCCTCCTGCATGCCCCCTACTGGGGATTGAGCCTGCAACCCAGGCAAATGGCCTGATGGGAAATCAAACCATCAAATCGTGACCTCCTGGTTCAAAGGTCAACGCTCACCCCCTGCGCCCCGCTGACGGGGCCTTTTCGTTGCACTTGTAAAGTCTGCCCTCCCAGCCGCCCTGAGTCTGCACCCCGTCGAAGGGTAACGGTTTTACAGAATCTCAAGCGGGAAGCCGTAGAATCTCTAGGTTTCCCGAGAGCCTCCTGGGGGCGGCCTGAGCAGGTGTCTCCCGCTGTGAGTGTATGGTGGCCGGCAGTAGAGTCGGGAGTTTGGACTCCGCGTAGCTGCTGTGTGACCTCCGGCTGTTCCACCGCTGTGTCAGGTCCTGTTGGGCATGGAGCCCACGCAAACCCTCGGGTCAGTGGGCTCCTCTGGGCCCCGCCACGCTCAGTAGGGACAGTGCCTACCTCCCAGGTGAGCTGTGAGGATTAAACGAACCAATAAACACTCTGGGAACGAGGAAGCCCAGAGTAGGCTGCCCACATCAAAATAACTCCCGTGGGCCCTGAACTCTCTGGGGCACCCTTCTGGCCTCATTATTGCAGGATGCCAAGAAATCCGCCTCCCACTCCTACTGGCCACACATCCCAATTTAGTTACACACACACACACACACACACACACACACGCCATTGAATGCCAGCTCCATAGAAATGCAAAGTTACACTTAAATTTCTGAATTTGAAGAGCCGCAGAGGGGAGAGAAAAGGGCGAAACCCTGAAAGGCAGGCGCTGACTAGGAATCCTGTGCCCCAGCAGAGTTGGAAACTCCGTGGCTCGGTGCCAGCCAGCGAAGCATCTCTGTGAAATGCGCCGGGCTCGGGTTTGGGGTGGAGGCGGAGGCGGGGGGCCAGAGTTCAGGGGCCGCACAATAGCTCTTGGCTCCCAGCCTCTGCAGCAGGTGTTGGGAGGGCTACGGAGGGAGAGAGGGAAGCAGGCGCCTCGCAGATGCAAAATCTGGACTGGATTGGAGCCCACAAATACCGGGCTCCCGCCGAAACCGGTTTGGCTCAGTGGATAGAGTGTCGGCTTGCGGACTCAAGGGTCCCGGGTTCGATTCCGGTCAAGGGCATGTACCTTGGTTGCGGGCACATCCCTGGTAGGGGGTGTGCAAGAGGCAGCTGGTCGATGTTTCTCTCTCATTGACATTTCTGGCTCTCTATCTCTCTCCCTTCATCTCTGTAAAATATCAATAAAATATATATTTTTTTAAAAATACTGGGCTTGGGTTTGCAAAAAAAAAAGTTTTGCAAAAAAAAAAAAAAAAAAAAAAAAATGCTTGCACTGGAATCCCGGCATGGAGTCACCATGAAAGGCAGGCAAAGGATGATGGTGATGCCAGGGACAGCCCTGTTGTGGCCCGGGAGTGGGAATGGCAGAGTTGCCTAAAACTGGGTTCCCTCCTGTGAGGCTGGCCTACCGGCCCGTGGGCTCTCTCCTCCAGAGGGGTTCTCCCTCCAAAGCACCCGACAGCCACCCATACAACGTGTTCTGGGTCCCTGACCTCTCACTGGGCAGCGGGCACATCCAATGGTACCACTCACTCCCGGCTGCCCCTGCCTTGGCCACCAGCTCCTGCCAGCATCCCTTCTCCCAGGCAGAACACACCGAGTCAGGGACAGAGCATTGCCATCTGTGCAGCGGCGAGGACACCCGCATTCCTCAGCCTGTCGCTGCGCCTACACACCTGTGGGCAATGCCCGAGCCCCTCGCTGGCCCTGGCCCGCCCCTGCCATCCCCTGGGCCAGGTGTGGCTTCTCGAATGGCGGAGCCACGTCATCACAGTCTCAGACCTCCTCTGCCCTCCCAGCTGCTTACCTGTCCTCAGAGACGCCCTGCTACCTACCGGGGGCACACCTGTCCTCCCAGCCAAGCTGGGAGCAAGCCTTTTCCTGTCTGTACCCAGAGCTTTCTTCTCTCTTCTTCACCAGCCCTTCCTGCCACCCTTCCCTCCTGCCACCCCCCGCCTGCCTTGGGGAGGGACGGAGGGGAAGGGCCCAGCTCAGCTCCGGCCCCACACGCTGGGCTCCGGTGGAGGCAGAGGGCTGAGGGAGATTGCTCAGGAAGCTCTGGGTCCCGGGGGACTTGCAACCGTCCAGTCCCTTCCGTGTGTGTGCCTTGCTCTTGCGAGCGTGTTATTGTCTCCGGGGCTATTTATCTCTGTTAGGGCGGTTGCCATAAATAGTATGATAAAAAAAAAAGAGAGAGAGAGAGAGCCATTTCAGCCAGTCAATGAGATAAAGGCTCCAGTCAAGAGCTCACTTTAAGAGCTATCTTAAGGATTCACTTAAACCGCCATAATTCTTCTCTGTGACAGCATTCATATTTAGATCCATTATGTGCCTGGAAAGGAAGAGGGGGGGAGGGAGGGCGGGGGAGTTCCGTGGGAATCGCTGCTCCCCCTCCCTCCCCTCCCCCTGCAGTGGGGAATCTGGGACTGTCCCCTGGCTCTTGGTTTGGGGGGAGCACCCGCGTGTTCCCGTGTGACACAAGGGGCCGCCACCCGCCCCTGTGTGGAGCTGCCACGGCGCCCACCTGCCACAGTGCCCACCTGCCACGCTGGGCCGAGGCGCCGCCGGGAGGGAGCCACAGATAAAGCTGTCGGGAGACAGCCGCACGGCGTTCTGACAGAGGCGGCCCTGGCGGCGACTCCTCGTCTGTCTCCCTGTCTCCACGCGTTACTCCACACCGCAAACATCTATTTAAACTGTGCCGCCTGACAGGGAGACTATCTCAGTGACTAAAACACGGCCCCTGCCTTCACAGGGCCATTAGCCCAGCCACGAGATCACATGTGCGCTGCCCCACACGGCTAAGACCCATGCGCAGACTTTCAAATATCCCCGGAGAAGAACAGTAACAGTCATCATTGATTTTTTATTATTATTATTATTATTATTATTACTACTACAAGGGCCAGGAGGCCATTGTCTAAGCAATAGCTCGTGTAATCGTTGCAACAACCCTATGAGATCAGGGTCAACACTTTACAGCTGGGGAAACTGAGGCACGGAGGGATTCACTAGGGTCCCCAAAGGGCCACAGCCATCATGCGATCGATCTAGGTTAGAACCCAGGTCGCCTGGCTCCAGAGTTTGTTTCTTTATTTATTTTCATTAAATATATTTTATTGATTTTTTTTTTTTTTACAGAGAGGAAGGGAGAGGGATAGAGAGTTAGAAACGTCGATGAGAGAGAATCATCCATCAGCTGCCTCTTGCACACCTCCCACTGGGGATGTGCCCGAAACCAAGGTGCGTGCCCTTGACCGGAATCGAACCTGGGACCTTTCAGTCCGCAGGCAGACGCCCTATCCACTGTGGCTCCAGAGTTTATATTCTTAGCCTCCCGTGTGCTCATGGTTCCCACCTCTCCCCCCCCCCCCCTTGCTCACTGAGAACCCTATAGAGATGCTAACTAACTGCTAGGCTCTGTGTCCAAATCGAACCTCTCCTTCTGGGGGTTAATCCCACTTCCTCCTAGCCTGTCTTTCCCTGCAGTGGAGACCAGCTGGGAGGCACCCAAGCCTCCGGGATGGGAGAAAGTTGTCATGAGGGGGCCGGCCACAGCCTCGGAGCAGCAGATCCCCGTTCCTTACGCCTCGGGGACAATGCAGCCCCACCGGCGGGTCTCACGGGCCTGACCTCTTGCGGATCTGTGTCTGTGGCAGGTGCTCCCGCAGGGACAAGTGCCAGCGGGCGTGGGAGGCTAACCGGTTTGCTGCCAGCATCAGCCAGTGCATGAGCCTCGAGGTGCGTCCCAGCAGCATCTCCGTGTCTGAGCACAGCCGGCTGGTAAGTCGCCCACCCCGGAGGACGGGGGGACGCGGAGCGCGCACACCTGTGGGCGGGTCCCTTTAACACTCCCACAAGGGGCTGTAAATGGAGCGTGCGTCACGTGCTCCACGGAAGCTATATTTGTAGAAAACCCGCGGCAGCTGCCGTGGGAAAGGGCACCGTCCCCCTGCACAAGCCTTGCAAATTCATTACCCATCGATCTGTTTCGTAGACCACGATTTTGCATTTGGCAACCAGCATCTACAGCATCCTGCGATCCGATAGCAGACAATGCGTTCCTGGGTAGATGCTGTGTTTGTAATCCTCCACTCCACAGCCTCTCACAGAAACCTGAGAGTTGCATTTGTGTGTGTGTTTGTATGTGTGTGTATGTGTGAGAGAGAGACTTAATTCAGTGTGTTTGTGTGTGTGTGTGTGTGTGTGTGTGTGTGTGTGTGTACTTCAAGAGAATATTAAAGAGAAGACAATAGCCCTTAACCACCTGTCGGAGTGCAACCCCAAATACTTGGTGTCCTCGGGCCCCCGCACAGTTATTTCATTCTGAGGTTTTTATGAGCATTCACGAATGTTAATTAGTTAATGAACCTTCCAAGATTCCCGTTCATTCATCCCCACGGGGAGGTTTTGGCTCCCAGGGAGCTCGGGGAACAAATAGCGGAGTTTGTACCTAAGTCTCCGGGCCCCATGGAAACGAAACTGGGGCAGAGATTCAGCAGCAAGCAAATGTATGGGGAGGCGAGGGGACACCCACTGTGTCTGCGAAGCCCACTGCCGCTAACTCCCACCAGGGAGACCCATCGGTGTCACGACTCCCAATGTGAAGGCGGCAGGGCTGATGTCACTGTGACCCCCTTATGGGCACCCCCCACCGCCCGAGGGAGCCAGAGTCATTTCTCACATATCGTTTTACATTTCACTTAGAGGTGATATTGTGGTAACTGAGTACAAGCTCACTTCCAAGGGCACTGAGTTCAGCCCCGCATCTTGCCATTAAGTGGTTTCTGGAGCAGCAGATTCTTCTGGCAATCGGGGATGTTGTTACCATCCCAAGGAGGGTGTTCGCACTTGAAAAGGCTGGACACCACTGGCCTGGGTCACTGGGAGCTGTTCCAGGTGACAGCCGACGTCATCCACGCCGTTGGTGCCCGTTCCCTGCTTTCTCTCGTCCTCTATGCACCCTGAGAAGTGACTGCCCCCCACCCCCCACCCCAGGGGAGCTGCCAGCAGGCCAAGAGCCCAAGAGGGACAAATAAACAGAAACTCGAACACGTTCACCCCATTGATAAGCAGCCCCTGAACCCCCCAAGGACAGCCAGAGTGAGGAGCTGGCTGTCTCTCACCTCCAGGCTGGTGACCCTTACTCTGCCCAGGAGCCAAGGCTACAGCTTGTGAAGGGCTCTCAGCTCATGACTTGCTCTCAAGCTTGCATGGTTTCATGTCAAAATTAGCTGTGTCTGAGATGGATATGGGTACCTTTCCCCCCAGCGCACCCCACCCCAGTAATTCATAATAACATTAGTGAAGACCATTGACCCTGGCAGCGCTGCTGTCATTGTTCAGTGTCAAAGCCAAATCACCTACATCAGCATCCTTTCTTAGAGGTAAAGTCATGGGAGATTAGAGAGGCCGCGGCAATGGCAGGGCCAGGACTAGGGCCAGGTCTCCAAGCCCCTGGGGCTCATCCAAGGGCATCAGCTCTTGGCTCCCGAGCCTCTCTGCAGCTCTCTGCTCCTCCCGCAGCTCAGCCTGGTGGTGAACGATGCTCCGGACCTGTCTGCGGGCATCAGATGTGCCTTTGGAAACCTGACAGAGGTGGAGGGGCAGGTGTCTGGGACCCAAGTCATCTGCGTCTCACCTGGGCCCAAGGATGTTCCTGTCATCCCGTTGGATCAAGGTAAGAAGTGTTTGCCACCAGAGTCACATGCCAGGGCCGGCCCCTCCGAGGGCGACCAGGAGTAGAGATCGCCGGGAACCGGGGTGGCCAGTACCAACACAGAAGTTGCCTGACCAGGTCTCCATGTGCCCAACACCCAAATGGGTTATATAACGAGTTTGAGAGCCAACTGACATGCCTAAAAGAGAAACTGAGGAAGAAGGAAATCCCTCGCTCCCATTTGGGTTAAGGCTGCATTGGTGTGCAAAGCGTTTTTCTAGACTTCCCTTCTCGGAATGGCTGTGGCTTCGGCCAGTGGTTTCCAACGGGCTTCTCTCCACAGAGCTAGAGGGTGGAGAGTTTCTGGCTTAATCCTTCTAAAAGTGCTCCAATAGCTGCACTTGCCAGACCAAAGCCTGGGGCTCCTGTGGGATGTGACGGGTGACTTCCTCTCTAAGCCAGGGTGTGGGTCTCAGCAGGATGAAAGGGACTCTGAAGAGATGACTCAGGCAGGTGCCACCTGCCACCTCCCAGCGCGCCCTGAGATTGCCAAATGGTTTACCCGCAGGCTCTCCCCCAGCCCCGCGGGTTGCCACCTCCATCCTTTTTTCTTTATTTTTCCAGACTGGTTTGGGCTAGAACTGCAGTTGAGATCCAAGGAGACGGGGAAGATATTTGTCAGCACCGAGTTCAAGTTCTACAACTGCAGCGCCCACCAACTGTAAGTCCTTGTCAGCGCCTTGCCCTTGGGTCTGGATGTGGGTGCAGGGTTTCTCTGAGCTCAAATCATATTGTATTCACCTCCCAGTCTTCCTACGGGGCCCAGGACATTGTCTGGAACAGGGGAAGCTCTCCAGCGAGGTTACTTTCCAGTTCCATTCAGTTTATTCAGTTCTATTCATCTGAATGGCAATCATTATCCTCTGGCCAGAGCCTGGGGTCTCATTCAGACTCCCTTGCCTGCCCCCTCCCCCAACCCCACCTCCAGCTCTCAAGCTAAGAGAGTAAAAAGAAAGTTTGAAGTAACAGACAAAGATCGTGGTCCAGAACCTTAAGAAAAAAATCTTCATTTCTGACCAATTATGGAGCATTTGGACATAGAGATTGACAGTGGGTAGAGTGTAGGCATGTCATCCATGACCAAATGAAGAGGGACTCAGAGATAAGACTCAGCTCTGCATGTAGTTACCCCAGAGGAGGGACCAGGATGGGGCAATAGCCTTGCCCAGCACCCAGGATAAGTTCCTTGGCTGGGAGAGGGAGAGGGAGAGGAGGCTTTAACTCCACTGTGGTCCAAATACAGCCTTCAACTTTTTAAAAAGGAGGTGGGAAGCAGACTAAACCCCAGCCTCCAGATGTGCTTGAATATAGCCCAGCTGACTTTACCAGTGTTTATGGCAGCAGAATGTCTACCAATGGGTGCCCACAAGCTGTGAGATCCTACAGCTGCTCAGGAAGCTGGAAGAGCTAGGAGCAGTGGAGAAATGGATCCACATTCAGTTTCTGCTGGTCCTCTCTGGGAAAGAAACTGAGACTTCTTTCATGCAAAGTGGGAACAAATGGTCACCGGACCAGTGACCTTGGACACTCAGCAAGGAGCGAGATCAAACACCAACTCCATACCAGAGGGAGCAGTAACTGGGAATATTCTATGGACCCATTTCTCCCATTGTTTGGGACAAGGACAGCCGGGGGTGTACATAACAGGCAGAGGTCCGAGGCATCACGTCTGTAGGGTGGGCATGACGGGCTCAACAGCCACATGGGGAGAGGATCTGTTTGCAGCTAAACCTGAGGGGAATCTTTAGCCCTTAAAACAGATCAATGAGCCAATCCTCATTTCTCCCCTTCTCTGCTCTTGATTTTGATGATTAGAATCATCTTCTAGAGTTCTTGGGCCTCCACAGTAGTTAAAGAAGGAGACATGGCTGAGCCCCATTTGGGACAAATCAACAGATGTGCTGAGAAAGGACAAGTATTAAAAATGGTCCAGGGGGAGTGGGGAGGAGGAGCCAGGGCAGTGCAATAGGGCTGAGGTCAAAACGGACAACATTGCCCCCTAACCACTGAGTTCTAATCCCAGATATCCGTGTTCTGGGAAATGCAAGCGTCTTGGGAAAAGAATCTCCCAACCTTCTTCTCAGACTCCAACACAGGGGTGATGGAACCCGCTGTCTGTGAGCGCATTCTCATCTCCATGGCAGTCCACTGTGATGTCACCACTTTCAACAGAGGTTCTGTTCCAAGCAGCAAGTCTTAGGAGAGGAAAAAAAGAGCAGGTCTCCTTGGCAGCACAGGCTCCATCCTTTTATTACCAAAAACCATCTCTCTTGGCATTCATAGTAAAAAGTCACCGAACCAAGTTCAATCTCTCCTTTCAGTGTGGTAAACCGAGGCCCGCAGAGGACAAGTGCTTCAACGAAAGGCACAAAATTAGTCCGTGGAAGAGCCAGGCTTAGAACCCCATCACATCATTCTTGGACCATTGTCATTATTTACTCGCTGAATCGCAAGGTGTTAGCAAGACTCACTCGATCTGACCTGAGCTCATCAATGAAGTCACTTTGGGCATATTGGGAGGGGAAAGAAATGAGGGAGATGAATGCAGTTGGCTAATGCACCCAACACATAGCCAATGGCCCTCAGGGATGGAGCGGGGTCCACCCAAATGTAATGAGAGCCCCCACCAGGTGGCGCCAGACTGTAGACCTGGCATTGTCCCTTCCAGGTTGTCCAGTCATAAAAGGCTAGGCCGCTAGGTTAAGGAAGCTGTGGAGGGGCAGGAAGGCCAACCCCAGGTTACAGAACCCATTCCCATTATCATGGTCTGATCATATACACAGAGCCAAAATCATATGCACATCCTGCAGGTAGAACATCAGGGAGGAAGCACTCACCCTGGCAAAAATTCATGAGCCACACACAGCCTATTGCCACCTGTGCCTGGTTACTTGGAGAGCCAGACAACGTTTTCATTTACGACTGATCAACTCCCAAAGCTCAGGAGCACAAGTGATGTGAACCAATCATTAACAAATGTGATTTGAGAGTTTGAAATAACAGGTTACTTAAGGGCTTGAAAATAACACATTTAGCATTGCATTTTTCAAAACCATTTCCTATGCGTTCTCGGGTTTGATGCTAACCATCCCCGTGGAGGAGCCAGGAAAGTTTGATTACAGCCAGATGGAGGCATTCCCACTCAGAAGGTGGAGTGACCGGCTCGGGGTGACCCCGGCGGCAGAGGCAGAGGCAGAGACTGCAATCGGAGCTGCCCAGTTTCTACCCCGGTGCTCCTTCAGCCTTCTTGTCTTATAAGAAAGGCCTTTGAAGGGTTTTCCCCAAACACACTCTCTTGGCCTTGAACTCTTTCTTAGTTTCTGAAGCAATGGGTTATATTCAGCCACAACAGTGGAATTTGCCTGGAAAACTTCAGACGAGTGTTTGCCAATTCCTACGGTGTAAATACTCCCTGCGGCCGATTTCAAGCTATCAAGCCACTTGCGAAATTCCTGAGGCTATAAATAACCGGTTCTCATGAACTGATATGGGCCGGCTCTAGCACACCTGTGCTTCATCAGTTACAATATTTCCACTCTGGACTCATCTATTTATTTATTTTCAATTCTCTCATCCTGTGCATAGCTGAGAAGGAGAATCCACAATGATCAGTGTTGGGGGCTGCCCCATCAAAATACTCTCCTGAGAATACGACTAGGATAACAGGCTAACATCAGGATGCGTAGACTACCTTGTGCCCTTATCCTCCCTCTCTGCTTCCTTCTCTTGGACCCTGACCGTGTTCGTCCTTGGCAGGTGCCTGTCCTGTGTCAACAGCGCCTTCCGCTGCCATTGGTGCAAGTACCGCAACCTCTGCACCCACGACCCCACCACCTGCTCCTTCCAGGAGGGCCGGATCAATATTTCGGAGGTAAGCGGGGGGGTCACCTTGGCCTGGCATTGCTCTCAGTGCATCCGAGTGGCCCTCCCTTTCACATGGTCAGTCCAGCAGCTTGGCCATCTCCTGGCTCCGGCCCGTCTTGGTCTCCTTCCAAGAGATTCTACATGCGAGAAAGCCCTGTTGTTATGAAGTTCAGAACGTGGCAGGAAACACCCCAGAGGCAGAGAAAGTGCGCTGTATCTGCTAGACTCCCAAGACTCTACGAATTCAAAAGCTTGAGGGGAACGGAAGGTGGAGGCTGAAAGCTTAGAGGAAACATATCCCACCAAACAGACTCCAGGGTCTAGAAAAGTGCAGTGAATGGCATTTCTTCTTTGAGTCTAAGCCCTTCGCTTGGCTGCAGGCATAGGCCAGTTAAATGGAACATTCACTCTCAACCATTCTTTCATGCCAGCTTCTCTTCCAAGTGTGAAATTCAGTGATTCTTTGACTCTGATGTATGAATGGGTGGGCGGCCTATAGAGAGAGAGAGAGAAATTCAGCCAGTGAAAAGAACCAGGTCTTCTAAAAGTCCCATTTTATTAGGTAGTCAATGTTTCATCCCTAAGGCCTGACCCACCTTTGTTATCAAAACAGTGGAAAAAACAATCGCTTATCTTTCTATGAATATTCCATCCAATGATGATTCACTGATGTGGACTTTCTTACATGTTCACGCTATGCCTTAGGACAATGAAGCCTGCTTGGTCAATTAGCCTTTCCCTTCTCAGTGCTTTTCGTACTTGTGGGTAGTCAGTGGTTGCATTTGAACAACTGTAGAGACTTTATGCATTCACACATATGCACATGTGCATATATACAATCCCTCTTTTTTTTTCTTTCTTGTAATCCTCACGAGAGGATATTTTTCCATTGACTTTTAGAGAGAGTAAAAGGGAAGGGGAAAGACAGAGAGAGAGAAATATGAAGGTGACAGAGACACATCAATTGGTTGCCTCCTACATAGGCCAGGGATCAGGTCTACAACTGAGGTATATTCCCCTGACTGGGATCGAACCTGGGCCCTTCAGTCCGTGGTCCGACACTCTATCCACTGAGCCAAACTGGCTGGGGCTAACCATCCCCTCTGAGTCTACCTTTTAGAAATCCACAAACATAAATGGGTGAAGAGTAGCATTTGCACTTATTGCTATAGCCTCTCTATACATGTCTCCTTCCTGCACTAAATCACAAGATCTTTGCAGGCAAAGGTTACATCTTTAAGTCCTCAGTGAATGTTGGTGGAGTGCTTGTGGAATGCATGCCTGAAAGAATGGATGGACCAAGGGCTACTCTCTCCAAATGCCATTGATGGAAAGGGTTCCTTGGATCTATGTGTCTAAGATATCAAGAAATGGAGTCTCCTGTGTCTTCTAATCTTGATAGATGTGCTGGTTGCTTTCACGGATAAACATAAGAAAGCAGGCCTTGATATATATATCACACTGTGCACCTTAAATATCTTACAATTTTATTTGTCAATTACACCTCAATAAAGCTAAAAAGAGTTTTTAAATTAAAAAAAAAAAAAAAGGAAATAGGCCTTTGAAAGGTTTCCCAAACACGTACTCTTGGCCTTGAACTCTTAAGTTTCTGAAGCAATATGTGTCATAGTCAGCCAAAAAAAAAAAAAAATGTAATTTGCCTATCTTATAAGATAAACATAGACAGTGCCCGAGGGTGTTTAAGGCAGACCCACCCCAAGGTGCCTCATGACGGGGTGGGGTACGAAGCAGTCGCTTTGAAAACCGTTGAGGAAAGGTTTCTCCTCCAGCCATTTGCTGGGCTTTGACGTAGCCGACCAGTAAGCAGCGCACGGGTCTTCGTGGACCCTGGGAACTCATCACAGCCCCGGGCTCTGCAGGAGCTGAAACTGCTCTCAGGCCTGTCTTCTCGCTGGCAGAGAGCCCTGAGAGCGTGCGGAAGGAATGGAGTGGGCTGGTCACCCCAGCTTGGGAGAGAATGGAAGAATGGGAAGGGAGGGAGGTGGGCCAGGAAGCATAGACGCTACGGACAGACCTGCTCAGGCAGCAGAGGATGCAGATAGTCTCAGAGACTGGCCTTCACATTGGCCACTTCTAAACTGCTAAATTCCTTAAAATACATAAATAAATGGAGGTGGACCACAGGAGAGAGGAGAGAGAGGGAGGGAGAGAGAGAGAGAGAGAGAGAGAGAGAGAGAGAGAGAGAGGGAGAGACGCTCAGGACAAGAAGGAACAGCTGCTACATTTGCTCCTAGGGGCTCCCCCTCGGGCAGGAGAAACCCAAAGCCAAGCCTGCAACCGCCAGCAGCTGGAGCGAGGGCAGGAGTGTCACAGAGCAAGACAAATAAACTGCCTGGTGTGGAGGCGTGGGACGCGGAGGGGGGATGGCGGCTGGGCCCCAGAAGGCTAATTGGAAGCACGCCGGCCTCCCTCGCTGCTTTTAGAAGCCACTGGAACACAGCTCCCCCTCAGCCCGGGGCTGAGATTCAGGCCTGAGGTCCAGGCAGTCCGGAGAGCTGGGCCTGAGAGGAGCTTTTGCCCCCACACCCCACCCCTTGCATCTCAGGATTGAATCGGTACAGAAAGAGGCCCGGGGGGGGGGGGCGGGGGGGGGAGGAGAGGGAGTGACCCAGATGCTTCCCATCGCCTTATAGTTTTGCTTTTCCTCATTAATGGCTGTTCCCTGGAGTAGGAGAGGTACCTTTGTCTCCCCTCACCTCCCACCTCCCCCAGCTGGAATGGGGCGGACCCCTCTCTTCCTGCTCATATGCAACGGCCCCGGGTCCCGGTGGGCTCTCCAGAGGCCGGTGAGGGAAGCCCAGATCCGTCAGCCCCTGAGTTTTCTCAGGAAGGGAAATACGGTGCAGGCTCCCAGCGGGTTGCCAGGCCTCGCCACTGTGCAGCCCATCCCAGCACCTAGCTTCCCTCACTCCCTCCTCCCACCCCGCCCCTGCCCTCATCTCCGCCCAGAGCTCTGCTTATGGGAACCCCATTCCAGAGAATGCGGGGGCAGCAAAGGTGCACGTGTCCAGCTTGGGAGAGGTTCCCCGACTCTACTAGGAGTCCTCCCTGACAGCCTCAGGTTCTTCTGGGGATGGGAAACCCCGTAGGTGCCTCTTCGGGGTTCCTAGAATATCTATCTCCTTTATACTTGCAGGAAGGCACCCCCTAACGCTGAATCAAAGTGTTAGGTCTGTACTTCCTAGAAACAACATATAACGGATTCGCTGCGTTGATTTGCATAGCAGCACGAAGGCGTCACATGGTTGTAGTTCTCTCACATGTGACAGGAGCTCTCAGCGTGTGTGCATGTGTGTGTGTGGGGGGCGAGGATGGGGGGTACAGAGCAGCAGCCACAGCACCTGGGCACTTGTTACAAATTCAAATTCTTGGGCCTCGTCCCAGGTTCTCCCGAAGATTGAGAACCACTGACATATGGCATCTCAATTGATTCTCGCAACAGACCTGCAGTTTCACATAATTCATATTTGACATATACAGTAGCCAAGATGCTACGAATTCAGGATTTTTGCCCAAAGGCTGCGGAGAACGCAAGCATCCAAAAAAAAAAAAAAAAAAAAAAAAAAGCGGAGTATACAGTCTGCTTTCTCCAGAAAATCAGGGCCAGTTCGCGTCTCTGTCTGCATAGCCACAGCCACACGCAGGGACCTGACCGGGCTGGCCCGCTGCTGCCGGTCCTAAGAGTTCAGGCGGGGGAGAGACCCTTCTCCACGGGTGGAGAAACTGCCCCATGGATGGAGAAGGTGGCTCCGTAGTGCCACCCCCAGAGACAGAGGCCGCCGGCCCGTGCGGGAGGTCTGCCCGCTTCCTTCCAGGGGACCGGTGGCCCGACTCCCCGCGGAGACTCGACAACAAGGAACCGCTCTTCCGGAGCGAATGCAGGTGCAAAAGATGAAAGCACAGCAGTAAACCCTTACTGAGTGCTTACCCTATACGCAATATTTTAAATGTCTGTGTATCTCATGTACTCTGTGAAACGGGCTCTGTTATGGAAAAATAAACTGAGGTTTAGGTAGACACACGCGAGAAATATGTAGTAACAGCATTAACCTGGTTCATCCCATGTATTGCCATTTACGACATACTTTTATACCCTTTCCTGCAAGCTAGTGTTGTCAGTCATTCTCGCCCCCATTTTCTAGGCGAGGAAACGGAATTGCAGTTGAACCATCTCTTGAACTCCCTTAAGGTCGTGAACTAAGCTTCCCCCTTCCCCCCCCCCCCATCCACCGCTCAGAGCACAGAGGATCTCTGACGGGAGCCCCCAAATCTCCACCTCCCCGGGCTGGATCCAGCTGCGACGTGGTGTTAGCCAGCGGAGTGCACGGGAGTGTGTATGGCTTTCAGCTTTAAAAGCACATCTCCCTCCATGGCTGAGCCAGGCCTAGTTAGATGTAGATACATAAATATCTCCTTTATGCCCTGCCCCGGGGGAAAGATAGAACCAAATAAATCCGATTAGCGGCCCGGGATGCTGGCTGCTCTCTCTCTCTTTGAAGTCCAGTGGGTGAAGATAATGCCATTTTCACGTGGGAGAAGGCGTTTCCGAGGCGGAGGGCCCCCAGCACGGAACGCTGGTGATGCACAGCTGAACGGGAGGGCGATGCCACCCTAAGGTCCTAGAGCTCCGGTGCCAGGGTCCTGCCCTCCCTGTGGTCGTGCGGCCTCCTCCCAGCCTCCCCGTGCCCCTGGGATATTCCCAAACACCTCTGTTCCTCCTGACGGCAACTCGAGTGGCTGCGAAGGAGGTGATGTTGCTGCCTAGAAACAGAAGAATGAGATGAGCCCCGGAGGCTGGTCCACGCTGAGAGGCCAGGAGTAGCAATGGGTATCTTTATCGATGTTAGTGACAGTCCTTGTGTCCCACAGAAGAAGAAGCATAGCATGGCTTTTTGTCTCTTGTTATTAGGACAGAAACTCCAAAGCATCTATCTCACAGCCCCGGGGGTCTCTGTCTCCCCCTGTTTCCCAAGAAGGTATGGACCTGGCCGCCAACCACTTCTTTCTTTTGCCTGAGACAGCAGGATGAATCCTACTCTCTGTGGCCTGAGAGAAACAGCCACATTCACAACCAAAGTATAAGCCATCCTTGTCTCCTGGGGCAGTCTTGGAGCCTGTGTAGGCATTTGGGAAGCCCCCAGGAAAACTGTCTTTAGCCCAGTTGGGTGTAGCTCAGCGGCTGAGCGTCCACCCAGGAACCAATAGGTCACCGGTTTGATTCCTGGTCAGTGCATATACTCAGGATGCGGGCTCGATCCCCGGTGGGGGGTGTGCAGGAAGCAGCCAATCAATGAATGATTCTCTCTCATCATTGATGTCTCCCTCTCTCTCTCCCTCTTCCTTCCTCTCTGAAATCAATAAAAACATATATATTTTTTTAAAAAATTGTCTTTAAATGTAGTGCCAAAAGGTCTAAAACAGCAGACCATAAGGAATTTTTGTAAAATGTTAGAATTTCTTAGAACAACAACAAAAAAAACTCCTAAGAGCCCTCATAAAGTCTCTTCTTTTGATTCTCTAACCTCCAAACTGAATCAGATTTAGCCCAAAGAGCGAGGATGTGTACATGTGTGTGCATCTATAATATTACATATAATAAAACCAATACCTATATAAGTATATCTTTTTTTTTGGTCAAAGTTAAAAGCATTCTACAATCCTGTTTCCTAACCCAAGACATTATACTTCCAAAAGCACAGCTTTAATGCTCTGCTGCTGAAATCTGAATTTGTTCTCTGGGCTCATTAGAGATGAAAAACAAGGCCATCATTTACAATGTGTCAACTGGTTCCAGGTCTGAAGATTTATTCTCTCTCTCTCTCTCTCTCTCTCTCTCTCTCTCTCTCTCTCTCACACACACACACACACACACACACACACACACACAGTACCTCAGCCTCATTTCTAGTCTAAATTAACATTCCAATTTATCAGACTTGGTGGGGATTTTTTTAGCCCCTCGCAGGAAGCAGGGCCTCCTTTGCCATAGGATGCCTGGGTTTCCCTAAAGTGGTGTTTATTTTTTTCCCTGGGCTATAAATATATGAAAGGCTCTGTCAAGAGTACCCGCGGGGAATAAAGGTGAAAACCCGGCAAAGAGCACGTTTATGAGTTGGCAGCTTGAGGGGCTGGCTTCTGAACAGGGACCCCTCTTTCTGGGGTCACCCTGTGATCCCTGCTCTTGTGGAAACCTCGCCTGCTGGGGTCCTCGCCTGCAGCTGGCCTGCAGGCCGGGGTCAGCCCCCAAGCTTCGTGCAGGCCTCCTAGGTAGGTTTCTGGGTCCAGCTTTTCGTAAACCCCCAGATTTCTTCATAAACATGGGCGTGCCAATTGGGCAATTGGGCGATTCCAGAAACAATGGCCGCTTCCAACCCAGCTCTGGCCATCGAACTCCTTCTCCAGTGTCTTGATGTCCAGAAGGCAGGGCTGCCCCCTCCTCGGTAAAGAATCTAGAAATAGCCCTGACCGGTTTGGCTCAGTGGATAGAGCGTCGGCCTGCTGACTGAAGGGTCTCAGGTTCGATTCCGGTCAAGGACATGTACCTTAATTGCGGGCACATCCCCAGTGGGAGTGGGGTGGGGGTGCATGCCGGAGGCAATTGATCTATGTTTCTCATCCATGTTTCTAACTCTCTATCCCTCTCCCTTCCTCTCTGTAAAAATTAATAAAATATATTTGTTTTTTAGAAAAGAATCTAGAAATAGGATCTAGAAGGAAAGCTAGAGATCTTTTTGCCTGCTGCTTTGTTTTCTCATTTTTCACTTACCCTCCCAGAAGCAATGATCAGGTATCCATTACCTGTCAGGAACTGGGGTAAAGACTGGAGCCACAGAGCCTGATCCTCAAGGCTCACAGGCCAGTGAGAAAGGCAAGCCAACCAGAAACCAATGCTGAGGGCGAGATGCAATCAGGGAGGATATCAGTGACCCAGCCCGGAGGCCATTGCAGGGAGAGCCTCAGGGACAGCTTCCCCAACAAGGAGATGCTGCCCAGTCCGTGTGGCTCAGTGGTTGCACATTGACCTATGAACCAGATTCCTGGGCAGGGCACATGCTGGGGTTGAGGGCTCGATTCCCAACAGAAGGTGTGCAGGAGGTAGCCAGTCATAATGATTCTCTCTCATCATTGATGTTTCTCTCTCTCTCCCTCACCCTTCCTCTCTGAAAACAATAAAAAAATATTTTTTAAAAAAAGGAGATGCCGAGTTTGCAGACTAATTAGAGGCAATTAGCTAAAGGTGGCCAGGAGGAAGATTGGGGGGTGAGGGTAGGAGTGAGTGTTTCCCATAGAGAGGAAACACCTTCAAAGGACCAGAGGTGGGTGAGTAAAGCTGGCCTCTCAGAACTAACCGTAAGCTCCCCTGGCTGGACCCTGATGCACAGGAACCGCAGCGAAGGAGGCAGGCAGGGGCCAGGCTGTGAGGGGCCTGCATCTGAGGCCCAGAGAAAGGCAGAACCTGCCCACGCCCAGCTCCCCAATTCCCCTCTAAGGCTCCGTTGCCCAATGTTGCCTGTGGAGCAATGTTGGGCCTTAAGGCTCTCCTCCAGCATTAGGACAATTGTGACTGTGCCCCAGGCACTCAGTGCCAGTAGCTCCCTCTGCAGGGTAAGGGCCTCAGCCCCGCAGACTCCCCAGCGCACCCTCTGCGAACTACAGCAGACGGGAAGGGGATAGGGAGAGAAGCACCCTCTTCCAGAATCTTCCTAGTTGATCCCTAGAAACAAGAAGTGGTTGTAGGGGGAGGTGACAGCCAAATCCTCACTGAAGCGAGGCTTCGGGGCTCTGGCTTCCTTGGAGAGGGAGAAAGCGGGCAGGGGATTGGGGCTGCAGTGGGGCTGGAGAAGCAACATCTGGGAACGGAATTGGGGGGAAGCAATTACTTCCTTTCTCAGGGCATCTCCCCATCAAGACCTGGTGTGTGTGTGTGTGTGTGTGTGTGTGTGTGTGTGTGTGTGTGTCAGTCAGTTTTGTTTTCAAAGCCACGTGGCATCCATGCAGGGCCTGGTAATGAAATGAGATAAAAGGCCAGAGCCAGTGCTCAGAGCATTGCTGGGAGGCTGACCAGCCTCCTGGAAAGGCCGTCGCGGGAGCTGGGAGCTGAGGCTGCCGATAACAGACCGCCTCAGGCAGGGACAGTGCGAGGGGCCGGAGAGATGCGTGGGACCGAGAGGAGGGGGTTCCAGGCTGGAGGCAGGGAGCCTCTTTCATCTCGTGTCTCGGGAGATAAAAATCCACAGGCTGCCACGCCAGTGCCGGGAAATTAATCCCTGCAGGGTAACACGCATACCAGGTCCAGGACAACTCGCGGGTTGGGAATAATAGGATCAAGGCCGGGAGCTAAGAGATCCATCTCGTGCCCCCCACCCCCACCCCCCGCTGACGCCGCGTGCCCCTTGAGGGAGGCGTGTCTTTCTTCCGGGCAGCCCCCCTGGACACCAAAGGGTCTGGCCTGGCATCGGGCCCTGTCCTCTGCCCTGGCTCAGGCGAGCAGGAAGGTGTGAGCCGGACAGACGGAACCGCTCTGCTTGCTCCCCCAGGACTGTCCCCAGCTGGTGCCCACGGAGGAGATCTTGATACCCGTCGGGGAAGTAAAGCCCATCACCCTGAAGGCTCGCAACCTGCCCCAGCCTCAGTCCGGCCAGCGAGGCTACGAGTGTGTCCTCAACATCCAGGGGGCCGTCCACCGGGTCCCCGCCCTGCGCTTCAACAGCTCCAGCGTCCAGTGCCAGAACAGTTCGGTAAGAGGACTCGGGTGCCGAAACCGGTTTGGCCCAGTGGTAGAGCGTCGGTCTGAGGACTGACAGGTCCCGGGTTCGATTCCGGTCAAGGGCATGTACATTGGTTGCGGGCACATCCCTGGTAGGGGATGTGCAGGAGGCAGCTGGTCGATGTTTCTCTCTCATTGATGCTTCTAACTCTCTATCCCTCTTCCTTCCTCTCTGTGGAAAATCAATAAAAATATATTAAAAAAGAAAAAAGAAAAAAAAAAAGAGGACTCGGGCCTGGGCCCTGCCGGGAGCAGGGCCTCTCTCATCCCTGCCCAGGCCTCAGCCTGGCCTGCCCCAGCTTCCCAGAACCCCCCAGGTCCACAGGTGGATCCCAGAGGCAGAGGACAGAGGTTGCAGGCATGCACGCCAGGCCCCTCAGTGAGCGCCAATCGGCCGATGGCATCCGAGGAGCAGGAGCGTTGTGAGCACCCTAACGGCAGGGCTGAGAGCTCTGGGCCCTTTCTGAGTTGGATGAGTGCCTCTCAGGCTTTGGTGAAACTTCAGCCAAAGCCAGACAGACCCCCAAAACCCCGTCCCTGTGCTGGGAGTGGATAACCCAACAGGAGGGCGCTGCGCAGGAGAGACCAGCAGGAAAAGCAGGATGGGGACGGGGGGAGGCGGGGAGGAAGGAAGTGGAGGCCGCGCTGTTTCAAGAGCAGCCAGGGTTCAACCAATTCCGAACGCCAGACAGAAAGCCCGAGGTGTTTAATTATAATAGCAGCCCCGGAGAAGATCTCCTATCTGCCAACTCCCTGTCTCTCGGCAGGTGGGAGGTCAGCGGGGAGACGGGCGGGGGACGTGACAAAGGTGTTGAGGGAAGCTAATTCGCCGGGGAGAGATAAAGAGGATCTGGGCCTCTTATCAGGGAGCTGTCAGGTTGCCGGGTCACCGGCGCTTGATGGAATTTGTAATCGGTGGAAGGCCGCCAAGCACAAAGGGAAGTCGGGACCAGAAAGGAATGGAACAACAAAGGGAGAAGGTGGCGGGAGGGGCTCCGGGCAGAAGGGCTGATGGGGACATGCCCTGCGAGCTAAGTGGCTGGGGCTGGGGCGGTCCCTGCGGAGGGGGTTCCCAGAGGTCCCCTCCACGGAGACACGGGGCCTGGGCCACCGAGGGAGGCTGTTTCTGACGTGTGTGGAGGGGGGTCAGCACCACAGAGAGTCGACTCCTGGCCACAGCTTGAGGCTGTTCGTGGCAGAGCAGATCAGGTGTCTGCCCATGAGGCTCTGGGCCCTTCCCTAGCAGAGTGATGACTAAGGTCAAGCTCACGTGCAGAAAGAAAGGATCATGCAGGGCCCGGCCAACCGTGTGTTCCCCACATGCTCTGCTGGAGGCTCTGGGCTTTACAGGCAGCACATGCACCTCTGGAGAGAGTTAGTCTTTCACGGGGAACAGTCCCTGGTTAAAGACAGAAGCTGGCAGCCCCAGGGGACAGATAGCCTGGGAGGGCTGGCAGAGAGGACACCTGGGGAAGGCCAGACTGAGCTAGACCGGGAAGATAGGGGTGGGTAAAGGACCATGTCATAGGCAGAGGGGGCCATTCCTTGTGAGGAGGGAACAGAGGCATGGGGGGAGGACACGGGTGGGCAGGTTGATTTGAAGTGGATTCAGAGATTTCTGGAGGAGAGCAGAGGAGGAGAAGGTGGGAGGAGTCAGTTTGGACCTGGAAGGCCTTGAAAGCCGAGCTAAGGGGTTTGAGCTGGATCCTGTTGGTCTTAGTGACTAGGCCCGTGTTCAGCAAACTGAGGCTCTCGAGCCACATGCGGCTCTTTGGCCCCTTGAGAGTGGCTCTTCCACAAAATACCACGGCCTGGGCGAGTCTATTTTGAAGAAGTGGCGCTAGAAGTTTAAGTTTTAAAAAATTTGACTCTCAAAAGAAACTCCAATCGTTGTACTGTTGATATTTGGCTCGGTTGACTAATGAGTTTGCCGACCACGGGAGTAGGAGCCGGGGTGAGGGCCACAGAGATATTTGAGCGGCACATGGCTAAGGTGATCAGACGCCCCACTTTTGGTGGGACAGTCCCAATTTCTAACAATTTTTCCCGTGTTCCGCGGCGTTTTAAAACAGTCCCGATTTTTGGAAAGAATCAGGACTGTTTTTAATACGCTGCAGGATGCAGGACAAATTGTGAAAAATCGGGACAGTCCCGCCAAAAGCGGGGCGTCTGGTCACCTTACACATAGGGTTCCTCTGATCGGCCCGCTGCTGCTTTCTCAGCCCAGGGCACCGGAGTCCCTCGCTCCTTTCCTGCTGTGGCCCTGGTCCCCTGAGACGCCCAGCACCCCTGCCCCCTGCGGCAGCCTCACCAGCATGTGCTCTGCCCTCTCCCGCAGTACCAGTACGACGGGATGGACATCAGCAACCTGCCCGTGGACTTCGCTGTGGTGTGGAACGGCAACTTCATCATCGACAACCCGCAGGACCTGAAAGGTGAGCGGCCGCTGCCTCTGGGCAGCGTTTTTGATCCGTCCGTGACCCCGGGAAAGGCGGGCCGGGGCTGGCGGCATCAGAGCCTCCTGCGGCCGCGGTGCCGTGAATAACACACCGCTCTGCCGGCGGAACTCATCCGAGGGCCCGAGAGCAACATTTGGAGCCATCAAAGGAGTCCTGTTGGGACCCCTGTGTTATTACAACCAGGGCATCCACTGTGGCTGCCGGCTCTCCGCGGCTCTCCGCGGCTCCCGGAGGCTTTGAAGTGTGTGTGGAACCTGACCCGGGAGAGCAGCGGGCGGGATGTCCCCCCGGTGGCCCTGGCAATGGGGATCTTGTTTCCAATCCGGTTCTGGTCCCGTCCTCGCACAAAGAAGGTTTTTAAGGCCGCTCCCCTGGTCCCGGGGTGGCTGGGAGAGGCCAGCGTGGGGACTCCAAGTGCACAGCGGGCGCAGGAAGTTCAGGAAGGAGCTGGGCTGAGGCAGCCCCCTCATTCATCGTGTGCCGCTCCTCCCATATGCCGGGCAGGTGTACCCTCAGTTCAGTCAATACCAACACTCCATCATGCTCTCAAGAATGACAAAGTACCTCCAATTTGATGAGCACGCATTGATTATTTTTTTTAATGTATTTTTATTGATTTCGCAGAGGAAGGGAGAGGGAGAGAGAGATAGAAATATCAAAGATGAGAGAGAATCATTGATCGGCGGCCTCCTGCACACCCCACACTGGGGATCCATGGAGCCTGCAACCATCTCAGGATGTGCCCTGACCTGGAAGTGAACCATGACCTCCTTTCTCAAGGTCATCCTGAGCATCCCATGAGATGCTAGCCGTGGACCATTTGTGCACAGTGACAAATGCTCAGTGTGTGCTTGCTCGGTGTAAGATACCCATCTCCTAGGTAATGCCTACCGTAGGAAGCCATGGGCAGGTGGATGTTTAAATCTGGTCCCTACAGCTGGGACTGGGGACGCTTGACAGAGCAGAGGAGCAGGACAAGAACCTGCGGAAGAATAAAAAACTATGCCTTCCCTGGAGCACGCACATGGCCTCCCACAGAGACACGCCGGGACTCCTGACAGCTATGTCTGCTTGACTTGAGTTGAAAACCACTTTCTGAGTATTCTGCTTCTAAAGATTCCACTTGGAACTCATGAGTTCAAAACACCCAGCAGGCAACAACGAAACCCCAGGCTCACAAGACACAGTTCTGCTAACTGGCCGGTCAAGGGCCTTAAGTCAGGGAATGAAGAGAGCAGCAGCAATGGATCTGCATACTTCAAAGTGACCTGCTACGTGGCCACTCTGCCCTCTCTGGGGACAGCCTCCCCATCCACAGGGGCACGAGCAGGGCGGTGGTAACCCTCCTCCTCATCAGCGCTGCCTCGACGTGGCCAGCCGCGGGCCTTGCTGATGCCTCTCCCAGACCCACCACTCCCCACTGTGCCGGCCAGCTACCTCCCTGCACAGCACCCACAGTGCAGCAGCGCGGCCAGGCAGAATTTCAGGATCCCAATGTGGGGCACTCACCTAAGTGAGCTCCGAGAGTCAACAAGTCTTTGAGCTTCATTTCTTAAAAATAGTATTTTATTGATTTCAGAGAGGAAGGAAGAGGGAAAGAGAGATAGAAACATCAGTGATGAGAGAGAATCCCTGGTCAGCCGGCCGCCTCCTGCACACCCCACGCTGGGGATCAAGCCCACAACCTGGGCATGTGCCTCAACCGGGAATCAGACTGTGACCTCCTGGTTCATAGGTCGACACTCAACCACTGAGCCATGCCGGCTGAGCTCTGAGCTGCATTTTTATGTGAAATGGGGGAGTTAGTCCTCCCATCTCAGGATGAGGCCACATGTGAGGCCTAAGAAGGTAGTTTGTGTTCAAAGACAAGACAACAAGCAGGTACAGAACATCAGGAATGTTGCAGGCCCAGGGCTTAGCACTGAACATATTACATCTCACTCAACCCTCCCAGAAAACGATGATTATCCTCATGTTATGGATTAAGTAAACCAGGTTCCAGGAGGTCAAAGTCTTTGTCACGTGGCTCAGGAGGGGCGAAGCTTCCGTTTAAGCCCTCGTCTGATTCAATCTGGAGCTGGGACTTTTAAGTAATATTTAAAAGTTCGTGCATTGCCTTTATATTTTTTAAATATTTTATTATTGATTTAAGAAAAGAAGGGAGAGAGAGTTAGAAGCATCAATGATGAGAATCATCGATTGGCTGCCTCCTGCCTGCCACTACTGTGGATGGAGCCCGCAATTGACTGGAATCAAGCCGTGACCTTCTGGTTCATAGGTCGACGCTCGATCCGTGGAGCCAGACCAGCTAGGGCTCTGTGTTCCCTTTAAATGATTGCTAAGATGTTCCAAGTATTAGTCATTATCCATCCATCGTTCTTGCAATGATTAGGATGATTATTGATGCAATCTGGGGCTGGGGACGTGTCTGTCACACCCGTAAGAAGAGGGTGAATTGTGGGAGGCCCCGGCCCACCCGCTCTGAGACCGCCCTCCTGTCTCTGCAGTCCACCTGTACAAGTGCGCGGCCCAGCGGGAGAGCTGCGGCCTGTGCCTCAAGGCCGACCGGAAGTTTGAGTGCGGCTGGTGCAGCGGCGAGCGCAGGTGCACCCTCCACCAGCACTGCGCCAGCCCCTCCAGTCCCTGGCTCGACTGGTCCAGCCACAATGTGAAGTGCTCCAACCCGCAGATCACCGAGGTGAGTCCCCCGAGCTCCGGGGCAGAGGGGGGATGGCCAGGAGCTGACCCCAGGGCAGTGGGATAGGAGCACCAGCCGAGCCTCGGTGGAAAAGATCCTGTCCCCTCGGGGGTGTCTCGATGGCCCACGTCCAGGTGTCAGTGGCAAGCATATGGAGGTGCACCCTCGCGCCTGTGCGAGAACGTGTGTGCACCGGACACGGGAGGCAGGGCCAGGCCTGCGGGCCAGGAAAGGGGGGTGGCAGGTGAACGTTTCAGGAAGCAGGTTGTGCCTTCCTCAGCAGAAGTGGGGTTTCAGCCGCTGAGATTAGCTCCGAGCGGCACCGTTGAACACGGAAGGGGGAAAGGCAGGCGCTACCCTCAGCCACCGTGCCGTTTCCCAGGGTTTGCTCTGGCCCGTGTTGCATGTGCATTTTAATGCAAAGAAACAGGTAGTTGATTATCCTGAAGAAAAAAAAATAGCATGATGTTTCCTGAATAGCAAATTGCAAAGGACCGTGAATAGGTGATGCACATGGAAATGCAGCTGCTGGGGTTTGGGCGGCCTGGGAGAGGCATAGCGGAGCTTAACTTCGCTAGCGTGAACATACTCATTGCTCCTCACCGCTCCCGATCCGCTGACTGTCCGTGTGGCTGGGAGACTAAGTGCACGTTCCTCTGGTTACGCGGCGCGGAGGCCGGGGCAGGCACCACCGGGGTCTGTGTTTGAAGAAGGCAGGGACCGGCTGCTCTTCTCCCTCTTTTCTGAGCAGAAGCTCTGTCCCTCTCCCTGCCTGGCTCTCACTCCCGGCCAAAGAGAGCGCCTCTGCTCTCCCCTGTGTAGCCCGGTCCTGGGAGACCTCTGAAGCATCCTTCTGAACGTATATCCAAGATGCAGGGCAGAGCCAAGAAAACCCTCGAGGATGTTGGTAACCTACAGTGGGGTTGTCTGGAGAGGGAGCACATATCCGTGCGTGGCCTTGGTTGGCGCGGTCCCACGCGGTCCTCACCCCCGCTGTGGGAAGTGTACATCCCCAGCTTCATTTCACAGAGGAAGACAATGAGGCTCCGAGGGAGGGAGTGAGGAGTTGCACAAGTTCACACTTGAGGCCCAATTTTAGCTTGGACGTATTTGGTTATAAAACCATGCTTAAAGCCTTTACTCTTTTTTGCTCAAGTAACATAAAACAAGCAGAGGTACTTCCCCTTCCTCTGTATCTGACCTGTCTAGCTGCTGTGGACCAGAGAGAGGCCGCCCATCCACAGGGCAGCATATCCCAGGGGAAGCGCAGTGCTGGGGGCGGGTGGTTTCTGCACCCAGGCTCTCGGGCAACCAATAGGAAGGTGCCCTGAGACTGTAGACACCGCCTCTCAAAGACTGGGCTTCTCCAATCCCACTGCACTTCTGGATGTGGCCAGTGGTGGGCCCACTGGCTTTCCCCTGCGCATTTACTTATCTCTCGGGAAAGAATGCTTGCAGGGCCGTCCCAGCCTCTGCCCTCAGACAGCTGCACCCCCCTCCTGCCCCCCCACACCCTGCCAACCTGCTCAGAGCTCTACGCCTTCACCCTGATAGCCATGATTTCCGGCAGCTGTTGGCCTGGAGCGTGCTCCCGTTCTGTAATTCTTCTTGCGGATGCGGTGGTGGCCTCTAGATCTCCATGCCTGTGTCATCGGGGCTCTTAAATGAGCCGGGGACCCCACCAGCACCTCCCACCTCTGCCAACCCTGGCTGCTGCTCCCGCCCCATGGGCCTGTACTCCCTGACTGGCAGTCCCCCCCCCCCCCCCGCATCCCAGCCCCAGGCAGGCTTCTCCCAGGGAAACCTCTGCCTCCGCCGCCCCTGCTCACTCACCCCTGCTCACTGACCAGGGACTGACAGGCTGCTCTGCTCACAGAGGACACCCAGCTTACACGATGCTAATTAACCCCCTGAGGTAATTAGGCTGTAATTGATTTTCCCGGAGAACATAGCAGCAGGAGCCAGAGGCCCGAGCAGTGGGGTCTCCTGTTGGGGTTGTTCAAGCAAGAGGCAGTGGAGAAAGGGAAGCGCATCTTGTCGGAGAGACGAATCCATGCTGTGCCCCAAGCCACTGAGGGCAGGTCATTCTGGACAGGACATGGGGGCGGGTCGGGGGGGCGGGGGGTGGGGAGAACCCAGGCTTGGAACGTTTGGCTCACCGTTACCAGGAATATCTTCTTTCACTTTGCATCTCCTACTTCCAACCTATCCTCCTCTCCCTGTACAAGCCATTTTCAAAAAAAATTTTTTAAACTTTTAATTTTTGAAATAATTGCAGGCTTAACAAAAGGCACAGAAATAGAACAGAGAGCTGTCACGTACCCTTCACCCAGGTTCTCTAGCGTTAACGTCTTACATAACCACGATGTAATTACCAAAATCGGGAGATTGACATGGATACAAGAACGCCATTTTCTACACATGCCTTGTTCACATTTTGCCTGTTGTCCCTCTGACGTCCTTTTTTTGGGGTCCAACCCGGGGTCATATGTGACATTCATTGCCATGTCCCCTTCATGCTTCCATCTTCCTTTGTGTCTCATGGCCTTGATGCTGTCCAAGAATGTGTAGGCCCATGATCTTGTAGTTAGTTGTTCCTCCACTTGGATTTGCCTGATGTTCCTTCCCGTTTAAATTGGTATTGGATACTTCCAGCAGTGAGCACGGACAGGAAACATTTGTAGGTTACACGTCAAAAGGGCACAGGGGCCAACATGATTTGGCCCCAGTGGGCAAAATCCGCGGCAATGTTAGCCAGAAAATACATAACGATCCTAGCGGGCGGTAAGCGATAGAATATAAAATGAGGACGTATGGTCCTCCGCGATATAAATACACAAGTCATGGAGGAGAGAGAAAGCTCTTCTGTATGCCACAATTTCAGCTCATCGATGTAGAGGGAATTATGGAAATGGAAAAATCATGGTTTGGCAAAAACTCACAGTGATAATTGTTTGAGGCGAGGATGGCCAATGAATGTTAAAATTGGGGGATGAGAGTATGATGAGAAAGGGGATGTGTGCACAGTCTCCAGCTCTCTCCCCCAGGA
Organism: Vespertilio murinus; assembly: GCA_963924515.1. Lineage (NCBI taxonomy): Eukaryota > Metazoa > Chordata > Mammalia > Chiroptera > Vespertilionidae > Vespertilio > Vespertilio murinus. Next base: position 29,966,006 of record OZ004719.1, read on the forward strand.
TACGTATTAATTACAATGAGCAATAGTAACTTTGCAGCAAAAACACCTGGCACCCACCGCCTCGGCCACGGGATCACAGTTAACATCTTAGGAATGGGGGAGCCAACCTCCTGTGCCCCCCCTACAGCATGTGCTAAGAATAAGAACATGACCTCATTTCTACGGCTTTTTTTTTTTTTTGCTCAAAATGTAAAATTTGTTTAAAGTAACTTTTAAGAAGAATTAGCTTATTTTCTTTACCCCAGCTTTCTCGGCCAATGCCTTAGCATTCGCACAGGTCTTCTTCGTCATACTTGGAATTCTATGAGATCCAGGCCCCTTTTTCTCCTCCGTGTCTCTGGCCCTGACGGGTATCCCCTCAGTGCAAGCCCACGTGCAAACAGAAGCCATTTCCTTCCTGAGGGGTGGGGAGAGGAGGGTGCTGTGACAGCTGTGAAGGCTGCTGGGGGCGGCAGAATTTGCAATGCTGGACGCAGACTGGAGCTGGAACGGGGGTGCTGTCCTTCCCAGGGGCAGGCAAGTCAATGAGATGCCTCCCCCCCCCCCCCGAATGAATGAGATCTACTTTAGGAAAAGGGGCGGGCCTGAGTTTAGTTAGAGCAGTGTTTCCCAAACTTTTGACATATGTGTACCCCTTCTATCATTTTCATAACGCTGAGTACCCCTCGTCAAAAAAAAAAAAATGGATGTATTTTAATAACAATCAAAATATGTTCATTTTTTCTTTTTGGGGGGTACACACACAAAATAATAATGAACAAAAAATAAAATTATTCATAATAAACTATACATAAAAGTTATATTATAAATAACATTTATTTGCACACCGGACCATCTCACGCCTCTCAAGACTGTCTTGACTTGACTCATGAGAACGTAGAATTAGGCGCAGCTGAGCACGGTGCAGTGCATATCCCCACCAAACTCCGGTGCAACGCGTACCCCCCACCAAACTCTTTCTGTACCCCTGGGGGTACGCGTACCACACTTTGGGAAACACCGAGTTAGAGGAACAGCTGTGTTCTTCCGTAACCCCTCCTTACCCCCGCCGTCTCCATGACAACCAAGCCCACCCCTGGAGACCCATCTCTGATGGCAGCCTCTTGTAAGACAGGTCTCACCGCCTATCGGATTTCCCGGTTTGCATAAACTTCAGGTTAGGACCCCCTCAGGACTCGCCGTCTGCTCCTGCCCAGCCAGCCCGTGTTGTGATAACGACGCTGTCCCCCGTGGGAGACATCCCCGGCTGCTCCCACTCCAGCTGTCATCCTGGATGTCTCTGCACGTGTCACCTGTTCAACCCCAGGAGCAGGCGACGTGCAGAGGGTGGGGAAGCCCGGGAGACACCTGGCCCATCACGTTTCTGTTCTCCCCAGCGTGTGCTTCGGGTCGTGCGGGGACCTCGGAGAGGGGGAGGTGGCGCGCCACCCACGAGACAGGAAGGCTCAGAAAAAAACACTTTCCAACAGGCTGTGAGTGGGCAGCGTGCAGCACAAAGGGGAAGGATACAGCATACGTTCTCTGGGAGGAGAAATTTGGGACGGGTCAAGGGGCCGTGGGGCTCATGTGACAGAGGTCTCCACTCAAAGGGAATGTATTCGTTGTTAGGGCAGCAGTTACAAGACACCACCAATGGGGCCGCTTAAACAATAGAAATTTGTTTTCTTGTCGTTCCGGAGGTTAGAAGTCCAAGATCAAGGTGTTGGCAGGGTTGGTTTCTTCTGAGGTCAATCTGGTCCATGCCTCTCCCCCAGCCTCGGGGGGGGGGGGGGGCGGGCTGTGGCAGTCTTTGGCTTTCCTTGGCTTATGGAAGCATCACCCCAATCATGTCCACATGCCTATCTCCAACCTTTACAACAATAAGACCCCCGTCATGTTGGATGAGGGCCAGCACTCAGGCTCCCATTTGAACCTGGTTACCTCTGTAGAATCCTGCCTCCAAACAAGGTCATGTTCCAGGCTGCGGTAAGGGGAGCTAGAGCTCCAACATACGGATTTGGAGGGGACAGAGTTCAACTCATAACAGCATTCTGAGAAAAAAGGAGGAGATGCCCAGCTCTGAGGAAAGGAATTCACTCCTTCGGTCTTCATTTAGTGAGTGGCTACCGTGTGCCATGCATTGGGCGAGGCCTGACGTCCTCACTGGATAGGTTAGTCCTGGGTGAGGAGGCCGGACGACGCAGCCTCTCTCTGTAGAGCTCCAGCCTGTCTCTGCACTTGGCCATCAGGAGGAGGCTGGAAATGGCTTGCCCTTCAGCCAGTCTGCATCCTCCAAAGGACCTGAGACAATCGCTTCTAATCTACACCCTTTGCCTTTGTCTCCTGTTTGAAAAGAGGTCTGCACCTAAGAGGACACAAACTTCAGGCCAGGGGCGCGGTGAGCCGCATCCTAGTTCTGGGAGTCTTAGTAATAACAGCTTTTCCTTAACGAGACTCTGCTGTGTGCCAGGACCCGTGCACTTTGCATACCTACGACTCCTAAGAATTCTGCGAGACGGCTGTAAGGGTCTTCATTTCAGAGTTGGGGAAGCAGTGCTGAGGGAAGTCATGCATTAGTCAGTGGCAGAGCAAACGCAAGGCCAGACCGCCGACTCTGAATGCAGACTCCCCCACCAGGCCATGTGACCGCTCTTGGTCAGAGGGATGGAGGGGTTCTCCCTTGCTATACACCTAACCCCACTCCATGTATATCAGAGATTCCTGGGCCCAGGGTCAGAATCCTCTGGAAGAGCCCAAGAGATGCCAGACAGGCTGAGAACATTGGCTATGCTTTGTATGGAGCCTTAAAAACAAAACAAACCTTTACTTAACTAGGTCCACACATATGCCTGGGAGTTGGGGCAAAAGAGGAAGAGCGTTTTGGGGTGTTCTTGAGCTTCAGGATGTCACTTCTTGCCTAGGGCAGGTGCAACTTTAATTTCGGGTTTCTTAAAGCCACCAGACTTGCTTCGGTTGGTTCCTGGTTGTCTTTACTAATTCTATGATGGTTAAGGTGAAAGTTGGAAGTTCCCCAGGCTGGTGGCTCAGCCTTCCCAAGCATCTCAGCCCAATGGCAGAGCCCAGAGGATGGGGCCCCCCGGTGGTCCACACCTGTAGGTGAGAACGAGGTCAGGGTGAAGTAACGGCAATGCCGGCAGACCTGCAAGGGGTGAGTCCCCAGTGCTGGACCCTCAGGGTGTGACCAGGAACCTACCTACCACCATTTGGATCCCAAAGAATGTCCCTGTGTGTTTCTGAAGTCACCTGCCACATTGCCTAGTGAGGGGACACGCATGCCCCTCAACAAGGCCGCTCGGGTCCTTGTTCTGCAGTTGTCCCTCCATTGATCACCCTGTAGCTTTTGCTTTATACAGTTTTCAATTTCACCAACTTTCCCTACGCCTCACTAGTCCCTTTAACGTTAGCTTAGGTGCACGTAACTAGGAAAGAAAACCCGTGTCCACCGCCCTCCAAGACCAGGCCTGAATCATGTTGCTGTTTGACAGGATCCAGCGCTCTGGCTTCCTCCTGCTTCCCTCCTGCCCAAATAATTTAAAGTAGATCCCCCTCCCCACCCCGAGTTCCCTCAGATGCAAATGCATTTGTGAAACCGTTCGGGGAGCTGGACCTCTACAAGCGTTGATCTGTAAGGCTGCTTCCCATCTCTGCGGGAAGGGCCAGACGCCACCAGCCCAGGCCCAGACTGACTCGCTGCAAAGTGCCCGACACATGAAAGAGAAGTCGCCCGCTTTGCCGAGAAACAAGTCAGCACTCCGATCCCGTGCATTTGTGTGCAGGCCTCATTAATATAACATCCGGCAGCACACCGCTAACGGGGGATGGTGTCAAGATGAATAATGGAGTTGCTCTGCTGAGATAACAATTAGGTTTTGAATGTCCTATCAGCTAAGACAGAGGCAGCCAGGATTCATGTCGGGTAGCAGAGCTGGCACCGCCAGGGCTATAGATTCCTGCAGAGCCATCGGCTGGGCTCTCGCCCACCATGAAGAGTGTGCGCGCCCACACACACACTCACACGCACACGCACACACACACACACACACTCACTCACACCCCAAGTTGCGAAAGAATGTGACAGTGTGCTATCTTGGATGAGCATCCGGGTGTCTTTGGGACCCAGGGAGGGATCAGCATTTGCAGGCACAACGCTGGCATCACTGCTCTCTATGGTTAGGGAACTCGAAAGGAGTGAGAAGTCAGGAGGAGATGAGGTGTCTACACAGCCAACACGTGTCCTCATGGACTGGTCTGGATTGTGGCCCACCTGAGCTCTGATCTACAGTGTGACCTGAGTCCCCACCAAGAGCAACACCAGAAGCTCACCTGCATATGACCCAGAGCCACTTGCCCTGGCGTCTATGGCTCAGTCGGTTGGCGCATCATCCCGCACACCAAAAGGTGGCGGGTTTGATTCCCAGTCACAGCACATACCCAGGATGTGGGTCCAATACCGGGACAGGGTGTGTGTGTCAGGCAGCCAGTCCACGTTGCTCTATCACAGTGTTTCCCAAACTTCTCTCATGATGAGAGTCACCTGGTGGAGTTGTTAAAATACAGATTCTTGAATCCCAACTAAAAAGTGCTAAACTAGAATTTTTGGGAACATATAGGTAAAATTGTATACTTAACTAGTGCTCTAAGCTTAGTTAAGTATACACTAGTTAAGTATACGATTTTACCTATATGTTCCCAAAAATTCTAGTTTAGCACTTCTTAGTTTGGATTCAGGAATCTGTATTTTAACAACTCCACCAGGTGATTCTCATCATGAGAGAAGTTTGGGAAACACTGCTCTATCACATTGATGTTTCCCTCCCTCCCTCCCTCTTTTCTTTCCTTCCTCTCTCTAAAATCAAATTATTTTAAAAAAGAAGAAGAAGCAGAGCCATTTTTCCTCAGGAATTCAGCTAGCCCAACTTCTGCCCAGATTTCTTACTCACAAAATGGTAATGAGAAAAATAATTAACTAGGAGTCACTGAGTGCTTAACCTGGCACCTCGCTTGGGGCTTAGCACCTAAGGTATGTTCACTCATGGAGACCTTACAGGAACTTTTCTGAGGTAGAGCTATTATAATTGCCAGCCCCATCGGACAGGTGAGGAAAGCAAGGCTCTGTGAGGTGCGGTAATGCTCCTGAAGCCACCGCTAGTGACTTTTAGGACTGGGACTGAGCCCTCCGCTACTTGGTGCTAGAACCCTGCATCTGACCCATAGACCATCCTCAACCCGTCTCCTGGGCTCACTTAGACAAATGGAACTCACCACAGGGCTGGAGGCAGGGAAGGTGCTGGCCTCTGGCCTCAGCCCGCTGCAGGGATGGGGAGAAAGCCAGTGCCGACTCCCAGGGAGAGGTGCCGGGCGCGGTGGGCAGGGGAATGGGGCAGAGGGGGGGAGGAGAACATTCCCAGGGCCAGTGGCAGAGAGGAGGGAGGAAGGAAGCTGAGAAGTTTGGAGGGATCTCAGTGACCAGCAGAGCCAAACTCGGAGCTTGGAAAGCAGCAAGCATGGCCTGAGCAGAGGGAGAGGGGACGGGGCCTGAGCAGAGAGAACCCATGGGCACATCAGCTTGGGTTGACCCAGGGTCTGCCCAGGGTGGAAGGATGGCTATCTCAGGCACTGTTGTGTGGAATGCACAGGGTAGATAGGCCTCGCTGGACTCTGCCCCTCCCTGTGCAACCTTGAGCAAGTTACTTAACCTCTCCGGGACACTGTTCCCCATCTACACAATGGCCGTCATCGGAGTCCCTCCCCCCGAGCGTGTTTTGAGCGCATCGTGGGATAAAATATTTAAAGCCCTTGGGCACAACTCCTGGCTCGAGATAAGTACTTAAGAAGTGCAAAGCTGGCCGTCATCATTAGCAGAACCGTTAATGACCCGGAGCGGATGCGGGTTCTGTCTTTTCTCTCTGTGTGTCTGTCAGACAAGGGACACAACCAGAGGAAGACGGGTTCCAGGATGGGAGCTGGGCTTTGGGAGGCGCCCACCAAGAAGGGGTTGTCCTCTGACCCCTTAAGCCCGGACCCTGTAGGAGACCCCCACTCCACCCCTGCAAGGCTCCTGAGCCCCAGGAATGGCCCACCCCACACCCCCCGGGCTGCGGAGCCCCGGCCCTGGCACCTCTCACCACTCCCTGGGAGCGCTCCAGCTGTAGTTAACCAGCTGCCCCTGCGCTGGCCCCCGGGCGGCCCCGTGGCACAGTTCCCGCCAAACTGCTCCGTGAGTGGCTGCGAGACCCAGGGTGAGCGCAGCACCACAGGGACCGGGTTCCAGGTCACGGCACCCACATTGGAAACACGCATGACCCAGTCTGGCAGGAACACAGACCCGGCCACGGTGCTGGGTATGGCTCAGCTGGGCTGGGCTGGGAGCAGGGGGTCTGGGGAGGTGGGGAAGCGGCTCTCCACACCAGAGGCGCTGGGAGGCTTTGGGCGTGAGAGGACCCAGCAGGACACAGGACTGTCCCAGTTAGCCCCCTGCCCGCAGCACACGCCAGCCTCACCCCGCAGCCTCGGGCAGATGAGGATGAGGCAGAGAAAGAAGTGCGTGGCCTGGACTCGGGCTAACTAACCCCATTATACCCAGTCTTGGCCAGTGACTGCTTCTCCGACGGGGTTTGGGGCTGTTGGACTCAGCCCTTCGCCCTAATGTGTTCCCAAGTTTTCTTTTCGGAATCCTGCAAATAGACAAGCACGTTATAGTCTACAACCAGTTAAAAAGCCAGTACTCTTAAGGCAAGGTAATAGCTGAGCCTAATGTCCCATTAAGATGCAAATAAAGATTTCTTTCTTTTTAAAATATATTTTATTGATTTTTTTTTTTTTATACAGAGAGGAAGGGAGAGGGATAGAGAGTTAGAATCATCAGTGAGAGAGAAGCATCGATCAGCTGCCTCCTGCACGCCCCCTACTGGGGATGTGCCTGCAACCAAGATACCTGCCCTTGACCAGAGTCAAACCCAAGACTCTTCAGTCCCCAGGCCCTCGCTCTATCCACTGAGCCAGACCGGTTAGGGCAAAGGTTTCTTTAGGGAGGAGAGACCAGCAGGGTGGGAGGTGCCTAAGGGAAGAAAGGGGAAGATACCAGGGGCTACCTGCCTCTAGGGTTGGCACAGGACCCGCCCGGTGAGTGCCTGTGTGACGAGGGAAGTCCTGGGCACAGGCCATCCCGCTGCACGTGGGGCAGAACCTACCTGGGGTCACCACCCTCTCCGAGGCGGCACGGGAACCCGAGGCCCACAGAGCAGCATCTGCAGTGATCAAAGGGCTTAGGAAACAAGATCTCCCGACGGAAAGCTGAGAGAATCGCAGCAGCCAAGGCCAGGGGTGACAGATTGGCCGTCCTCCGTGTCTGAGAGATGTTTGATGAGGAGGCAGCTGCTAAGTCGCCCGTTTGATGCGGAATCACAGGGGAAACTGGCTTACATGAAACCGGGGTGAGAGGGGGTGGGAGGGTGGGGAGAGAATGCAGAAAGGGCGTGGAGGAACAGTGTCCACTCCCAGCCACTCTGGGCGCCCCCACGCTCCCCGCCATCATGAAAGGGCACACAGTTTGTTCCGGAATCCGGTCAAGACCAGCGGGTGGGCGGGGAGGGACGAGGGGGAATGTCCATCAAGGCAGTGCTCTGGGTATTAGGTTGCTAGGCTAAAGTGAGAGGGCCCCTGTCCCAAGACAGTTATCGACTGGATGAGGAAAAAGCAGTCCCAGTCCTTGTTACAGGACCTGTGGGCTCTGCTGCCCGGCACCTTCCCAGAGGGCAGCGGGAAGGAGGAGAAGGGGCTGCCAGCCCTGCCCCCGGGAGCCGGAGAAAGCCCCTGACTGGCAGGGGACACGCCGCCCGGGCCTGTCACGTGCACATGGGCTTTCGCTGCCCGGCCGTGGGCACCCAGCGCTCAGGGAGGTGGGTGGGAGGGGCTCCCAGCAGGAGCCAGCACAGAATCTAGGGGAGACCCCCCCAGTGCCCCCTGCCCCCCACTCAGCCACAGCAGCTGCTTCTGGGATCCTCGCTCCCTCGTGCCTGACCTCTGGCTCCGACTTCCGAGGTCCACAGAGAATCTAAATAGCTGTCTGGTCCGCATTATAATAGGCCACAGAGCCCGGGGCTGGAGTGAGTCAATATCTAAAGATCTTGCCAGCTGATTTCACAGGCTCTCAGCTTCCTTCCCCCTCTCTCCGCACTCTCAGCCACTACACACACACACACCACACGCACACACACACACACACGCACGCACGCACACAGCCCAGACTGCCAAACCATTTGTTTGTGTGGGCGTCTCATTCAGAATGACTGAATTACTTGAAAGAATTCATTGCCTTTGTTGGGAAGGAGAGCACCTACCTCTGAACAGCTCCTAGGCAAGGGAAAAGGCAGTGGTGAGAAGGGAGGGAGAGAGGGAGGGATGTGGACCATTGTAGACAGGACCAGTGTCCTCCCAAATGTGTTCCGGGAGGAAAGGCGATGTGTGGCTCAGACTGTGCTTCTGTGTGGGGCCCGGAGCCCCCCAAAACCCAGGCCCTGCCCCCAGCACCCCAGCCACTCCCTGCCCAAGCCCAGGCTGCAGGCCCCCCTCCCGGGCTCTCTCCGGTCAACCCAGGGCAACCTCTTCCCACGGGGTCACCCCAGCATCTGGGTCATGTGTGTCTGGTCCGTGTGTTCCCCTTCCAGGTCAGTAGGAGGAGCCCCAGCCCCTAAAGCTCCCGACCCGCACCGCCATGCCGTGGTTGTGTGATCTAGGAAGGCACACATATGGGGGATCACAAGGGAAGGAACTGCCAATTTTCAAGGCCTGCTCTCTCATCCACCACTGCATGGGGGACTTTCCTACATCCCTCTGAGGCAAGCATCATTGTCTGTTTTCCGATCAGGACACAGATGGCAGGTCACATAGCCCATACGTGTCAGAGCAGGAATCCAAACTCAGGTCTACCTGGTGCCAGAGGCCACTCTCTTCCTGCTGCAGACACTGCCCGAGCATCGGATGGTCTGTCTCCATCCGGCCATATCTTCTCCCCTGTCAGCGGGGGAATCTGCGGGGGATAAGCTCTCCCTTCTGCTGTAGCCCAGCACCTTCCTGGTCTGCAAGGCAGAAGGCAAGGCCTTCCTCAGAGTTCTGTAAGCCGTGGCTGGGACTCCAGCCACTTACCTCTTTATAGACTGGGATGGATGGGCCAGACTTGGCTCCTCGGAGAACCAAGCGTTGTGGGTGCTACACTGGGTGGTTGGCCATCTACGGCTGCTTTAAAGGTTATATATAGCTGGTTTCAGAGAGGAAGGAAGAGGAAGAGAGGGACAGAAACATCAGTGATGATAACCACCAATTCGCTGCCGACTACATGTCCCCTACTGGGCATCCAGCCTGCAACTCAGGCGTGTGCCCTGACCGGGAATCGAACTGTGGCCTCATGGTTCACAGGTCAGTGCCCAGCCACTGAGCCACATGGGAAGAGCTCTAATGCTGTTCTTAAAAGAGCCTTAGGATCAGTCTCCAGGGTGGGCTTGGGACCCTGCAGCTGCCTGGTCTGAGGGGGTGTCCTGAAGGGGATCCGGCTCACTCCGTCTCTGGAGAATAGATCCTTTCCCATCAAGCCTCCCCTCTGTAGCATCTCCCCCACCCCTGGTCCTGAGGAGAAATAAGAAAGCAGGATGCACCGAAACCGGTGTGGCTCAGTGGATAGAGCGTCGGTCTGCGGACTCAAGGGTCCCAGGTTCGATTCCGGTCAAGGGCATGTACGTTGGTTGCGGGCACATCCCCGGTGGGGTGTGTGCAGGAGGCAGCTGGTCAATGTATCTCTCTCATCGATGTTTCTAGCTCTCTATCCTTCTCCCTTCCTCTCTGTGGAAAATCAATAAAATATATTTTTTTAAAAAAGAAAAGAAAGCAGGATGCTTGGGTTTCTACCACCCCGGCCACTGCACAGACACCAAGGGCCCTCTCACCTGGAAGCGATCGGGCAGCAGGGGGTGTGTTCCGCAGGGTGCCTTCCTGTTGCTTTGTATGCTGAGCCCAGGTCTCCACCAGACTCCCATTTGTAAGCGAAAGGAGGGCAATGGCATGTAGAAAGATCCAGAAAGTTTAAAGAGCACCTGTGGACAAGAGTCACTGGTACCTGGGGGGACACAGAAGGCATAGTACCGGATGGCAGATGCGGATGAAGAAGTCACCCCAAGGTCAGCACCTGAGAACCGGGGCCTTGGCAGGTGTTCAGAGCAAACCGCTAGTAACCTGGTTGAGTACGTGTTCATGAAGGCCAGCCTGAGGACGTCCGGTCTAAGGGAGGAGCATGAGGTTCTGGCTGTTAGTGAGGGTGAGAGGTGGGGGAGCCCGGCTTTTCACCTGGCCCGGAGCACAGAGCAGAGCACCGATTGAAAAGACACCTGCCGGCCATATCTATTACCCATGGTAGGCGAGAGAAGGGGAACGGTTGAAAATGCAAGTTTCCCTGCTGGGTGCACAGTGATCCCGTTAACCTTGAAAGAGAATCTGGGAGGGTAATGAGGTTAGAGGTGGAAGGAGAAAAATGAAGAGTTCATTTCTAGACCCGGTGAAACGTGAGGTGCCGGAGGGACGCCCGGTGGAAGTGGAGGTGTCTAGTAGCAATTGGATCTATGGATATGGAGCTCCAGAGGAAGGTCCGAGCCAACCATATAGATGTGAAAGTCATCAGTAATGGAGGCCTCGGGAATTCTCTTGCAAATCAAATGCTCGCCACCTCATCTGCGTTTGGGAAACCCAGATTTTTACACATCAGTTTCCTTTTAATCAAGGAAGAGGTGAGCCCCGGGGCGCGATCGATGCTGAATGCTCTGGCCCCCACACTCCTCCGCCGCCTACCCCAGGTGCTGGCCGCAAGCACGTAGCATGTGCCTCGTGGGGAAGAAAACCCACACGGATCCAGGGTTTCCCGGTGCTTTCCAATGACTCAGAAGGACGCTGGCTCTCCGGGTTTGCATTCCCACAGCTGGTAGCTGGGATAGAAGGGATCAGGCTGGTGTCTCGACACCCCAAACGACCTACCTCTTCAACATGTGTCTTCATGCGAAGATCATCACACTTGCTATTAATTTTTTTTGAAGTCTTCCTTTCCTGCTCAGTATAAGCTGGCTTATTCTTCTGAGCAGTTCAGTGCCCATGACCATGACCCTGACCCTGACCCTGACCCTGACCCTGACCCTGACCCTGACCCTAAAGCGTTGGAAGGGGATACGAAATGACTTGCCAGCAGAAGGAAGCTGCCCCCATGGAACCTGCCAACCACCCCTGCCTACTCACAATGCAATCCCTACACGCTACCTGTAAGACGAAAAAATATTTTTAGTCTTCCCAGAAAGATTTCATTTCACAGTTTTTCTGAAAGGTTGTAATTAACTGCAGGGAGCAAAAGAAAGTATTTTTAAAAATAAGAGGGGAGGGTAGGAAAGTGAACCAATCACTGCCGACTTGTCAGTTGCTTCTAGTAGGTGAGTTCCTGCCATGCAGGTGGCTGGGGGAGGGGAGGGGGGCCCGCTGAGCTCATTCCAAGTGGATCAAAGGAGAGCCGGCCAGGTGCTCCAGCTTGTGGGGAGAGATTCTTTCCTACAGAGCTCCTGCGGGGGCATGGAAGCAGTCCCCTCCCCGTTCCTCACGGACGAGGGTCCATCTTGCAGAATCCAGGAGGCCCGGGGACCTGAGAAATTGCCGGGGGGGGGGGGAGTGGAAGGGTCAAGATTGAGTTTTGATTATTTTTGGCATCCCAGAGACAGAAAACTGCGGGCCATGGTTCCTCATGCCGGCGCCTTTCTCTCCAAATTGTCCCGCCTCCCCCGACACTCAACGCCAGCACACAGACATGCCTTTGTCCCCCTCCGGCCTCCCTCTATCGACTCATTTCATGAATCTTGTTGGTTTTATTCATGAGGTGGGACATTTCAGTCCCATGAAAGGGAATCAGAGCCATAGACAAGGTGACTTAGGTGAGATGAGTCCCAGGATGAGATGAGTTCACGGCCCGGGCTGGCGAGGAAGGAAGGAAGCTGCGCCATAGAAGGCCTGCGGGCAATGGCGGGGGGGGGGGGGGTCAGGAGGTCAGAGCGAGCTCAGGTCCTGGCTGTGCAGCCCCATTACTGAGAGCCCAGGCCATGAGGGAGGAGGGATGGTGGTGGTCCCATCCCCAGCACCTTGGTCCACCATCACCTGGGGACTCGTGTTTGAATTGGTGGCAGAACTCACGATGCCCCTATCATAGGAAGAGAGCAGGGTGCCTTCGGGAAGGCGGGAGGTGGAAGAGTTTCCAGAGCCTTCTTCAACAGCATTTTCACCTGCCCTCACCTGTCCTCTGGGCCCTGGGGTGCTCGGACTCATCTGCCCTCCGGACACCCCCCCAGCACATAAGGGCCAACTCCCCAGAGAGGCCCAAGGCCAGAAGGGACCAAGGCTGCAGCTCTCTGCCCAGCGGCCTCATTGGGAGAGTCTGGTGGGCTCTTGGCCTTGACCAACCCCCTCCCTCTCTCCCCACCTTGCCTTCCCTGCGGCTGTGCAAAGAGCCCTGAGGGGACTTGCTTACAACTGTGCATATAGGCTGTGCGAGCATCTTAGACTGAGACACCCGAGTCCCCTTCCGGTTCTGAAGATGCGCGCTCCTGCTCAGGACTGGGTTCTGGTCAGATGTCCTTCAGCTTCCGGTGACTGTGGACCACAGTGTGGCCGTACCCCTGGCATCCGTGGGACCTCTCAGAGCTGCCTTCTTCCTGAGCCTGAGCTGTCCCCCGACAGAAGTTCACACCTTGGGAGAGCCTGATTCTGTCATTCCCTTCCCGGTTGGGCCAGAGCAACAGGACACAGTGGTCATGGGGTGACCGGATTAAGAAATGAATCTATTAGTGATCCTTACTAACAGGAAGCCAGCAAAATTTGGGAAATCCTAAAGTTATTATTATTATTTATTATTATTATTATTATTATTATTATTATTAGGGGGTGGCTGTAGCATGCATCACAGGACTTGTTTTCCAGAACAATGTAAAACACCCTTCCATCTTTGGTCATGCCTCTGCAGCCACCTTACTTCAGGCTCCTCGGGGGTCCCCCGCTTTGCCTGGAATCCACTGAGTGCCCAGCACCAGCACTGGGTGCCGCCTCCTTCATCTCTCCTCCCACCCACACGTTCCTTGAGGGCCTGTTTCCTGTGCGCTCATGGCTGTATTCCCACGGAGTCGAGCACACAGGAGTGGCAATCGCCGCACCTCTCAATTGCGAGGCCTCTTTGGTATAGAGCCGTTGTCGGCAAACTGCGGCTCGAGAGCCACAAGCGGCAATTTGGCCCCTTGAGTGTGGCTCTTCCACAAAATACCAAGGCCTGGGCAAGTCTATGTTGAAGAAGTGGCGTTAGAAGAAGTTCAAGTTTAAAAAATGTGGCTCTCCAGAGAAATGTCAATCGCTGTACTGTTGATATTTGGCTCTGTGGACTAATGAGTTTGCCGACCACTGGGCTAGAGAATGCTCCCAAACACTCTCTGTTTGGTACTCGGAAGCTCCCGGTAGAGATGACTCTCACAATCAGGCAACTGGTGAATTCCAGACATAGTTCAAGGATGGCTTTATTCCTCGAGTCTAGCACTTTCTCGGTTCTTTTTAACAATTGAATGAATGAGTTAATGGCCTAAAGACCCAAGGGAGGAGTATAAAAAAATATGGTGCCAGGATCCCAGACAAGCTACAAAGTAGAGAAAACACTCTGTTCACCCAGGTTCCAGATGTCCGTCCAGGCCCCCGAGCCTCCCCGGGGAAGGCAAACGATGCTGCCGTCTCTACCCCTGTGGCCCGCAGGCTCGCTAACCCCGTTTCCCTCCCACAGATCCTGACGGTGTCCGGACCGCCCGAAGGAGGGACTCGCGTGACCATCCACGGCGTGAACCTGGGTCTGGACTTCTCCGAGATCGCCCACCACGTGCAGGTGGCTGGGGTGCCCTGCACACCCCTGCCCGGGGAATACATCATCGCTGAGCAGTGAGTCCGGTCTGCTCCGGCCTGCCTCTTCCTGGGGAGCTTCTGGGTGGGCGGAGATTCCCCTCCACCCCCCCCCTTTGTCTCTGGGACTTTCCCAAGAGTCATTTCCCATCTCCCTTCTCCCGTGGACCCTGCCCCCAGAAGTCTACCCAGGGCCCTGACCTCTCCCACCTCCAGTCTCAGAAGGTCATGGTCATGCTCTTCCCTGTCCCCCCCGGCTCCTCTGGCACCAGGGATCCCTGGGCAATGCCGCCCCTCCTTCAGTTCCCCCTCCCCCAGCCCAGGCTCCGCCTCTTCCCATTGGAATGCATTCCGCAAGGTGGGCCGTGGGCAACAATTTGTTTGGCTCGCGGGGCTCTGACAGCGGCTTAATCCGAGCAGGGCCGCCGCTGGAGTCAATTCATTTATTTCACTAAGGGAAATGTCAGCTGGAAATTAGAAAATAGGCATGTCGCAGCAGACAGGCGATCTGGGCTCCAGGAGTGACATATGTTCCGATCCGGGGCGTTCATTTGGCAGCGGCGGCCACTGTGGAGCTGGCGGGCAGGAGGCGGGAGGGTCCGAGGAGGAGGGGTGCCTCCCCTCCAGAGGAGACAGGGCGGGGAGCAGCCGGGTCACTCCGCATCGTGGGTCACGTCAAGTCTGGTCAAGCCGCCCTCGTCCCACAGAGAACACAGCTCTGCCAGGGGTTCTGGGCGCCTGACCCAGAGCATGGCGTGGGGGGGGGGGGCTTCTCTCCCTAAGCTATACTCCCTGCAGCCTCAGGTCCTCCCCCTGACCCCCACCCCCCAGAACCAGCCTTGAGCAGCAGCCATAGGAGTGGCATCAGCAACCGTAAAAATGGCATCACTTTGTTCTGTCAGCACTTGCACCGTCTCATCTATTATCTCATTTTTCATTGGTCCGGGCTCTGCGAGGTACATCCCGTTACGGTCACTTTGCAAAGCAGGAGAGGAGGGAAACCCCGTCCCGTTTGCTCAGAGCACGGGGGCCAAGGCGGAGCGGGACCTGGACTCCTCCCTTCCTTACGAGCGAGGGGGTGGACTCCGGGGCGGGAGTGGCCTGGAAATCTCACGATGCGTCACGATGTGGCTTCCAGGTTCGGGGACCACGATCCCCGTGTGGCCCAGAGCTGGGTCAGGGCGAGAGGGTGAATCCTCTCTGAGGATTCTGGGAGGACGCCTGCCAGCAGGGGCGAAGGAGCCTGATCCTCCCACCTGCAGCTCCTTCACTGGCAACCTTCGCCCTGCGAGGAGGGCATGTCGGGAAAGGCTGGCAGGGTCTGCAGGACGAGAGGGGGGAGAGGGGGAAGGGACAGGACTTAGTAGCACGTCTGAGCCAGGAGCGGAGGGGAGAGCCGTGGGCAGGAGTCAGGCCGGCCTGAGAGACCCCCACAGTCAAGGGCGTTACAGGGGCCAGTGTCCTGCCAGGCTGGCTAGCCCCTCGGTCTCACTGACCACACCCCCGGGGTGTCCAGGCCCTGCCTTGTGCCTCTGGACACGAGCTAAGCCTCCAACTTGGGGAGATGCCACAGGACGCCAAAGGAGCGGGCTGGGGTGAGTGAGGGGTACCGCTCTGAGGCGAGAAGAGCCAGGGCAGCCGGCCAGGGACGTGCCATGGGGTTTGGGACGCAGAGGGGTTCTGAGTCCTGGCTGCTCCCCTGCCCAGACCCCGAGACCTTAGCACTCTGCCCGGCCTCCTGGCCTCCGCCGGCCTCGTGGAAACCCGTGATGCCCGCTGCACGGGTTTTGAGGAAAATTCAGTAAGATGAGAGCGCGGGGACGGGAACGGGCCCTAAGGAATGTGAGAAAGTTTTCTCTGTGAAATCAAATGCTCTGCTCTCGCTCAGGGACACGGGGAAGAAGATCCTGGTAGGAACTGGAAGGAGCCTGGGTCCCTGCCAAGGCTGGTGATCGCCCTAGAAAACCACCACCGCCGCCTCCGGGCACAGGGCAGGCCGCAGGGGCGGGCACGCCCGGAGCCTCGGCGGCAGCGGGAGGCAGCCCGGCCCTCCAGCCCTGCCAGGCTCATTACTGCTCTCGAGGTTTCAGAGTTTGTTCACGTCGTTAAAGCCTCCATCCCGAGCAGGGAGCAGCAGGCACCGTCGTTACAGATGTCTGCGAGAGATGGATTTGGCTGGTAGTGCGCGGGGCAGCGTCCTGGGTGCGGGCGGGCAGGATTCGCGGGCACGGTAATGGCTCGCCATATGCTGGCGCCTGCCATCGATCACTCAGCAATTAGGTTAATGTTGGTTAAAGGGCCCCGCTTAGTCCTGCGATGGGCACCCCGCAGGGCTACGGAGGGCCGGGGGAGCCACCCCAAGACGTTTTCCGGGCAGCGGGGTGCAGGTGGAGGCCGCAGCCGAGCCGGTGCTGGGACCGGGGTTCTGTGTGACGGGCACCCAGCTCTGGGCCTCAGACCACCTCCCTCCTGCCTGCTGCGTCTGTGAACTCAGCCACAGCTGGGTGGGTGTTAGATGCATGTGCACACACACACACACACACACACACACACACCCCAGGTGCACAGTGCTGGGCTGAAAAGCATCGCCCATGCCCATGTAAGGGAGGTGGTCAGGGGTGGGTGTGAGGGCACTGGCAGGGGGCCAGGAGTTCCGCTGTTGACGAGCTAGGACCATAGTCGGCAAACTGCGGCTCACGAGCCACATGCAGCTCTTTGGCCCCTGGAGTATGGCTCTTCCACAAAAGACCACGGCCTGGGCGAGTCTGTTTTGAAGAAGTGGCGTTAGAAGAAGTCGGAGTTTAAAACATGTGGCTCTCCAAAGAAATGTCAATCGTTGTGCTGTGGCTATGTGGCTCTGTGGACTAACGCGTTTGCCGACCCCTGAGCTGGGAGACTTGGGGCAAGAAGCTTTGCTCTCCGCTCCTCAGGTGTCTCATCTGGAGAATGGGCATGTAGACCTGGGTGACCCCTACCGTCACGTCTGTGGTTCCTTGGGATGGCAGAAGGCGTAACGTGTGTGTCCCACGGGGCCGGTTCGCCCCACTGTTACAAAGCTCGTCGGTGGCACTGACATGTCTCGGGGGATCCCTGCCAACCAGGAAGGAGGAGGCAAGCCTTCGAACGCTGGGGCTGAGTAGCCATTGGCCAGTGACTTAGTCCAGCTCTTCACTTTGTCAGGAGAAAACACGGCCTCATGTTGTCCCCTGATGGCGCGTAGGGAGCTAGCTAGAGCCACCAGGGGCGCCGGGAGGAGGCAGGGAAGGCAGGTGGCCTCCAGAAATCAAACCGCAGGAGCTGGGCCCAGTGGTAAGGCCCGGAGGAGGAAGTGGTGCCCACACTGTGGCCTGTGGCCATGGACGGCCAGGAAGGCAGGGGCACGGGTGGCTAGCCAGGTCTCGCCTCCCCCACCCCTCTTCCCACAGCAACCTCAGCTCCACCCCCGCATTGCTGCCACGCCCCCCCTGTCCCCCTGTCCCCTTCCCCACAGACACACAGGTCCTCCCATTAGTCCTAGAGGCCAAAGGGGGTGAGCTTTGGAGCCGGCTGGTGTGGATTTGAACAGGGCGCTGCGGCTTGCCAGAGCTGTGGCTACCGTGAGTCACCACCGGGCATCTCAGAGCCTGGGTTATTGTCTGTAAAAGGAGCTTATCCCGGCAGGAGAGCCTGAGGACATGGGATCCTGTCCCCCCCCTCCCCCCCCCAGGCCTGCCACGGTCACAGCCCAGGCGGAGGGGGAGCTCCCGTTACTGTTAAGATGCAGAACCTGCTTCGGCCTGGCCCACGTTCTTCATGATGACCCTTCCCGCTCCCGACAGCCGCCCTTCCTTTCTCCTGAGCTGCCCCATCCCTGAGCCCAGAGGATAACTACCTGCCACAGATACGCTTCAGTGGGGGAGCACTGGGCCCCAGTTCGAGGGCGCTGAGTCCGTCTGCGACGTAGCCTGATTCCTCCGGCCTCTCGGCTGTTTCTCAGACTTTCCGACCCAGAGCCTGTCCCACAGCCCACCGGCTCTCTACCCGCTCCCTGGCGCCAGAGGAACCTCATTCCACCCGTGGGAGAGGGTCAGCTGCAGCGGCCCAGCTCCGGGCTCTCCCTCCCCAGCCCTTGGACGCCCCCTCCCCCCCCCCCCGGCATCACCCCTTTCTAGGAGGGGCACTCAGAGCCGACTGCAGCCATCCAGCCTTGAACACCTGGACAGTGTCCCCCTCCATCCATCCCCTTTCTCCCAGGTGTTTGACATGTAAGGGGTATCTTTTGGGACATGAACCCTGAGCAAAAAAGAAAAGAAAAGAAAAGAAAGCTATACTAGAAAAGGCAGAGTGCCCAGAGCCGCTGGCCCATGGTTACAAGCCGGTCTGGGCTTTGTCTCCTAGACAGGCCCTGGGGTGGCCCAGGGAGGAACAGATATGCCCGTGACCTTCACATAGTCTCACGTTTCCTCTCGCCATGACTTCACGCCTGCCCCAGTTCCTTCCTCTGTGTCTTCTGGAGAACCGCTTTGGCACAGATTGTCCGATGGGGGGAGGGAGTGCACGAGGGACAAGAAAGCCCTGATGAGAAGAGAGGGGAGGAGACATACCTGCTCCCTTGTCTTCTCTGCCTCCGGAGCCCCCGAGAGCCCAGCGCGTGGTCTGCAGGGGGGAGGAGGGGGGCGGCCCCACACAGCAGCAGGCGCTAGAGCCCAGGAGGCAGCAGGTTGAGCGTGGTCACTCCACGCAGGTCGCAGCACAGAGGTCACCACACACAGCGCCATAAAGTGGGCTCCTCCGATGCCCTGCTCGTGGGGCGTGAGCAGACAGCTACGTGGAGAATGCGAGCTGACCATCACTAGCGTCTTCACTCGGGGTTCTCATGAGCGTCTTCATTTGTAGCGAAGGGAACGGGAGAGGGGCCTTCCCTGCGATTCCGTTCTCGCTTGTTGAATCTAATATGCTAAGCGTAGCCAGACAGTTATTGCATGTTAAGTAAATATTCGCCAGGAATGAAGTGCTTATTTGGGATTAACTGTGATGAAGGAAATGGAGATCAGCGCCCGGCGTGTGAGCGCGCGTGTGGTGTGTTTGTCTAATGCAGGTTTTATTGCGTCGGAATGAAATCTCCGTGTAGTTACCTTCCTTCCCAGAGAAGCCGGGGAGATAAGCATCGGTGGGTTAAGCTCGGCTCTCCCCCACTGCGCCAGTATAATGCGGGGGATTAGTGTGGGGGGAGGGGGTGTCTTTTGCGGACTCCCCACGAAGCAAACCTACCTGGGGTGCCCAGCTGCTCTGAACTCTTTTTAAAAATATATATTTTATTGATTTTTATGGAGAGGGGTAGAGAGTTAGAAACATCGATGAGAGAGAAACATGGATCAGCTGCCTCCTGCACACCCCCTACTGGGGATGTGCCCTTGACCGGAATCGAACCTGGGACCTTTCAGTCCACAGGCTGACGCTCTACCACTGAGCCAAACCGGTTTCGGCTGCTCTGAACTCTTAACGTGAGGTTGGGAGGAAAGGAAAATGGTTGCCTCTGACCCCAGGTTCCTTTTTGCTCAGCCTGGTGGGGCCCTTTCCCAGGCACCCCACATCTACCATTCCAGGCAAGAGCTCTCCCCAAAACCCCAACGTCTTCAATCCCACCATTTCTAATCTGTGGCCAAGGCAGCCCGTCTCTGGTGGTGCTTGTGGTGACTTATCTCGGGCTCCAGGGAAGGCATCACAAGGGGCTATCGATCTGCACTTCATGAGAGAGAATGTGCATCCCTCTCCTCTCCAGCTCTGTCTCCTGTTAACGGGAGGCCTGGCTTCCAACCTCAGGGCTGGGTCCCTGCCCCCCCCCGCAGCGGCTTCTCGCGCTCAGCCCCTGATTAAGTGGGAGTCCGCTGCCCGCGCTGTCCTAATGAACTCATCTGCCTCCCAGCCCTTCGCCGGCCGCCGCAGGATTCCGCTCCTCCCGCTGTGCTCCAGCTCCTGTTCCCGGCTCTCCCTATCTCCCCGGATGATCTCTCCTCTTTTGAAAACTCACAGCAGGAAGCAGACCACTTTGAATCCGTTTGGCAAATAGGCCCTCCCTCCCTCCTTCTATTAGGGAGAGTGGCAGTGTCACATGGGAAAGAACACTCCATTGGGCAGAACCTGTCTGTGGGGCGTTCGGTCTATTTCACACGTAGCGGGCAGCCACCCAGGGGTAGGCACTGCCCTAGGCCAGCCATGGGCAAACTACGGCCTGTGGGCCGGATGGGGCCCGTTCTGCTGTGCTATCCGGCCCGCGGAGCCGAAAGAGGGGAGGGTTCTCTTGCTCTCCCCTCCGCTCCTTCACCAGCAGCCCAAGATGAGAGTGCCAGCATGGTCAGGTTGCTTTTGTTCCGGCCCTCCGGTCCAGTTTAAGAACCCATTGTGGCTCTCGAGTCAAAAAGTTTGCCCACCCCTGCCCTAGGCACTGGGTACCACATGCTTGCTCAGGGAATGGGGCATTTTGGAGGCGCGTGGGGCTTTAGAGATTATTTCATCCAGCCCCCCCCCCCCCCCCCCCCCCCCACTGCACAGATGAGAGACTAAAGCCCAGAGAGGGAAAGCCTTTTCCTCAAGGTCACACAGCTCAGACCGGAGCGAGCTGAGCCTTGGTTTGCTGGGCGCAGTTGGGAGGCTGTGAGGAGCCGCTCACTGTGACAGCGAGCAGCAGGGGCTGGGACGCCAGCCCTGGCCCGGCTTCTCACCGGAAGGTGCGCTTGCTTCCCAGGATCGTCTGTGAGATGGGCCACGCCCTGGTGGGGACCACGTCTGGGCCCGTGCGCCTGTGCATTGGCGAGTGCAAACCGGAGTTCATGACCAAGTCCCATCAGCAGTACACCTTTGTGGTGAGTATGGGGTTTGGGGCAGGGCGGCGGCCTCTCAGCGGGGCACACTTCCTTCCGCGCACCTCCTCCCAAGGCAGCCCCGCCGCCAAGAGACCAGGAAAGGGAACGTCCGGCCTGGCTTTGCGAGCCTGTCTTTCCGGGCGGGATGGGTGTGTGGCTAAGGAGTCTGTGAAGACAGGAGTCCCCCAGAGCCAGAGGTCGGAGTTCTAAACGTGGCCAAAGCGGGCCTTTCTTAGGATTCAGACCTTAGAAAGCACTTCCCAGGCTTTTCCCGCCGATGTAGCACCTTCACGCCTAATCCAGCCCAATGAGGCCGGAGCGCCTGGAGGACCCAATTAAAAGGGTCTAGAGAAGCAGTGGGCAAACTACGGCCCTCAGGCCGGATCCAGCCCGTTTGGCTGTTCTATCTGGCCCGCGGAGCCGAAAGAGCGGAGGGTTCTCTTGCTCTCCCCTCTGCTCCTTCACCAGCAGCCCAAGATGAGAGTGCCAGCATGGTCAGGTTGCTTTTGTTCCGGCCCTCCAGTCCAGTTTAAGAACTCACTGTGGCCCTCGAGTCAAAAAGTTTGCCCACCCCTGGTCTAGATTGACCGCCAGCTTTGTTTTCTGCCGAGGATATTGAAAGTAGGAATTTAGCTGGGGCCCTTGAAATCCTGCAGGGCCGTGTGGTGTACACAGGAGTGGGGTGTACAAGCGAGCTGCTCTGTGTGCTGGTGTGGTTACACTCAAGTTAAACACACATTCACACCTGAAATCATCTATCGGTGCTCAGGCAACAGGTCAGAAAACCACAAAGGCCTCCTTTGAGGTGCCTACTGTTGTGGGGTCGAACCCTGGAGTCAAAAATAAGACCACCGGAGGCTGCTGATTGATTTAAAAAAAAAAAGCAGACAAGGATTTATTGAACTGGCCAGGACAGCCGTGAGCACCACACGCAGGTGGAGTCCACACGACCGCACCTTTCCAGGTGTAGGCAGTCCTTTTAAAGGTCTAAACCACAAAAATTTCCCTTTGTTCTAAATTCTAAAGTCTGGGAATAGCCCGCATGGTCGTTCTCAGCCACATCCTGCTGGACATTGGAATGTGGCCCTATCTTGCGAAAGCAGAGAGTACAAAAGCAGAGCTGAGCGGTTAATCTCTAAAGGTTATCTACAGTTTCTACTCCTGGAGATACTGAGTCAGTGGGAATCCATCTCCTGTGGTCCTGGTCCACAAGGCACAGGAAAATTGCCTTAACCTCCAGGTCTCAATCTGGAAGCTGAGGCAACTACCCTATTGTTTAAGCAAATAAGCGAGTACCGAAGCCAGAATAGCAGGGTTAAAATTCAAACAATAGTTTTTACCTAAGCATGGTTGCTACCATACTTCACCTGCTGGATCAATCATTTGCCTCTGGGGCCCTCAAGTCCCTTTTCTGACACTTACCTGCCTGGCTTCATTAAGAAATATCAGCACCAGCAGGTGGAGTCCAACTAGCCTTGCTGAGAGTTTTGAAAAATTCCTAAACCACAAAATGCTCTTCTCTGCAGCATTTTTTTTTTAATTGCTTGTTGCCGGTTCTCCTGTCTCTGCCTGCCTGCCTGGCACCTGCACCTTGTTCTTGTACTCTTGTCTCGGGCTGGAGAGAACCTCAACCTGTCTGCCTCCAGCCACCCCACCCTCTACGCAGTCAGACAGGGTCTTCTGTGAGAGGCAAATGCAGAGAGAACTGCGGAAGGCCAGAGCGGGGAGGGGTGGAATGCCAGAGTAGAGAGGCTTTGGCCCACCCTCCGCCCCACAGAGGGGCAAATAAAGACACAGGGTGGTCCAGAGCCTTGCTGCAGGGCTCACTGCTAGCGAGTGCCTAATGGGGACCAGTCCACGTCTGCGTAGTTGCTCAGTTAAATGCACTTTCCGCTCCGCTCCGCTGCCCTCTGCCGAGGCAGAAGCAAATCCTTTCTGAATCAGGTCGGCTGCCGAGTGACATTTCTTCTAAGCTCCGGGCTTAATTTTACAACTTAATGAGCTTACTAAAAAGCCCCAGCCAACCATGGGCCATCCATCCTCCTGGCGCAGGACGGGGAAGCCATGTCTAGCCTTCCCTTACAGCCCTCTGCGCCGGGGACGCCGCCGTGTCCTTCACATGCTTAGGGAGGTGTGGACGGATGTGCGTGGCCCTTTAATGAAGGACTCCAGCCTCGGAGTGGCCCGATCCCGGCAGAGATGTTTTCATTCAGCCCGATCGATTTTGTGCCAAAAAAATCAGTACAGGTTCGAGACAGAGAAGCATTTTCAAATTGGCTCTCAATTTGTAAACTAATTGATAGATTAGTCAGTGTCACCTCTGCCTTCCCATCAATGTTATGGGCACGAGACTCCCTGGGGAGGTAATCAATTTCAAAAGCGTGGCCTTTCTGTCTTCCCTGGACATGCCCGGAGCCTCTTAGGAAAGGTCTCAGCCCCAGGGTGGGCGGAGAGGGTGTGTGGGATTCAAAAGGGTGGGGATAGTACCTCCACTCTGAGCATGGACGCGGTCTCTCCTTCTGTCCTCAAGTCTGCCCTGTGTCCGTCCCTTTGCACAAAACCTGAACTGTGACCATGTCTCTGCTTCCTCCCAAAGAACCCTTCCGTGCAGTCCCTCAACCCCATCCGCGGCCCAGAGTCCGGAGGCACCATGGTGACCATCACGGGCCGTTACCTTGGAGCTGGGAGCAGCGTGGCCGTGTACCTGGGCAACCAGACCTGCGAGTTCTATGGGTGAGATGGGCTCCAAGGAGCACTGGGAGACTGTCCTTGTGTGGCCTGTGCATGCTCACACATGTGCACACATGTCCGTGTGCATGCACGCACGCGCGCGCGCGCGCGCGCACACATACACACACACACACACGTCACTCTGCATATTCGTATATGTGCATGTATGTGTGCACATGTGTACACGTGTTCCTGTGCATGTTCTCAGATAGGCCTGCCTACCTCCATGCTGTGTGCTGCATCCTTGACCCAAACACCATTCTGGTCACATAGCACTAGTCCATTTACACCTCATGTATCACAGGGCTGGACACTTCTAAACATAATGAGGAGTGAGAGGCCCGAGCTAATGAGGAGAAAGGCCCCCAGGAGCCGCCCAGTCACCAGCAGGCCACACAGTCATTAGGTCGCCACGTGGTTACTTGAGAAACATGGACGCTGCATGGCCTCAGCCCTCAGCAAGCCAGACTCACCCTCTGGGCATCTCTTAGGCCTAAAAAAAGTGAACACCTACTATTTGTCAAATACATTGTATGGGGGTGTAGAGGATCCTGAGAGAATTCTTAAAGGATCCATGCATGATAACCCCGCTTGCCCAGTGTTGGGTAATCTCCTCCTTGAACCATAAACTTGCCTATGGGCAAGAACTGCGTGTTCACTTTTTTGCATAATAGGTGCTCAATGAATATTTATTTATTGATGTATTTGTTTATTTGTTTTTAAATATTTTTATTGATTTCGGAGAGGAAGGAAGAAGGAGAGAGAGAGATAGCAACATCCGTGATGAGAGAGAATCATTGATCGGCTGCCTCCTGCCTGCTCCATCTTGGGGATCGAGCCTGCAACCTGGGCATGTGCCCTGACCGGGAATCGAACCATGACCTCCTGGTTTATACGTCGACACTCAACCACCTAGCCATGCTGGCTGGGCTCAGTGAATATTTATTAACTGACTGACTGACTAGATTCTAAGCATCAGTTAAAGAGTAATTTTCTAGAAAAATCCAGAAAAGAGAATGACAGTGTCCCTGGTGCAGAGGGCCATAAGGGAATGCAAGACAAGCCCAGCCCCTCCCTCACATTATCTAATCCCCTTCTCCAGCTGTTCCCTCCTACTCCAACCAGAGTTGGATCTCAGGGAAAGAGGATTTTGACAAGGGAGGTGTCCGTGTTATACATACCCAGGACCAAGGACATGTCCTGGCCACACCCTCGGACTGAGGCAAGCAGAGGGCACCCCTGTTGCCCTGACTTTCTTCACGACCCTCCTGCTGTTTCCCTGTCAGGCGGTCAATGAATGAGATCGTGTGCGTCTCGCCCCCATCGTCCAACGGACAGAGCTGTGTTCCTGTCTTCGTGAGTGTGGACCGGGCCCGGGTGAACAACAGCCTGAAGTTTGAGTACATAGGGGACCCCCAGGTGCAGAGCATCGAGCCAGAGTGGAGCATCGCCAGGTGAGGCACGGCGCAGAGGGAGGAATGCACCACGTGGCATCAGCCCCTCAGCCCACGCATGGCTTGTGAGAGGACCCCGGGGGGGAGGTGGTGGCAATTTGAACTTTTGCCTAACCTGGCCTCTGCTTGTTCCCAGTGGCCACACACCCCTGACCATCACAGGCTCCAACCTGGACGTCATTCAGGAGCCAAGGATCCGAGTCAAGTTTAACGGCAAAGAATCTGTCAATGTGAGTAACCACGGGTCCGCCTGGCCCTCAGCAAACACCATGCGTGTCAGTGTTTCGTAATGTGATGAGCTCTGTGCTGGGCACTGGAGCGTCTAAACCAGCCCTGGGCAAACTATGGCCCGCGGGCCAGATCTGGCCCATTCGGCTGTTCTATCCGGCCCACAGAGCCGAAAGAGCGGAGGGTTCTCTTGCTCTCCCCTCTGCTTCTTCACCAGCAGCCCAAGATGAGAGTGCCAGCATGGTCAGGTTGCTTTTGTTCCGGTCCTCCAGTCCAGTTTAAGAACCCATTGTGGCCCTCGAGTCAAAAAGTTTGCCCACCCCTGGTCTAAATATATGTAGGTGGCTCAAGACTGAGCCTGGGATCATGTCCCCAAACGCCTGAGCCATAGTCATTTCTTGTCAGAAGGTGATATCATGAGTGTGTCCACATAGTGCCTTCGGAACTTAAGATGCAGCACAAAAGGACTCCTGCTTTCTGACATGCTCATTCTGAGGTCTGGTAAGCTGCAGTCTTATGAGAGGGGGAGAAATTCTGACTCCAGATTCAGGTACTTCTGGCACTGCCATTGATCAGCTGAACAACCAAGACCAAGTGATCTAACCTCTCTGATCCTCTACCCCCCGTCAAGTCATATGGTGATAAGACTCGCATGCAGATTGGTCCCCTGCAGCCATTGGCCCTCAGGGAGATTGGCACTGGACACCTGTTAGGCGCGGCATACGAATAATCCCATCCCGGTCGCTAAGACGATCAGGTTGAACATTTTACTTTGCTCCTCTGAGCAGAGCCACGTAATTCGATTTCTCGCATTATGGATTTTTGTGATTTTTTAGAGAAGTTTCCTATCACAAGGGCAGCGTGTCTGATATGTGATAAATATTTTAGTTTGTTCGAGTGGCTCTTCCTGGCCAATATTTTCTGAAACGTTATTGTATTTATAATTATAGTCCAGGAGATGCCGGCACTGTGAATTATGGCCATGATTTTTCAAATGAATTGCTACCATTACTGCTTCGACCTTCGGGGGATTGACGAGGCTGAGATGCAGATGGGGAGGATGGCGCCATGTCTGCCTTCATCTCTGACACATTCCCGGAGCGCTTGGGGCTCCTGGAGGAGACAGAAATGCACTAAATAAAGGGATGCCAGAAGGCTAGACCTGGAGGCTCTCGGGGACCTCTGGGGCCACCCCCTCATTGTACAACTGAGGAAACTGAGGCCAGGAAGGAATAATGGCTTTCCCCCAGCCATGCAGATGACTAGTGGTAGGACCAGGCTAGATTCCAAATATCTGGACTCATTTTTTAAAATATAGTTTTTATTTATTTCAGACAGGAAAGGAGAGGAAGAGAGAGAGAGAGGGAGAGAGAGAGAGAGAAACATCAATGATGAGAGAGAATCATTGATCAGCTACTTCCTGCACACAACCCCACTGGGGATGAAGCCGGAAGTCAGGGCATGTGCCCTGACCGGGAATCGAACCCTGGTCTTCTGGTTCATAGGTCGATGCTCAACCACTGAACTTTATAACCAGATCACATGAGATGCTCCTGGACTTGGCATTCCCTCATGCCAGGTGTGGGGACACTTTGTGCCACCTGGTGTAGAAACACACACCAGGATCCCAGCTTTGGGGGCTCGAGGAGCACGTGGTTCCTATAACAGGCGTGGAGTGTGGCCCCTGGGTAAAGAATCTGTGCCCCAACTCCACTTCCTGTCTGAGACCGCTGCCCCCAGGCGCTCACAGACCACCTCCATCTGTCCAGCTCCGAGGCCAACGTGGAAGGGAGGAGCGTGCGGGGTAGGAGTGGGAAGGGCGGGTTCACACTCAGGAAAAACAGAGCTCCCCCCAAATCAGTTGCATTTTTAACATTTAGATTTTTATTATTCAGGGATGACAAGGCCAACGGATCAGGAGATGATTGCCATTGCGTAGTTTATTAATACTTCCAGATCCCGCCCTGGCCGGTTTGGTTCAGTGGATAGAGAGTCAGCCTGTGGACTGAAGGGCCCCGGGTTCGATTCAGACAAGGACATGTACCTCGGTTGCAGGCTCAGTTCCCAGCCTTGGTCATGTGCGTGCAGGAGGCAACCTATCCATGTGTCTCCTCACATCAATGTTTCTCTCTGTGTCTCTCCCCTCCCCTTCCCCTCTCTCTGAAAATCAATGGAAAGATATCTTCAGGTGAGGATTATCAAACAACAAACAAAATACAGATCCCAAGGAAAGGGGGGCATACCATAGGGGGTCGAGGGTGGGGAGAGGAAGCCGCAGAGTAGGTTAGGAAGCAGAAGGAGAAAAAGAAGACCGGGGTGAGAGCCTTTATTGCGGTTTCCACAGGAAGGAAGTAGCACGTTGAGGCGGGCAGGTTTAGGGCCAGTCTGGGTCATTTCAAGGGGCTGTGGGGCAGAGGGGCCCAGCCCTGGCAGAGTTAGGGAAGGTGATATCTGCCCACAGCGTGAAAGCAGGTGGGTGGGGTGTGGGCTCTGATGGGCTGTCTGCGTTAGAAAGCCGTTCCAGCAGGCAGCACACTGTTGATGGCCCCTGGGGACCGGCGAGGCTGAGGAGGGGCAGTCCCTCCAGAGTCGGCGAGGCCCCAGATGTGAATGCATCGGACACAGACAGTAAAAAGCGCGGTTCGCGTGGCACAGAGGGAATTTGGGAGAAGGAGAGGGGGGCATGTGCCTGACAAGGTCGGCCTCCGAGGCTGACAGATGCCCAGGCCCGGGGAAGCCACTGAAGAGAAGCCTGCGTGGGGCCCTCTGGGTGGGCAGGCGGGCAGCGGGCAGCCCATGGACGCTGCCCCGGGCCCTCTGCTCAGGCTGGTGGCAGAGAAGCCCTTGGCCCCGCAGCCCAGCCCAGGCCCCCTGGCAGCCGAGCCGTCTGGGGCCTCTCCTTGCCTCCGGGCCCTGAGGCAGCCCCCAGTGAGGAGGGAGAAGGGCCAAAGCCGAGGCCGCAAAAACCCCAAGGAATGTTTGGCAAACAAAATGCCGATGCAGCACGGGGCAGGAAGCACACAGAGGCCGCTTGTTCCCGGAGGAGCCCCGTCGGGGGCGCCGGGAGGAGCAGGGAAGAAGGTGGGGTGGGGAGGGAAGGGAGAGAGGCACCCTGGCTGCGTGTCTGCCCGCAAAGCCCGGGGTTGCAAGTCTCCGTGGCTCAACTCTCCCCTTTAGATTGCGCCCCCATTTTCCTCCAGCCAGAGTGTCCCCCGCTGGAACGGGAAGGGGACTGTGGGCTCCTAGGGGCTGCTGAGGTGGGAGCTGAAAAGGGTGGGAATGGGGCCTGACCTCCACGATGGCCGGGAGCCCTCCCCGCCGTGAGCTGTTGCTTGAAGCGCAAATGGCCGCCGGGAGCAGAGGGTTAAGGCTCGGCCTCGGAGCTCTGACCTCAGCTCGGTGCCAGTGGCAGCCTTCTTTGCAGTTTCCCACACGGCCCTGTTTTCTGAGCATGAAGTCCATGTGTGTGTGTGTGTGTTGGCCAGACACGCATGTGCGGACCTGCCAGGACAGTGTGTGCTTGAGCGGGCCGAGTTCTCACGGATGCCCTTGGCTGTTGCAGGGACACCGTGGCTCCCAAAACCCAAACTGAGCTGGGAGCTAGGAGTCCAGGTTTCTCCCCGAGCCCCACGTGGGTCCTGTAGTGGTTCCTTCATTCCAGCTGCGGCCTCGGGCAGCCCCAGTGCCAGCCCAGAGGAGAGCAGGACACACCTCATGCTAAGGAGGGGTCAGCCCAGCGAGGATCTTATGTGGGAGACCAGAGTCCACCAGTAAAGAATGGACATTGTCCGAAACTGGTTTGGCTCAGTGGATAGAGCATCAGCCTGCGGACTGAAAGGTCCCCGGTTTGATTCCTGCCAAGGGCATGTACCTTGGTTGCGGGCACATCCCCAGTAGGGGGTGTGCAAGAGGCAGCTGATGGATGATTCTCTCTCATCGATGTTTCTAACTCTCTATCCCTCTCTCTTCCTCTCTGTAAAAAATCAATAAAATATATTTTTTTAAAAGAAAGAAAGAAAGAAAGGAAGAAAGGAAGGAAGGAAGGAAGGAAGGAGGGAGGGAGGGAGGGAGGGAGGGAGGGAGGAAGGAAGGAAGGAAGGAAGGAAGGAAGGAAGGATGGAAGGACATTGTGAACTCGGTGCCAACACCAAGGTTACATCCCCCCGAAGTTAGAGGACTTGGTTGGAAAAGAAAGAGATTCTACATAGAGCATTTAAAGAGCTGGAGACTCCTTTTCATGAACCAATGTAGTCAGTAAACATTAACTGAACACGTACTATGTGCTGGCAAAGTGCTTATCTCACACTACGTGCTGCCCTCCCCCCCCCCAGCTCCCCTCCATACTCACACTCCCATCCAGCACTGCATCCCACGTTTTCCTCACACTTGTATGCTCTCTCATCCTGGGCTTTTGCAGCAATTTGTTCCCTTCCCCCCACCCCTCTCCTTGTCTAGGAAAGTCCCGCTCATTCTTCAGATTAAATTTCATTCATTTTTTCCCCCAGGGGGAGCTTCCGTGAGCCATTGTCACTCACACACATGCTCATGGCCACACAGGGGCAGTTGCCTGTACCTGGTACCACCCCCCCCCAGGACCTTCCTCATATCCATTCGTGCCCCTCCTGTGTTCCCAGTCCTCTGCCAGGACTCTAGCAGAGTGCTAGAATCGCTAGTCTCCCCTTGTAAACTGTGACTGTTCACCAGGTAGCCCCAACTCCTGGCACAGCTCCTGCCACAAGGGAGGCACTCAAGCAATATTGATGAATGAATGAATGAATGAATGAATGAGGTTAAAATGCATCACCCCCAAATTAGTTTCACAGCCCTTTTCCTCGAGGGGTTCACTAGCTAATGAAGACAAGCAGTAGCCTAATACCCCGTTTCCCCGAAAATAAGACAGTGTCTTGTATTAATTTTTGCCCCCAAAGATGCGCTAGGTCTTATCTTCAGGGGATGCGTTATGTTTCCATGAAGTAGGGTTTATTTTCAGAGGATGTCTTATTTTCGGGGAAACACGGGTAGTAATGCCCAGAGCAGGCAGCGGGTGGGTGGGCGGGGGCCCACAGACCCCCCGGCCGCTCGCCAGGCATGTGAACGCTGCTCTCCGGGCCCCGTAGGTGTGTAAGGTCGTGAACAACACCACCCTCACCTGCCTGGCGCCCTCGCTGACCACGGATTACCGGCCCGGCCCGGAAACCGCGGAGCGGCCAGACGAGTTTGGCTTCGTCTTCAACAACGTGCAGTCCTTGCTCGTCTACAACGACACCAAGTTCGTCTACTACCCCAACCCCACCTTCGAGCTGCTCAGCCCCACCGGAGTCTTGAATCAGAAGCCGGGATCCCCCATCATTCTGAAGGTAGGGACGTGGGGAGGCCGGGGAGGGGGGACAGCATCCTCTCTTCTTGGCCTTTTTCGTTCTCTCTTCTACGCGGGACGGGCTCCCGAAGCTGGCCTCTTCCTGTGAAGGGGGCTTGTGTGTGGGCATTGGCCTAGCGGGCGATACTCAGGGAGGGGCCGTGTGGCTTTACGGTGGTGAGTATGCGGAGCACGGGATGTATTCTTGTGTTACTGGCTATTACCCTGTTCTTTTTTTAAAAATATATATATATTTTATTGATTTTTTTTTTTACAGAGAGGAAGAGAGAGGGATAGAGAGTTAGAAACATCGATGAGAGAGAAGCATCGATCAGCTGCCTCCTGCACAACCCTCACTGGGGATGTGCCGGCAACCAAGGTACATGCCCTTGACCGGAATCGAACCCGGGACCTTCCAGTCCCCAGGCCGACGCTCTATCCACTGAGCCACACTGGTTTCGGCTATCCTATTCGTTTCCATACGAACACCTGTCAGCCCACCTCTGCCCTACCCCGCATCTTGCACCTGGGATTCCCGAGAAACACTTTAGATATCGCTGCTCCTTCTGGTGAGCTTTGGGGCCCGGAAGGGCTGCCGTGAAGTTGAGAGTCGCCACTGTCTTTCTTGGCCGCTGTTGTGGCCACTGTGACCTGCACACATATTTCAGGAGGTCGCGTCCCTGGGACAAGTGGTTTGCTAGTCCCCCACTCCCACTGATACCCGAAGTGTATTTCTCACTTGTGTAGTGTTCTGTCTTTCCTACTCTCTTTTTCCTCCTTTCTCTCCTCAGTCTGATTTCTCTCTGAATTGTGGCTTTCTCTCTGAATTCCTCTCCCAAAACTTACCCTGGAGTCACCCACTGGTCTTTGCACCGCTGCCCTTCCCTCCTTAATCCTTCGCCTTCACCTTTTGTTTTGAAAAAGGCAACTAAGTTCTGAGCGCCTGTGTCAGTTCTCCCTATTACGCTGACTGTTACCTACAGGGCAAGAACCTCTGTCCTCCCGCCTCTGGAGGCGCCAAACTCAACTACACGGTGCTGATCGGGGAGACCCCGTGCGCCGTCACCGTGTCTGAGACACAGCTCCTCTGCGAGCCCCCCAACCTCACGGGGCAGCACAAGGTCATGGTGAGTGATCCCTCTTCTTCCTATCATGGCCTCCCCTCTGCACCGTGCACATGTGATCGACCGGTCATAACAAAGGTTCTCTCTTCCTCCTAGTCCAGTGGTCGGCAAACTGCGGCTCAGGGGCCACATGCGGCTCTTTGACCCCTTGAGTGTGGCTCTTCCACAAAATACCATGGCCTGGGCGAGTGTCTGTTTTGAAGACGTGGCGTTAGAAGTTGAAGTTTAAAAAATTTGGCTCTGAAAAGAAATTTCAACCGTTGTACTGTTGATATTTGGCTCTGTGGACGAAGGAGTTTGCCGACCACTGTCCTAGTCCATATCCCTCTCCACATCATGCATTAGAACGGGAAATGGCTAGTAGCTGAGAACACAAGAACGGGGATCGGCGCGGGGGAGGGGGGGAACCTAGATAATCAGCAGGATGTTGTTTTGAATACGGACTGCACGGGGCGGTTGTGGCCTCTCGCGTCCTTTCTGGAACGGTGCGGGCCCGGTGGCATGCCAGGGGCTCTACAGCGTCTGTGTGTGTGTGTGCAATGCGCAGGTTCACGTGGGCGGGATGGTGTTCTCTCCCGGCTCGGTGAGTGTCGTCTCGGACAGCTTGCTGACCCTGCCAGCCATCGTCAGCATCGCGGCGGGCGGCAGCCTCCTCCTCATCATCGTCATCATCGTCCTCATCGCCTACAAGCGCAAGTCCCGGGAAAACGACCTCACGCTGAAGAGGCTCCAGATGCAGATGGACAACCTGGAGTCCCGTGTGGCCCTGGAGTGTAAGGAAGGTATGTTGGAGGCACTGGGGCGCAGCGTGGACCCCTCTGTCTTTAGGGAACTCACTACCTCCCCCCTTACCAACAGCCCTCATCTTTACTTCCACCCTCCCACCCCAGCCATTGTGCTCCGCTTTGACCTCCGTTTCCTGGGCCCTCGGGCCCAGAGAAGTCATCCTAGTGCCCACGTGAGGGTGGGCCTAGTGCCCACAGCCTGATCGCACTGTTCTGTCCCCTGTGCCCTGATGCGGGCCTCGGTCTGGCTGCCTTCATTTCCCTCACAGGGCCTCAGTCTCCCTCCATCAGGATCTCAGCCCCAGAGCCCCATGTGGGGGTGCCTGGCCCCCTTGGCGGAAGGCCCTGGGCACACAGAAGGGGCAGCGGCAGGCACGCCAGGAGCATCTCCCCTGCCTCCCACTCCAGGGTTTGTTTTTCCTCCGAGCCGCAGGCTGAGCGCTCTCGTTGCCGGTGTCCTTGGCCGTGGACGTGTGTGGGCGTGGAGAGTGTGTGTGTTTTTCCATCTCCGGTCTCCCACGCAGCCGCAGCCGCGAGGCGATGAATGTACCTGGCGTCCCCGGGGGCGGAGGACCCAGGGAGCGCTCTGGGTAAACATTTCCATTAGCAATCAAAACATTTCTTCTTTTGCTGCCACGCGTCGGGATCCGACACAAGCCCTCTCTCTGCTGGATGAGAGGGGAGAGCGGGGCTGAGCAAAGGTGGCCACGGGCTCCTCCCCGTGCCAGGGCTGGGGAGGGGGGAGAGGAGGGTACCAGGAGGCAGGCCTGCCACCAAGGGGGTGCTCCCCTGTCGGCTGAGGCCCTAATGGCCAGGGCGCCCCCAGGCCGGGTTGAGTTTGGTTCTCAGTTTCTCATGTATTTGAGCGTGTATGTGTCTATGTGTGTATGTTAACATACCTACAGCATAGACTTTCCCATTTTAACCCCCACTGTCTCTACACCCCACGGCTCTCTCCTCCTCCCATTCCGTGGCAGTAAGTACATTCACGTTGTGCAGCCACCCCCACCATCTGTCTCCAGAACTTTCTCTACCCAACTAAAACACTGTATTCGCTGAGCCATCACCCCCTCTGCTCAGCCCTTGGCAACTGCCATTCTATTTCCTATTTCATGAGATCGACAGTTCCTCTCGTAAGTGGAATCGTATGGTACTTGTCCCTTTGTCCCTGGCTTATTCCACTCAGCCTAATGTCTTCGTGGTCCGTCCATGTTGTAGCACGTGTCAAGCGTTACTCCTCTTTAAGGCTGAATAATATTCCCCTCGCTCTATAGACCACATGTCGCTTCTCCATTCCTCTTCCACATGTGGGTTATTTCCACCCCGATATTGTGAATGATGCTGCCGTGAACGTGAGCGTGCACGTATCTGTTCAAATCCCTGCCTTCGGTTCCTTTGGGTAGGTACCTGGGAGCAGAATTGCTGGGTCCCATGGTACTTCTATGTTTAATTTTTTAAGGAACTGCCTAATTGTGTTTGAAAGTGGCAGCACCCATTTGCATCCCCACCAGCAATATGTGACGGTTCCAGTATTTTCACATTTGTTATTTGCCATTTTTTTTTGTAATCGCCACACTATCTCATGGCGGTTTTGATTTTTATTGTCCCCCGAGCTTTTGCATCTTGGTTTATTCTCTGGCTTGAAAAGGGGGATCAAAGCTTCCTGTTTTGGCCACTCACCTGCTTTCAGCACCTGTGGCACCTGTATGTCAGGACACGGCTTTCTTTCTTTATCTTGTCATACGTACAAAGAAAATTCAAAGTTACAGATAAGCCCAGGAAAGGAAATAGCATAGAAATCACCCATATTCCCACCACCTATGAAAGGCAGCCTGGAGAGATTCCACCCCCCCCCCTGGAGATGTACCCCTATAACCTTGTCTGTACCCCCACGGCTCCTCCTTCTTCACAAACTTCTCCTCCCACCTTCCCCTTTCTGCTGGGGCTCCCGTCCTGAGCCTCCCCGTCTCTGCTGCCCTTCTGTAGCTTTTGCCGAACTCCAGACGGACATCATTGAGCTGACCAGCGACCTGGACCGCTCAGGAATCCCCTACCTGGACTACCGAACCTACGCCATGCGCGTCCTGTTCCCGGGCATCGAGGACCACCCTGTCCTCCGGGAGCTGGAGGTAACGCCCGCCTCCCTGGCCAGCCACACACCGTAGGGACGCCGCACTTGGGTGTCCCGGGACTGGCCGATGGGGCCCGGCCGTTCGGAGGAAAGTGAGGAGGGGAGATACAGCTGATAGGAGCAACACCCCAACAGGCACATTTTCCATCGAGGAGATCACAGCCAGGGGGGCGCACCCAGGCTCTGGGGTGACTCGAGGGCAAGGCTTGGTCTTTGTCGTTTTCAAATGCATAACGGAATTGATTCACTACAATTCTGCCTCCTTTTCCAATGGATTTAAGGTGGCTTAGGGAAAGACGTGGGATTCTGTGTGGTTAGTTGTTTGTTGGTTTGTCTTACCGAAGATGATAAGTCAGGAGAGAGATGAAGGGGAGACCAGTAAACAGAGCGGGCTTTGCGGGGTGTCTCCTATCATATCCTTGGGAGAATCAGATGGATGGCATCTGCACCCAGGGCCCTGCCTGGAGCCCAGCCCCCCGAACCCAGGAGAAGGTCAGAGTGAGCAGACTGCTGGTTTCAGAGACCCGCCATGCCTACATCCTCACGGGCGGGGTGAAGACCCTCAGGGGGAGCCGGGCCAGGGGGCCCCGAGCTGTCCTCTGAGGGGGTCCCCGCCCCGCCCACCCAGGTGCAGGGCAACGGGCAGCAGCACGTGGAGAAGGCGCTGAAGCTCTTCGCGCAGCTCATCAACAACAAGGTCTTCCTGCTGACCTTCATCCGCACGCTGGAGCTGCAGCGCAGCTTCTCCATGCGCGACCGCGGCAACGTGGCCTCGCTCATCATGACCGGCCTGCAGGGCCGCCTGGAGTACGCCACCGACGTGCTCAAGCAGCTGCTCTCCGACCTCATCGACAAGAACCTGGAGAACAAGAACCACCCCAAGCTGCTGCTCCGGAGGTGAGCTGAGGCCAGGCCGGGAGGGCGGCGGGGATGGCCAGGGACCCCGCCCGTGAGAGCAGGTCCCGTAGAGAGTACCAGAGGGCTCCCCCCGAGAAAGGCCTGTGTCCGCACATCCCACGGAACAGAAGGCATCTCCCAGGCACTGTGGGGTGTCTGCAGCCGCTAAACCTGATGGAGAAGCACAGGCCTTGGCTCGGATCTGGGCTTGAACTCCAGCTCCACCACCCACTGGCTGTGTCCACGTGGGCCAGTGGATGTGGCCTCTGCCGTCTAGTTTCCTCGGGATAAGATGGCACTGAGAGCACCTGTTGCACCATCTCTGTCCCTCCCGGTGTGTCTAGGCCTGTGCTGTCCAGCATGGTAGCCACATGTGACGATCCATTACCGTGAAACAAGATGGATCATTCAGCCCCTCCGTTACGCTAGCCCCGTGGTCGGCAATCCGCGGCTCGAGAGCCACATGCATGTCTTTGGCCCCTTGAGTGTGGCTCTTCCACAAAATACCACGTCCTGGGCGAGTCGATTTTGAAGAAGTGGTGTTAGAAGAAGTTTTAAATTTAAAACATTTGGCCCTCCAAAGAAATGTCAACTGTCGTACTGTTGCTATTTGGCTCTGTGGACTGATGAGTTTGCCGACCACTGGGCTAGCCGCATTCCACCAGGGTCACCACATACCGGCCACCCTTGGACAGAGCAGGAGAGCTTCTCCATCCAGCAGAAGGCCCTACTGGGCCGCAGCAGGCTGGAGCTTTGGTGTGGCTTGTGCCTCCCGGGCCCTGCCTCTGGGATCCGCATCACCAGCATCCACCACATGCCCCCTCCCCGGCTGCCAGTTCTCCTGGCAGAGGAGCGGGCAGGAGACCTTGGGGCCCATCTCTAGAGCGCGCCCTCTGGAGCTCGGGGAAGCAGAGCACAGCTCGGGAATGCACCAGGCCTAGGTCTCTGCCTTCCCTCCAGCCTCCTCTGAGCCCTGGCGGCAGCGGGTTCCAGGCCCCCGCGTGGGGTGAGAAGGGAGAAAGAATGGCTTTGTTATATGACGCCTGGGCCCCTGTCCTGCCAGTCTGAGCATTAGCAGCTCTCATTAAGAACCCTTGTCTTTAAATTAGAGCTAATCAGAGGCACAATGCGGGAGAGGGTGCTGGGAGGGGCCCGGGAGAGAGCTGCAGTTTCTCCTACTCGCTCCCAGGCCTGATCGCTGAGCAGCCTGGCAAATGCCTGGGGTTTATGGCAGCCAGAGGGTATAATTTGCACCACGTGCAGGGAGGTAAAATGCGCCTCCACACCGAGGACCTGTCACAGCTGCTTTGTTCCACCTGCAGCCCAGGGTGGGGGTGGGGGTGGGGATGGGTGGTACTTGCAGAAGCAGGTCCCTTGTCAGTGAAACGCACACACTGCTCTCTACCGGCGGGTGGGGGTGGTGGGCCGCTGGGATCCAGACCCCACCTGACCCCAGTGGCCCCACCTGGCAAGATACTAGGACTTAGCCGTGGGCAAACTACGGCCCACGGGCCGGATCCGGCCCATTCGGCTGTTCTGTCCAGCCCGCGGAGCCGAAAGAGCGGAGGGTTCTCTTGCTCTCCCCTCCGCTCCTTCACCAGCAGCCCAAGACAAGAGTGCCAGCATGGTCAGGTTGCTTTTGTTCCGGCCCTCCGGTCCAGTTTAAGAACCCATTGTGGCCCTCGAGTCAAAAAGTTTGCCTACCCCTGGGGTATTCTTAGCACTTTACATCTTCAGCTCATTCAGTGCTGATAGCATTCCTGTGGGATAGATGATGATGATGATGATGATGATGATGATGATGATGATTTAGAGATGGGGAAACCAAACTCAGAGAGGTGAGCCCGCTGGCCCAAGGTCGCACGGCCAGTACACGGCAGAGCCAGGATTTGAACCCAGGCAGTCTGACTCTGAGTGTTGGAGGGCACTCCAGAGGGTGAGCTCTAGGGATGGGCCCCGAGGTCTCCAGCCCTCTCCTCTGCCAGGTGCCTCCTGGACGTGCGAACCAGAGTACAGTATGCAGGCATGCAGGCCATCAATCCCAGGGAGACGG
Organism: Vespertilio murinus; assembly: GCA_963924515.1. NCBI lineage: Eukaryota > Metazoa > Chordata > Mammalia > Chiroptera > Vespertilionidae > Vespertilio > Vespertilio murinus. The sequence continues at coordinate 30,003,550 of OZ004719.1, forward strand.
GGAAACTTCATGACCTGAGGCCAGGAGGGGGAGGGAGAACTGGTTCCTTATAGCCCTGGGGGGTGGGGTCCTGGGCGCCTTTATCTGCAGACGGCAGCACCACCCTTCATCACGGGGGACTGAGGCCCAGAAAGAGGAGATCTCTGTCTGCCCAAGGCCCCGCTGGGGTTACCGGCTGAGTTTGCTGGGACCCATCTGTCCCGGCTCTCAGCCCTGCGTCCCTCTGTGCCCCCAGCGAACCAGGCCCTGCCCTGAGACCCCTCCTAAAGGTCTCTCCCTGTCCCCCCTTCCTCCCCAGGACAGAGTCAGTGGCTGAGAAGATGCTGACCAACTGGTTTGCCTTCCTCCTGCACAAGTTCCTGAAGGTGAGTGGGAGGGAGCCAGGAGCCGCAGATGAGAGCAAGATGGGGGGGGGGACGCTCCTCTGGATGGGGGGCCTGCCCCCGGGGCCGCACGGGGACCGCTCAGGAGCAGGCAGGGCCCCCCCTGGTGGTCGGGAGAGAAGGGCGGAGGCCGGTGCTGCCACACGCCCGTCCCACCCATGCCCGCAGGAGTGCGCTGCCGAGCCGCTCTTCATGCTCTACTGCGCCATCAAGCAGCAGATGGAGAAGGGCCCCATTGATGCCATCACGGGCGAGGCCCGCTACTCCCTGAGCGAGGACAAGCTCATCCGCCAGCAGATCGAGTACAAGACCCTGGTGAGCCGGCCCGCAGCTCGGGGGGCAGCGCCGACCTCCCGCCCCGATCTCTCCTTCACCCTCTGACCACACGGCCCGTCTGCGGCGGCGGGGGGTGGGGGTGGGGGTGTTCCCTAAAGAGGCCAGGAGACCGGCCGGCCTGGGAGCAAGTGCAAGGGCACCAAGCGCAGGCAGACCACCTGGGTGCCTTCTCGCCATCTCAACTGGTGGGCCCGAAGTGCTCCAGGGGCCTCAGTTTACCCCAGATAACATAGGGTGGAGAAAAACTATCACCCGCCCTTAATATAGGGTGGAGAAAAACATATCACACAGGTATGAGGGAGTTGGCATCCTGGGAAAGAGCAGGAGTCTGTGGCTTCCCAACAGAGAGGTTTCGGGGAGGGAGCCATCTTGGAAGCCAGGACGCCTGGGTCCAGGGTCACAGCAACCTCTGGCCACTCAGGAGCTAGGAAGTCGAGTCCCGGTTCTCTGAGGAAGAAGAGGCAGGCGGAGCGGCTCACGTTGTTGCTGGCAGCTGGCAGGGAGGTGGACGACAGTGAAGCACAGACAGAGGGGCACCCCTCGTCCCCGGGAAGGGAGGGGGCCTTGGAAAGAGACCCCTCGACTCCTCCCTCAACCTTCTCCTCCTGCTCCCCCTCCTCTGGCCGCTGGCAGATCCTGAACTGCGTCAACCCCGACAACGAGAACAGTCCGGAGATCCCCGTGAAGGTGTTAAACTGCGACACCATCACGCAGGTCAAGGAGAAGATCCTCGACGCCATCTACAAGAACGTGCCCTACTCTCAGCGGCCGAGGGCCGTGGACATGGACTTGGGTAGGAGGCCTGGCTTGGAGTGGGGGGCAAGGGAGGGCTGGGGGGCTTCCAAGGAGAGCATCTGGGCTGTGGCGTGGCTGGGTCCTGCCCAGTGAGGGGCACCCTGAACTACTGCTCCGATGGGGCCGCCTTCGGTGAGGCCCGCACTTCTGCCCAGCATTCTGGGCCCCATGGAGGCCTAGATGCCTTAGGTGCTGCCATTACACCAGCTCGAGGGGGCTGGGGGTTGCAGGTCCCTAGAGAAGGTAGGACTGGGGGATCCTGGCTGGCGGCCCCCACCCCCTCACTGTCACCTGCACCACCACCCCGTTCTACCCAGAGTGGCGTCAAGGCCGCATCGCCAGGGTCGTGCTGCAAGACGAGGACATCACCACCAAGATCGAGGGCGACTGGAAGCGGCTCAACACACTGATGCATTACCAGGTGCGGACGGGGGCCCGGGGCCCAGGGAGGGGGGTGTCTCGGTCTGGGAGGGGGCTTCGCCTCAGGACTTTTGTCCCCAGTGTCCCCTCCCCTCCAAGGTTGGCCCCTAGGCCCTGGAAAGCCTAAAGGGGGTTTTCTGATCTTTCCTTTCCCCCTTCTCCTGGGTCTTAGAGCGAGCAGTGATTCTCAGCTACGGCTGCCCCTCAGCATCCCTGGGGGGAGTTAGCAAACACGTGAGCACCAGGCTCACCTGGGAAACTTTGCTGTCCTGGAGGCCCGCCCCCTGCAGGGGAATCGCATGTTGTCAAGCCCTCCCGGAAGGGAGCCACCGGCAATGGTGCCCGCGCTTTCTCCGAGGGCGTCGGCCAAGGCGGCTTAGCTCCTCACGCGCAGCAGAGCAGGAAATTGGATAGACTCGTCCTCAGGTCTTACATTCTGCCCCCGGCTCGCCGACGTCCTTGGGGAAATTACCGACGCTCTCGTCCTCCTTATCTGTAAAGCGGGGTTAACGGCGATCGCTGCCCCCAAGTCCTGTGGAATAGGTTAAATGCAGTGCTTCGCACACGGGCAGAACTCAACTGCCTGTTGAATGAGCAATCTAAAAAAAAAAAAAAAAAAAAAATTCCCCAGATCCCAGTCCACCCGGGTTTGGCTCAGTGGCTAGAGCGTTAGCTTGTGGACTGAAGGGACCCAGGTTCGATTCTAGTCAAGGGCATGCGCCTCGGTCGCAGGCTCCATCCCCGGCCTTGGTCGGGGCAAGTGCGAGAGGCAACCAGCTGATGTGTCTCTCTCGTCGATGTTGCTCTTTCTGACTCTACTCCTCCCTTCTACTCTCTCTCTAAAAAAAAAATCAATGGAAAAAATATCCTTGGATGAGGATTAACAACAACAACAAAAACCATTTTAAAGAAAGAAACTATAACTTTAAAAAAAAAAACAAAAAACAGCAAAAGAACAAAAGAATCCAGGAGGGGTCCCCTCCTCTGCTCCCATGGTAACCACTCCAGGCTGGGGCCTCTGTAAGAGTAAGCACAGATAGGCGGGTTGGGACTCGGGAAAAATTATAAAATAGAAGCTGAAAATGAGAGACACCAAGGGAAATTAAACCAACCAGAGGAAGTGCCTGAGGCTGCAGGGCCCACGGGGACTGGCTGACTAATAACATCCTCCGTGCCCGCGCCTCTCACGGGGCGGCGCAGGGGGCTGGCGGGCTCGGCTCGGAGGCACCGAGTTGCCAGTGACCCGGGAGATGGGGGACCTTCAGGGGCACCGGGGAAACCCCGAGCACCTCCTCTCCAGGCTGCATCCCCCTCACGGGCCTGCATCCCCGCTCCAGGTAGGAGGGGAGTGTGTTGCAGTGGTAGGAGAAAGGGCTTAGCGATCTACATTTACTGAAATCCCTGCTTCCCCACTCACCGGTGGTGTGACTTAAATCTCTCCGAAACTCGGGGCTTTCTCGTCTGTCTGATGGAAACAACAACCCGACTTGCGGAAGGCGGTTGGAAGGATTAGAAACAACAGGTGAGGTGCCCAGGGTGCGGACTCGCATCCACGGAGCCACGAGCATCCGTGCTGGTCCCACCCACCCCTGCCTCGCGGTGCCTGATGCGTTCTGCACAGCAGCGGTAATGAGCCAATTTGAGCTGGAGAAGGAAGTGCCAAACAGAATAGCATCACACCTGCCCTCCACCCCCCCAATTATCAGTGTCTCCAGGGCGGGCGCCGGGCCTCTCTTCTCCGCCTGTGATGCCCTCACGCCATGACTGGACTGCCCGTCCTATGGCTCCCGATCAGAAGAATGCGATGCTCTGTTCTTACCAGTGCTCGCGCGTCAGACAGGACACTTCCTCCAGGTCCCCGGTGCCATTTGTCATTCATGTATTCATTCCTTCCTCAAATATTTACCGAGCTTTACGGAGTGCGCAGCACTTCCCACCTGCTAGCCCTGCGTGACAGGGGGCGGTGGGGATTATCCCTCCCTCCGGGGGCCGCTGCTGCCGCCGCCGCTGCCGCCACTGCTCACGATAATGGCGCTCACGCCAACTCTCACCCGGTGCTCGCTGGGCACCGGGCCCGGCCCGCCGCAGCCCTTCCCGGCCCAGCTCCTTTCATCTGCACAACAAGCCTTAGACGAGATGATTATCACTCCCTTGGGCCAAAGAGACAGCTGAGGCCCGGAGCGGTTGAGGTGGCTGTCCTGGAATAAGGTAGCCAGGAAGTGGCAGAGCCAAGGTCAGGCCTCGCCGGGCATCCTGACCGTGGACTTGCACCGCCTGTTGGTCAAGAGAAAGACTGAGGGCGGGAGATTTGGTGAGGAGCTCTGGACTTGAGTCGGACTGTGCTCATTCGGGGGGCGTCTTGTGAATCTTTCTTTGGGTGCCAACAAGTGGCGGATAATAGGTCATCTGTCCTTCCTGGGGGCGTAACCCCTGCCCCCAGACCTGGTGCTGATGCTGCCAACTGCTAGGGGTCCTGAGGCCTGCCCGGCTGGACCTGAGGGAGGTTGGCACCTCTCAGGCGCGGGCCCTGGCACGACCCACCCTGCAGTCTTAGGCCATTAGGTCCAAGATTGCCCTCCAGTTACCCTCCCGGGAGTCAAAGGTCCTTGGAGCCCCCAGGGTAGAAAAATCTGCATAATCTTAATTAACAGAGAGGGATGTTACCATCTTCCCGGGCTCCCGCAGATTTATGGGGAGGGCGAAATTACACGCCACCACTAAAACCAGCTATCGGGGAATCTCGTTAGCGCTAATGTTCATTTATAGTGCGACTTCCCAACATCCAATTCTTTTTTTTTTTTTTTGGGTGGGAGAGAAGGACTGACAATTTAAGACCCGGAGAGAGGGTTTTACGACTGGTGCCGCTATCAATCAAACTTATAAAGTTCATAAAAATTGTTAAAATAAAAAATGGTTTAATAGGGATGTTTTATGGCCCATAACATTATTATAGCTATTTTATTCCCTCCGCGTTAGGGGTTTAATTGGACCATCACGATTCTGGGGATTCTCCGTTTTTTATTGGACGGGGGGCGGTCTTAAATCACAATGGCCCCAAATGTCTTCAATATGGCCCCTCGTTTATCACCCCTGCCCTCCAGGCTGGGTGCTGCGCTGGGCACCCCCACAGAGAACTGGGCAGGACACCGTCTTTTTTTTTCTCTGAGTCCCCAAGAGCAGCCATTCGGGGCGAGGAACTCTTCAAGGTGGCCCAGGCCCTTGCAGGAACGGGGCCAGAAAGAAATCCGAGCCAGCAAAGAAAGTGGACTCCGGAGCAGTGTGACTGGAAATAAACTCCCAGGGAGGGGGCGATGAGGAGAACCGGGGCTCTGGGGCCCGCCAGACCTGGCTGCGGACGGTGTCTTTCCGGGGGGGTGGCCTTGTACGATGTTGCTTATCCCCTCCTCGATGCTTCGACTCCCCCATTTAAAAGTCATTGAAACCCGGAGTATACTGAACACTTACTTATAATCCTCACCCGGGGATATTTTTTTTCATTGCTGTTCAGAGAGAGCGGCAGGGAGGAGGCAGGGGGAGAGAGAAACATCCATGTGCGAGAGACACATCGACGGACTGCCTCCTGCATGTGCCCTGACCCGGAGCAGGGAGCGAACCTGCAACCCTTGGGAGTATGGACCAACAGTAACCACTGAGCAACACCAGCCAGGGCCTGGACATTTTTCTGTCCCACATTTTAGTTCAGTCACCCACAGTGCATCTCGGTTTGGACTAACCCAACTCCCAGGGCTCGGTAGCCACAGGTGGGAGCTGCTACTTCCGGTATTCCTGAACTGCTTGCACTCGCTTGCTCCACATCTTCTTCCCCGTAACCGTGTGCAAGCGCTTGACTACTCAGTCTCACAAGATACCAACGTCACCCGCCCTGTACCTTTCATGCCCTTCCAGGTGTCAGACAGATCGGTGGTGGCTCTGGTCCCCAAGCAGACCTCCTCCTACAACATCCCCGCCTCCGCCAGCATCTCCCGGACGTCCATCAGCAGATATGGTGAGGACCAGTCTCCGTGACCTGCCGGGGACCACCTGCTGTGCCTCCCGACAGCGAGAAGCCCTGGGTGCTGCTGGCCTCCAGTCAGAGGCCTTGGCTCATTCGCCTCCCTCCCCCCCTGGTGCAGTGGTTCCCAGGGCAGCCCACCTCCTCAGAGCTGCGGGGACAGATGGCACCCTGTGCCCTTCCTTCCATGGCCCAGGCCTGGTGAAGGAGTTCAGGGGGCACCTGGGCGGGGGGAAGGGGGAGTTCATATATCCCAGTCTCCGTCTGTTGTCCTGGCTAGAGTATGAATAGTGAGTGCCCTTGTTTGCCCTCAAAAGCGTCCCAGCCTGGGCCATCGGTGTGTGGTCCTAGCCCAGGTCTGGGCAAACTACGGCCCGCGGGCCAGATCCAGCCCGTTCGGCTGTTCTATCCGGCCCGAGGAGCCAAAAGAGCGGAGGGTTCTCTTGCTCTCCCCTCCGCTCCTTCACCAGCAGCCCAAGATGAGAGTGCCAGCATGGCCAGGTTGCTTCTGTTCCGGCCCTCCGGTCCAGTTTAAGAACCCATGGTGGCTCTCGAGTCAAAAAGTTTGCCCACCCCTCTCCTAGCTTGTCCTCACTGAGGAGCGTTAGGGACCCCCATGCCTTCCGGGGCTGAGGTTCAGGTGCTTCTCTTACTCTGTTTCCTCTCGATCCACCTGCGCACGGAGGCTGTGGGCTCCCCAGCTGAAGGGCACCTCAGGAGCCTCAAAGGGCCGTTCCCTCTTCTAGACCCCAAGAAGGGCCCCATGAACTTCAAAGAGGGAGGATCCCAGCTCCTAGCTCCTAGCTCCTGAGTATCAGGCTTTCCTCAAGGCCCTCGTGGAGATATTTGTTTGACATTTTACCTATTGGTCATCTTGGCTGGAAGCGTCAGGGGCAGGAGACTCCAAAATCCCCACGGGTCCCTCCGGCTCCCAGAATATCTAAACCCTCTTTGCACACAAAGCTCTCACAGGCTATCCCAAGAATCCCTAACCACTTCCCCCACCGGTGGAGCCCGGGGCCCCCTTCCGATGGAAACTGGTGCCTCCAGAGTGGGTGTGGCGGGTGGGCGGGCGGGTGGGGACGCCAGGAGGACTCTGCAGGCAAGGATGGCGCCATCAGCTGCTCACAGGCCCCCGCCGCCCCCTTCTCCTCAGACTCCTCCTTCAGGTACACGGGCAGCCCCGACAGCCTGCGGTCCCGGGCGCCCATGATCACCCCCGACCTGGAGAGCGGGGTCAAGGTGTGGCACCTGGTGAAGAACCACGACCACGGGGACCAGAAGGAGGGCGACCGGGGCAGCAAGATGGTGTCGGAGATCTACCTGACCCGGCTGCTGGCCACCAAGGTAACGCAGCCTGCTCTCTCTGCTCGGCCCTGGGGAGGACAACATGGAGTCTGCCTCTCCAGGGGACCCAGAGGGCGAGCCGGCCCAGGCCTCAGGACAGGGGACATGCCACCGCGGTATCCTTCCCTTTGGCCAAAGTCCTGGCCCGGTTGCTGCTCCCGGCCCGCTCCTGGGCCCACCATCCACTCCCCCACATCTCCCCGAACCCCTTAGGAACAGACTATGGTTTTCCTGTTGGTGCCGATGGGGCAGATGTGCCAGCTTCCCCCATCCCTGCCTCTTCTGCCCCCTGGCTGGCCACAATGGGAGGGGAAGCGTGAAGCAAGGTCCTGCCAGTAATCACAGAGAAAGCTCCTCCCCGCTCCCCAACCCCATCTGCCCCTGTTGGGGTGGGATGGGGAGGAGGGGGAGGCTGCGTTGCTGGAAGCTGTGGCGTGAAGCCGCTCCCCGCTTCCCTCGCAGAGAAGTAAGGCGCCTGTGCGTGTGGCCACCACGCGGCTACGCAGGCCATGCAGGGCCAGGTTCCGGACACTCTCCCCGTGGGCCCCACGAAAATGCCACTGCACGTCCAGCCCAGTGGCCTCCAGGCTCCAGCTCTCAGACCTGCTTCCACAAATGGCACACAAAAAAAACCCACCAGCCAGCCACATGTCTTTCCTTCCGCTGTCCCTGAAAGGCCATTAGAGACCAACAAAGAGGCACCGGGGTTAGACATGTTCCCAGACCCTGCGAGCTGTGGGACCCGGGCCCAGGCTGTGGGTCCGGCCTCTTCCTGAGGGTCAGATCTGGACCCTTCACCCCAGCCCCCACTCCAGACACCCCTCAGCCCGGGCTCCTAACGTCACAAGCCTTGTCACGCCTCTCCGACCCTCTGCGGCCCGGCCCTGCCCTGCCAGGAGGCTCCCCGCCTTCCCGCTGGCTCTTCAGACACTCTCCTCTGTCAGCCTGAACCCCATTTCCCCATGGGAAGCCTGGACTCTTGCGTTCTCTCTGTCTCCCTTCCTGGCACGGACACTGCCTGCATGTGGCATGTGGCCGCACACTGGAGCAGATCTTCTCAGGAATCTGCAGCCCATTCCGTCCCTCCTGCCTCCCCGACATCCCAGCAGTCTCCTCCCCGCCCCCCACCCCCCACCCCTCCGCCGTCTGCTCAGGCTGGAGTCGCAGACAAATTTCCAAGGCGGGATCGGGCCAAGGCACCATCTGGCCTGCCCGCCTGCCCGCCTGCTGTGTCCCCCTTGTCTCTCCCCTCGCCTTCACCTCATCTTCTGCCCCCGCCCCCGCCCCCAGGGCACCCTGCAGAAGTTCGTGGACGACCTGTTCGAGACCCTGTTCAGCACTGTGCACCGGGGCAGCGCCCTCCCGCTGGCCATCAAGTACATGTTCGACTTCCTGGACGAGCAGGCGGACAGGCACAGCATCCACGACACAGACGTGCGGCACACCTGGAAGAGCAACTGGTAACCCCTGGGCAGGCCGCAGGCTGCGTGGGGGAGGGGCTGGGGCCAGCGGGGTCCAGGGGGATGGAGGGGCCAGTGCACTGTGGGCAAATAGCGCACATATGCTCGGCAGAGCCACCCGGGTCCCCACCGCCGCCAAGGGGGGCCTGCCTGGCTTAGGGCCCGGGGACAGGACTCACGCTTTTTAAAAAATATATTTTTATTTTTATTGATTTCAGAGAGGAAGGCAGAGGGAGAGAGAGAGAGAAATACCAATGATGAGAGAGAACCATTAATCGGTTGCCTCCTGCACGCCCCCTACTGGGGATCGAGCCCAAAACCCGGGTGGGTGCCCTCGACTGGAATCGAACCTGGGACCCTTCAGTCTGCAGGCTTAATACTCTCTCCACTGAGCCAAACACGCAAACTTGAGCTCCGCCCTTTCCGGTGGAGACCTTTTCCCAGGAAGCACCGCCTCCCTGGCCCTGAGGTCTCTGCTCTCAGGGAAAGGATAGCTGGGGGAACCTACACAAAGCCTCTTCTGAGAACTACCGCGTTCCCCCAAAAATAAGACATCCTCTGAACATAAGACCTACTTCATGGAAACATAAGACCTCCCCTGAAAATAAGACCTAGCGCATCTTTGGGAGCAAACATTAATATGAGACCCTGTCTTATTTTTGGGGAAACAGGGTAGCAGCCGAGCCTCAGAGCCCAGGCAGCGCCGGGCACCCTGAGAGGGACAGAGTCTAGGGCGCTTCCTGAGCCCGGGAGCCCCAGAGAGCCCCGAGGAAGGGGGCCCTCGCTCCGGAGAGAGCTCGTACCTGCTGCAGGCTTGGGCCCACGGGTCAGGAGGAGGTCCCTGCACACCTGACCCCCGAAGGCCCAGGTTTTACCCCGTGGCTGTCCGGACGCAGCGGGCCCGTGTCCTGCAGGCTTGCCTCTCTTCCCTGGGACTCACCTCGGCGGCCAGACCCAGCGTGGGGAGGCCGCGCCCACAGGCCGCTGGCATGAGACCTCTCTCTCTCTCTCTCCCCCGGGTTTGAACCCGGGGACCAAATGCCAGGCGAAGGGCTGGCTTTCAGGTCGGCTCGGGCCTGGCCAGGAGCTGGAGTCAGAGCCCGGGCCGACCTGAAAGCCGGCCCTTCGCCTGGCCAGGAGCCGGAGTCAGAGCCCTGTCCTCCGGGGAAGAGCACAGAGAGCGGAGGAAGGAGGTCCCGGCTCTGGGCTTGGGCAGGCAGCCCGCACAGCTGTCTGGAGTCAGCGGTCTCCTCGGAAAACAGAGCCGGCCCAGATGGGCCCAGGCTGCTGTTTGGGAATCCAAAGTCCTAGCAACCAGCAAAACACTGGGGAGATACCCAACCCTGATCTCGAATATCCCTTCCTCTCTGGGGTGTCCCGGCTGCTGAGCCCCCCGGAGCCCGCCGCTCCGATCGCAGGGGAGTAAGGCGGAGAGACTCGCATGCTCACGGGTGCGGGGCCAGAGACGGCTCCGTTGCGTTGCTGGGAGTAGGCAAATGCAGGGAAATCCGAAGAAAAGTCTGGATTCTCCCCGTCTCTGTGCCTCCTGTTGCTAGACTAGACAGGCCGGAATCATAGAAACCCCCTCCCCTGCTGTGGTGGTGGGGAGTCCCCTTACCCAGACTCAAATAGTCAACGTCCAAAGAAAGAGGGTCAGGAGCTCCCCAAGGCTGCTGGGGAAGAGACGTGTCACCCCTCCGTGGGGGCAGGTCCTCCCAGGTTATGGGAAGCCAGGTCATCATCATTCTAATGACCGTTTATGTATGGTAGATAGATTTTTATTGATTTCAGAGAGAGGAAAAGGTGGGGAGGGAGAGAGAGAGAGAGAGAGAGAGAGAGAGAGAGAGACAAACATCAATGATGAGAGAGAATCATTGATCAGCTGCCTCCTGTACCACCCCATGCTGGGGACGGAGCCCGCAACCCGGGCATGTGCCCTGACCAGGAATCGAACCGTGGCCTCCTGGCTCACAGGTCGACACGCAACCACTAGGCCACACCTGCCAGGCTGGTGACCATTTATTTGGGGAAGATAAGCAGAAAACCTAAAGAGAGGGCTTGGAGTGGGCAAAGCAGATCTCTCCCAAGACTGGACAGGGCTAAGATGTTCGGAGGAGTTTGGGCTCCATCATCAGAGTCAAGAGAAGAAGATGAGAGCCGAAACCGGTTTGGCTCAGTGGAGAGAGTGTCGGCCTGCGGACTGAAAGGTCCCAGGTTCGATCTGGTCAAGGGCATGTACCTTGGTTGCGGGCACATCCCCAGTAGGGGGTGTGCAAGAGGTAGCTGGTCGATGTTTCTCTCTCATAGATGTTTCTAGCTCTCTATCCCTCTCTCTTCCTCTCTGTAAAAAAAAAAAAATATATATATATATATATATATATATATATATATATACATATATATATATATATATATATTTTTTTTTTTTTTAAAGAGAGAGATGATGAGAAACATGAGAGAGGTAGGCTGGGTTGCCGTCCCCGCACCTCAAGTCCAAAGGACAAGCCCGGGGTCAGAGCTCACTCCCCAGAGGAGCCAAAGGAGTGAAGGCCGGAGGCAGCTGGAGGGGAGGCAGAGCTGGGGAAGGCAGGAAAACACAGCAGCTGTTCTGGGTTTGCGGGGACTAAACGGGCTTACCCTCCTCCTGGCCCGAGGAGCGGAGCAAATGCGTCCTGCTCCGGTTACCAATCCCCGCTCTGCCGAGGGAACGCTCCCAAGGACACATTGGTGCCTCTTGGGGTGGGAACCACGGAGCCGCAGTGGGTCCCTCCCAGCGCCAACAGTGGCTCCTCTGCTCCCTGGCGCTGCCCAGACACAGGAACGCCCGGGGGAGGCCCCGGGGCGGGTCCTGAAAGACCAGCCCGGGGACCCCATTCCTCTGCCCCCGTGGGCAGCCGGCTGCCCTGGGAAGCCACCTGGGCTGGGCGGGAGCTCAGGTGGCGCCCTTTGTGCCCTCCCGAGGCCACGGACAATGGCCGCGGGCACTGCAGAGGGGCTGGGGCAGTGTGTGAAGCCCACTGGCTTTGTGTGAAGCCCTGGGAAAAATGGTGCCGTTCTCTGTGCTGGGGCTGCCCTGGGGCACGGAGGCCCTTGGCAACGGGGCCACCCGGAGGGACCGGAACGCCCTTTGCCCACCCCCGGCTCTGAGAGAGCAGGGTCAGCCCACGAGGGTGCCCTGGCGTCTCTCTCTCTCTCTTTTCTCTCCGGATCGGGAGCAGCTCGAGCTACATTCGCAGGCCTGGCTGGACCAGTTTTCTGCCGTTCCATTCCTTGCCCTTTGGAGAGAGAACTTAAATTTGGGGGGCAAGTGGGCCAGGGGGAATGTTAGTGGCCAGCATCAGGGGTGCGGCCGGCCGAGGTGCAGCCCTCAGGGCCCGCTCCGCCTCTCGCTCCAGCCTCCCTCTGCGCTTCTGGGTGAACGTGATCAAGAACCCCCAGTTCGTGTTTGACATCCACAAAGGCAGCATCACGGACGCCTGCCTCTCCGTGGTGGCCCAGACCTTCATGGACTCCTGCTCCACGTCCGAGCACCGGCTGGGCAAGGACTCGCCGTCCAACAAGCTGCTGTACGCCAAGGACATCCCCAGCTACAAGAGCTGGGTGGAGAGGTCAGTGGCGCCTGGGGCCGGGCCCTGCCCGCTGCCTGCTCCTGCCGCCCCCGCTCCGTAGCTTTCACAGGCCCAGCACTCACAACGGTGTTCGGTACCTTCAGGCCTGCCCCGTCCTTCCCCTTGTCGGCCCTGCCTGCTGGGGGGAGGAAGGGGACGCTTTGTGGCCTTGGAAATCAGGCCAAGGTCATGATCACCTTAATTACCATTTATGTGAACGCATGCCAAGTACCCAGCACTGTGATAAAGATTTTGTCTGTACCGTCCCATTAAAATATCGGACAGAGTCAGGAAGTGGGTAGTATCACCGTCCCCATTTACTGATAAGGAAACTGAGGCACAGAGAGGGTGAGGAGTCACTTGCCCCAAGGTCAAACAGCTAGTGGGTATAATAACAGAGCTGAGCTTTGAATATAAGGATTCTGCTCAGTGTCTGGGCTTTTCACCACTGGGGGGCACTGCAGCCAGGAGCTCACAGCTAGATGGAACTTGGCCTCAGGGGCCCCCACCCCACCTCCCCACCCCCACCCACCGCCTGTCTGGACGCCTCCATCTCAGATTGAGGCCAGAGGAAGCCCCATCAGAAGAGAAAGAAGAAGGCGCTAGTGAAGGGGGGTCGGAGGGGGACACTCCTCGGGCTCACAAGGGGCTCCAGGTCAGGGTGAGCCCCCCTCAAGGAGCCTGCCCTCTGCACCACAGATACTATGCGGACATCGCCAAGCTGCCCGCCATCAGCGACCAGGACATGAACGCCTACCTCGCCGAGCAGTCCCGCCTGCACGCCGTGGAGTTCCACATGCTGAGCGCCCTCAATGAGATCTACTCCTACGTCAGCAAGTACAGCGAAGAGGTGAGAGCGGGCCCCGGGCCACAGACCCCATCACGCCCCAGGCCAGGCGGTCACACACCACGCCTGTGCTCGTCCTTACGTTGCAGCACCCGAAGGTCAGGGAGAGAGCGCATTCCCGGAGGCGGGAACCCCTGGGCTCCAACCCCAGCCCCTCCTTCCAGAGGCCGCCCGGCCTCCCGGCTCCTCCAGCTCTCCCTGACACTGCGCCTCGGCCCTCGCTCATCCTAACGCAATAAATACATAAATAAATAACACAATAAATACCACTGTTAGTTAATGTTGTTGTTCGGTGGGAAGTGCTGTGCGATGCACTTCCTTCTTCCTTAAACACTGAATCAGTGCACACTTGGGCATGGCAGGCAGGCGACATTTCAGAGACGCAGGGCGACCTTCACATGGTGGCAGCTCAGGACAGCCTCAGGGAATTCACCTGATAGCGCTGTGCCTGGAAGCGGTGTCAGTTATAGTAACGATGATGATGATACTAATATGCGTGCATCGCACTTTCTCAATGCCAGATGTTGGTTGAAACACCTTCGCTGTGCAGGTGACCCTGGAACAACACGGTGTGAATTGTACCATCCACTTGCACGTGGGTTTGTTTTTGTTTTTTGTTTTGTTTTTTTCCCCTTGACCACAATTCAGCGAGCTCGCACAGATCAAGCCCACGTTGTCTAGAGCTCAGCTGCACTCTTGGGAGTCGCCCATGCGGAGGGTTGTCTGTGATGATACGAGAATCTTCCGCTGTCCGGGACCGTGGTTGGCAAACTGCGGCTCGCGAGCCGCGTGCAGGCTCTTTGGCCCCTTCCACAGAATGCCACGGCCCTGGGCAAGTCTATTTTGAAGAAGTGGCGTTGGAAGAAGTTTGCGTTTTAAAAAATTAGGCTCTCCAAAGAAATTTCCAACCGCTGCACTGTTGATATCTGGCTCTGTGGACTCATGAGTTTGCCGACCACGGGTCTGGGAGGTCAGCACCCCTCATCCCTGTGCTGTTCCAGGGTCACTACATACATACATACATACATACATATATAACATATAATTATACACACGTGCACACATATATAGACACATAGATACAGACACAGGTAAGCACAGGCATTACCAAAGGTTACGCTCGCTAGGGGAGAACGCAAAGGCAGATACGCGGCGTCTCCTCGCCTGAGTCCTGAAGTCTCCCCACTCTGCTTTGTCCCTCAGCTCATCGGGGCGCTGGAGCAGGACGAGCAGGCCCGGCGCCAGCGGCTGGCCTACAAGGTGGAACAGCTCATAAACGCCATGTCCATCGAGAGCTGAGAGCCGGAGCCTCCCGTTCCTGGGAAGAGGGACCCGCGAAAGCTGTGACACCGGGCGTCTCGGAAGGAAGGCAGGAAGGAAGGACGAGTGAAGGGGGACCGGACCCCAGAGCTTGCTGATCCCCCCGAGACCCCCATCCCGGGGAGAGGGGAGGGCCCCTCTCCCACGCCGGCCAAGTCTCCTCGCAGGCGGATCCTGCAGGGAGAGAGCCTGGCGCCCTCCACCCGGGCCGCACAGGATGGGAGAGGAGCAGGGCCGCGGAGGATGGAGGCGGCGGCCCCGCCAAGCCGAGAGGCGCCGGCGGACACGGTTCTTGCCTCTGGGACTGCTGCTTTGCATGAAAACTCATTTGATGTATATTGGGGAAATAATGAGAACTTTATTTAATTTTTTTTAAGAAAAGGAAAAAAAAAAGGAAAAGCGGAAATAAAACAAAACAAAAAGCTTCCCTGTTAATCCCGTCCAACTTTTGTTGAATTCTGGGTCCTATCCTCCCCCGCCCCGCCTTCCTTCTCCTGTCCCCAGCCCTCCTTCCTCACCTAACCCCCGTCTCCAAATGCCAGAAAGAAAGAAAAAAACCTACAGAGAGGCCGAGAGAAGAGACTGTTGTTTCTTTTAAAAAAAACACGAGGAGAAGAAGAACGAGCACAAGTCTGCACCAAACACTTCGCAAAACTAGAGGCCAGTGACACCTGGAATTACCCGGGCAGCCCGAGAGCTTGGGAGCGACAGAACTTTGCACCAATGGCAAAGCCACCGAGCAGCCCGGCCTGGCAGATGGGAAATTGAGCTTTACCGACCACACACCTGTACATTCTCATCTCTCGAGAGATGTGTCTCCAGAGTACCAATGCTTTTTGCTACTGGTTTTGTTGTTGTTGTTTATTTGTTTTGTGTGTGTGTGTGTGTGTGTGTGTGTGTGTGTGTGTGTGTGTGTGTTTTATTTAATCCCAAACCTCAACAAATGGGGAGCTGATCTTTGGTACCTCCCCCTTGGGTTTCCCCGGAGAGGGGAGAGGTGGGCCTCCCCCAGACCAGACCACAGGCCTCCCTGAGGACCTGAGCAGCTGGGCCTTAACATCAGTCGCTGTCCGGGGCCGGGCCCCCCGGGGAAAGGGCTGGAGGCCCTGGGCCAGGCCTCCAGGAAGCATGGGTAGTTTGTCTTTGGACGCCATTCCAATCCGCTAGAGGTTTTCCCAGTGAAAGAGAAAACAGAAATCGAACCTCACGCCATGTTCACGGCCAGCAGTACCTGCAGAGCATCGGTTCCAGCGGCCGCATCTTCCCTGTCCTGCCTCGTTCCTCTCACCCTCTGTGCCTGGAGGGGGGAGGCAACCCTTCGCTCACTCGCATGTGGACGCTCCTGACTGCGCCCTTCCCGGGGAGAAAAGACGGCGGACCCAGTACTTCAGCCTCTCTTGTCCTTGTGAGATGGAGAGGGACACGTGGGCGGTTTCTCGCTGGGCTCCTTGCCTCCTCTGTCCTGCTGGCACCTAAGGCCACGATGACCAACTCTCCTGAGCACGGTTTGCAAACAGAGAGGCCACCGGGGCCTCCCACTGATCCAGAGGACTCTGCGGAGCCGGTGGGAGTCACCGAGAGGAAGGCGCGCTGTGGGGGACAAGACCTCGGTGTCCAGGACAGCCCCCTGAGTTTCCAGGCCTCCCACATTGGCACGGATCCAAGCAGACGGCTCCGACTTCCCCGCAAGCAGCACCCAAGTGTGGGGAAAAGAGGACAAGAGAGAGGCGAAGGGATGGGCAGTGGGGGAGGCAGGCGCGGACGGCCCTCCCCTGCCCACCTACTTTCGCAGGGGCTGTGCAGCGCTGGGAAACCGGACCAGCCTTCCCCACAGAGACCAGACCAGAGTCATTTCCTCTGTAATTAACTCCGGGCCCCCCCGCTTCTCTGGGCCCTGACTTACCTCCAGACAATTCCCGCTTCCAGAGGCTCTGCTGACCACATTGGATTCCCAGGGAAGGGCTGGGGGAGGGGGGCGCTGGGGCTGGCTTCCGTCCCTGGCCTGTGGCTGTGGGTTGCTGAGCTAGCCCCACAGCAGACACCGCCTGCTCTCCGCTCCGGTTTCTTGCCTGAATGCAGCTGACGAACGGGAAGAGAAAAGCATTCAGCGGCATTACTCAGGAAACTTGCTTGTTTTCATTATAATTCACGACCAGCCATGCCAAGGCCACTTTCTTCTGATAATCCTCTTCTGTTCAAGTTTCTCTGGGCTCCATTAACGGCCTGAAAGAAATACTAATGACCGGCCTTCCGCACTCAGCCGAAGCGCTTACTCTTCACAGCACCCAAAGCTTATCAGCTCGGGGGCCCGTGATTTATGGAGATGAAAAGAGAGGAGATATGGGCCCGAGGCATGTGAGAAGGAACTCTGTGCCACACACACACACACACACACACACACACACACACACACCACACACACAAAGCCGGCTCGCCTCCTGTTACTTCTGAGTGCTGAATGCAGGTTTTGCCATCACACCACTGCTCTAACTGGCACCACCCAGCACGTGGCTCCACCAAGAAGCAAAGCAAGTGAGACATCTCCGTCGCATCTTAACCATCCCTTACTTCCGTGCCTCCACCTGGGCATCTCCCAGCAGCTACTTCTGGTGGCCACTCGCCACCCCCCCCCCCCCCCGGGATGCTTCCTGAAGGTTCTTGGAGAGTGCAAGGAATGATGGGAGATGGGGGAGCAGACGGAAGAAAGCAGCCGCACCGACACGAGAGCCAATGCTGGCAAGAGACGTGGCCCCGTTTGTCGGGATCCCATGGGGTCCTACAGGGAGAGACCATGGGCATTGGGGACGTTGGGCTGGCAAGGGAAGTGGCAGAAGTGGCATCCCTGAGAAAGAACTTAAGGAAAAGGAAACATCGGTTGGACTCAAACCAGGCTGGGAGGGTTCGTGGTGGTAGAGCCTTGCCCCCTCTCTGGCTTCTCACCTGTTCCTCCTCCACCTTGCTCGCTCTTGACCTTGGATCGCCAAGAACCAGTGGAGTCCACCCTGTGGAACAGGGAGGGGGGGCAGTCCGCTGGCCTCCCTCCTCACTATTACCCAGTCCGAAGACACGTTGGCCTTGAGTGCAGACTAAGCATTAAAGTCACAGCCTCTCCCCGACATGAAGCCAGCCCCTTGGAGGGAGGCGAGGAAGGAGGTGTCTCTTGAAAGGCAATGCAGCTTGCGTCTTATTGATCTGCACAAGCGACGATCAATCCTCTGGGAAAAAAAGGAGAAGCAGGACCCCAGAAATGTGTTTGGCGACACAGAGAAGGACAAGATGCCCATCTTGGTGGAGCAGGTCACTCCAGCGGTCCTGCTGCTCCCCACCCTCAGCCTCGAGTCAAGGGCCACCGTGCCACCACCCCTCCCTCCCCACAGCACATCCCTCCGAGCCATTGCCCACCCGCCACCGGCTAAGAGCACCCCTCTCTGCAGAGCTCAGTCATTGAACTCACGAACCAGCTGCCAACCTCACTCCAGGGAGGGACCTGTTGTGTGTGTTGTTGTTGTTGTTGTTGTTTTCCATTCATTCGTTCATTCATTCAGGGAACCTTCAGACCTGTAACGGTTTTCTAGGCACCGCTCTCTGTGCTGAGAAATGGCAACAACAAACAAGACCGAGAAGAATCTTCTAGCAAGTTTACATTCTTCAGGCTACTGGTTCTTGCCAACTTAGCAGGTGCAGTTCTCCTTCCTCACCTGCAGGGGGCGGGCAGGAGTTTTCCAAGCAAGGAGGCCCGCGCAAAGAAGAAAGCCCACCTCCCCAGCTGCCTTACCTTATTCTGGGGACATCGCTTGGGCAGTAGAGCCTCCCTGGTTTCCATTACCCCTGCCTCCTGTGGCGACAGTCCCCTGCTCCCGGAGCCCCGGACCTTCCTTCATTTCCACCCAACGCAGACAAGAAACAGCCATGGAGGCCCCTGTCCCCGCTGGGCGTGCCGAAGTAAGGATGGGTGTGACAGACTGAACAAGGCCCCGGGCGGAACACCTAGAGAATGTCTGAAAGGCTCGGCCCCTAAATCTCCCCGTTCTTCCTATTGCCGCCGGGGAATAGGTAAATACGGAGCCAGCGGCTCCGGGGGAGGCCTGGCTGTAGACAGAAAAGACCTGCCAATGGGGGCAGAGGGGCTCCAACGGTGAGAAAACGCGAGCAGCCACCCAGACATGGGGTTCGTGTCGGAGTGGATACCACTACAAGACTTGGGACGGATGGAGTTCAGGGCGCCTCAGGAACAAGCTCCGAGGAGCTGGCAGCATCCTCTCCCTGGCTCCGACCTCCCTCCTCTCTTCCTTCCTCCTGGCTTTCCCCATGAGTGAAGGTTTAACTACGGGGCTCAGCGATGCCACCTGGGAAACCCGACGGGTCAGTCTTGGACTCCGGAAGGACCTGGGAGTGATTGGCCCACAGCGGGTCACACAGGCCAGCAGCCTGGCAAGGCCATCTGGGACTCTCTGGCTTCCTCAGATGCCCTCGTCCCGCCTCCTCGCCTGAAAGAAGCTCCGCCTTCAGGCCGTCCCCCCCTTTCCCCAGCTCACCCCGTGTCCCCCGCCCCAGCCTCCAGGAAGGTGGGCGCCCTCTGGGCTCCAGCCAGGGCCCTGACTGGTTACCCTCCTTCCTGGCATTGCAGGTGGACAGCAAAATGGACATAGTGCCCTCCCTCCAGAGCAGACGTCCTCAGGTGTGTCTGCGGGGAGGGGACCAGCTCCTGGCGCCACGGCTCCGGGGGCCTGAGCCCACCCGCCTCTGCCCACAACTTCTCCTCCCCAAACCCACTCCTCCTGGCACACTGGAATCTGTGGGATATCTATATTTTTTAAGAAAACGCAGCGAGAGTTGTCTGGTTTTCTTGTTTTTACAGGTGTTGCGGAATTTAAAAAAAAAACCACAAAACTGGAAGAAAATGAAGTATTTAAAATGTTCCAATAAAATAGGGTTGTTTTTTTCGGTTATTCTAATATATTATGGTGTACCTATTGTAAATATGAAACACTCCTATTTTGCAAGCCGAGGACACGATTTGTACTGTTGTTATATATAAATAAAATTTACTGGATTAAAAAAAAATATCTTGACTCTTCCGATGCACTCGATTGTTCAGCAGCACAGACACAGATGAATGTTTCCTGGCGCATTTAAGGAGCAGGATATCACGGAAAGATGAGCTAAGTTGTTTTTGAGGGACTTTTAGAATTCTCTCTGGAGCCAGAGCTCGTTAATGTCCAGTCATCTCCACACACACACACACACACACACACACACACACACACGCTGCTCTGCTTGCACCAATGGGTGAACACTGCCCTCTAGCCCCGAGGCCCCAGAATATAACTTTTCTTTCCGAAAGGCTGACAGTGCCAGACGCTTTGGGCTGTGGCACTTTCCCAGGGATGCCGAAGAATGAGGTGATCCACCCCTAGCCCTTCCTAAAAATGATATCCACTCATTAGTACAGAACACTTATTCAGCATCTCCCATGGCCTGGCATTGTGGCAAGCGCCCTGGGATAAAATTAAAAATGAGAAAGAGGCCCTATAGCTCATTTGGCTCAGCAGCTTAGAGCGTCGGCCTGTGGACGGAAGGGTCCCGGGTTTGATCCCGGTCAAAGGCACATGCTGAGGTTTCGGGTAGGGCGAGTGCGGGAGGAAGCCAGTCAATGATTCTCTCTCATCATGGATGTTTCTCTCTCTCTCCCTTCCTCTCTGAAAATCAATAAAAAATATATATTTTGGGGGGAGGAAATGAGAAAGACCTGGTGGCCCTCATTAGCCTTGCAGTGTGGTGGAAATCATAAAGACTCTGGAAACAGTGTCTGAGCCATGCCACAGGAGGGGTATTTTTGTTGTTGTTGTTCTTGTTTTGTATTTTCAGTTGAGAGATGAAAGGGGTCAGGGAGAAGGTGCCAGGCCATGGGTGCCTTTGGATCCAGGACAGGGAGAGGGAGAAGGTAAGCAGTTAGGCCCTGGTTGCACGGCTCAGTGGTTGAGTGTCAACCTATGAACCAGGAGATCACGGTTCTATTCCTAGACAGGGCACATGCCCCAGTTGTGGGCTCAGTCAATGATTCTCTCTCATCACTGATGCTTCTATCTCTCTCCCTTTTCCTTCATCTTTGATAACTGCTTATCTTATATATATATATTTAAGATAAGCAGTTAAGCTGACCTGAGGACGTCCATTTTTCTGTATTTCTTGCTCATTTCCCAAAGTGTGTGAGTGACACTTCCACCCTCCGCCGGTGAAGGGTGTGGATGAAGTTAACTGGACAACCTGCCCTTCTGACACCTCAGCTGAGCGGCCAGGACTGCCGGACACACCCTTTGAGATAACGAGGTCAGAGCTGGCTTCCGGCCCCACCACTGAGTGCCTGGCGCCGGGAATGAAAACTCCTGAAGGAGGAGCAGCAGCCCTGACCCTCAGAAAGCCTCTGATCTGATGGCCCAGGTAGCTGCCGCCTTCACGGAGCCACCAGCCGGTGGGGAGATGCAGACCCTCCTGGCCTGGTAGCCGGACTTAGATGGACTGTGATGCTGTAAGAATGGGGCCTGGGTCTCAAAGACAAAAGCATGCACACAAGAGCCTGTTCACAGAACACAGTGGGTGCCTGTGTTGTAGAATTATCGTAGATTCAAAGAGAAAATTCTCACCCTCATTCTGCAGCCTCTGAGTTTGTGGTGCACGTGCGCGCATACACACACACACACACACACACACACACACACACACACTGTTTCCTAAGAGACAGGAGAGATGCAAATGCTGGCCCTGAGGGTGAGAAAAATGCAAACACAACAGCCTGAAGAGCCGGGAAGAGTAGGCACCGCATTGCTGTGGCCTGTGTGTAATTAGTGCGTTGTTTCCAGTCGCACGGAGGGTTGGTTTGTGAGCGCAGGGGCCGTGGGCCATTTGACTAACGTTACCGACATTAAACCACCCTCCGCTTCTCTTTTAAACGCAGGCCCCAAGCCCTGGAGGCGCCGTGGAAAGGTGTGATGTTGTCTCAGCAGAGACCCCGTGGCCCTGGCGAGCTCCTGCCCAGAGTGTGGTTGGAGGAGAAGGGCCTCTGGCAGTGTCTGATGGATGGGGCCTGGGGTCGGCTGGGACACGGGCCGGATGGAAGCGGCCTTCCCATTACACGGGGTCCTTGCACCCCAGAGTTCCCTGCGGGGCCCCATCTCCCCTTAGCAACTGGGACTTGGAGAGCCTCTATTATTAAACAGCCGCTGCAGGAACTGCCGTCCTCAGGAAGGAAGGGGCGGGGAGAGGAATCTGCCAGGTGCCGGCCTGTCCTGTTTACACAGGACACGGCGGGTGCCAGGCACACAGCACACGCCAACAGTGCCAGGAATGAATGGACGGATGGATGAAGGAACAAATGAATGTTAGAAAGCACCTATCATACTCCAAGCATGGGAACGTCCTCTTTTAGGGCTCTTAATCGCACATGATAGGAGTATTTTCAGTTGAGAAATTTCAGTTGAGAGTGATCCATTTGTCTAGCCTGAGGCTCAGAGAGGGGAAGGGACTTCCTTCAGGTCACACAGCTATTCAGGGGGAGAGCCACTGAGTCTGACTCCAGAGTTCAGGTCGCATGCTCCTCCTACCGCACAGTCTAGAACAGCCGTGGGCAAACTTTTTGACTTGAGGGCCACCATGGGTTCTTAAACTGGACCGGAGGGCCGGAACAAAAGCAACCTGACCATGCTGGCACTCTCATCTTGGGCTTCTGGTGAAGGAGCAGAGGAGAGAGCAAAAGAATCTTCCATTCTTTTGGCTCCAGGGCCGGATAGAACAGCCGAAGGGGCCGAATGCGGCCCTCGGGCCGTCGTTTGCCCACGGCTGCTCTAGAACCACGGGATCCTCGGCAGTCTTCTCCAGAAGTGGATCCTCCCTCTTGCAACAAGCAGATGCCAGGGGACCCGTCTTCAGCGTTCATTAATATTCATATTCACCCCACACACACAATTGCTATTGATTCATTGCTTGAAGTTAGCATCGCACTAGACTGGGCACCACTAGATAGACACGTCTCAACGTTGCCGCTTTCTCAAAATTTACAATCTAATGTCAATACCAAATCATTACTCAAAGAGAGGGAGATGCATCCCTTTTCTTCATGTTGCCTACCACGTGCAAAGTGATGCTGCGATCTGCAGCCACCGGCGCCTGGGGGTGCTGAGCTCCCGGGTTGAGGGGACCCGTGCAGGGTGAGCCACTGGGGAGAATTCAGGAATGAGGGTGTGAGGTGTGTTTGACCATAGCGACACCGTGAGCTGCCAAACCTCTCTGCTCAGCAGGGGAGCTGGAGCACAGACGCTGGGAGCCAAATGTGGGGCCCCCCCGGGAACACATGTGCAGGACTTTCTGCTATGTGGCAATGATATGCTATTAAGTAATATGACCTATATTAACGAATTATATATATATATATATATATATATATATATATATATATATAAACACTAATAATAGTAGTATGGCTATCCATCTGATTCTCCGCTTTGCTTTATGTCTCTGCTTCAGTTTTCTTACTTCCTCGCTCTGGACAATTACTGGGGTTCACGTTCGCCTCAGAGCCACAGGCCTGGGATTCAATTGCCCCCCCGTGGAATTTCATCCCAAAGCTGAGTGGTCTCGGGCAAGTGACATCATCTCTCGATGTATCAATTTTCAAATCTATAAAATGGGGATGCGATGTATTAAATAGGGTTTTTGTAGGAGTTAAGTAGGGGAAGCTACATCTTGGGGTCCGTAGGTATTACAGAAGGTAAGTGAGAGACAGAATTCACCTTAAACCCTTCTTTTCAAAACAGTACCGCGGGTCGCGCAGGCCGGAGGAGATGCGGGTCTCTGTCCGGCGGTGGGTGGAGCTGAATCGATGCCCACAGGTTTCAGAAGCGCACGTGGGTGCTGAGAGGTAAGCACTGAGAGGACTAGGCCTGGATGCCGAGCAAAGACAGCAGGAGATGAATGGAGGGTTTGCCCAAAGACAGAATCCGCTGTGACCCAGGCAGTCAAGAAGGCTACAGGTAGCCCAGCGGGCATGACTTCGTGGTTGAGCATCAACCTGTGAACCAGGAGGTACTGGTTAGAGTCCCAGGCAGGGCACATACCTGGATTGCAGGGTCCCTCCCCTGTGTGCATGTGTGGGGTGAGGGTGGCAGAGAGGGGGTGCAGAAGGCAGCCGATTAATGATTCTCTCTCACCATTGATGTTTCTCTCCTTCTCCCTTCCTCTCTGAAGTCAATAAAAATAAAACATTTTTTTAAAAAATGCTAAGGTAAATAGACAGTAGCAGAGAGAAGTGGGCCACACCAGATCTCCATGTGCTCCAGCCACAGGTAGAGTCCAGTTGGCCACACATCCAGATGGCTTTCTGAAAGCCTGACCAGGGCCAGGATTCAAAACTGCTTGGGGCCTCGCAGGTGAAATACCCCTTTACCCCGACAGCCACGAGGCAGGCAGGCAGGCCACGGGCCCGGGGCAGGTGAAACAGAGAAGGGTCCGTGTGGAGAGCGGCTCCCACGTGGCTGAGTGATATCAGCTGCTGGAGGTGCAGCAAGTAAACAAAGCGTGGTCAGGTGCATGTAAGTGAGTAGATGTGAAACCCAGGAGAACCTTGTAAACATCTTGACCACGCCCTGACCTTGGCCCGTGGAGTCTGGCTATAAAACAAAGACTCGGCTCGCAGGCCGTGGCACTGGCCCATCCAGCCCCAGCTTTCTTCTTTTGTTGTCTGTCTTTTCTAAGTCCTTCACCACCACCACCCGCTTCGCCCTCACTTTCACCCATGGCTATACTGGCACGGCACAGATAAGTGGGCTGGAGGCACGGGGCAAATATGTGTGTGTGGGGGGGGGTAGTGTAGTGGTAGATAAAGACAGAGACTTTAGGGACTTTATAGAATCGGCTCACATAACTGGAACTGGCAAGTCTGCTGTCTGCAGGGCAAGCTGGCAGGCTCGTGGCTGTAGCAAGCCTGGATGCAGAGGCAGAATGTCTTTTTTTGGCGTCTGTTTTATTTTCTGGCCTTCCACTGCTAGATGAGGCTCACCCATGCCACAGCAGGAGACCTGTCTGCTCAGAGTCTACTGCGTGTCAATGTGGAGCTAAAAGCTAGCTTTGCAGCAACATCTAGCCCAGCCATGGGCAAACTACGGCCCATGGGCCGGATCCAGCCCGTTCGGCTGTTCTATCTGGCCCGCGGAGCCGAAAGAGCAGAGGGTTCTCTTGCTCTCCTCTCCGCTCCTTCACCAGCAGCCCAAGATGAGAGTGCCAGCATGGTCAGGTTGCTTTTGTTCCGGCCCTCCGGTCCAGTTTAAGAACCCACGGTGGCCCTCGAATCAAAAAGTTGGCCCACCCCTGATCTAGACTGATGTCTGACCAAACAACTGGGCGCCATGGCTGAGCTGACACAAACACTGCGCCGTCACAGCGAAGAAAGGACACGTCCACCTGCTTTCAAACACTGAAGCTGAAGGCAGATGTGTCATCTGCAAATCCGTTCCCTGTGATGCTTTAATTCTGCTAAAATACACACAACAGGAAATTTCCCTCGTGGCCGTCTTCCGGGCACAGGTCCGTGGCATTAACTACACTCACATTGTTGAGCAGCCATGACCACCACCGCCACCCTCATCACGCTTTTCATCCTGCAAAGCTGAAAGTCTGCCCATTAACCACGATTCTCCCTTCTCCGCTCACCCCGGGCCCTGGCAACCAGGAGGAAACCTCAGTTTCCTGATAGAGTCCCAGCCTTTGCTAGGTAACCAAAGCGTCAGATATCGACCAGGTATAAAGTGCTCTGGAGGCCAGGAATGGGGGTAGGGGAGGGAGGGGTCCAGGTCAGGGAGGAATAAACTGGAATGGGGGAAACTGGGATGGCCGCCTCCTCTGCTTTCTCCCTGAACTCCGAATGCCTGTCTAGTCCTAGTCCGCCAACAAGAGCCCCAGCTAAGCAGCGCACACCAGAAGCTGGTAAAACACACGCAAAACCACGTTGAGTTGTTTGATCTCCGAGACTCCTTCAGGACGCGGGCCTTCCCGCTCTCCTCTTCCCGGCTCCTCCATCTGCACGTGGCTCCGGCCCCAGCTCCTGGCTGTCGCCTCCAGTGCCCCTAACGTGGGGCTCCCTTAAGAGAGCACTCAGTCTTGTTAGCCACCCTGTAACCTTATCCCTGCCTTGCTTCTTCGTCCCACCTGCAGGTGATCTCGCTTAAATTCCCTCCTTAGTGTCAGCTGCCTCAGAGAAGCCGCCAACTGTTGTGTTCAGGAGCGTCTCAGATCTTGCCGCCCGGCGTAGGTTGTCAGTTTGGCTCCAGGAAACTGGTGGATTATGCCGAAACCGGTTTGGCTCAGTGGATAGAGCGTCGGCCTGCGGACTGAAAGGTCCCAGGTTCGATTCCGGTCAAGGGCATGTACATTGGTTGCGGGCACATCCCCAGTAGGGGGTGTGCAAGAGGCAGCTGATGGATGATTCTCTCTCATCAATGTTTCTAACTCTCTATCCCTCTCTCTTCCTCTCTGTGAAAAATCAATAAAATATTTTTTTTTTTAAAAAAAAGAAAGAAATTCTCTATCTGTTGGGGTGGCAAATGCAACATTTCGGATGCCAGGGGTACTTGTTTTTTCACCTAGAGCTGTGGTTGGCAAACTCATTAGTCAACAGAGCCAAATATCAACAGTACAACGATTGACATTTATTTTTGGAGAGTCAAGCTTTTTAAACTTCTTCTAACGCCACGTCTTCAAAATAGAGTCGCCCAGGCCGCGGTGTTTTGTGGAAGAGCCACACTCAAGGACCCAAGGGGCCACATGTGGCTCGCGAACCGCAGTTTGCCGACCACGGACCTAGAGGCCCAACCAGAGCCTCCCCCTGGCTGAGCATGGCAAGGATGCTCAGGTGCGCCCACTAGCCTGGGGGGGAAGGGGATGCGGGAGGTGCTTCAAACACCTGGGCCTCATGTCACCAGATCCTGTTAGCCAGGAGAGCTGGAGTTCGAGGCCCCTCAAAGCCCAAGGAAGCTCAGACATTTCTCCTGAAGAATAATTCCCCAGGCGGAAGAATTTCTGGCGGAGGGGCCACTGGGTCAGCCACCGCACAGCAGCAGCGGGAGTCATAGGATTTGGGTGATATCAGGCATTTCTCACCCCCTCCGAGCCAGTCTTCCAATGTGTAAAATGTAGTGTGCGCTCAGAGCTCTGGGGAAAATTAGACTAACATATGCCGTGGCCTTCCCACAGGCCTGGCACCGAGCAGGCCCCTGAGAAATGGGGAGGTGTCTAGTATTATTACCTCGCACCACCACCTCCCTGGAATGTTCAGGCCACACTCATTCTCCCTCCTCCTTCCCTGGGGGAGTCTGGGGATTGGCGGCCCCAGGGCAGCATCTGAAGAGGGGTGGGGGTAAGGGGGGAGGGACCCGTCTTCAGTCTCCACCAGCCTTGGTGTTTGTGCAACTAAAAACCAAAACCTGCCGAAACCGGTGTGGCTCAGTGGATAGAGCGTCGGTCTGCAGACTGAAAGGTCCCGGGTTCGATTCCGGTCCAGGGCATGTACACTGGTTATAGGCACATCCCCAGTAGGGGGTGTGCAGGAGGCAGTTGGTTGATGTTTCTCTCTCATCGATGTTTCTAACTCTCTGTTACTCTACCTTCCTCTCTGTGAAAAAACCAATAAAATATATTTTAAAATACAAATAAATAAAAATAAAAAATAAAAACCAAAACCTGCCCAGCCCGTGTGGTTCCGCTGGTTGACTGTCATTCCATGCACCAGGAGGTCACCGGTTCAATTCCAGGCAGGGCACATGCCTGGGTTGCAGGCTGGATCCCCAGAAGGGGGACGGGCAGAAGGCAGCTGATGGATGTCTCTCTGTCATCGAGGTTTCTCTCTGTCCCTCTTCCTTCCCCTCTCATATTAAAAAAACAAACACAAAACAAACAAAACTGCATCCCACTGCTCTGTCCCTTGGGCCACTGGAAAGCCTCCTGCCAGAGGCTCTGGTCAGGGGCCGGCTCTGTATTCGGGACGTGAGTCCTGGTTTGGGACAAGCCGGCAGCCACTGCAAGAGCCATCTGGAGGGGGTGTCGTTTCCAAGGAAAAGACCAGACAATAACCAAAATAGCGTGGCATTAGCACAAGAAAAGGCAGATCAGTGGGATTAGACAGCCTGGAAACAGACCCTAATACATACATAAGGACTTAATAAACGATAACAGAAGCTTCCTCAATCACCCGGGAAGGCGTGTGAGTCATGCGAAAACGGGGATCTGGGGAAATTGGCTATTTGAAAAGGAATCCATTTTGATCCTCGTCTCACAGTATTCGCTAAGATTGCATTTAGACTAGAGTTCAACATTAAGAAAAAATCAAAGGAAAAGGGAGGAAAACCCAAAACGTGTCATGTTCCTGAATGGTAAGACTGCAGAGGATAAAGATGCAAATGGTTCATGAATTAAGATATATGTGGAACCCAATACCTTTCAAAGTCCCAAATGGGATTTTTTTTTCTTACTGAAGCTAGACAGCGTGATTCTAAAATTCATCTGGAAAATGAGCAGAAGTAGCCAATTTTGCTTTAAACTGAGTAATTGTAGATTTGTTCTACCAGATAATAAAAATGCTACATTTCATATACAAAAATGCCTGAAACTATAAAGATACGGTAATTATAACGGTGTGATTATAATAGAACCAACTGAACAGAATAACAACTCAAATAGTCTGCTGTATTTGTAAGGAAGTTAGCATGCGATAAAGGTGGCATCCGAGCTGGTGAGGAAACAAAACATTCTCTAATGCGTGATGCCTGGTAAATTACTGGCTGTTTAAATGCTTATCCCTCAACATAGAACAAAATGTGAATGAAAGAGTTAAATGTAAAAAAAAATGAAATCATAAAATACTTAGACTAAGATATAGATTATGTCTATCTCAGTGTGGAGATGAAATTTGTAAGCATAAAAGCAATTGGGGAAATCACAAAGGAAAAAAAATACATAGATTTGGCTACATAAAAATTCAAACCATCTCTATAAAAAACATCAAAGGGAATAAGAATAAACAGCAAAATCAACCCGAGAAAAATGTCTGCAACAAAAACATCAAAAATTAATGTTCTTGAAATAGAAAATAGTCTTTCTACATAAAACCCACTAAACCCAAAAGAAAAACGCGTAAGGAACAATAACAGAATAGCAGACGAAATACAAATAATGGTTTAAACATACAAAGAAATGTTGAGCCTCACTAGCAATCAATATATGTGAAACAAACACAATAATGACATACATTTGTTGCCCTAACGAATTAGCAAATGCTTGTCGGAGTCAATGCGGAATATTGATGCGGGCACGGTGTGCCGACGAGCCCCCTCGCACGCTGCTCACACCACAGCAACCTGCACCAGATTTCCAGGGTGCAATATGGCAATAAACCCTCCAGAGTCTTTAAAATAGTCATTCTCTCTGTTGCAATAATTCTACCTCAATTTTAAGCAAGTACAAATAAAGGCAAACATACACGTTTGTATCGCTTACCTCTAGTAAGTAGGAACCAATTAAATCTCCCCTGTGGGGTTGGGTGTCCCCCACGTTTTGGAACCTTAAATAAATGACAGTATATCCACAAGATGGAGTGTGATATTATCATGTAAAGTTATGCTCAGAATTTTTAATGTTTGAGAAAATGGCTCACAATATGTTCCAGTGGGATCTGAGCAGGGCAGTGGGGTTGTGGGTGAATTTTATTTTACTCCCTGCTTATTCTGTTTCCCACCTTCCCTCACCCTGAATTTCTTACAAGTGTAATGATGATTGTAATTTTTTTTTTCTTTTTAAGAAACTGCCCTAACCGGTTTGGCTCAGTGGATAGAGTGTCGGCCTGCGGACTCAAGAGTCCCAGGTTCGATTCCCGTCAAGGGCATGTACCTTGGTTGCGGGCACATCCCCGGTGGGGAGTTGTACAGGAGGCAGCTGATCCATGTTTCTCTCTCATCAATGTTTCTAGCTCTCTATCCCTCTCCCTTCCTCTATGTGGAAAATCAATGAAATATATATATATTTTTTTAAAAAAAGGAAGTAACTTTTTTTTAAGCATGTAACCCTGAGCGCCTCATCTTCCACAATCACCCTTGGGTAGCAAGAGTGCTCTCCCCTGAGCGCCTCTCAGCAAACCCCCCTCTTCCAGGTCCTGCACTAGCCCGTGCTGCGTGGGGATCTCTCGTCCTCCTCTGAGGTGGCCCCGTTGGGGAGCTAGATGGGCCCTCACATGATGGGCTCTGTAGGGGGCTATGCCACCCACAGAACTCGACACCCTACATTTTGCTATTTCTTGTTACTCTCTTTGATGTTTTTTAAAGAGATGGTTTGAATTTTTCTGCAGCCAAATGCACGGAGAAGGCAGAGCGATTCGCCAGACGTTGGCCTTGCCAGAACCTGCCAGTGCTCACATCTCAGCCTTGCTCCGTGTGGATGCTGGTGATGACCATGGGCAGTGTCTCCCCCTGAGCCAGAAAGTGTGCTCCAGCCTCTTTAGTCCACTATTGTCTCTTCACAAATTGAATGAATGGATGAATGAACCACATTTCTTCTAGGCCAGTGGTCAGCAAGCTCATTAGTCCACAGAGCCAAATATCAACAGGACAACGATTGGAATGTCTTTGGAGAGCCAATTTTTTTAAACTTCTAACGCCACTTCTTTAAAATAGACTCGCCCAGGCCGTGGTATTTTGTGGAAGAGCCCCACTCAAGGGGCCAAAGAGCGGCATGTGGCTCCAGAGCCACAGTTTGCTGACCACGGGTCTCAGGAGCTGGGTGAAATAGGCCCATTTGACAGAGGTTGGGTGAACCACATGCAGTAACGTACACAAAGAGTCAGGCCCACAGTAGATGGTCCGTAGACGCTCGAGGCGCTTGGCTGACCTTGAACGAGGCCTTCAACTCTCTGCTCCCCACGGCGGGACAGCTTTGAGGAAGGTATACATGGTGTAGCCTCGTCTCTCTGCGTTTTCCCAGATGGTCGGAAACCCGTGGGCTTTTTTTTCCTCCTCCTTCCTCTTCTTTTCCTTCTGGCTTCCTCCGCATCGATTCTGCCGCTGGTGAAGGGCAGTAAATTAATAACTAGATTTCCCCCCCACGACAACAAGCCCAACAGCTAATTGGCTCGATATCTCCCCGTTGCCGTCTCACTTTGGGATTTTCTGGGTGAGCTATAAATAAGCCAGTTCTATTAATAAGCCATTTGGCCAAGGGAAGAAAATACACTCCTGAGATCCCAGGGGGCCTGGGGAAGCCGCTCAGTGGCCCATGGAGCGAAAGGCTTGATTACAGCAACGGAGCGAGCGGCCCACCTCTGCCTTCCCCCCTGCAAATATGTCCTCCCTGCAGCCGCTCGGGCCCGGGGGCCGGGAAGGCCAGGTTTGGAAAGTTTAAAAATTACAATTTAGATAAATCTGTGCCCTCCTCAGCCCGAGTGTGTCTCCGGAAAATAAGAGCCAGCGGGGTAGGACCTGCCTCGTTTCAGGGGCTTTATTGTCTCCTTATAATTAAGTCCCGCGCAGAATCCAATTACCAACGCTCCCCCGTCGACCTCCAGCTAAGTGCGAGGCGAAGAGGGGAGGAAGGCTCTCGGACTTAAATAACTCTGGGTGGAAATTAATATCGCGGCGGTGTGGGCTAATTAAAAGTGCCGCCTCCATTAGAGGGCCTTTATATTAATAAATGAGACTATTATTATCACACCCGACAACCTGGCCCTTATCGAGTACGCTCCGTCAACCTTGCTCCTGACAGCCCAAGTTCATCGTCCTGGGCACAGGCTCCCCCCGTGGGCACAGAGGGGACGGCTACCCGAGATGGGCACCTTAGCAGCAGCTGCCCTGTCTGCTGGTACGTGACACGGTTCCTGCTTCGCCACTGAGCCAGCAGAGGCTGAGAAAGGTTCAGAAACTTTCTCCTAATGAGAGGCAGCGCTGGGATTCAGCTGCGCCACCTCGGGACCCTGGGGTCTAGCACTCATCGCCTTATAGCGCCAGCCAGTGTTCCTTGCTAGATCGGTGGGGCAGGTGCAGGATCTCACTATGTCCTGGTAGCTAGATGGTGAAGACTTCCTGCTTTGGCACATTCCTCTGTTGCACAGTGATTTCCTTGCTCACCTGCTCCTGGGGACCAGGCGCTGTCCCTGCTCTGGAATGGGGCAAGCAGGTGTTTACAATGGCAGGGCAAACCCTGGCTGCTGCAGGAGCACCCTGGGAAATAGCCACCCCGACGTGGACGGCAGGAAAGATTCCTCAGAGGAGGTGGAGTCTAGCTGAGTTGGGAAGGACAAAGAGGAGAGACCGAGCCACAGGGGAGGGGAGCCCCAGGCTATTCCCCAAGAAAAGGCCGCGTGCAAAGGCATGAGAGCCGCCGAAAGGGGTTTCCCGTGCCGGAAACCTAGCCTGCGAGGTGTGCTGTGAAAAAATGATAAGGCTGAAGAAGGAAGCGGGGCCAGGTCAGATCAGGTAGGGCAGTGGTGGGCAAACTCATTAGTCTACAGAGCCAAATATCAGCAGTACAACAATAGAAATTTCTTTGGAGAGCCAAAGTTTTTAAACTTCAACTTCTTCTAGTGCCACTTCTTCAAAATAGACTCGCCCAGGCCGTGGTATTTTGTGGAAGAGCCCCACTCAAGGGGCCAAAGAGCTGCATGTGGCTTGCGAGCTGCAGTTTGCCGACCACGGAGGTAGGGCTTTACCATCTGCGCTCACAGCTCGGGCAGGTAACCCAAGGGCAATGAGAAGTCCGAATGGTTTTAAACAGGAAATGATATAAATCAAACTGTATTGTGTGCTCACCTCTCTGCTGGGAATGTGGGGAGGGCCTGGCCACAGGCCACCCAGGAAGGGAAGGGCCAGGGAGGAGACATGGGGGTGACCGTGGAGATGGAGAGATGTGGTCTCACTCGAGAGCTAGAATGAACCGAACGCAGTGACTGACCACAAGAGCAGTGTGAGGGAGAAGGAGCCACATCTGACCCCAGTTGTCTGCCTTGAGCAAAGTACAGGGATTCCAGAAGATGGGGGAGCCAGGATGGGAGCAGCTTTGGGTGAAAGCAAGTTCAATGTTGGACATGAGGAGCTTTGGCATTTTGAGGGACACTAGGGGCAGTCATCTAGTGAGCTGCGAGAGACGTGGGTCTGGAGCTCAAGAGAGATAATGGCCTGGAGCAAGCGAATGCTTTGGGAGTTATCAGGTCACTGACGATGGTTACAGTATGATCACAGATGAAATCATCCAGGAAAAGCAGGTGGAGTGGCCACACAGGTCCTCACTGGGCCTTACTATTCATCATTTCAGCAAACATTCACCATGCATCTAGGCAAGGCGGTCATGGTTTCTTACCAAGCATTTTCTTCTACTGGCATATCATTGCCCTGGTGACAGAGATGAGGAATATGGTGTCCTACGTCTAACCTAGTCTAGATGCCCCCAACCCACCCAGGAACTTTGAATTGAACGTGAGAGTATCTGCTGGAAATCCAATGAACAAGAATCAAATTCCAGTTCTATTGACCACCCTTAGGTTTGCCCCTGATTTTACTTCAAGGCCCAAACTATCATGAGACCTGGATGACTGAGAAAAAGTAGCCATATACTCTCCCAGTCTCAGAGATCATTTAACCTAAGTCACCAGGCCATGTAACGAAACCCAGACCCGATCATTTCAATGTCTAAATTCCAAAAATAATAATAATAATGAATGAAATACTGACTAGACTTAAAGAATGAAAGCTTTTAAGTGAGGCGGGGTGGGAGGGAGAAGGAGGAAAGAAAAACATCCAAAAACAACATCTTGCTTTTACAAAGTCATGAGCCAACCAGTTGCCATCCATCAGCTAACAAATGCAGGAAAGTCCAGATGGATGGGAACACGAAGAATGGGGTGAAGGGCTACAATGCGAGGGGTTTTCTCATGATAAGGAGGTGGTTTCAGCTTTCATTGAAAATCTTCCCAGAGCTTCTGGTTTGCGCTTTCCTGCTGGGGTAAGTCCGCTGCTTTTCTGATTCTGCTCCTGGGCTCAGGAAGTTGCTTCTTATGTAAGATTATGACGTGTGAAGTCAGAAGGCAGACCCTAACATTTGTGTCTGGAGAGATACCAAGGTCAGAGCCACATGGTAAGATCCAAGACATGACCATCAAACCAAACAGCTACCAAAGGAGCTAAGGATATGATGTAATAGCGGATAGTTGGGGGTGGGGGTAGGGGTGGGGATGGGAATCAGGTAAGTAGGGACAGTGGCAAACACAGGGAGTCTGAAGGAATCCCGGAGATCAAAAACTCATAACTGGGTACATTAGTTATCTGTGTAACACATCACCCCGAAATTTAGTGGCCAATAACAAACTTTTCCTATCTCGCAGTTTCTGCAGATTAGGAATCTGAGCGTGTCTTCGCTGCATACCTCTGCTTCAAAGTCTCTCCTGAGGTTGAAGTCAAGCTGAAGACCAGAGGTGGCTCCTCTCAGTGGCTTACCTCGGGGATGGGGCAGGATGGAGGGTCCACTTCTAAGCTCACTCCCGTGGCTGCTGGCAGGCCTCACTTTCTCACCTCATGGACCTCTCCAGAGGCTGCCCAGATGTTCTCACAGCCTGGTCGCTGTGGTTGAAAAAGAAAAGAGCAACAATAACAAAAAGGGAGAAATTGCTGACACCGGTTTGGCTCAGACGACAGAGCGGAGGACTGAAAAGTCCCAGGTTCAATTCCGGTCAAGGGCATGTACATTGGTTGCGGGCGCATCTCCTGTGGGGGGTATGCAGGAGGCAGCTGGTCAATGTTTCTCTCTCATCGATATTTCTAGCTCTCTATCCCTCTCCCTTCCTCTCTGTAAAAAATCAATAATACATTATTTCTTGCTCTCCCTCTCAATTTATATATATGAAATTGAGAGGGAGGGCAAGCTCCTAAGATGGAAGCCATAGTCTTTTTATAACCTACTCTTGGAAGTTACATGCCATCACTTTTGTCATATTGTTTTCATTGGAAGCAAATCAATAAGCCCATCCCACATGGAAGGGGAAGGGGTTATACAAGTAGGTGAATACCAAGAGACTGGGACCCCCGGGGGCCATCTAAAAGGTACCTACCACACTGGGCTTGCTTTATGAGTTCCAAAGGTCGGGCTACATGTGTGGGCAAGCCAGGCTCGTTTAAAGGGCCACTGCAGGCTCGACACCAGTATGTGAGATAAACTGTTGTGATGGGTGAAGATTTTTATGACAGAACTTCTGGCTCTTCTATTATCCACCTTGATTATTGGCCATGGTTACAGGTGTTGAGATAGAAGGTATAGATAGCCAGGGTAACTATAGACTAATTTTTGGATATTCTTTAGAAGTTGACTTTGTAACCAAATCACTGATGGCAGCCTACATTTGTTCCCCACCCCACCCCCCATCCCACTGATTCCCCCTTCTCAAAAATCCCTCTACAATTATTTTCTGTGCTACAAATCATTCTCTTAGAGAAACTCTCATTGTCAGTGCTTTCTCAGAATGCTGGCTTGGTTGAGTCTATTTTGAAGAAGTGGCACGCTAGAAGAAGTCGAAGTTTAAAAACTTTGGCTCTCCAAAGAAATTTCAGTCGTTGTGCTGTTGACATTTGGCTCTGGGGACTAATGAGTTTGCCGACCACCGACTTAGAGGCACCCTGGAAAGGTCTAAGGAGAGTGCACCGTGGGACTGGGACTGCATCTGCGTGTTTTCATAGAGGGGTGGGTCCTCAGGGAGGTCCCACTGAGAATGCATTCGATAAATGCATAACCTGTACGTTTAAGAACATCCAGGGATCAGAGTAGGTCTATGGGGAAGAAAGCGAGAAGATGAAAAAAAGAAACATGACAGCAGTAGAATTTGAAGAAGGGAGAGGGTCTGAGAAGAGGAAGAAACCAGGTGGGAGAGCCCCCGGTAGACACGGTGGGAAGCCGCCGTGCCCCCCTCTGGGCCCAGCAGCATGAGGACATTCACTGATCCGACTTTATTGAGTTCCTACTAAGTTCTAGGCCTGGAGGTTACCACAGTGAACAAAATGAGATGGGGAACAGAAGTGGAGCCAGTGCAGTGCGGCTCCCAGGAGGCGCCAGGCCGGTAAGATGAAAGTGCAGGGGCCAACAATGCTGAGGTCCCTCTGCTGGCACAGTCCTTCTGGCTTTCAGCTCATCCAGGGAGACCCGGCCCGAGGGAAATGCCCCTCCCAATCTCCCTCACCCCAAAATGTAGCCACAGCCCACAGGCCTAGTGTTCGACCCTCAAAGCCACTTCTCTCCTGCTCTCCCCCCGCACTGGCCATCTCTGAGGATCCGGTGTCTTCTCCTTTCCCTGCGGCTGCCGTGGACCATGGCACACTCTCCAGGCTTGCTCAGGAGAAGGAAGGAAGGAAGAGTGTCCCATGGAACTCCACATGGGAGAGTCGGAGGTCACTTGCCTAAAGCAGGCTGAGGCCAGCGTCAGCTCTCACCTCCCTGTCCC
The DNA here is from genome assembly GCA_963924515.1 of Vespertilio murinus. Taxonomy (NCBI): domain Eukaryota; kingdom Metazoa; phylum Chordata; class Mammalia; order Chiroptera; family Vespertilionidae; genus Vespertilio; species Vespertilio murinus. The sequence goes on from OZ004719.1 coordinate 30,039,583, forward strand.
TCAGTGGCTCTGCTCCCTGTGGCACTAAGAGGGCTGCCCCTCTGGCCCCACTGCAAGGAGACCACGCAGCCACGGAAGAAAATGGTAGTCGGTGCGTCCTAGCCCCCAGGGGTGCCTCTGGCCTTACGTCTGCGCACAGAACCCTCCGTGTCTCTGGTCGGTGGGCTCCTCCCCAGCCCCCCCGAGAGATCAGCTACCAGCGGGACGGACAGACCCCTAGACTGTGGAGACAACCCTCAGGCATGACTTTCTGCTCCTCGCCTATTTTTATGAGCACGAGTATCTTTCTGATGTCTGCCCTAAGCCCTTCCTGCTGTTATCCCTTCCTGCAATTAAAGGCCAAGAACTAAAGCCAGTGAGCATCAGACTCTGGACACTCCTGAGCACACAGAAGTCACAGCATTCCCACCGGGGCGCTGAGAAGGGGCATATCAGGCAGGACCCGAGAGGGGCTAGTGATGGCCCCGGAGCCTCCGGGGAAGCCGGGGGAGGGCCACCCTATACGTAATCGACCCCACAGCCTGGGGCACCAGTGCCGGACCTGGAATGTTCTTCCGGTCGAAGTGCTGTGCTCCCCGTGGCAATATGCCCCCAGCTCCATCCTGCCTCTGGGTGACATGACACTCCTATCAGTAGGCCCAGTGCCCCCCACTTTCCTGACTCTTGCCTCCCCCTTTCCCGCTCAGAGCTCCTCTGTGAATTTCTCCTTGGCCTGGCCAGCGGCAGGTCGGGGCCCAGCACTGCTCCATTGTCCGGTGGCTTCAATGCCCCCTTCTCCCCGCTGCCCCTGCTCAGCGAGCCCCACACCCAGCCTCTCCAATGAGCCTCCCGGCCCCTCGGGGGCTGAGCCACCCCCTTCTCCTCTGCCCCCCTCACCCCCGGCCGCCCTCCCTTCCCAGCTCCCACCCCAACTCAGAAAATGGGGGAGCGCTCCACGGACCAAAACAGGCGGGAGGAAAGGCCGGGGAGGGGGGGTTGGGGGGCTCAGAGCCCATCCCCTCCACATCCACTGCCACAATCTCGCCCCCACCCCGCCGCTGACAAAGGCCCGAGCCGGAGCCAGGGAAAGTGGGGCTGGCCCGGGCCCCTTGGAGCAGCGACAGCGTGCGCTGCGTGTGCCCAGATCTGCAGCTGCGCTAATTACTGTGGTTTCCGAGCTCGGGGTCCAGCCCCAAACCAAACAAATTAGGACAAAAACCACAGGCTTCCCCGCTCCTCTTGTTCCCGGCCAGCAACTGCCGAAGGACCCCTGTAATTGATAACCGTGCAATAAAGCCCCACCACCTGTCCCCAGTCCTAAGGGCTCGGGAGCCCTGCCAACAGCTCAGCCTCCACCCCCTCCCCTGCCCCCCCCCCCCCGCCTCCGGCCCAGGCACCATGCAGTGGAACACCACCCCCTCTCTGAGTGCCAGCCTTGCCCCAGGACAGCCTGGGACCTGTCCGTCCCGGCACCTGGCCCAGCCCGCAGGAAGGGCAGCAATGGGTGGACTCTTGGAGGGAGGACTTGGGGCCAGGCCTGCCTCCGGGCAGGCCAGCCCCTCGAGGGCCGGGGCTGGGGCTGCTGCAGACACGGCGTGCGAGGCAGGGCGGCAGGGGTGGCCTGGCCCTCGGGATGCCCTGAGGATGGGACTCAAGTGCCCGGCTCAGGGGTTAGGCATCCCCGGAGCAGGCCACAGTCAGGAAACCCGGGGAGCGGGAGAAAGGGGGGCAAGCAAATCTGGTCTTTTTTAAAAAAATATATATTTTATTGATATTTTACAGAGAGGAAGGGAGAGAGATAGAGAGCTAGAAACGTCGATGAGAGAGATACATCGACCAGCTGCCTCCTGCACACCCCCTACCGGGGATGTGCCTGCAACCAATGTACATGCCCTTGACCGGAATCGAACCCGGGACCCTTCAGTCTGCAGACCGACACTCTATCCACTGAGCCAAACCAGTTTCGGCGTAAGTCTGGTCTCGGTGGCAGGGCCCTGGCCACCCCATCCAGGGTCCCAGCAGAAACGAACACAAGGATCCACTCGTGCAGCCGACGTGCAGCTGGGGGCGAGCAGGGTGCAGGGAAGACGAGGCCGCTGCAGAGGCAGGGACCAGGCTGAGGGCAGCTGCCGGGCGCCCGGGCAGCGGCCTGGCCCCGGGGACAGAACCAGCTGTGACGCTCGCCTACTGGGCCGCTTCCCCGCCTCCGGTGGGAGCCCACCATGAGGGGCAGCAGGTGCTGGGACAGGGATCGGCCGGGGAGCGGCAGGCACCAGCTGCCGACGGGGGCTGAGCAACAGCCCGAGGCAGTGGGACCTGGGGGGGTCGGGCCCAGCCACGTCCAGGGCGGGGGGGGGGGGAGAAGGAGACGGAACACTTGCCCCGGGGGCCTCAGGGAAGGTCCCCCCGCGGCCGGAAGGGCAGCTTCCTGAGAGAGGGCTCAGAGGGGCCCACAGCCAGCCCCTGGGAACCAGAGGGGAATGCGGTTCCCCGGCCTCGTCCCGGGGCCCCCGGGCCCCCAACTCCGCACGTGGGGCCAGACTGCGTTTTCCCACGCACAGGTGATCCTGACACGAAAGCTTGGGAACCTCAAAGCCACAGTTCTCACGGGAGACACTCTTGTATGCACAGCCACTGTTCTCCAGCTCCACCTGCACCGGAAATGCGGGGAGGCCGAGAAACCCCCACAGCTCAGCCCCTGGTTCCAGAGTCCTGGGGTGGGGCCTGAGGCTGTACATTGCTTTAAACAATATTTTTATTGCTTTCAGAGACGGAAGGAGAGGGAGAGAGAGAGAGAGAAGCATCAATGATGAGAGAGAATCATTGCTCGGCTGCCTCCTGCACACCCCCCACCGGGGATCGAGCCCGAAACCCAGCCATGTGCCCTAGCCAGGAATCAAACCGTGACCTCCTGGTTCATGGGTCGACGCTCAACCACTGAGCCACACTGGCTTGGCGAGAATGTGCATCTTCTGACTGGTTTCCATGGTGCTGACGCTGCTGGGCTGGAAACCACTCCTTGGGATCCATGGATCGAAATATCTGGGGATAGGCATGACCCCCAGGCTGAGCGTGAGCCTTTCTCAGGCTGCATCTCTGGGGGGGGGGGGGGGACGCGGGGGCGCGTGCCTGGGGCCAAGAGGAAGCACCTGTCCTGTTGGGGAATGGGATGGACTGGGTGTCTGTGGGCCCCCAATTCCTGTGTTGAAGCTCTCACCCACATTGTGGGTGCATGTGGCGGTAGTGCCGATGGGGAGAGGACAAAGGTTAAATGAGGCCATAGGCTGGGGCCCCATTCTGATGGGACGGGTGCCCTTATAACAAGGGAAAGAGCCTGGCCAGTGAGCCTCAGTGGTTGAGCGCCGACCTATGAACCGGGAAGTCTGGATTAGATTCCTGGTCAGGGCACATGCCCGGGTTTCGAGCTCAATCCCCAGTAGGGGGCGTGCAGGAGGTAGCTAGCTGATCAATGTGGCATTCTAGGAGTTTCAAGGAGGTGAGGGAGTAGGTTAGGAGGATATCTGGAGGAAGGGCATCGCAGACAGAGGGATCAGCCGGTGCAAAGGCTCAGAGGCAGAGCCTGACTCGCCTGTTCAAAGAATTCCAAGCAGGTGGAGCAGAGTGAGCACAGAGAGAGAAAATGAGAGAGAAGAGACAGGTGCAGGCAGAGAGGCCAAATGTTATAGTGTCCTACAGATCAGTGTAAGGCCACTTGGCTTTCCCCCAGAAGGAGGCGGAAGAAGAGACACCGTTCGATCTGTGTTCTAATAGACTCTCTCTGGCTACGGTGTCTAGAATGGGCAGTGTTTGGGGACAGAAGGAGAGTGTAGAAGCAGGAAGGCCAGAATGAGGCTACAGCAATACCACAAGTACACGAGGACAGCACTTCAGACCAAGATGCTCCTAGTGGCGATGGCACGAAGAAGCTGGATTCTGGGTGTATTCTGAAGGTACAGCTGAGAGATTTCCCTGGTAGGGATTGGGTATGAGGCCAGAGAGTACAAGAGGAATCGGCATGACTTCCAGTATTCGCACACACAGGGGCCAGTACCGGATCTTAGAATAAAGAATATTAATTTCAAAGACCCATTCCACCCCAAGGGACATGCGCTTGAGATATTGCTGAATTTAAGGTGGAGACTAAGATGCACTTCCAAATAGGATCACTAAGACTCTGGATTATGGCCTTGAACTGCAGCCTAGATTTGCATTCCTCTGTGGGCCTGGGGCAAGATAACAGGGCGAGCCACGGTCAGCTCTCTGGCCTGCTGATTGAGAGGTTGGACCTGCACTTCAAACTCTCTGGGGCTCAGTTTTCTCGTCCAGTAACTTTTGTGAGAATTGAACAAGATGACTTTTATAAAACACTTAGCACTAGGGCCAGACCTAAGAAAGAACTTCTTCATTCCTGGTGGACATTAACACTCTTGAAGGAGCGATGTTGAAATTCTGACAGTGACCAGCAGAGGGCACCACCGGCGGAAGACTGAAGTCTGAACTGCCAGGGAGACAGGCTGATTGGCCTTGGATCCACTAACTTGTCTGAAAAAAGAAACCAAACTAACCAGCTTCTCACAAACAACAGACCGGGATTTACGTCTTCCCTTTCTTCCTCTTCCTCCCCACCCTTGTTTCCCAATTTTCACATTTCTCCTGGATTCTCCCCGTGTAGGGCAGAGGCCCGTGCAAAACGGATCTTCTAGCTTGGCGTTCCCTTTGCTCAAAGCAGCCCCAAAGCCAGGGCTTTAGAGGGTATAAAAGCATAACGGTCTCCACCCTCTGTCGGTTCTTAACCCCTCCTCCAGCCCTGCAGGGCACCCCCAAGTCAGCCGAGTCTCAGGATCCCCCCGGCGTGGGAAGGTTGGAGACCAGGGATCTAGATAAGGTTTGTCCAATTTGTTCTGGTCCCCGGGAAATCCCGCCTCTTATCTCCCCTCCCGTTGCTTCATCACATTGCCAAAATTACCTCGGTAATACATATTTTAAATTAAGAATTCATTTTCACTTCAAGAAAGAGGGACGGCGCTGCAGCCAGATAAGGAACTGCGTCTGTCTTCGAGAGAAAGGGTCGTGGCTGCGGGTGTCCCGGAGCCCGTGACGTCTGAAATTAAGGTGCCACTTCTGAATGCTTTCTTCATATTTATGGAATGATTATTCTTCAGAGGTGCATTCAATATTGTGGGAATGACGGCTGCGCATGTTTAATACATCAATTTAAGTTATTATCGCCATGCTATAAAATGCAGGATAATTTCATAAATAATTATAAAGCATTTACAAATGATGCCCTAATGCAAAGCATGCTCGCTAAATCCTTTATCTTCCACAGACACAGAAGTAACAATTAGATTCCTGGAATGAAAAAAAAAGGGAGGTTATGTTCTAGAATGTGTCACCTCCTCGCCGAATGCAAATAATGCTGTAAGGACAGAGAGAGAGAGAGAGAGAGAGAGAGAGAGAAAGAAAGGCCTGGGTAGAACCGGTTCACTTTCCCCCTTCTGTCCATGGCATCAATCACTGCTGGAGGGACCAGGTCCTTTCTTCAGGGGCCAGGGGGACCTCAGTGTAGAGATTCTTTGGATCTCTTGGCGTAAGTCTCATTCTGCTGCCTGCTCATTTCTTTGGGGAAATGGGGACGCTACAGCACAGAGGCCTGGCCATGGACTTAGAATAAGAGGCACTTTCCCCCCACCCCCACCCCCACTCCCGCACCCACATACATGATAGGAGAACCTCAGATTCCTGAGAGGTTGACCCAATCTTTGTCCATCCCAGTGGATGAATTCAGTCACAAGTCACTGGGGACCATAGAAGATCAATATCCTCAGTGTTTGTGCTTTTGTCCAAATGGCAATACACACACTTAGGGAGGTAAGAGGGACCCTCAAGGGTCTCTATCCAGAGGAGGTATCAGAAGGTTCATATTTGAAACTGCTCAGTAAAACCAGACAGCATAGAACTGATGTTAACTTGGCTGCGCTAAAATTGGGCTGATGTAACGCTAATCCGGGAAGGCTTTCTGGAGGAGGTGAGATGGAATCAAATAAATCAAAGAAAAGCTGAAGATGCTGAGAGACAATTCACAGTCCATTTAATGAATGAGAGCATGTGTGCACACACACGCGCCTGCCTGCGTGCACATACACACATATACAAGGGGAGAACTGGTATCTAAAGCAACAAGTAATTCAAACCAAGACATCAGGAGCCAGGCTTAGTTAATCCTGGGAGACATTTTGGGATAACACCCTTTGAGTCGGACAGTGACAGAGGCGACTGAGTAAAGGGGACAGGAAGTCCTAACTAGCTCTTGGGACCCCCAGCAGCTGATCCAAACCCCAGCTCGGCACAAACAAACAACCCCCGATTCCGGGCACCTGTCTTTAAAGCTGAGACGTGGAAGGAAAAACTAGGAGGGGCAGAACCTCCAGGGCCCGGACACTGGGACACGAGCTCCTGCACTGGTGCATCGCTGCTACTTGCACACCAGCAGAGCTCAAGTGAGTCCCCCCTGCTCACGATCCCCCGAATCTGGGGAGGACGTGAGGAGGAGGGGAAGATGGCCAGAAACAGACCACAATCAGTGGGCCAGCATCTGCGCTGTCAGGCTGCAGCCATGAACAGGAGGCTGCCGGCAGCTCCCATGTGCTTAGGTAGCAGGCTCCTGCCAGAGTCCGGAGTAAGGCTTTCGAAGCAGCATCTTCCCCATTCGGCCCGTCCCAGGGCCAAGCGGGGAAGCCAGGGGGCAAGACAGAATCCTCACAGTCCTGACTGCCTGAGCTCTCCACTGGAAAAGGTGGCCACGAATAGCTAGCTGGGAACCCATGCTAATTGTGCTCCTCCTCTAGTTCTTCCTCCTCCTCCTCTTCTCTCTCCACCACGGCCAGGTCCGCAGAGGCCCTGGTCAGGTTCTCAGCACTCAGACAGTCCCCGCCCTGGCCCAGGTCACTGGGGGACTGACCCCGGGCAAAGAATGCACTTCTCCCGCTGTTACCAATCTCTAGCCCTAAGGACCCCAGCGCCATCACCCCGTGTCTCTGTCCCCAGGTTATAGCAAAGTCAACTTACCCAACAATGAACGCATCCAACTGGGGTTTTTGTGTAGCTTCAAAGCATTTCCACCCAAATATGTGTTATTTCTTGGTGGCTTTAACGTATCCCCTTAAATGTTTTGCTGCTCTTTCCTCCAGAAGGTGGAGCTTAATCTCCATCCCCTTGAGTATGGGTGGGACTTAGTGACTGGCCTCTAAAAGAGTATGAAAAGGGAAGAGTCGTGACTTAAAATATATATATATTGATTTCAGAGAGAAAGGGAGAGGGAGAAAGAGAGAAACATCAAGGATGAGAGAGAATCACTGACTGGCTGCCTCCTGCATTCTCCCCACTGGGGATCGAGCTCGGAATCGGGTATGTGCCCTGACCAGGAATCAAACCAACGGAACCGTGACCTCTGGTTCATAGGTTGACACTCAACCACTGAGCCACACCGGTCAGGCAAAACAGTGGCTTTTCCGTGAGGAATCCTGATGAGCAAGCTCCTTCTCCCAAGTAGGACACCTCCCCTCGTTGGTCTGGACCAGCCGTGGGCAAACTACTGCCCACGGGCCGGATCTGGCCTGTTCAGCTGTTCTATCCGGCCCGCAGAGCCAAAAGAGTGGAGGGTTCTCTTGCTCTCCCCTCCGCTCCTTCACCAGCAGCCCAAGATGAGAGTGCCAGCATGGTCAGGTTGCTTTTGTTCCGGCCCTCCGGTCCAGTTTAAGAACCCATTGTGGCCCTCGAATCAAAAAGTTTGCCCACCCCTGGTCTAGAACTAGATCGACTCTAGCTTATCCCAGCAACTCCTCAAAGGCTGCCCACCCCAGGGTGGGACAACAGCGCCTCCTGGTGATTGGTGGGGGAACTGATGGCAGGCAGCTCTCCCCTTCCCTTCCATGGCCCCCCGGGAGTCTAAGTACCTGCTCCAGCCTGCCTTCCTTCCGGGTCATCCTGCCTCCTGGCCGTGGACGTCATCTCTGGCCCTCTCATACCATACCCCGTTACCAGTTCCGTGCTGTTTTCTCGAACTCTCGCCCAAGCACCGGAGGATTCCTTTCCTCCCATCTTGTTACATTTGTGAACCAAATAATGACCTTCATTTAGACCAAGAACTGGCCTCCTCATTATCAAACAAGTTTAACAACGCCTCGTAATGAGGGGGAGGGACAACCTTGAGCTTTGCAGGAAAAAAAAAAAAAAAAGAAATGAGATCAAATAAAGACGTGGCCTCGCTGCCTTCTAAAACCCCGGAAAAGGTTGAGGAATCCCATTCGGATTGCCCACGAGTCGGTCCTCTCTTACCTGCTCACGCCTGGTCCCCAAACTCGAATATTCAAAATAAAATAAAAAATGACCCGTTTTATTCAATACGATCACATTTCTCTCTTAATGACTAGCCTTGCAAGAGTATTGTTTTCCACCATTTTTCATGGCCAATGCACAGTGCTTAATCTATACTGTGGGTTAAATAGGATTTTGGCAGCCCGCCCGGGAGGTTTGCCAGCGCTGATATCCCTGTCGTTATGGGAAAAGGCTTTAGACAAGGGACTCCAATGAATTTTTGGAACCCGGTCCATTTGTATGGCGGGGACGGCCCGCGCTGCCTCGGATGGCGAGTTGATTGGTTTCAGGGATGTGGGTCTTTCTTGTTTCCCAAATAACTCATTCCACGGGCAATAAATACATATTAAGGCCTATTACAGTCAGGCCCTCAGCTGGAGCCGGGGGGGGGGGGGCTGTTAGGGGAAACCCAGTTTCGCTTCTGCCCTCGCAGGCGAAGGCTGGAGAGGACCAGGTGGCGGGGAAGGGTTGAAATGGTATGAATTAGTCGCCGGAGAAACAGAGCCAAGGACAGACATCTAGCCCTACCGTGTTCCCCCCCCCAAAAAAAGACATCCTCCGAAAATAAGACCTACTTCATGGATGCATAACACATCCCCTGAAAATAAGACCTAGCGCATCTTTGGGAGCAACAATTAATATAAGACACTGTCTTATTTGGGGGGAAACAGGGTATCTATACACTACCTATAGATAGATTATTTTTAAGGGGCTGGCTCATGTAGTTGGGGGAACTGGCGAATCTGAAATTTGTAGGCGGGCCCGCAGGAAAATAAGGTAAAAGTTGACCCAGTCTTTTTTTTTTTTTTTTTTTAATATATTGTTATTGATTTCGGAGACGAAGGGAGAGACAGAAACATCAGGGATGAGAGAGAATCACTGATCGGCTGCCTCCCGTAAGCCCCACACTGGGGATCGAGCCAGCAACCCAGGCATGTGCCCTGACTGGGGGTCAAACCGTAACCTCCTAGTTCATAGGTCAACGCTCAACCACGGAGCCATGCTGGCGGGGCAAAATGGACAGAGTCTGCCGAAACCAGTTTAGCTCAGTGGATAGAGCGTCAGCCTGCGGACTGAAAGATCCCAGGTTCGATTCCGGTCAAGGGCATGTACCTTGGTTGCGGGCACATCCCCGGTGGGGGGTGTGCAGGAGGCAGCTGATCGATGATTCTCTCTCATCGGTGTTTCTAGCTCTCTATCCCTCTCTCTTCCTCTCTGTAAAAAAAAAATCAATAAAATATATTTCAAAAAAAATGGACAGAGTCTTGGGTCTGAAATCTGTGGGGCCGCTGGAAGGCGAGAGGCTCAGGCAGGGGAGATCAGGGGTGCAGCCTTGGGGCAGAAGCTCTGCTTGCTCAGGAAGCCTGGGTCTTTGCTCTGAAGACCTTCAGCAATCACACGGGGCTCCTCCACCCTGAGGAGGGCGGTCTGCCTCCCTCCGAGTCTCTGCTCGTAAATATTACTCCCACCTAAAAATAGGCGTGTAGCAACCTCTAGGCCGGTGTTTGAGCAAACAACTGAGCACCATAGCCCTAGCCAAATTGACACGTAATTCATCATCCAGTGGCAGAAGCTGGGGGGGCTCCTAGCTGAGGAGAGTTAGGGAGAACTAGGGCGACCTTCCTCAGCAGCCCCAGGCGGTCTATTCAATGACGAGCTCGCGGAGTATTACACTGTATATGCTCACCCCCCCCTCCCTCCAGATGAACTTGCCCCCTCCTTCCTTAAGACCTTAGGAGGCCCCGCACACCACCTGTCCACGCTGATCGCCAACAGCACCTCCGGCCTCCACCCACGGGGGATTAGCCGAAGGCCAGCAGCCCAGGCTGGACAGCGCACGAGTGCCTCCTCCTTCTGGTGGGGTGTGGGCTCCTCCCTCCGTCCACCTCACATTCACATTTAGGGGTGTGTCTCCGTGAGACCCCCATGGGCCCAGCCCAGGCAGACCCCATACCCACCTCTGCCCTGTCACCCCTGCAGCCCCCTGGTCCTGTGAGCCCCTCCCCGCCTCTCAAGGACTTGGGGGGGGTGTGATGGAGGGGGAGGTGTGAGCAGCTGGCGCTGCCTCGGGGGCAGTCCATCAGCCTTCCACCGCTGTCACCGCGAGACGTGGTGGAACGAAAACAAAAGACGTGACAAATTTGTCCTTTTCTCTTTCATAATTAACCAAAATATCTCAGCGTGTAGCAAAGCTCAGCTCCTAATTAACAGACAGGCGAGGGGCGATTAAGAAAAAAAAGCCACAGCCCCCACTCCACACCCCTCCCACACACACTCCCCCCTCCCTACCTGGCAGCCCCCTTCCCTCTCCCATCCACCACACACACACACACACACACACATACACACTACGTGATTATATTTGCAGGAGAGAATGGTATTCTGGTCAGACACGACAGACAGAAAGAGCCCGGTCCCCAGCGAGGCAATTAATATTTCACACCTGCCAAGGCAAAGTGGCCAGGGGAGGGGGAGGTGCCAGCAAGGCGACGGCGCTGTCACCAGGCCAGAGCCTGCAAAAGCCACGCGGGGACGGCCCTTCTGCCGGGCTGCGGGGCCGGGAGGCCGGGCTGGCACGGAGAACGGCTCTGCGGGGGGTGTGGGGAGTGGGGGTGGGGGGATCGTTCCACAGAACAAAGAATCTGCAACTGCGAGTGCTCCGTGGGCGCCCTGCCACTCTGCTCCCCAGCCCCCGGCTCTCGTATGCGCCACGCACTCCCACCCGAGAGAGAGAGAGAGAGAGAGAGAGAGAGAGAGAGAGAGAGAGAGAGAAGCGTAGAGAGCCGGGAAGGGGGGCAAGCAAGTGCAGAATACGTGGGCACAGAGCATTCACCCGCACTGCCCCCCAGGCCCATGATGTGCATGCTGTCGGCTGGGGCAATATTTCTTTGCCAACCCTGCCTACCACACACACACACACACCCACCCACTCGGGTGCTCCCGAGTGAGCCTACCTGCTCGCACACACACATATGCCCACATACACACACACACACACACACACACACACACACACACACTCACGCTTTTATGCAGTCACACACACACAACCGTCCCCAAGTCAAACAGTCAACACAGAGTCAGTGACTGTTTATTATGTTCAAATTCATGCCCCCTGAGATTCTAGCATGAGATAGGGAAACAGAGCTACTGCCGACTAACAAAGACAAGGAATGGCCACAGAGCAGCACTGGTAGGGGACACTGTGATTCAAGTAGCTTCCTAGCATGCGCTACGCACTCACTAGTCATCGGGTACGCTCACCACCAACCGCTGCACGTCCCTGCTCTCCTTCATTGCCTGCACAAACCCTAAAAGGCACCCCAAACCATTGCAGTGTTCATGTAAGATGTCTGAGACTCCCTGGAAGGTGAACATCTGGTCCATGTTAGAAAGTTCACGAAGCTGAGATGTAAACTCTTCTGTCTTAAGCAAAACTCAGGTTGCCTATCTGTAATCCTTGAAAGGTAGTAAGAACCCTTGTGTACAGATGAATGGATAAACATCATGGAGCCAGTTTGGCCTGTGGACTCCAGGGTCCCAGGTTCAATTCCGGTCAAGGGCATGTACCTTGGTTGCGGGCACATCCCCAGTGGGGGGCGTGCAGGAGGCAGCTGATTGATGTTTCTCTCGCATCAGTGTTTCTGATTATCTCTCCCTCTCCCTTCCTTCCTGTAAAAAATAAATTAAATGTATTTTAAAAACATAATGGAATATATATATATATATATATATATATGTGGAAATATTATTTAGTCTTAACAAGGAAGGAAATTCTGACACATGCTACAATATAGATGAACCTTGAGGATGTTATACTCCATGAAATAAACCAGTCACAACAGAACAGACACTATATGATTCTTACATGAGTGACTTAGAGCAAATTCATAGAGAGGAAAAATGGAATGGTTGCCAGGACTGGGGGGATTGGGGATTTAGTGTGTAATCAGGACAGAGTTTCAGATGCGTGGAAAGTTCTGGAGAAGGATGGGGTGACGGTTGCATAACCACGCAAATGTACTAATGCTCCTGAACTGTGCACTTAAAACGGTGAAGATGGCAAAAGGTGACTTCAAGGCCTTGCTGATGGAAAAGCAGGCGAGTGGCAGCACCAAGGGACACACCACCTTGGAACGGGGGACAGAGTGTGGGAAGGGAGGTGAGTGGTGGGAGGGGTGTTTCGTCCTGGCCTCAGTGCAAAGGAGAACCACCGTCCTTTATGCTGGAGAGACTCGTTGGTTCTGCCCCTGAAACACATCTAGGTTCCACTTGCTTCCCTCCAGGTTCATTGCCACTACCTGGCCCATAGCATAGTCCTCTCCCTTCCTGCGGCTTTGCTGGATGACACATAAATACATTATCATCCCCAATATTTGATCTCATCATTGATTTAGGAAATGAAGTCCATGATGTGGGGTTACTTGTTTAGAGATGAACTGACACTGATGGGCCCTATTTAGGGCCTGGGTCTCCCAACTCACAGTCAGGCCAGTTCTAGGGCACACGGACCCGGGAGGTCGTGTGCCTTCATCCTCTTCCCCAGGGGTTTTACAAACAATGTCACTGTCAATGCTGGCTGTTTGAAAATGCACGCAGGTGAGGTGGATAGTGCGAAATGAGTTTGGACCAAGGCAGGTGGCGGAGTAGAGAAGACACAAGCTTGGGTCATACACACACACACTCACACACACACACACGTACGTGGCTGCCATCTCATGGTGGTGAGGCCATGAGATCACAGGCTGCCCCCGGTGGTCAGTGCGCTCCCACAGCCAATCTCCTGCAAGCTGCTCCCACCCCACCTCCCAACCCCCACAGCTGGCCAGGACGAGGGACCACACCCATGCACAAATTCATGCACCGGGCCTCTAGTTATTCCATATTGTCATCTGAAAAAAGTCTCTCATTTCTTCATTTATTGACTCCTTTCATTCATTCATTCATTCATTCATTCAAAAGTTAACATTGAGCAGAGACCATTTCATGTCCCCTAGATGGTCTGTGTGGGCAGCAAAGGCCCAGCGCCTCTGAAGAGAGTGGGGCAGGGGCTGGGCAGCTCCTGGGGCAGATGGAGCCACGCCAGCCAGTCCTCATGACCATCTATTCCTGATGCTCCAGCTCAGCACTACTCAGGGGTGTCCACAGACCCCTCGGCTCCCCGAGACACTCTCCAGGGTCCACAAGGTCAAAATATGTTTGTCCTACTCTTATGGTCTTTTCACTGTGTCACCATCTGTGCAGATGTGCTCTCCCCATGGTGGACAAACTGCTGACACCACAGGAATCGAAATAATGGCACCAAATTGAACTATTTTTGTTTTTCCTCACCACACACTCACAGTTGTTGTTTTCAAAACCACACTTGCTTCTGAATATCCTTCATGACGCAGTAGAAATAACCGACTTTATTAAAACTCAACCCTGAGCACATGTCTCCTTAATATGCTGTGAGACCAAGAAGCACACACAACGCATTTCTGCCGCCTGTGGAACCACGATCCTCCTCTCAAGTAGAAGCACGTGTGGGTCTGAGCTGTGAGCTGAACTACGTAGTTACTCCTTCAGGGGACGCCACCGTCATCTGAAAGAACAACTAACCAGCTGTGGTCATTCAGACTTACGTTTTGGGTACAAATTTTCTCAAAAATGAACAAAGCAGGCCTGTCACTTTAAGGGAAACAATGGTCAGAGTTGTGGCCAATGATACAAGTTGACTTTCTTTTTGGAAATGAGAATTATGGAAAATGTGTACTCACCACCATGAACTTGATAGCTCCCCAGCACTTAAAATCTTTCCTGATGAGGTCAGTAACAAAGCTGGGATGGTTTAATCTTATGTAATGAAATGTGTCAGCATTTGGAAGATCTACAGAACTCAGTGAAATCATGTTTTTTTGTGTGTCCAATGCATGATTCGACAAGATCATGCATGGATGAAAGAGCCATCAGAAGTAGAAGAATCACCCATGTATTTTCATACACATGTGCAATAGAGTATGAAATAGAGGCTAATTGATTGTAAGTTTCATATTTAAGAAACTACCATTTAGCTCTGACTGGAGTGACTCAGTTGGCTGGGTGTCCTCCCATGCACTGAACGGTTACGGGTTCGATTCTTAGTCAGGACACATGCCTGGATGTCTGGCTCCACCCCTAGTAGGGGGTGTGCGGGAGGCAACTGATCAATGTTTTGCTCTCACATTGATGTTTCTCTCTCTCTCACTCTCTCCTTCTCCCTTCCTCTCTCTAAAAATCAATTTAAAATCTTTAGGGGGGAAGAAAAACAGAAAAGAAAAAGAAACTACCATTTATTGAGTTTTCATGTAGTATCAAAGATGAATATCCACAATTATCTGAAGAAAGTATTAAAAATCCCCACCTTTTCCAATTACATATTCGAATGAGGCCGAATTTTCTTCACATATTTCAACCAAAACAACATAGCCCAACAGATTGTTTGCAGAAACAGATGGGATCCAGTCAGGCTTAAAGAGATTTGCTAAAATGTAAAACAGCGCCACTTTTCTCAGAAGTCTTTTTGTTTTGGAAAACATTTTTTATAAAAATATGTTATTTATATTAGCATGAGGTACCTCGATTGCTGTTATTTTTAAATAAATTGAAACTAAATATTTTTAAATTCTCATTTTTAATTTCTAATACAGAAAATATTGTATTAGAAATACAACCCACGTAAACAATGCTCTTTGGAGTCCTCAAAAACACTTTTTTTAAAGAATAGTTGATTGATTTTTAGAGAGAGAGAGAGAGCGGAAGAGAGAAACATCAATGTCCTCCTGCACACCCCCTACAAACCAGTCACGTGCCCTGGCCGAAAACCGGAAATTGGAAACTTTTTGGTATACAAGACAATACCCAAACAACTGAGCCACACCGGCCAGGGCTGGAGTCCTCAAAACTTTTGTGAATGTGAAGGACTCCTGAAACAGAGGCCTTTTTAGAATCCTTCTATGGCTCGCTGCCCCCTGTCACCACTGTCTCCTCTCCTTGGGCCTGGGTCCCCAGTGTTTCTCCTGCATCCAAACCCCTGGGTCCAGTTCCTCACCCATAATGCCAGCCCCACACGCCCCTGGCCCCTTCCAGGGATCCCACTTCAGAGTGGCTTGTGAGGGCTCCAGCTTCCTATGTGTTTTCTGTCCTGTCCTCACCACCCACCCCAGCTGACACACACACACACACACACACACACACACACACACACACACACACACGACAATTGCTCCTAGCAACAATAAAGACCCAAGTCTTCCTTGGGTTAGCTTTTAATCCTTGAAAAGTCAACCTCTCAGGCTTTATTTCCTTCCACACAGAGCCTGGCCAACGTGGCTCAGTGGTTGAACGTCGGTGGACCTGTGAACCAGGATGTCATGACTGGAGTCCCGGTCAGGGCACATGCCCGGGTTGTGGGCTCAATCCCCAGATGTGCAGAAGGCAGCCTATCAATGATTCTCTCTTATCATTGATGTTTCTATCTCCCTATCCCTTCCTTTCTGAAATCAATAAAAAACATTTAAAAAGTAGCACACAGATGTCCATAGTCAAAGCCATCCTCATCAGGTTGTTGTGAGGATAGAGGAGACAACGGGGGTTTGGTGGAGATTCTGCACCTGAAGGCCCACTCTCCACCTTCCCGCTCCCTGCTCTGCGGCCCTGGAGGCTTCCAGTTGGGCTTGGCCAATGGGAGGCCCTGGGGAGAGATTCCAGAGGGTAAGGGGAGAAAGAGGATGGAGGGCTTGTCTCCCTCCTGCATGTACATACACACACGTACATGTGCGAGTACACACCAACTTGGCAGTGCTCCTGTTAGACAGCCCCCCACACAAGGCATGACATCCCATGTCCTTCAGACCTTGGGATGGGACTTTGTTGGCCCCAAGACACCAGAACACCCCTGTGGGTTTCCTTTAACACCTCTGAGATCAGCTCCTCCTCCCATTCCCCTCAGCTCCCTCGTCTGGGTGTGCGTTTATTTCTACAAGGACCTCGACGGATGGATGCAGAGTGTGGAACTCTGTGGGCGTGTCGGGAACGAAGAAAGGTCTTTTCCTTTCAGATCTAAAGTCTTCTGTGACCGCCCTGGCCAGGCGCCCGGTGGCTCAGTTGGTTGGAAGGTCTTTTCACACATCAAAAAGGTTGTGGGTTCCATCCCTGGTCAGTCCTCCTATAGGAGGCAGCCGATCCATGTTTCTCATCTCTCTCTCTCTCAAAATCAATTAATATGTTGGATAAAGACAATAATAATAATAATAATAATAATAATAATTAATAAAGTCTTCTATGACCACTGGGTATCCCCCAGATCCTGACCCTTTTCCCCAAGAAGCAGGGGGAGACAGGAATTTTTTTAGAAGTGTAGGTTTAATTTTTAAATTACAGTTCACTTTCAATATTATTTTGTATTCGTTTCAGGTGTACAGCATAGTGGTCAGATAACCATATACCTTTACATAGCACCATCTCCCTCATATTCCCCACACCCATTTCCAATAGCACCATCCACAGTTACTGCATCCTTACTGACCACATTCCCTACGCTACACTTCACATCCCCATGGCTTATTCTGTAATTACCAGCATGTACTTCTTTTTGTCCAAATACATTTCTATTGATTTCAGAGAGGGACGGACAGGGAGAGAGAGAGAGAGATAGAAACATCAATGATGAGAGAGAATCATTGATCAGCTGCCTCCTACTTACCCCACACTGGGGATCGAGCCCAAAACCCGGGCATGTGCCCTGTGAGGGAATTGAGCCGTGACCTCCTGGTTCATAGGTCAACACGCAACCACTGAGCCACTCTAGCCAGGCCCAATGTGTAGTTCTTAATCCCTTCCCCTGTTCCTCTCGGTCCCTCAACCCTGCTCCTTCCTGGCAACTCCAGTCCTCTCTCTGACTATGAGTCTGTTTCCATTTGCTTGTTCATTTGTTTTGCTCATTAGATTCCACATGTATAA
The DNA here is from genome assembly GCA_963924515.1 of Vespertilio murinus. Taxonomy (NCBI): domain Eukaryota; kingdom Metazoa; phylum Chordata; class Mammalia; order Chiroptera; family Vespertilionidae; genus Vespertilio; species Vespertilio murinus. Next base: position 30,056,917 of record OZ004719.1, read on the forward strand.
GTGAAATCACATGGTATTCGTCCTTCTCTGACTGACTTATTTCACTGAGCATAGTACCCTCTAGTCCCATCCGTGCTGTGCCACATGGTAAGATTTCGTTCTTTCTTTATGGCCAAGTAATGTTCATTATATATATATTACTATGCTTTTTTTTTATTCACTCATGTATTTATGGGCAACTTGGGTTGCTTCCAGATTCCACTCAGTGCAGTTTAGTCTCAATACCCCTTCTGCCCAAAGCGTGAGGGGCCTGCAAAGAAGCTCCAGACAAGAAGCCGGCACCCTGCGCTCGCCCATCTTGTATGCCTCTGTCCTGAGGTTGCCTCTGGGCCTGCGCATTCTCCCCTCCCCATCACTCAAAACCCTTGGATGGACGGTGGCTCCTTAAGAAAACTCTCCACCTCCCCAACCATAAATACTGACTTTCTCCCCCAGACGCCTCTCTTCAAGCACTTGGCTCCTTTTCACTTGGATCATTCCATTTGATTCCCGCCCACATGTATCCAGTATTTATCTCCAGCCAACCTCCACCCGAGCCGGACGCCGAGCGGAGCCAGGAAAGCTGTCCGGCCGCGCCTGCCCTCGGGAGCTCGGCCTCTTCTGGGGAGACAGAAACATAAATTCTTACGATGCAAAGGGAGAGAGGCTGCAACAGAAGTTTGTGCGAAATTCTCCAAGTTCTGGTCAAGGGAAACGTCTCGGTGGAAAGGCGGCAGCACCCCGTCCCTGTTGGGGAACCTCAGTCTGAGAAAAGCCCAGCACTCGGCAGCCAACACTGGACAGAATCAGAGCGGTGCAGTGGAGGGTGCTTGCCATGTCAATGGGCTCCCTGCTCTGTCTGTTGGTGGCCTTTGAGGATGAAAGATCTCCAGTTATTAAAACGTCTGTTCCGCCGAAACCGGTTTGGCTCAATGAATAGAGCATTGGCCTGTGGACTGAAAGGTGCCGGGTTCGATTCCGGTCAAGGGCATGTACATTGGTTGCGGGCACATCCTCAGTAGAGAGGTGCAGGAGGCAGCTGGTAGATTATTCTCTCTCATTGATGTTTCTAACTCTCTATCCCTCTCTCTTCCTCTCTGTAAAAAATCAATAAAATACATATATTTTTAAAAACAACTTCTGTTCCCCTGTATATGTAGTTTCTTCTCTAGATGCTTTCAACGGTAAATCGTTGTTTAAATAAATATTATTTAAATGATAATTTAAAAGCTAAATTTAAATAATCCCAAAGAAAGCTAGAACGGGGGAATAGAGGTGCAAAAAAAAAGGGGGGGTGGGGTGGGAGGATAGAAAACAAATAGTAAAATGACACAACTAAGTTCAACAATATCAATAATTACATTAAATGTTAATGGTTTAAACCCTTCCGTTCAAAGGCAGAGATTGGCAGAGTGGCTTAAAAAGAACATCTCACTCTGCATTATCTTTTTAAGGGCAGAAACAGTATTTATGCCTTTCTCTGAATCTTCCGAGGATGTCTAGCACAGGGCTTTGCAAATATAAAAATAAAAAAACAGCTGAAACCGGTTTGGCTCAGTGGATAGAGCGTCGGCCTGCGGACTGGAAGGTCCCAGGTTCGATTCCGGTCAAGGGCATGTACATTGGTTGCGGGCACATCTCCAGTGGGGGGTGTGCAGGAGGCAGCTGAATGATGACTCTCTCTCATCGTTGTTTCTAACTCTCTATCCCTCTCTCTTCCTCTCTGTAAAAAATCAATAAAATATATATTAAAAATATATAAAAATAAAAAATCCCCCCTCTTAATAGTGCATGGGGGACTGAATCTGGTTTGCCACTTTATGAAGATACAAAGAAACTCAGTTTTCCTTATCAGAAAGGCACAAAAGGTGCCTCTTTAGGCAGTAACAAGTTAATTGGTTGGAGAAGTTTGAGCCTGTGAGAAACAGAATAAGAACAAAAATTTATTTTATCACCCAAACTTATCTTTATTAAAACTAACCCTTCAACCCTTAGATGTTCAGCATTAATTATTACAGTTGAGGGGCTAAAATTAAGCGCTCTGATGGCTTCTCTAGATCATTTACATATCATTACTTTACAATTCATGTTGCAATTATTTTTATTAAAATTGGTAAGTGAAAACGGAATGGCATTACCTCCAAGCTTTCAGGACCATAGGGTTAGAGTCGCTATTTCTTTCTCCTTTAAAAATTATAATTGTCAATTTAAAAAAACAGAACTGAATGATTTCCTTTAAAAGGGAAATCATGAAACCCAAATGAGTTAGTAGGTACAATTTCACTGGGATTGTGTCAAAGCCACCGTGATACTTTAAAATATAGAGGGCTGTCCCAAAACCGGTTTGGCTCAGTGGATAGAGCGTCTCAGGCCTGCGGACTGAGGGGTCCCAGGTTCGATTCTGGTCGGGGGCATGTGCCTTGGTTGCGGGCACATCCCCAGTAGGGGTGTGTAATGGGGGAGGGATCAGGGGGGGGGGGCTGATCGATGTTTCTCTCTCATCAATGTTTCTAAGTCTCTATCCCTCTCCCTTCCTCTCTGTAAAAAAAAAAAAAAATCAAATATATTTTAAAAATAAAATAAAATATAGAGAGCTAGAAGAAAACAAAGAAAGAGGAGCACAGACTATCAGCCAGAGAAGAGAAGGAAAGCCAAAAATCTCCAAAGTGAAACAGAGGAAAGGACGTTGTTGAACTTGGCTAACCCAGCATCCTCCACATGCATTTCGTCCGGACACCCAAAGAGCAGCTCAAGCACCATCAGCGCCCCGGGGACTCGTCCTGGGGAACCCTGGCTTCAGCCATCCTCCAATTCCAGCCAGGAGCAGAGGTGCCACTGGTGCACAGAGCTTGGAGTCCGCCGCGAGGGCTGGGACACTTTTCTGGAAGCACTTCTGTATCCGCCAGCCCCCTGCGTAGACAGGTGGCCCTGGGCGACCACAACCCGGACCCGGTCCCACAGCCCGCTCCTGGGAGAAGCCTGGTCACAGCCAGCCTGCCCTCTGCGGGAGGCGGTGAGTGTTCGCTCAGACCCGGGGGACCCCAGGCATCTCCACACAGAGTCGGGGGGTGTCGCTGGGAACGTGCCCCCTTGTCCGGTGGCCAGCCACCTCGCTGTGCTCTGGGGGAGGCGGCGTGGGAGCAGAGAGTCCCGGGCCCTAAGGGATGCCCACCCTCTCTATTTCTCCTTCCTCCATCTCCATCTTCCCTCTCTCCCGGGTGCCCTGGTGTTTTCTGGCTGTCTTCTCTGCCTCTCCCCTCCCTACCCCCATTTTTACCTCCTCCTCTCTCTGGTTCGTGGTCCTGCTGGCCAACAGGTTCCTTCTGGTCAAACTGGGAGCTGCCAGGATTTCCTCTGGACCCTGTCTCCACTCTAAGTCTACCCCCCACACACACACCCCCTCATCCCCACCTCAAGCCACCGCAGGCTCGGGGACAGAGGGGCCCAGCCCTAAGTTCCTCAATGGAATGGGGGGAGGGTGGCAGTGGGGGGAGGGTGGCAGTGGGGGGAGCGGGGGGAGGATGTTTGTCCTCAGAGAGCCCCCCTCCACCGCCATGTCTCCTCCTGAGAGAGGACGGGGCCGGCGTGACACCTCCTGACGGTTCTGACAGGCCTCAAGGAGACAATTAGTGCCTCCAGCTGCCTCCTCGGGAAGGTGCCCCCAGAGGAGGGAGGGCGGGGGGAGTGTGCACATTTGCAAAAAAAGTATTAAAGCAATAGTGGAGAGTGGGGAGGCCCCCCGGAAGCAACTCCTGGTTGTACAAATTCCCCGTGGGGTCCCCTCCGGGGCAAGTCAGTGGGCACCTGCGGGGGACGCACGGAATCACGTCTCCATCGTGGGAATCCCCCGGAGAGAGGGCAGGGCCTGGGCCGCCGGCCTCCGATGCTGAAATGTTGTACCTCGACCCCGCCTGCCCCGTGGACAGGGACGGGGCTGTCTCGGGTTGCAGTTGCCCAGCGCCCCGGGGCCAGGGAGACAAAGGGCAGCCCGTGGGGAAGAGGCTTCCGATAAGAACGTAGACAGACAGACAGACAGACAGACAGGAGGACGGACAGGAAGACGGACGGGTCTCCTTCCTCCTCAGACACCCCCCCACGTCCGCCGGGGCAGACAGATGGGCCTTCCCTCCGGCTTTCTAGATTAATGCCTCCTTCTTATCAATTATGGAGACAAGAAAGTGTAATTTTCTCCCCGTGTTTATACTGCTCAGGATTAATCTGCCTATAAACGGATAATCTGTCAGCTTTCAGAGACGCGGAGCTCGGGGGTGATGGGAGGGGTGGGGGGTAGGGCAGGGAGCGGGGGAAGAGATTTACCAGTGGGTAAGGCCATCTGCTTTATTAGGTTGTTTTCTAAACCTGACATTCGATTTGTTCAGGAGGACTTGGTGACAGATTATCCTGTAAATTCCCAAATAATGACGAAAACCAGACAAAGAGGCAAAAAGCAGCGAGGGAGATAGGTTTTGGGGGCGGGGGGGGGGGCAGGGGGTGCGGTTGTTCCAGCATCTTCCCTCGGCCCCCTTGGAGGGCGGCTGCAGCAGGACTGGGCCCTAGAGGCGAAGGAGTGACAAAAAGAGCCGAGAGGCGTTCAACTCCGGGTCTCCTCCATCACCCCCCTTTTGCAAACCTCCGACTCCGCCTTCCAGAGGGAGAATCCACGTGATCGGAGACTGTGTTACCAGTTCCCAGTCACATGCGTATGTTCTGTTGGATTCTTTCTCCCGTCCCCTGGGTCTGAATCCTTCCTCTCCGTTCGAGCCACGTGAAAGTGAGGAAGTTACTGGGACTCTCTGTGCCTCAGCCTCTTCCCCTGAAAATGTGGACAGCAGACTTACTTGCCTCCTAAGGTTGTTGGCAGTCCCTTCCCATAATTTTTTAAGGTATATTTTTAATGATTTCACAGAGGGAAGGAGAAAAACTCATTGATGAGAGAATTATTGATCGGCTGCTTCCTGCACGCCCCACACTGGGGATCCAGTGGGCAACCTGGGCATGTGCCCTGACTGGGAATCAAACCAGTGACCTCCTGGTTCATAGGTCGACACTCAACCCCTGAGCCACACCAGCCGGGCAGATCCCATCAACACATCCCTGAAAGCACTTAGAATACTGTTTGGTGCATACAAAGCGCCATCTAAACTGCGGTTTGCTGCCTTTTTGTCATGTATGTGTGTTTTTGTCCCGAAGCACTGAGCCCAGAGCTGAGGGTACAGAACGCTCTCGAGAGATACCCGACGGCTGAGTCTGAAGAATCAGAATGTTAGAGCCAGAACCTGAGAGCTGGCAGGCCCCTTGAGTGATCGCGGGGTGCGCCCTCGCCTCCACCCCTGCTTGAACACTGCCGGGGACAAGGAGCTCACTACCTCCCACCTGGCAGCTCACTCCAGCACCGGACGCTTCCAAGGAGAGTCCTGGTGGAAAGCCAGAGCCCGCATCCCCCGAGCGGGGCCTCCTAGGGCTAAAGCTGCGGGTTCGCACAGGGAGGCAGGTAGCATCATCCTGGTGAAGCATCGTCCTGGAGATGAGCTCCGAGAGCTCGTTTTTCAGCAGGACGCTATTCAATTACACCGGGCGCGTTTATCACTCACGTCTCCGCGCCCTGCTTTCCCGGGCTCTGTAACCTCGTTTGCAGCTTGCGCTGGGGCGGGAGCGGGTGGGGGAAGGAGTGGGGGTGGGCGGGGGAAGGAAGGCCACACAGTGTGTGTCCTCAAGGCCCACCTACGGATGCTGTCCTTGTGTCCCCGGGGCCCCACGCCGGGAGGAAGGAGGGGGTGCGACTGCAGCTCTTCTCCCCCGCTCTATCTGGCCATCTCTGGGCCTTTGTTTTCGCAGGACAGCTCTCTGCTACCTCAGTTGGTTACCACAAAGACAACATCTGCAGTGTGGGTGACCGCTGAATAGCACACTCCCCAGAGCTCTGGCTGCATTCTTCTTTTTTTTTTTTTTTTAAAGTATATATATCCCAGCCCTAACCGGTTTGGCTAGGTGGATAGAGCATCAGCCTGCGGAGTGAAGGGTCCCAGGTTCGATTCCGGTCAAGGGTATGTACCTTGGTTTCGGGCACATCCCCAGAGAGGGGTGTGCAAGAGGCAGCTGGTCGATGTTTCTGACTCTCTATCCCTCTCCCTTCTTCTCAGTAAAATAAATAAAATATATTTTAAAAGAAAAAAAAAAATAAACAAAGTATATATATATATACCAGAGGCCTGATGCACGAAATTCATGCAGGGACTCAGCCCTCGCAGCACGGCTTTGTCCGGAAGGACATCTGTTCCAATTAGCACATCATGCTTTTATTATTATAGATACATTTCAGAGAGGGAAGGGAAAAGAAAGAGATAGAAACATCAAAGATGAGAGAGAATCACCGATCCACTGCCTCCCGCGTGGCCCCCACTGGGGATCAAGCTGCAATCCAGACATGTGCCCTGGCCGAAAGTCAAACCATGACCTCTTGGATCATACTCATAGGTCGGTGCTCAAGACTGATATTCAAAATGTTCACAGGAACTTTATTTGCAATCGCCCCAAACCGGAAACAACTTAAATGCCCCTCAACAGGGGGCTGGATGAACAGCCTGTCGCGCACGCATCCAATGAATGCCACTCGGCGATAAAGAGAAGAGTGAGCTATTGGCATGCACAACTGCATGCATCCATCTCAAAGACTTATGTCGAGTGAATGGAGCTAGATACGTTTAAAAGAAGCACACGTTCCCTATGCCCATGCACGCGGAAGGTAGACAACGGGCAAAATTAATCTACGGCGCTAGACATCGGACCAAGGGTCGCCTGGGGTGGGAGTGGGGGTGGGGGTTGACTGTAAAGGAGCACAGGGGGATTTCTGTGTGACAGAAATCGTCGTTGTATAGAGTCATGGCTTGTGTCTAGATGTACTTGTCCCCTCTCGTCAAACTGGCCACTTCAGAGGCGTGCATATGGCGGCAGGTGAACTGTTCCTCAGTGAACGAAAGGTTCCCCCTATCATCGCGAGGAATCGGGGAGGAAGGGGATGCGGGCTCTGAGCCCAGGTTGCGCCCTTCAGCTCTTCCTTCCTCAAGCAGGCCCACCAGGCCCAGGGGCAGAGGAGGCCCGTAGGTCAGAGTCTGGCCTTGGGCCTCACAGCCCAGGGCTCACCACGCGGGGCTCAGTCCCTGATGAGCCCCAAGAAAAGAGTCACTTCCCACCTGGGGGCAGGAGACACAAGCAGACCCTCAGCGATCGGAATTCCTAAGGCCTCCTCGAGGAAGAAAACAGCGAGCGCAGAAATGGCAGGCGCACGCATGCCAAGATCGTGTCGGGAAGCAGGTCTTGTCCACCAGGCTGAGGGGCAAGCTTTGGAAGGCGGGACCTGCTCTTGTATGTGTGTGTCCCCTCTGGCACCCAACGCACACGGAGGATGGGGGATATGTATTTGATGACTGAAGGTGGGAGGTAGCGTCTCCTCCCGACCCCTCACGCCTTTCCCTCCAAGGACAGAGGAACCGGAAGCCCAGAGCTTCATAGCACATCTGGCCCCGTGGTATGGTGAGATACCTGTGCTCTTTTGCTTACCCACAGTCTCCCCAAATACCCCAGAGTATGACATAAGCCCCAGGCAAGACACTTGGTTTTATTCACAGCGGTGTCCCCAGCACCTAGCATTGCACCTCACACGTAGTAGGTCCTCCACAGACGTGTGCAACAAATGAATGAACTGGGCCTCAGGAGACCTGGGATCCAATTGCAGCCCGGCCACCAGCTCGCTGAGTGACCTGGGCCTGTCACTGCCCCGCTCTGGGTCTCGGATTGCCCTCTGGGTGGCGAGGGCTTTGTGCCAGCTCTGCCAGAAGGCCACCCAGTCTGCACCTTTCTTGAAGAACATGGGACATCGGTGTCACCAAACCATAGCCACACTGTGAACCGTCGGGACCCATGTTCTGACGCCTTCCTCCCCAGGGAAGCCTTATGGTGACCTCCACCAGAGGCGCTTCCATAATCTGTGCAGCCCACGTGGGCTGGGGTTACACCCCCGGGATCTGCAGCCAGGGAGAGGCGTCAGAGCCCAGAGAAAGGAAATGGGTCCCCAGAATGGGAGGTGTGACTGCTGCAAAAGCGGGGAGACCTTTACCGGTTCATGCGTGCATCCGTGGAGTTGCTCTCTTCCCACTGAAAACCCAGGCCCAGGCTCGAAAAGCAACTCTGAGTGATGCCCATCCGTGGGCTGGAGTGGGAGCTGGGGTAGCATGAAACATCACTGGCATTTCTGTCTCTCTCTCCCCCTCCCTTCCTCTCAGAAATCAATACTACTACTACTACTAATAATAATGATGGAAGCCATTCCCCATCAGCAGCCCTAGAAACAGGGCGGAAGGACGCAGGGAAGAGGCGGGTGAGGAGTTTCTTGACTCATCTTCCCATCAGAGGCGAGGACACATTCCAAAGTGACTTCTTGCGATAAGAGCCGGGTGGGACCGGAGGTGACCGAAGCTGCTCAGAGCCAGGACGTGGAGGGGACTCAGCACACCCAGCTGGTGAGGAGGCACGCAGAGGCCTGTTGCTGGTGTGGTTCCCCAATCGGCTTAGGGCACATACTTTGAATTCCTCCGTAGGGTCCACTCTTCTTTAAATCTTTTCATTGTTGGGGGGTTGCCCTTCAGATACTGTTCTGCCGAGGTGGGTCCCCCAGGACCCTTCCGCCCTCCCCGCTGCCTTGCAGAGAGCTCTCCTCTCTGGAAGGGATGCTAGTCCACAGGCATTCTGCCTCTGTGGGGCGGGCACGAGGGGAGGTTATGCCCAGGATAGAGACCCTGGAGGTGGAATTTGTGGGCCGGGCGGGCCAGCTCTTAACTTCAAAGTCTTGACTCCCCCCCGCCGCCGCCTCCTCCTCCCCTACCCGGGGCAGCTAAGTTGTTTGGCCTGCAGCGCCTTCCTCGCTCAAGGTCAGGGAACAGCCAAGGCCAGGAGGAGGGAGTCGGGGGGGGGGGGGGGGGGTTCCTGGCACTGCCATCACCTGACATTTACTTGAACGTGGTCTGTTGACTCCTAAACAATACAGTACATGCCGATGTCCAGGGTACCTTCCGTCCAGTTTTCCAGGAATCCATTCCCACCGAGCAAACACGCAGGGTTCCCCTGGCCTGCGCGGACCTGGAAAAACACAGCGCTTGGCCGGGCTCCCTGGCTTGGGGGTTGCCAGTCCCCCTCCCTCCCAGCGGCCCTGCACCCGCCTTGCTGCTGGGTGGAAGCGGCCGTGCCGTGGCGCCCACCGTCCACCAGAGGGCAGCAGCGGGACGCAGATCCCGCTCGGCTTGCGCCTGCGCAGACGCCAGGCGGCCCCCTGGCCCCGAGCCCGGCCCGCGCTTCCGGTGGCCGGGGCCGCGGGGGCCGCGGTGGGCCTCCTCCTCGGAGCAAAGCGGCGGTGCAGCGTCCCCGGAGGGAACAATGGGCGGATTTCAGCCGCCGGGGCCAGGCGGCCTTCCTCTGAGGCCCCAGAGACGCGATAAGAAGCAGGAGCTGCGGTTTGGCCCGGGGTTTGGGGACGGATTCCCGGGCGCGGGGAGGCCGTGCGCCCCTCTCTCCTTGAACCCCGGGCCACCCTCGCCCTTGGGGCGCCGCCTGGAGCAGGGTCGCCCCGGCCTCCTATTTCCAGAAACCGTGCACGGATCTGAAGCTGCAGAGGCAGGTCCAGTTTGCAGAGCCGAGCTCCCCGCCCACGCGGTGTCAAGGTCGCTGCAGGAAAGAAGGACCTGAGGGACCAGCCGGGCGCTCAGGAGCCAACGGGGCAAAAAGCACGTCGTCCGAGGTCACGGCTTGCCAGCCAGGAGCATGGCATGCCACGCCGTGTCACGTCTACCACCCAGGACCCCCCTGCACGGCTTCCTTCCCATCCCGGCCCAGCCCGGGAGAGAAGGGCAGAGCTGACCCACCCGCGGGGCGCCCAGAGGCCCGGCCAGCGCGCCCACCTCTCCTCCCCGCGCTGGCTCCTCTCCACCTCTCCTGGCTTTGCACCTTTGGCTCCACGATCCCAGCCGGCTCCAGGCTCGGGCTCTGCCAGTAACTCCCGCAGTCTTCTAGGCCTTGGCTCCGCACACCATTTCCTTGCCAGGCCCTCCTCCCCGTGCCCCCGACGACGTAGGACCCTTACCCCAGCCCGGGGTTCCAGGTAGTCCAGGCAGAAACCCTCCCTGCTCGGTCACCGCCCGGCCCTCTGGTCCCCCAGACTGTGAAAGGGCCCTCGGGGTCGTGGTTAATAGGTCCCGAGCATCGAAACCAGTCCCGGGCCCGCAGAAGGACCCCATACCTATATGACGGATGAATGGACGCATGAGTCAGAGCTAATCCATCTAAGGCTCCAGTTTCTGGTACTTGCCACCATATTGCCCACCAACCCTTTTCTAATTAAAATAAGCAGATTTGGCCGAAACCGGTTTGGCTCAGTGGATAGAGCGTCGGCCTGCGGGACTGAAAGGTCCCAGGTTCGATTCCGGTCAAGGGCATGTACCTTGGTTGCGGGCACATCCCCAGTGGGGGGTGTGCAGGAGGCAGCTGATCGATGTTTCTCTCTCATTGATGTTTCTAACTCTCTATCCCTCTCTGTTCCTCTCTGTAAAAAATCAATAAAATAGCCCAAACCGGTTTGGCTCAGTGGATAGAGTGTCAGGCTGACTGAAAGGTCACAGGTTCGATTCTGGTCAAGGGCATGTGCCTTGGTTGCGGGCACATCCCCAGTAGGGGGTGTGGAGGAGGCACTGGTCGATGTTTCTCATCGATCTTTTTAGCTCTCTATCCTTCTTCCTTCCTCTCTGTAAAAAATCAATAAAGTATATTTTTAAAAATCAATAAAATAAAATAAGCAGATTTGTGGCAGAGACAAGCCTAAGCTCTATGGGCGGAGGTGGGGGGATCAAGCCTCAGAATGAAAGCTAGTGGTTCTGGGAGAACATCGCCGTCCTGGTTTCTGCAGCAGGAGAATAATTTTCAACATGGCGTCCTCCCCCTGTTCCTGTGCTCTGAATGTTCATCGCTAGCCTGATTCTGACTGTTCTTACTCGGAGAAGGAACCTCACGCAAACAGATTTCAAACTATGGTCCTAGAATTTAACAGAAGAGCTCGAGGGTCTCCACATGCCCGCTTCAATCAGAGCGGCACCGTTTTTTCCTTCTTATTTAGGTTGTTTCTGGTGGAAAGGGAGCCAGGCTTCTGCTAATGCTCGAAGAATGTTTTGAAGTCGATAGCGCCAAAGGACTGGAGAGCAGTGCAGCTGAGGAACTGCGAACAATGGTTAGCAGCTGATCATCTCAAAGGGCTACAGCCGGGTTCCACCGAAGCACGCATTGCATCCTGCCAGCACACGGGGCCTTCTCCCTTCCTTTCGTGGGATTCTGTCGTTACCCATTGCTTCCTTTTCCCTGAGAGTAGGGGGGTTGGTGTTTAATGGATATAGTAAGAAACTCAGAGGTTCTTTGCAGAACTTGTTACATTTCTAGAAAAAAAAAGTTGCAATGTTACTTATTTTTAAAATATATAGATATTTTTTTATTGATTTTTTTATAGAGAGGAAGGGAGAGGGATAGAAAGTTAGAAACATCGATGAGAGAGAAACATCGATCAGCTGCCTCCTGCACACCCCCCACTGGGGATGTGCCCACAACCAAGATACATGCCCTTGACTGGAATCGAACCAGGGACCCTTCAGTCCCCAGGCCGACACTCTATCCACTGAGCCAAACCAGTCTTGTCGCAATGTTACTTCTTAACTGAAGGAGAGAGAGAGAGTTGGACTTACATATTTCTCCTTAAAGATTTATTTTTATTTTTTTAAAGATTTATTCTTGATGGAGGCTCTAGATTTTTTTTTTCCTTAAGTGACCCACCCCCACCCCCACCCTCCAGATCTGTTTAGGTTTCTATTTCCTAGAACCTATAAATATGTCACCTTACCCGGCAAGAGGCACTTTACAGATGTGATCATGTTAAGAATTCTAAGATGAAGAAATTACCCTGGATTATCCATGCGGGCCCAATGTGACCAGAAAGGTCCCCGTAAGTGGAAGGTACGAGGGTCAGAAATCGGAGAAGGAGATGTGTCCGTGGAAGCAGATTGGAACGGCGCAGTATGAGAAATGGTCAGCAGAACCCCGATAGCTTGGAACACGGAAGGGGCCACGAGCCGAGGAATGCAGATGTGCTCCTAAAGGTGGAAGGAAACACTCACCCCTGGAGCCTCCAGGAGGAATACAGTTCTGCCGGTTCCTTGATATTAGGCCAAAGGGGCACATTTTGGACACAGACTTCCGAGGTCCCAGTGCGCGATTTCTAAGCGCAGTCCCAGCCCAGTCCCAGCGCTCGAGCTTTGTCTCTGCTGTTGCCACAGCTGCCGCTGCTGGGACCCTGACACCCACTTATCCCTGATAAAATCCAACCTTTCTGTGGAATCTAAGTGTCTGCATTGATCAGGGGCCCACAGTTCCTCAGTGATCTCCAAGGTTGTGGCTTTTTCAGATCTCAGATACGATCCCCAGTTGGAGCTCTGATGTGGATGTGAGAGGCAGCACTTACAAGTGTTTATGCGGCCATCTTGCCTCCTCCCCTCCAAAGGGGCACATTTTGGACTCCCGGCCGCCAGAACTGTAAGATAATAAATTGGTGTTACAGTAAAACACTGAGGTGGTGGTGTTCCCAGTTACTAGGTACAGACGTAAAAGCTGAACAGTGAAGAAGACTGATGGTGGGAAGATGGATTCACCTGAGAAACAGCACTGCAGGAACAGTGCCCTCCGGACCCCCGGGACCCCCGAAAAGACCACCAAGTGGGTCCTGGGGCAAATGAAGCCTGGAACAGCACCGGAGGCACAGGTGCCAAAACCGACGTGTCCTGTTTCAGGCACGTCGCGAGCATGTCTGCCTTCTCTGAGAAAGACGGGACTGCTGAGAGCAACAGGAGGCCATAGGGAAAGCGGAAGACCGGCTAGGAGATCATTGACTCCACAAAAGAAGCCACAAGCAGGAGTTCGCAGGAACTGAGCAGGCCTGCTGCTGACAGGACATTGGGGGGACCTCTCAGGCCTAAGGTCTCCAGGAGTCGGAACTGACTCCACAGCGTGTAACACACCACACACACACACACACACACACACCCCTGTGGTCGTTTGTTACAGCAGTGCTAGGAAACCAATATACCACTGCCACCCCGGGGGGGGGGGTGGGGGGAGGGATTCCTGCTGCCGATGCACATTAATGGAAAGAGGGGGGGACGCTGGAGAGGGGAGACGACTGGGCTCGGGCTAGGATGGAGAGAAGGCGCCCCTGCAGGAGACGCAGGGATGCCAGAGGCTGCCCAGATGCATCGCTGTGTGCAGGTTCTGCGTTATCGCAGAGTGTAATTGGCACCAGAGGGGATCCGTTCGTGGAGCACCGGCACGCACTGCGTCTTGTGCGTCACCTATTTGGACACTCACCGTATTTCCCCCGACGGCTCCCACGCTGGCATTCACCTGTACATCCCTGTTCTCCCCAGGGGTCGGTATGCACAACACCACCTTGCGTTTCTAGGGCATGCATGCTCCCCAAAGCCCCGTGCAACCATTGTCCGTTCTGAGCCTCGGCACAACTCTGGTGGGGGGTCAGGCGAGACCAGGAGTAGTAGTAGTATGGACATATTTCGTTTTATAAAGACTAGCACTCACAGTTCCATGACACCCAAGCCTTTCTCTTCTCTTCTCTTCTCTTCTCTTCTCTTCTCTTCTCTTCTCTTCTCTTCTCTTCTCTTCTCTTCTCTTCTCTATCTCTCTCCACCAATTTTACCTGCGGAGTGAATATCAGACCACAGACAAGGACCTCGAGACCCTGCCAGCCTCCCAAAGGTCCCGAGGCGGGCTCAGGTGGTCCAGAGACACTGGGTGCCCCTCCCAGGCTGCTGCTCCCGCTCTGGGCACAAGAGAAAATCCTTTCCCCCAACTGGAGGGAGCGGGGAACACTCCACAGCAGGGAAACACGTTCTGCTTCTCAAGGCCCTTGATCCATATGCACCGGAAGAAGAAAAGTCCCTGCTGGCTCTGGGGGAGGGAGGGAGGGAGGCCAGGCTGACTGTCAGAAGGGCCCAGGCCTGAGCCCCTTCCTCTGGAACCTCCACTGTCCAAGGAAAGTGTTGCCATGGAGACAGGGAGGCAGGATGGCCATGCTCTCCCCTGGACTGAGCTGAGGGCTGGTCAGAAGAGAACGGCATCTGTCACGGTTTTACTTTTTCTTTTTTTTAAATCCTGCCTGTCCATTTACACTCTCACTGGGGCAGCACAGTCTTGGAGTCAGAGACAGTTTCAAGTCAGAGGTCCCCCTTTACACACGGTGCCACCTTAGCCCAGCCCTGGGCAAACTACGGCCCACGGGCCGGATCCGCCCGTTGGGCTGTTCTCTCCGGCCCGCGGAGCCGAAAGAGCAGAGGGTTCTCCTGCTCTCCCCTCCGCTCCTTCACCAGCAGCCCAAGAGGAGAGTGCCAGCATGGTCAGGTTGCTTTTGTTCCGGCCCTCCGGTCCAGTGTAAGAGCCCACGGTGGCCCTCGAGTCAAAAAGTTTGCCCATCCCTGCCTTATCAGGTCACGCTGGGGGGTGAGACCTCCCTTCCTCTGCAGAATGTGGATAACACGCACCCAGCAAATCGCCGGGAAGAAAAAAAAACACACAACACTCTCTGTAAGCGGCACGGGAAATGCACACTCACATGGGAGCCGCGTGTATGGTCAGGAAAGCAGCTGGCGTGGACTTCCCAGGGCTGGACAGCTGGTCCCCGGGGGGACCAAGACCCCATCCCCAGCCCGAGTCCTCCCTTCTCATCCATTGGCCCCCGCCCAGAACCTGCTGGCAGCCGCGGGCCGCACAGCTACAGGCATCTGGAGCCGGAGGGGCGCCCCACCCAAACCTCTGCCGGGACTTCCCTGGGCGCTGAGGGCCCCTCCCTGCACCCCGCCCGCCCGGCGCTCAGGGCGGACCCCTGGCGGCGCCAGGCACCGGGCGGGCGGCTGGGAGCTCCCCGCGCGTCCACGTGGGGCGCAGGCGTTTCCAGGGGGGCCGGCCGGGGCCGCGGGGAGCCCTGGCGCATGCACCTCCCCAAAGCCTTCGGCAGGAACCTCCAGGGGCGCGAGGGCCGGGCCCCGGAGCCCGTGCGGACCCCGAGGCCTCGGAGCGGGGCCTGGCGCGCGGCTCTGGCCCGCGGCCCGCAGGGTTCAGCCGGGGCCGAGGCAGCCAGGCCGGGGCCGGGGCCAGGGGCCGGGGCCAGGGGCCGGAGCCAAGGCTGACGCGGGTGCTGAGTAATGCCGGGGCGAGTCGGCGGGGCCCCCTGGGTCCTGGGTGAGCAGGCTGCCTGGGCCGTTGTGCCAAGCGGCCTGCAGAGGGTCTGGCCTGGGGGCCGGGCCACCGCGGAGCAGGCTGGAGGGCAGGAACCCCAAGTGGACGGTGGACGGTGGAGGAAAGCCCTGTCCTCCAAAAACCACCCACTCGCGGGGCACAGGATGGAGGAGCGGAGCTTCCGGACTGTGGCACCTGCTTGGGGAAGGTAGCAAGCCCAGGGAACGCAGACGCTCGCCTGTGCAGAACCTCTAAAGGGGCCTGTGCACAGCCCGGCTTAGTGCTCGCAGGCTGAGCAGTTAGACTGCCAGTCCCCAAGCTGCCCGTTTTACAGGCTCTCACCCACCTCTCCTAGCCCTGTGGCCGGGCGGGGCTGGTTTCTGCTCCTTGTGCAGGGGAGAAAGCACAGGCTCGGGGAAGGCCTGAGGCTCTGCGCCCGCCCGTCTGCCCCGCTAAGCCCTGCCACCGGGGAATAAGTCCCTTCTGCTTTCGGTCTCTCCATCCTTCCTCTCTTGTTCTTAAAAGTTTGGCCATCTGGCCACTGCTGCCTAGAGAGGCAGGAATAGCAACCAGGAAGCAAGTCCTCCCCGTTGCAGGAGAAACCGTGGCCTCAAGTGCTTCCCTGCCAGTTGCCCCAGAGCAGGGAGTCTCAGTCTGGTCCCGGGACGGAGGAACATCGCTGAGAAATGCCTGTGACCCACGGGCCGCCCCTCTGGGGGTGCAGCCCAGCCAGCTCCGCTCTCGGAGCCCCCCCCCCCCCCCCGCACTGGTCCTGGGCAGCACCTGCCACTCTGAGAGCCACCACAACCCAACAGCCTCCGTGGGGGCCAGAGACGGGCGGCCACACTCCTTAGGAGGCCCAGGAAGGCAAGGTACAACCGGGAGCCCAGTGGTTAGCGGCAGTGTGGCAGGGCCATTCTCAGCCTCTGTGTGGTGTGGGTGCCTGGGCCTGTGGGTGTGGGTGTGTAAACCTGTGGGGCCCCATGAAATACTGGAAAGTAAAGGAAGTGCCGAAACCGGTCTGGCTCAGTGGATAGAGCATCGGCCTGCGGACTGAAGGGTCCCGGGTTCGATTCCGATCAAGGGCATGTACCTTGGCTGCGGCACATCCCCGGTAGGGGGTATGCAGGAGGCAGCTGGTCGATGTTTCTCTCTCAAAGATGTTTCTAGCTCTCTATCCCTCTCCCTTCCTCTCTGTAAAAAAATCAATAAAATATATTTTTTTTAAAAAAAAAAAGGAAAGTAAAGGAAGGTTTTAGGGCCCCATGAGATGCTGCATTTCCTTATCCCCTGGACTCTCAAACACTCCCTCCACGTGTATCTGCTATGGGCCAGTCCAGGGGTGGGCAAACTTCTTGACTCAAGGGCCACAATGGGTTCTTACACTGGACCGGAGGGCCGGAACCAAAGCAACCTGACCATGCTGGCACTCTCCTCTTGGGCTGCTGGGGAAGGAGCGGAGGGGAGAGCAGGAGAACCCTCTGCTCTTTTGGCTCTATGGGCCGGATAGAACAGCCGCACGGGCCCGATCCAGCCCGAGGGCCGTAATTTGCCCACGGCTGGGCCAGTCCCTTCACTTGCTAAGGACGATCTGGGTGGTAGCTGACTCTTGGCGTTAAAGGAACAAATGCAACCAGGTCATCTCACGCAATAGAACTTCGTTGTCAGGTCTGAGGTGCTACGGGGAGCAGACACCGCTGTGGCTTCTCCCTGGCCCACAGGAAGCTGTCACGGGCTGGGGTAAGGGTAGAGCCAGGCTGTGCACGGGGGCTTGAGGGGGGCAGGGGCTGCTTCCTCCGTGCTGGCCCCAGGGACTGATTTAGGAATGGGCCTCGGGTGTGGTTCTGCCCGGAGAGATATGGGGAGCTGAGGGAGACTGTGCCTCCCTCTTTAACGGGGACACAGGAAAAGAATTTTCCCTTCTTTGTCCCTGGTGCAGTTTCCTGGAATTGCACGGGTTTTCTGGACAATGGAAGAAGTGGGGCTAAAAGGACAAGCAGCATACTGAGGGAGACGGGGGAGGAAGTCAGGAAACTCGTGAGCTTTCGGAGCCACTCAATTCATCAACCTGGGTGGGGTGGACCCTCGGGGGGTTTTGTTAAATGAGATGGGATGTTTTTCTTATTTCAAACACTTTAAGCTGGGTTTTTTATCCCAAACTCTCCCAATACAATGACTGCAACTGGAGCCTCTCCGAAACACACCCGCAGAAACAGCCCGGTGAGTGGGAGGCCGCGGAGGACCTCAGACCCCTGGCAACTCTGCGCGAACTCTGGGCGTTGGATTCTTTTGGCGTTCCCAGTTCCACCACCACTGGGCTCTGCCACTCTTCCTGTTTGCCCCTTTTTTGTGCCCACTGTTTCCCTCTCTGTCACCTGGCTGGCCTTCTCAATAACTTCCAGTTCATATTTTCAAGAGTGAGAACCTGGCCCGGCCGGCGTGGCTCAGTGGTTGAGTGTCGACCTGTGAACCAGGAAGTCACTGTTCAATTTCCGGTCAGGGCACGTGCCCGCAGTGCCCAGTGGGGCGAGCAGGAGGGAGTCGATCAATGATTCTCTCTCATCATCGATGTTTCTATTGCTCTCTCCCTCTCCCTTCTCTGAAATCAATATCTATCTATAACTATATCTACATCTATATATCTATCTATATCTATATCTGTATCTGTATCTGTATCTGTATCTATATCTATATCTATATCTATATCTATATCTATATCTATATCTATATCTGTATCTATATCTATATCTTTTTTTTTTTTTTAAAGAGTAAGAACCTGATTGACCACATTGAGAGGGAAGAGCTGCCTCCTGCCAGGCCACCTCATGGAGGCTGGTCAGCTATAGATGGGCTGTCCTTGAACCAGGGTCCCGTTCCTGTCTGTCAGCCACAGTCCTGGGGTACGGTATGGAGGGTGTGCGGTATGGAGGGTGTGCAGTATGGAGGGTGTGCAGTATGGAGGGTGTGCGGTATGGAGGGTGTGCAGTATGGAGGGTGCAGTATGGAGGGTGCAGTATGGAGGGTGCAGTATGGAGGGTGCAGTATGGAGGGTGTGCGGTATGGAGGGTGTGCAGTATGGAGGGTGTGCGGTATGGAGGGTGTGCAGTATGGAGGGTGCAGTATGGAGGGTGCAGTATGGAGGGTGCAGTATGGAGGGTGCAGTATGGAGGGTGTGCAGTATGGAGGGTGGGTACAGAGAATGGCCAGCCCCGCTCAGCCTGAGGCACAGGATCTGGGCTGAGAAAGTTCCCTGGGGGAGACCATGCTCTTGGCAGGTCCTGGGCCTGCCTTGCCAGCCCGGCCTTTGTGAGGCTCGCTGACATGGCAGCGCTGAGCCAGCCGGGGTCAGAGCAAAGGAATCCGCTCACCACGTCCCCTGTCTGCCCGGAGTCAGGGGTGCCTGGCCACAGGGTTTGCCTGCCGCCTAGACCTGCCCCAAGCCCACCATCTCTACTGCTCAGAACTCCCCACCCTCACCCCCACCTTTACCCCCACCCCCACCTCCACCCCCTCCTCCAGGCACAGCCACCCATGCCCGAAGCAGACCCGCCGCTGTCCACACCGCACGCTCCGCACAGGATTTATCCACCTGGCACTTCGCGGCGGCTGTGCTTGGAGTTGCTTGTGTGACACTGTTCGCGGCATCATCGCAGGGTGTAGGGATCTGAGAGCTGCAGCAGCTGGAACTGGGAGCAGCAGTGACAGCACCGACGCTGCAGAAAGTCTCCTCCATCAAAGCCTGAGGAGGCAGATGGGATGCACGCAGCCAGGAGCCGCGGAGTGAGGAGGCGCCGTGCTCCCACGGCTCTTGGCGCTCTGGGAGTCCCGTGTGTGTTGTATCCTTTCCTGGGGAACACGCAATCCCAGGGCTGGGAGAGGTGTTTCTGTCACTTCGTAGTTCCGTGCCTTTAGGCCCGTTGTTTGAACTTTCTGAGGCTCCCTGCCTCCCCTGGCAAAACGTGTCTTCATTGGTAACGCGCCTCTCTTGCAGGAATGCGGTTATCTTATGCAGAGGGAGGCCCCTGGGAAAACGTTACAATATTATAACACATTAAAGCCGTACTTCTAAAACACCCCTTTCTTGGGACAAAAAGGAAATCGAACGACTTGGAGAGAATCCTCGTCTGAAGCTCCAGACGGTGGTATTGATTGGGTCCTGGGAGGTCTGTCACCGGCTCGACAAATGAGCTCGCAATCCAGTGTGGTCCCGAGATCAGAAATGAGAAATGACTGGAAGGTGCCAGGTGGGAGGTGGGATCCTGGGAAGGAGACATTCGTTAATGTTTATCGGACCAGGTAAGGGAGAGGAGGCAAAAGCAGTGTGCCGGGCTGGGCCCAGGTGTAATTCATCATGGGACGTGACGTGGGGAGTGGAAGGGCCAGGCCTGATACCAGCTGGCCCTTAGGGGAGGAAGGTCGGGTTCACCACAGGGCAGAGGCCACTGTTATCAGTCAGTGAATGACGCTGAGGCAAGCCGTCCCGGGCACTGAGAGGTGGGTCAGGGATGGGAATGGGATGCTCAGCATTTGGGAGTCAAAGGACCTTCGGTGGCGTGGGGAAGATATTTTGGAATTCCTGGGACTGAAGTCAGGAAAGGTCTATCAGACACCTGAGAGCACTCCGAAGTCTAGTATGGCTGCCTGAGGCCACACTCAGAGAGGAAAATCGGTGCTGGAGAGGTTTTAGGGAGACCTCCCAGTCCTCACCACGGACTCTGGCGGTATTTAGGTGGTGTGGAGAAACCGGTCCTGTGGGCCTGAAAAACAGTATTTCCTCCAGAAGGCAGGATTCTAAGTTCTTTATCCTCCTGGTCTACAGATTCTGCAAAAATCCCTAGAACTGTGAAGAGGGTAGATTTCAGTCCTGCCATTAGGTTATGGTAAATGGCGCAGTTGGCCTTAAGATAGGAAGATGATCCAGCGGAGCCAGACCTAACCAATCGAGCCCTTTGAAAGCAGAGAGTTTCCCATAGCGGGTGGCAGAAGAGGAGGTCGGTGCTCTGAAGGAGAGGGATTGGAGGCACCATTGCTGGATTAAAGATGAAGGGGGCCACCTGTCAAGAAATGTGGGTGGTCTAGATGGGCCAAGAGCAGCCTAGACTGATGACCAGAGATCTCAGTCCTACACCCACAAGGAACTGAATTCTGACAACCACAAGAATGTGTTTAGAGACAAAACCTTCCCTAATGCCGATTGAGCCCACAACCCGGGCATGTGCCCTCTGGGTTCATAGGTCAACACCTAGCCACTGAACCACACGGGCCAGGCTTCTCTTTGTTTTCTATTAGCTGTAAGGTTTGAAGGGAGCAGGAAACTGACCACTCAGGAATTTTAAAGTAAAGTTTATTCCCCAGTAATGAGCGGGACTCATTACGGAGGTAGAGAAACCAGAATTGAAGAAGTCGGGAGGGGACAGGGGAGATGGAGATGGACCAGCCGGGCTGCCTCGTGGACATGGGGGAGCAGCAGCACGTGGCTGGTCTGGGGGTCTGGGGGTCCTTTTAAGGGGAGGAACAGGAGAGGGTTGGACCCAGGGCAGAACAGGAAGGGGTGAGCTCTAGGACACTTTGGCAGGTGCTGATTGGTGGTTCAATGTCTTAGAGACCTCTCTGTGGCGGGTGCCAATAATGTCATAACTCCGCCCACCAGTTGGGAGGAGGGAGAACCTTATATTAGCTTCTTGGTAATTACTTTGAAAATTCACAATCTGATTGCGAGAAGCCACAAACAACTGGACTGCACTCGAGTGCCGATAAAATATAAGAAAATGTAAGAGCAATATGATGCCTGCACTCTGCTTCTGCCACTTAATCAGCGCGGCTTTGGGGAAATTTCTTAACCTCCTGACATCCTAGTTTCTCAACTGTAAATTAGGGATTACTGTGCTTGCTCACTTACTGCCTTTAAGTCGGGCCCAGGTCACACAACGTGTTCCGCTGAGCTTTATAAGCCATAAAGCTGTACACCAATGTGAATTACTGTTTTTTATGAAGCCAGAGCAACCAGCAGGATGCCTGGGGCAGCCAGCTGAACCGGAGGCGGTGGAAATCTGAAAATCTAGAAAAGCTATGAGAGAGGAGAAAATTAATAGAGAGAGCCCCTTGGACAAGGCACTGGGGAATAGTAGCAGGAGTGATTTCTCCTCTGTAGTGTGCTTTCATTCTGCTTGTCAACAGAGCAGATCGGGGAACGTGCTAGAAGAATTCTCCGTATCACCAAAAACAGCCTTTGAAATCCTACGTGAGGGAAAAAAAGGTAACATGACTCCCCCCAAAATGGCCAACTACATTGCTCAGCGGGCTAAAGAAGAAGAGGAAGCCACATTGTGTAATGAGGATATTAAACAGAACCAAGGAATGAAATCAAACACCTCTAGAGCAGAGAAGCAGAAGGAAATTTCTCGGAGGAAATGTTATCATTGGCCAAAGACACGGCCCGCCAGTGTTTAACAATGGTGTGCGAACCTACCACCCAAGGCAGGAAAGAGGGGCTGGGGAAGAAAGGCCGCGGGCCCTGCATGTGGAAATGCGATCAATGGCAAAGAAAGCCCCACGCGAGATGGACGATAGGCACAGCTATGGAGGACAGCGAGGCAGATGTGAAAAATCAGAGGAGTCCTCCCACTGCTAACCGCGTCCACATGAGCAGAACGTTTGCTCAGGATCCGATTACAGTTGCTATACAGACAAATACATTGGAGACGATTCAGGAGGGGAAAAAAACCCAGCGCGCTGCTATATTTACCCAACAATAGCAACGGAGTGGTTTGCTTCCTGCCTGTTCCATTGTTCATTGACAATGAAGCTGCGTTTTAAAAACTGTACTCAGGTAATATCACACACACACACACACACACACACACACACACACACACGTAAATCCAGAGACTAGAAACAGGCGTGGGTTCAAAGCTCCGAGCTCACACTTTTGTGAGATGCTCAGCATGTTAATTAGCCTCTCTGTGCATAAGTTTCTTGACCTGCAAACTGAGATGATAAACTCTTTATAGGAGAGGACCGAGTAGAATAATGCATATGCAATGGCTGGCATATAGGCAATGATAAAAAATGGTAATGAGATTTTAAACTACTGAGGTGTCCCAGCAGTAAGGTCAGGACACTAAGTGCACTCCGGGGTCCTCTCTGCCTTGAAAGTCTTTGGGTTGTACCCTGGTCCATTGTTGGTGGGGTGTGAGAAGGTGCCGTCACTGTGGAAACTAGCTGGGCAGGCCGAAACCGGTTTAGGTCAGTGGATAGAGCATCGGCCTGCAGACTGAAAGGTCCCAGGTTCAATTCCAGGCAAGGGCATGTACCTTAGTTGCAGGCACATCCCCAGTGGGGGATGTGCAGGAGGCAGCTGGTCGATGTATCTCTCTCATCAATGGTTCTGGCTCTCTATCCTTCTCCCTTCCTCTCTTTAAAAATCAATAAAATATATCTAATAAAAATTTAAAAAAAGAAAATAGCTGGGCAGGTCCTCAGAAAGCCGAACACAGAATCATCCTGCAACCCAGCAGTTCCACTCCTACCGCTGCGTACTCATCCTGACATTGCTGCCTGTTTTCTAATCGTCTCTCCAACAAGACGAAAGCTCCATGGGCTGTGAACCGTTTCGCTCCCAGGACCTGCACAGTGCCCGCAGTGCCTGATGCACAGAATGGCATGCTAGTTGACTAGATAAACGAATGTGAGTGGATGGTGTTAGGTTTGAAGGGAAGCAGGAGACAGACCACCAGGGAATTTTAAAGTAAAGTTTATTCCCCGGTAATGGGCGGAAACCATTACAGAGGTAGAGAAATCAGAATTGGAGGAAGGGGGAGGGGACAGGGGACCCAGCCCGGCTGACTCCTGGCATGGAGGACAAGCAGCACGTGTCTTGCCTGGGGGTTCCTTTTAAGGGCCAGAACGGAAGGGGGTTGGGCCCAGGGCAGAACAGGAAGGGGTGGGCCCTAAGGACACTTTGGCATGAGCTGATTGGTGGTTCAATGTCTTTGAGATGTCTCTGTGGCAGGTGCCAATCATGTCATAGACTCCGCCCACCAGTTGGGCTGGGGAGAACCTTTCAGATGGAAGAATAGATGGCCTGGTATTGGTTTTATAAGTCACATCAGGTTGTAAGATGGCAACACCAGCTCCTATAAATCTTTCGCCTCGTTCAGACCTTTATCAGCCTGTTGTGGAACAAACCTTTGACATTGTGCCCATATGAATGGGGTTCAGTAAGTGATAGCACAGGTCCCAAACAAGGGAGGTAAGATGGCCATTAATTTTTAAATATATATATATCTTATTGATTTTTTACAGAGAGGAAGAGAGAGAGATAGTTAGAAACATCGATGAGAGAGAAACATCAACCAGCTGTCTCCTGCACAGATCCCTACTGGGGATGTGCCCACAACCAAGGTACATGCCTTTGACCGGAATCGAACCTGGGACCCTTCAGTCCACTGAGCCAAACTGGTTGGGGCAACCATTAATTTTTTTAGAATGTTCACTGGCCCCAGCCATCCATCTTCAAATAGACTTCTACACGTGGTCCCTGATCCTCTACCATGTACACATATCTCGTTCTTAACTTTCCTACTTCCGAGCCATGAAGATGCAGAATCCCTGTCATCTCTGACTCATCCCGCAAATCTCCACAGCCCCTCAGTCCGCTGAGCTGGCTTCCCATTCACACCCACTTTCCTATTTCTAGTGTCACTGGTTCAAAGTGCTTTTCGTAAGAACAAAGCTCTGTTAAAGAGTAAGTCTTCCTCCGCCTTGTGACATCAGTGAGGACACCTGGGCCACTGGAAGTCATTTCCTGCATAACTCACGCTGCGGGCCCGCCCCTGCGCATAACTCACACTCAGGCTCCTCGGGAGGACAGCAGAGGAGCACTTGGATCCTCGTGGCAGAGACGGTACCCACTTTAAACGATTCTGTTTTATTTTTATTTTATTGATTTTTTATAGAGAGGAAGAGAGAGGGATAGAGAGTTAGAAACATTGATGAGAGAGAATTATCGATCAGCTGCCCCCTGCACACCCCCCACTGGGGATGTGCCTGCAACCAAGGTACATGCCCCCAAATGGAATCGAACCTGGGACCCTTCAGTCCGCAGGCCGACGCTCCATCCACTGAGCCAAACTGGTTTCGGCAAGACAGTACCCACTTTAAAGGTTGCCCAACGGGGCCCTAGTACTGCTCCTCCGTTTGAAATCTTTATAATACGGGG
Organism: Vespertilio murinus; assembly: GCA_963924515.1. Taxonomy (NCBI): domain Eukaryota; kingdom Metazoa; phylum Chordata; class Mammalia; order Chiroptera; family Vespertilionidae; genus Vespertilio; species Vespertilio murinus. The sequence continues at coordinate 30,081,440 of OZ004719.1, forward strand.
AACGTCAGGGGCACGTCCCTCTCCCCAAGCAACAGGAAGGCCAGCCTTATTCCTTAGAACCAGCGGCATTGTTTCATTGTCTTTGACTAGGAGAGGTCCTAAGAAGCAATTGAATTTGCAGCTTAGCTATTGCCAGAAGGAACACTCATTAATATTAATGACACCACAATTAAATCATAGACCTGAGGAAGCATTCATCACAATTTAAAGGGGCATTTTTTATACAGACTTCTCCAGCTGGTCCACATGAATCATGCTGCTATTTATGCCGCTCTTTCACGCCGTTGCTTATATGCGGCGCCCAACAGACAGCGTCTTCAGAAGAACGCATTGAATAATACGGACGTTTGCGTTGACAAGGTGCAGGCTGGTGGCGACCCCCGGCCCATTCACTTGTCACGCTGAAGTCTTCTTTCCCCAAGCAGTGCGGGCTCGGGTTCTGAGGTCTTTGGGATCGGTTTTCACTCTAGTCAGAGCAGGGCCTCGGCGGTCCACGCTTCTAAGTGACTTTTGAGCTCTCTGAGCTTCCATTTCCGCACCTGAAAAATGTAGATCACAGCCATAGACACACACACCCCCCCCTCGCCCCCGCAGAGTATGTAGAACTCCGTGGCTAGTGATACTGAGGTACCGTATTTTTTATTTTGATTGTAATCATTTATATTAAAAATGAAGCCATGTAAAAAAAATCTTTCCAACATCATGATCACTTAGTTAGGACTCCATTTCATTTTCACTGTTTCTTACAAAAGATATTATATGATGGTGCGCATGTCCAGTGCATGCATTGTACCTCTTAGGTGTGAACACCTCACTGATCTAGTTCATGCCCACAGAGTGGTTCAGTTTGATTGGGGTTTTTGTTTGTTTGTTTGCTTGCTTTACTTGTTTGTGTTTCTATTTAAATCTTTATCGTTGCGAGTATTAGAGATGTCCCCCTATTATTATTATTTCTCCCTATACACAATGCATCGTGTTTATTTGAATATTTTAAACAGACAGCACAAGTTACGGTGATACTTATATAAATCATAATTAACAATTAAATAAAAATATTTGAGCTGTAACACAATTAAATTATCTAGTTTAAAAGTAAATATGGGCACATTTTAAAATTCAAAATGAATTTCACATTCTACTGAGGCAGAATTGCATAGAGGTGCAAAAACTAGTACTGCTAGTACTAGTTTCAACCACTAGTACTGGTGGAAATACCAAAAAATAAGTAAATAAATAAAAGCGAGAAAAAGAGACATTGGGAAGAATATGTCATAAATCTCACAATAAATGGCAATTGCAATTTGCTGAAGTAGAGCATTATTTCAGTTATAAAATTTTTGTTATAAAATTTTGTTACAAGGAAAATACTGAAGATAGATACTTCACAAAAAGAGAAATTCAATTAAGCCACCAAACAATTGCTTATGGAACACAAGACCTTTTAGACAATACCAAAGGTTAATTGATTCAAACTGTAAAACATTGCAAGGTTTTTTTGGGGGTTTTTAATTTGCTTTTAGCTTTACATGAGTCACAAGATATAAAAGACACTGCCCAATTAGTGCTTTGGGTATGGTTTGTCTCCAAAGACATTTTAAATTACAAAGAAATATTATCCATCCGTGCCCTAAAATACCAAACTCATGGCATAGATATCTTTCAATATTTTACATCAGTCAGAGAAAATTTTTGGGCTAGATATTTTAAAAATTAATTTCTAACAGCACAGCTATGCTAGTCCAAAAAAATCCAGATTTACTGGAATTTTTAAAAAGCAACTAATGTTTCCTTTACGTCTTTGTTTCACTGTGTGATGCATCTTACAAATATTTATGCTCAGTTTCCTGAGGCAGAGTCCATGAAATGTGTCCTGGATTCGGTTGTTGAAATCACGCAGTGTATACATGCAAATGTAATGAATCATTTCAAGTATGGAAAGACATCGAAGGCAGTTGAATGTAATGGCTTCATGACTTCTTCAGCAAAGCTCTTTGGTTGAATCATAGAAGAGTTTTAACTACTGTTTTCAAGATTTTCTTGAAAATGAAGGAATGTTTGCCAAATATCCAGTAATCAAAGGGGGAAAAATCGCAGTGTGATTTCCTTTTTACGTCACTATCATCCTGCATATCAATAACCTAAATCTGAAGGTCCAAGGAAAGGAAAAACGTATCTGTGACTTAGCTCCAGAGGCAAGATGGTTACCTTAAAATGGAAACCTCTCATAACATATTCAGTAATAGTGATTTTTATATGTTTTTTTATGTGAGTCAATATGTAGATTTTCATTGTAATTGACCGCATCATGTAAACCGGCCGCAAAACTACAAGAAAAATGTGAAGAACTCAATCCTAATAAAGAGTTGCTTTTCAACCGGGAAATACCACTTTGAGCTTGATGTTCATAATACTGAGCTAACATAAGACATAATAAATTTACCTAGACAGCGAGGTGAAACTGGTATCTTTTGCTTTAAAGTCAAAGCAATTATTTAAAAAAATGAACCAGTTTTATCAATGTGGATGCAAACATGAAAGAGGAATGGTTTTTCAGTGATGAGAGCTTTTAAAGAACACTCTAGGTATGTACATATACTATTCCAGTGGGAAACTGTAAAAATCATACAATTGAACAACTCCCCTTAAAACTGAGAACCTAAATTTGATGTGTTGTAAATGTAAAATACACTTAGTAAGAAGAAAAGAATCTAAAGTAGCTCATTAATATTTTTATTATTGATTGTATGTTGAAAGATAATATTGTGAGTGTATTATGTTTTACAAAGTACTAGAGGCCCAGTGCGCAAATTTGTGCATGGGTGGGGTACAGCAGGCTCCACCCCAATTGGTGGATTGGGGCCAGGCCTATCAGGAGGAGGAGACAGTGGGAGGTTGGCCACCCAAACTGGCCTGATGGGAGCCCAGTCAGGGCTGGGTGGGCTGGGGGAAGGCGCTGGGGGTGATTGGCTAGCAGGCCCCGCCCCTGATTGGGGGGGGTGCCAATTGGGGGCAGGGCTAGACATGGGGAGGGTCTATGGGTGGTGGGCCAGTTATCCCGACCCCCAAATTGAGTGGTGGGGGGGGGGCTAGCAGCCTGGGGAAGAGACCATAGGTGGTTGGCCGGCCAGCCCTGCCCCTGATAGGAGTTGGGGGGCTGATCGTGGATGGAGCTGGCTGGGGAGAGGGGCTGTGGACCAATTGGGGTGGTGGGAGCTGATCGAGGGAAGTGCCATGGGGGGAGTTGGCTGGTTGGCTCCACCCCCTGATCAGCTGGTTTGCTGGCCACAGTGGGTGTCAGAGCAACTGGTCTTTCCAGTTGTTATGAGGTTCTGGTCACTGGCTTTATATATATATACAGACTAGAAGCCCGGTACTTCATGCACTGGGCGGAGCAGGGAAGGAGATCCCTCAGCCCAGCCTACACCCTCTCCAATCCCCTGCAGGCTCAATTGCCCCCAACTGCCCTCACCTGCCACCTGGTTGCCCACAATTGCCCTCCCCTGCAGGCCATCTTGTGGCAGCCATCTTTGACCATCTTGTGTGAGGGTGTGAGGGTCCATTTGCATATTAGCCTTTTATTAGATAGGATAGTATTAAAATTACTTTTTAAAAATTGATTTTTGCTTTTTTTAATGGGGCTACAAGAAGGTGTCTCTTAACATATGTGACTTACACTATGTTTCTATCAGTGCTGGCCTGTGGAAGTCTGTCCAAGCTGCCTCCCCAATAAACACTGCCCTTAAGGGGTGGGGAGGGGAGGAAGTCAGCCTGGGTGAGTGACAGGTGCCCTGGGTCTGTGGGGCACACAGTGCTTGTCGGGGCTTGCCATTGTCTTCTGGCTGTTTCCTCTTCTGAGCACAAGAAGAAAAGAAAGGGAAGGTCACTTCTGGAAGCGTACAGCCAGACTTCCTCTGGAAGTGTGCTGGCCGGTTGAAATACGTCAGAGTCTATTCAGAGAACCAAGGAATGAAATAGAATCATTACCTTTTTTTTCTAGTAAGCATAAGTAAACAGCCACAGGCTCGTGACCCCTGAACTATCAGAAGCCCCGAGGCAAAGGAAGGGACTGGAAAGGGCCTGGAATCTTCACCTAAGAGAGTGAAGGGAGCTTCTGCAAGATAAGAAAAGAAGGGTTACGTGAAGAAGTAATTCAGGCTGGAAGTTGAAGTTTAACGGGAGAAGGACATTCAATCCACCCTGTGTACTTCTCGTATCTTGCTGCTTTTCTCTAAAATGCACGTAAATCACACGCAACGATGCATGATTAGTCACCACCTAATCATCGGTGGTCTTTGTTCACAATCACAGCTTAGAGGAATATCGACTTAAGTGATCAGATTGCTTTCCGCATGGGCTAGCCCTGGTTGGGGAAGGATTTGGTTTGTCTAAGGAGGCGGGGCTATGGGGAAAGAACCATTTTCCTCCATGGAATACGTGGAATCCTGACACGGAAACTGGGAGAAAGCACAGACTTTCCAGAGCCAGCGGGCCCACCTATCCGTGTCATAAGCAGCTCTTGGCCCGGCCCAGCACCTGCCACCGTGCAGGCAGCCCGCATCATTTGTGGGTCTGAGTTGTAAAATCAGGTCATTGCCACTCAAAACTCTGTGGTCCAATCAGAAGGCAGGATCATTGGTTTTGTTTTTAGCGTTTTATTTGTATTCATTTTGTTAATTATAAAACCCTTTCCTGGTTTTTTGTGTTTGTTTGTCTTAGAAAAGACAGTGGGTACAGGACACATTACAGACATTGAATTCACTACCTGTGCCTCACTCTCCAAACATCCTCTGGAATGACTTGACACCGTGCCTGCCCCACAGGCATCACCCTCATTGAAACGCTGGTGTAAAGTATTTGCATGTCAGGGCCAGTGGAAACTCATCACTTGACCACAAGTCTGGGCAAGTGCACGTGCCCCCCACACCCCCACACTCCACCACCGCTGTTTGCCCTGCAAGATGGCTCCTCTCCTGCTTGCATTGTTGAAACTTGTGCGTTATCGCTGTCATCTTCCCCACATTGTTAAGAAAAATGCCTTCTAAGAAAGTGGGAAAGTCTATGAAAAACAAACACACACACACACACAACTGCTGAACCAAGGAGGCCTGGAAAAATTCAGTCACTTAAAAGTGAGTCAAGAGGGAAAAGCATTTTGTGAGAGGAGAATGAATAAAAAGCATAAGGAGCCCTAACCAGTGTGGCTCAGTGGATAGAGCGTCAGCCTCGGATTGAAAGGTCCCAGGTTCGATTCTGGTCAGGAGCATGTACCTTGGATGCGGGCACATTCTCAGTAGGGGGTGTACAGGAGGCAGCTGATCAATGATGTTTCTAACTCTCTATTCCTCTCCCTTCCTCTCTGTAAAAAATCAATAAAATATACATATTTTTAAAAAGCACAAGGTGTTAGAGAGGACAATATAATTTGTATTGGATGTTGAACAACAGGATTGCTCAGAGCCTTTATCCATACTCACTGAGTTCATTAAATGTAACTGGTGTTTTAAATTATTTATACCTTTTATTACAGAGGTTTCTAAGAGTGTTTTAGTACTATATGGGGAGATTGGCTGGGATTTAAAAAAAAATTTTTTTCACTTAAAATAACAAAATATGGGCTCAGGCTATTTGAAATTTTAAAATAAAAAAATATTTTCAGAAATAAATTGGATGTGTGCAATGCAGGATACCTGAAGTCACAGAGTGAAAGCGGAATTAGATGGTGTTGGGAACAAATCTGTTTTGGAATTGCCATATCTAGAAAAACCCTTCAAACGACAAAGAACTAAATATTTTTATGTTACCTAGAGATATTTGGCAGAGAAATGACTCTAGATAATGTTCAATAACAGAACTTCAAAGCAGTCCTGTGATGTTGAAATAAAGTTGGAATCCTAGACCACAGTTTTAAAAAAATACATTTGAAAACTCTGACATCTTTATAAACTCCTCTTTCCCCCAAAAAGAAAAAAATATATTGCCTGGAAGTCACTGGGCTGTTGTGGTTGTTCTCAGCCAGTTTCTCTGTCTCTGTCACCCCGATCCTTCCCTGTCCCCGTGGTCAGCACAAAGTCCTCAGAAATTTCTGGAGAAACAGTAATCAAAATAGCATCTGGCTGAGAAAGCATCAACTTCCCATTTCTTTGTGTGTCATATTGAAATATCTCTTTCCGCCAAAACCGGTTTGGCTCAGTGGATAGAGCGTCGGCCTGCAGACTGAAAGTCTCGGGTTCGATTCCAGTCAAGGGCATGTACCTTGGTTGCGGGCACTTCCCCAGTAGGGGGTGTGCAAGAGGCAGCTGATCGATGTTTCTAACTCTCTATCCCTCTCTCTTCCTCTCTGTAAAAAAATCAATTAAAAAAATATATTTTTTTTAAAAGAAATAGCTCTTTCCAATGAGCCAAGTCCCATTCTATTAGCTAGCCTCCTTTTATGATCACCATCACTCTATTTCGTTGCCCGCTCATGTATGTTACTTTGCGGTTCTTTCAAACCTCCAGGTTGGCTGACCCTCTTGAGTTCAGTAAGAGGGTCAAAACTGCTCTGTTCTATTTATTCAGTTCTCCAGGCCTCTTGAGCACATGCATAACAGGGACCCATCTCCACTCAGCTTCTAGCACAGGATCATTTTTGTTGAATGAATGACCACATGAATGCATGAATATGACATCATCTACCTACCTAACCCTGAGAGACTAAGACTCTAAAGGAGACTTCCATCTTTAATCGTAGGTGAATGACATACCCTGAAGTGTCCTTCTATAAAATATAATTAGCGTTCTTTGTTAAATTTTATTTTTTATTTCAGGGAGGAAGGGAGAGGGAGAGAGAGGCAGAAACATCAATGATGAGCAAGAACCACTGATCAGCCACTTCCTGCACACCTCCCACCATGGATCAAGCCTGCAACCCGAGCATGTGCCCTGACTGGGAATCGAACCGTGACCCCTTGGTTCATAGGTCAACGCTCAACCACTGAGCCATCCTACTGGGCTTAACATCTTTTTTATTTTTATTTATTTATTTTTAAAAATATATATATATTTCATTGATTTTTTTACAGAGAGGAAGGGAGAGGGATAGAGAGCTAGAAACATCCATGAGAGCGAAACATCGACCAGCCGCCTCCTGCACAGCCCCCACCGGGGATGTGCCGGCAACCAAGGTACATGCCCCTGACCGGAATCGAACCTGGGACCCTCCAGTCCGCAGACCAATGCTCTATCCATTGAGCCAAACCAGTTCTGGCTTGACATCTTTTTAAATGCAAAGCTGAGTTTACAAGAAAGCAGGAGAAATTCCTAAAGGAACAAGAAAACAGAATCATAAACCTGTGCTCACGACAAGCTGTCTACAGGGATTTTTACAATTGCTCAAGTGGAGATTTTGGTTTAAAAGACCATAAAAAGGAGAAGAAAAGGCCCAATCAACATGGGACTTGAAACCAGACCTCTGAAGAGCACTATGAGTGGAAGCACAAAGCAATTTGCTTGGTGAAGGAGGATCAGAAAAAATGTACTCTACTCCTGGATATAGATGGAGATAAATTATATCATTTACTTCTACCATTTCTGAAGCCCCACTAACACTGGAGCAAAGAAAAAAATATTAAAAAAAAAAAAGAAAACAAGAAAAACAAACTATAACTCATAGACACAGACAACTGTAGGGTGGTTATCAGAGGGAACGGGGTGCAGGGTGGGAGAAAGGAGAAAGAGGTCAAATATAAGGTGGCGGGAGATTTGACTTTGAGAGGTGGGTACACACCATGCAGACCACAGAGGCTGCATCATAGAACTGTACACTTGAAACCTATACGGTCTTACTAACCCATGTTGCCCCAATAAAAACTTAAAAAAACAGCATGAATCTAAAGAGAGAATTAATGAAACTAGTTGAATGACAAAAAATAAAAATGAAGAAATGATCAGATATTTAGAGAGATAGGAAATATGAAAGAGAAATAGGTTAAGACATTCTGATAAGCCCTAGCCAGTTTGACTCAGTGGAGAGCGTCAGCCTGCGGACTGAAAGGTTTGATTCCAGTCAAAGACATGTACCTTGGTTGCGGGCGCATCCCCAGTGGGGGGTGTGCAGGAGGCAGCTGATTGATGTTTCTCTCTCATCGATGTTTTTAACTCTCTGTCCCTCTCCCTTCTTCTGTGAAAAAAAAAAAAAAAAAAAAAAAAAAAAAATATATATATATATATATATATATATATATATATTAAAGAAGTTCTGATAAGTATCCATTCAGTTCTTTAGAAAGAAAGGACTAAGCATATGGGGCAGAGGAAATATTTAAAGAGACAATTGCTGAAACTTTCCCAAAACTGTTAGAGAAGAACAATTACATTGGAGAACAATTTGCTAATATCTACTAAAGTGGAGCATATTGGTTTCTCAATAATCCAGCAACCTTACCCCTAGATATGTATTTGCCATAAATCAACGTGTACAAGGTCATACGTGAGAATGTTCATTACGTCGGGGGTTGTAATTGGAAAATACTAGAAATATTCAGTAGGAGAAAAGGTAAATAAATGAGGATATATAAGCATGTAATGGAATACTATAAATTTAATCAACTAGAGCTACGTGTATCAACACAAATAAATGTCACAAAAATATTGAGGGGTAAAACCAAGTGAGAGAATACATATAGTACAATGCCATTTATTCAAAATATACAAACTGAAGCTGCCAGATTCGGGGGAGGGGTGTTGTTGAGTTAAAAAAGGTGAAGGGATTAAGAAGTTCAGATTGGTGGTTACAACATAGTCAAGTGCAGCACAGGGAATATAATAAAAAATATACTGAAGGTCTATGGAGGGGGGAAAGGAGATATATGTGCTACTATATGTAATACTTTAAACAATAAAATTAAATTTAAAAAAAAGAAAAAAATATATATATAGTAATAACTATGTATGGTGTCAGATTGGTACCGGACTATTGGGGGTAACCACCTTGTAAATTATATAATTGTCTAACCACTATGCTATGCTCCTGAAACTAATATAAAATAATATTAAATGTCAACTGTAATTGAAAAAAATCTTTACAAAATATATTAAATATACAAATGTCTGTCGATACGAATGCATTAATACAAAGAAATGCTCAGGAATTATAAACACCAAACTCAGGGTGGTGATTTCCTTTGGGGGAAGTGGGGAGAGGAGGAGTTATGATCAGAAATGGGGTCCTGCCAAAACTGGTTTGGCTCAGTGGATAGAGCGTCGGCCTAAAGACTGAAGGGTCCCAGGTTCGATTCCGATCAGGGGCATGTGCCTTGGTTGCGGGCATGTCCCTGGCAGGGGACGTGCAAGAGGCAGTTGATCAATGATTCTCTCTTATCGATGTTTCTAACTCTCTGTCTCTCTCCTTTCCTCTCTGTAAAAAAGTAATAAAATATGTTTTTTTAAAAAGATAAAAAAGACATGGGGTCCAAAGGGGTCTTCAATGAGATCGATAGTGTTCTGTTTCTTAAGGTGAGTAGAAGACTCGCAAGTCCCTTACATTACTCTTTATAGCCCATTTAGGCCTGGAAAAAAATGTATTTCAAGCAGATAAAAGGCCTTTGAGATATAACTGAGGAGATCTAATAATTGGGGTATTTTAACTGAAATGTTAATAGTTTCTGGAGACATTTAAAGATTCATAAAGTACAGTTTAACCTCGTGTTATTCTTGTCACTTAATCTTCTTTTCTCCCCTGGAATCCAATGAATTTCCTCTGGAAGCTCAATATAATATATCTTCATGGCATGTGTGTTCTACGTTTTCCTATCAACTTTCACAGTGTCCTCAGCTTTCAGACATGCACGAGTCTCTGCTATCCTTAATGAATAAATAAGGAATACCTGCTGTGAAATCTTGCCTTCCCTCCCACCCACAGTTCTCAGAGGAGCAGCCTAATACTTCCTATCTCAAATCCATCCTTCCCATTTGCTCTGTAAACCACTACAATCCGGTTCACACGGCTGGAAAAACTCACACTTGAATTGCAACAATCACTTGAAAAATCAAGCTCAAAGTCACTTTTCAGTTTAATGACCATCTGCTGTGTCTGACACTGTCTATCTCCTCCTCCTCCCTGAAGCCTTCCTGCCCCTTGGTTCTGTGATACTCCTTCCCCGTACTCCTCACACCTCTCAGTTCTGCCTCTGTATCCTTCATAATCTCTAAGTTGTCGCTTTTGTTACATATCAAGTGACCCAATGCGTGTGGTGCATTTATGAACTCTCTCTCCTGTTTCGTTCATTACTTTGCCTCTCCTTCTTCCAAAACCCATGGGATCTTAAATACTCTTTTTTAATAATTTATTTTTATATAAAACCCCGTATAATAAAAGCCTAATATGCTAAGTGTCTGGTCGTCCAGTCAGCCGTTCAATCAATCAAAGTGTAATATGTTAATGTTATGCTAAGGCTGCTCAATCACTCGCTGTGACATGCACTGACCACCAGGGAGAAGATACTCTGGCCAGTAAATGAGCTTGCTGCTGGGGCCCAGCCAATCGGGACTGAGCAAGATGGGCTGGACATGCCCTGGAGCTCCCGGCAGTCCCTCCCCAGCTGGCCAACCTCCTGTGTCCCTCCCGGGCCCTGATCATGCACTGGTGGGGTCCCTCAGCCTGGCCTGCACCCTCTCCCAATCCGGGACCCTCAGGGGATGTCAGAGAGCCAGTTTCAGACTGATCCTACGGGCCAACCTGAGGGACCCCACCGGTGCACAAATTTGTGCACCGGGCCTCTAGTAATATATAAAATAAGATCTCCAGCTCCCTTTTTCTTTAAGATTGTCTTCCCTATAGTTGACTCTTTGAACTTCCATATACATTTTATTCATTTATTTTTTTACTATATTTTATTGATTTTTCCACAGGGAGGAAGGGAGAAGGATAGAGAGCTAGAAACGTCAATGAGAGAGAAACATTGACCAGCTGCCTCCTGCACACCCCCTACTGGGGATGTGCCCACAACCAAGGTACATGCCCTTGACCGGAATCAAACCTGGGACCCTTTCAGTCCGCAGGCCGACACTCTATCCACTGAGCCAAACCGGTTTCAGCTTCCACATACATTTTAGAAAATTGCTTTTTTTTTAATTTTTGAAATTCAGAAGTTGGAGAAAAATCTAACCTAGTTATTCTACTCATTTTAAGGATTAACTGAGGGGGGCAGCTTGTTCAGAACCCTTCCTATTTCTCCCACCGCAAGCAAGTTGCTTAGGTTCCCATTTTATATGCACTTATAGTTCCCAGGGCACATTTTTCTCCAGAGGTCTCTTTGGGGATAATAATTACTATTTATGTGCTACACTTATTGTTATTCAGTACCTTCCACAACTCCTCATCAGTAGATCTTATCATCCCATTTAATAGATTAGACAACTAAGGTACAGCCAAGTTAGCCACCTGCCTTTCACACGACTGGTAAGTTTCAAGTTTAGAATCCACATCCAGGTCTGTCTGATTCCAAAACCTGATGTTTTTTTTCAATATTCATTCCTCTTCTAATGACATAATACTTAATCACAGAATTTAAATGCAACGTGTTGGAGAGTTGATGTTTACTTTAAAAAACCTAATAGATTCTTAACTTTACAGCAAATAACATTTCACATCTGTAAATAAGGGCTCGAGATAAACTTTAATTTGTAAATACCACATTTATACTCTCTTATTCTAAATTAAAAAAAAAAAAGTAGCATATGTTTGAGTTCTTTATGGCTGAATAACAAGTCAGCCCAGAACAAATTAGCTTAACACAACGAGCATTTTATGATCTTGGAGAACTCTGTGGGTCAGGGCTCAGCGGGAAGGCCTTGTCTCTGCTCCACCCACCATGTCTGGGGCCTCAGCAGGGGACAGGAATGGCTAGAGGCCCCTCCACTGGTAGGCCTGGCGCCTGACTGGAATGACTGGAAAGCCGGGCTCAGCTGAGGCTGCCCACCACAGAGTCTAAATGGGGCCTCCATGTGGCAGTTGTGCCCATGGGAAGAGCAAGTCAGAAAAGTAGACATCCCAAGAGGAAAAAGGAAAACCTTGCAGGGCACGTTCAGAGCTGGTCCAGAGGTCACACAGAGCCACTGCCGTCATATCTGATTGGTCAAGGCAGTCGTAAGCCAGCTCAGATTTACAGGGAGGGGACATGGAGCCAACGACAGGCCTGTCAATGAATTTGGGGCCGTTCCCAAAAACCACCAAAGATAACAAAAAACATCCAGACTTGAATTGTGTGTTTGATGCCTTCACCCTTGTTTCTCTCGTGAAGAGAGAGACAGAGCACAGAGTGATGCCTTCACAGTATACCTCTTCTGCAGGAGAGATGTCACATCTCAACAAGAGTCCCCATCGCCCCTCACCTCAGGAGAATTTGGGGGCTCTTTAGACACAGATTCCGAACCTTCTATTTCTGCATGTCTGCATTGTCGTGTGACTTTCTCTCATCATTGTGGCCCCCCCTGGGGGTTGCCAAGAGATGTAACAGTGCTTTCCCAGCGGATGGCATGCTAAGTTATGGTAATGAGTCATTTACAGGGAGATATTTAAATGAGGATGAGTGAACAGTCTCACATTTCCTTTGAATGGTAACAGTGCCTTTATGGAGCACTTGACTTACATTGGTCAGCCTTGTGCTCAGCACTTATATTGGGCTCTCTCTGCCCTTTGCTCCTCAGACCGTGGTCCTCAGACCAGCAGCATTGACACCTCCTGGGAGCTGTTAAAAATGCAGAATTTTAGGCCCCAGCCCAGACCTCCTGAATCAGAATCTGTGTTTTAACAAGGTCCCCAGATGATTTGTGCGCGATTAAAGTTTAGATATCCTGTGATATGCAGTCAAGCAACTATTACTCTCTGCCTAAAGAAACTTGCTGGAGAGGACAGTTTGTGTGTTAGCAGAACCAGAACCTGAATCTAGGTCTGACTGACTCCAAAAACCTACTCTCCCAAGGAAGACTCCAAAATGCCTTAGTACATTCATCATCATCGTAGCAAGGCTTTTGCTATATGGACAACTGTCATCTGTTTGAAGGGAGGTTGTGAAAGTCCTCGGTGATTCTGAAATAGAAGCATGGAACAGATGAATCTCAGAAGAAGGGTGGGGGGAGATTAACCAAAGAACTTACATGCCATACTAGAGGCCCATTGCACCAAGATTCCTGCAATAGGCCTTTCTTCCCCTGGCTGCCGGCACTGGTTTTCCTCCAGGACCCAGGCCTTTGCTCTGGCCGCTGCCTCTGTCTTCACTCCAGCTGGAGCCTTTAGTCTTCTCCGCTCTGGCTGGAGCACCCTCCACCCCTTCTCCTCCCCCTCATAGCAGGCGTCCCACCCACCCAGCTGCTCTGTGCCTGCATCTGCAAGTTAACCCACCATATTTGTTGGGTTGATTTGCATACTCACTCCTGATTGGTTGGTGGGGCATTGCAGGGGTACGGTCAGTTTGCATATTTCTCTTTTATTATAGTGTAGTTATGCATAACCCATGGACACAGACAATAATGCGGTAAAGGCCTGAGGCAGGTGCAGAGTGGAGAGGGCCAATAGGGAGAGAAGAGGGTATCTGTAATACTTGCAACAAAAAAGATAATTAAAAAGAGAGAGAGAGAGGCTACAGAACAGGTTTCTCTAGTGTAGCAGCAATGGGCATCGCTCTGCCCATGACTTAGCCCTGTTTCCCCTGCCACTCTGAGAGTCCCTTAAGAGGTGAGACTTTTGCCCTGTGTGGTTTTGCCCCTCCAAAATTAACACAGAAGCTGGCATATGACATGGGATCTGTTCCTGATGAATTGGAATTTTTGGACTGGAACCTGGATTCTTTGTCTGCCGGAATTGAAGAATGAATCCATGCCCAGAAAGAGGTACTGCAAAGGTGGAGATTTATTGAAGAACAAGTACAGACTCCCACATGGGGGGAGGGAAAGAGTCCCACAGAATGGACTCCCACGTAGGGAGGGTTAAAGGGTGCCCCTGAGTTCCTTCTCCCTTTGGCTCCTTTTGGCTCCCTAAAGGCTGCAGATCCTGGTGCCTTGATATCCCCTCTGATTGGTCGCTATCCCCTTGGACTGGTTACTACAGAAACTCTTAGGCTCAAAGGTCAAACCTCACATGGGACATCCCCTTCCTCATTGTTTTCCTGTTCCCTTTGGGCTTTCTTCTTCTCCCTCTGGATGACGGGCTTCCTTCCCTTTATTTTGTAAATATAGACCTTTTGCTATTCCCAGCTCCCCATTCTATGGAAATGTACCTTCTGCTGCTCTGCGGCCCAGTGCTTCCTCCATGGTCCCCTTAATTTCGGAAATTCCCTAATACTTGTCTTTTTCACCCCCCAAAATTCCTGTTTCACTGACATGCTCGTTAATGAATCAACGACGACCAGTCTGTCCCGATGGGCAGTGGACAGTTCTCTGGGAGCTGGTCTTATGTTGGAATAGAAGAAGGTGCAGGGATTCTTTCTAAGGTTTGCTGCAGGCTCAGGATTTCAGCTGCAGAAAACCAGTGAACAAGGCTGCTCGTGGCTCATCAGTGCTGCTTATCTCTCCATCCGGGCAGCCTGCACCCAGGGTAGCCCACACCTGGGGCAGCCCACACCCGGGGCAGCCCCCACCCAGGGCAGTCTGCTCCCGGGGCAGTTCGCACCCAGGGTGGCCCGCATCCAGCCAGCAATGGAACCTCCTGAGCAAGGGCGGCCTTGCTCTCCCAGCTCTGCAGCGCAGCTCCTTGCAGGCTATTCCCTCCCCTCGGTTTCTGAAAGGCGGGAGGCTCGATCCCCTGATTTCTGTGGTCCCTCAGTGTCCACGGCTCCTTTTTTATCTGTTACATCTCGCCCCTTCCTGTGGAGAAATCTAGGGAGAGGGAAATAGGGGTGTCCAGGCTGTTGGAGCAAGCAGACATGCTGATTTCCCCCGACAGCCTGTTTATGCTCGCTGCCCCGGTGCAGGCATTAACAACGCCCTCGTTCACTGTCACAAATGTCCCTGCTGGGATGATACATTACCTGCTCCCTCGGTCCCGGGGGGCCTAGCCATGGTCCTAAAGTCACCTCAGGAGCCAGGCCCTCACACAGCAGGCCGCTTTCTGGACTGGTGGCCAGCGTGGTGGGTAGTTTCTCAGGCTGTGGAGCTGGGTGTCCTGCATGTCCAGACGCCACCGTGGTCCACTCTGTCCGAACCAGGAGCTCCTGACCCCTCGGGGCCTTAGCTGGACACGCTCTGCCGTTACTCAGCTCACCTGGAAGACTCCTGATGACCCTCTCTTCCCCCCAAACACACATCCTCCCAACTCATGGCACTGAGAATGGGTCGTCTGCAGTTTCAAGGCCCCCAGCTTCCCACCACCCTCCAGCGGTGGCCCGAGCACCACCACCCACCCCCCACACACACACACATGCTGTTCCTAGGTGGCAGCGTCAGACACCAGCACAGCAGTCCCCAGCGGCCCTTTGATCCCCGAGCGGAGGAGAGAATGGCAGGAAGGGACAGCCCAGCCTGAGGTTACAGTCCAGCTCGCTTTCCGGCTCCGGGGGGGGGGGGGGGGGACGGCAGGCCAGCAGGAAGGAGCTGAGCTATTCTTAGCCAAGGTGTGGGAGCCTGGCAGGAGCCACAGGCGCTGCCCCAAGGGTCAGAGACAGGAATTGGCCACCCACTCCGGCTGCTTCCCCCGGCTCCCTTGGCTGCCACTCGCACAAGGGCTCAGACCACCCCTCCCGTCCCTCCAGCAGCAGACAGGGCCCGGCCCCCCTCTTAGAGTCCAGTTTGTGGGTACAGCTGGGGCTGGCAGGCTCCTTAGCAACCCATCTCAGTTCCTTCACAGAACGCATTGTCCTGAGCCCCAAAGAGGGGCAGGGTCTGGCACAGGCCACCGGGACGTTCGTGGTCAGATGCAGAACCCTAACCAGGGCCACGTGGGAGTAAAGGTTGTAGGAGCCACAGGATTGGCCTCGGAGCTGGCTCCCTGTGGCAGCGTTTTCCTAAGTCCCTCAGGAAAGTGAGAAAAATTAGGAGGAGTTCGCCGATTTGCTTTTGTGGAAAGGACTTTCTTTTGAGTTTCTGCCCTTCTTCCCTTGAGGGTAGAGAAATGACCTGGTTCTTATTAGATGACTCTGATGGAATGTGATAACCCTATGTAAGTCGCTAACATTAAAACTCTTGCTTCTACTGATGTGTGAAGAAGAAGAAAATGGGACCAATAGGCATGGAGAATACTCCAAAGGCAATGAGGACATGGCTCATTGAGTCACTCGGTAAATATGCAGGGTCTGTCATCACAAGGCACAGAATACACATGACTCCTGCTGTGGTGTTGCTCACAGTCACATGGGAATGACAAGTAACAAACAAGTAAACATATGACTGTGAAATGTGAGTGCCCCGTAGTGGGCTTTTACCAGCGGGGAAAGGGGACCTGAGAGACAGAAGACTGGTGTGGGGACTTTAAAAAAAAAAAAATATATATATATATATATATATATATATATATATATATATATATTGAACTTAGAGAGGAAGGGAGTTTAATATATATATTGAACTTAGAGAGGAAGGGGAAGGAGAGTCAGAAACATCAATGACAAGAGAGAATCATTGATTGGCTGCCTCCTGCACGCCCCCTACTGGGGATGGAGACCGCCACCCCGGCATGTGCCCTTGACTGGAATTGAACCTGGGACCCTTCTGTCTGCAGGTTGATGCTCTACCCACTGAGCCAAACCAGCTTGGGCCGGGGACTTATTTTGAACCAGGGGTCAGGGAAGACCACAGGATGAGGATGCCAGTTTACAGAAAGTGAACAGGGGAGAGGCCGAGTTCATGCGAAGGGACAGGCAGCTCGGTGAAGAGCTGAAATTGGCAAAGGTTTGGGCAAGTCTGCGGAACCGGAAACTGCCAGGCGAGCAGAAAGACCGGGTAAGGGCGTGAGCCTAGAAGAGGGAGTTGAGAGTCAAGTTGGAGTCCAGTGCCTCCGGGTCTTATCGGCCATGGAGAAGAGTCTGGGTTTTACGTCAGAGCAAAGAGAAATCATTGAAGGGGCTTCAGCAAGGGGGTGGGATGGCCCAGTTTTAATTTTGAACACGTCGTCATCTCTGCCTGCCGCACGAAGAATGCAAAAGAGAAACTCAAGAATGCTCACAGGTGAGAGATGCAGAAGCAACGGAGACAGAAGTGTTAGACTCAAGGCTTCCTCAAGGAAGATGGTGTTCTACTTGTCAAGCAAACACACCCATATACACAAGACACACATGCACATGCACGGGCACACATAAACATGTGCACACATGCATGCATGTGCATGCTCATACACATATACACCCATACACAGATGCACACACACCGAATGAATCAAGTTATCTGGAAAATGTAAAGTCAGATGTTTGCACACAGCGTTTTGGAGAGAAGAGCTGAGAACACTCCGGGACCCTCCCACTCCCTCTCCAGTTCTGACCCTCGGGCTCTCCTACGGGGTCATCAGCTGGCTCCTGCGCCTGCTCCCCTGGGTCAATACAAGCTCCGAGGCGTCTCCCGGGTCCTGTCCCCGCTGTCCCCAGCCAATCCTTCCGACGTTCCTCAGGGCGGATAGGACCATCTCCGGGGGGTAAACACACATCTGGGACGCAGCTGCCTGGCCACTCTCACAAAATCATCTCCGTCTCATCCAGCTGAAGCTGGAATGGAGAGGAGGCGTGGAAAACGAAGGGGAAACATGAAGCCTGTCCAAGACGGGATCTGGGTAGAGTGTCGGGGCAACACCCAACTCTTTGGAGACCTGCCTCCAGGGTGGCCGCGGGGATTTCAGCTGGCCTCTGCGCCTTCTTCTGATCCCTGCAGATGTGCCCACAGCTGTGTGCCATCTGCTGCCCCCCCACCCCGGAGGAAGAAGCTACAGTCTGGGGGTTAGAGAAGCGAGCCGGGGGAGACTCTTCCTTGGCTCTGGGGGGCGAGGTGTGGGTCTAAGGAGTCCAGACTTCCCACGAAGCAGGCCAACGGCCTGGCATCTATCTGCGCAGTGAGCGGCTCCCCCAAACTCTCCTGGCATGGAAAGAATTTTTTTCAAAGAAAACTCCTCAATATTCTGAAACTTCCAAAGTCCTTTCCCCACTAAATGTCTCACAGACTCTAGCTTAGAAACGTCATCTTTCCCCCTCTCACCCGGCTCCCTGCTCCTCTCCCTGCCTCCACACCCCACACACTCGCACCCTGAGCTCCCCGCCTGGGTCATGACAGTGAGTCTGACAGCATCCAGTCCAGCGGACGTCTAACCTTCCCCAGAGCAGCAGAGCCGCGCTCGCATCCAGCCGATGATGTGATCGGCCACCTCCCTGGGCTCAGAAGTCCGGTGCGGCCCAGACATATGGATCTTTTTAGAGACTCATGCGATTTGGCAGCCCCGGTTCACACCCTCCAGATCCCGCTGCTCTGACGCTGCTTTGCTGGGAGTGCCCCGGGAGGGGGAAGGAGGGGGTCCGCGTGGGCTCTTTCCTTCTTCTCTTCCCTTGTCATTTCTCCTGGCAACTCTCACTCAATCTGGCAACAACAAAAAAAATCATTTCTCTCCTGGCTCAGTCTTTGGCTGAAAACAGGGAGGGAGAGAGGGAGGGAGGAAAAGGGAGGAAGGAAGGAAGGGAAGGAGGGAGGGAAGAAAGAACAGAATTATTCTGATCAGTTTTCCAAGACAAAGACAGGAGTCCCTCAAGCAACTACACACTCCATCCTGCTCCTCCTCCTCCTCCTCTTCTCCACCTCCAGCCCCTGGAATGAGAGCCGTTCACAGGCCCCAGGTCTGTGCGATCTGTGATCTGCGGCTGGATCTGAGCAGCGCACAGCCTGAGCGCCCGCCGTCTGCTGCAACCCTGCCTCCTCCTTCTGCTAATCCATCCTGAGCCTGGATGGGCGAAGTGAGCCTTGTTCTGTGCTTTAGAAATGATGGGAGATGCTTCTGCTGAGGCCAAAAGGTGTCTCAGAAACATTGCAGGCCTGCCACACACACGGGAGGCTGGCACGTCTTGGAGGAGAGGACAGTTTCCTCTGCCCCTGAAGAAGGCGCGACTGACTGCTCAGAGACCAGCAGCCAGAACCGCCAGGGGAAGCATCTGGACCTCAGAGGTTCCTTTTGCTCCCGCACGAGGCCTCTGGTGACCCGCCACCGGGGAGTCTGCAACATTTAAACCCCTAAAGGGTGGTGCCATCTTGGATGAAGACGCTAAACTAGGAGGGGCTCAAACACTTCACAGGAACTGGCTGTCCTTGCGTCACTCCCCACCCCAGGGCCTCCGAGGTGGTCTCTCCCCGGCTGCAGGCCCAGCCCAGAAGATAAGAAATGGGAGAAACAAAAATCAAGGAACACTGCACCTTTTTCTTTCAGAATCAGGCCCGGGCCGGCCTCCTTCGTTTAGTTTTGATGGTTTCAAGACAGAGAAAACCTCTCCATCAAGCACAAGAGTCAATAGTTTGGGACAGATGTTTCCTTTCCAGACACGTTTTCCTGCCCCAAGTTAAAAATAGCCATCCTCTTTGCTTTGACTTCCACAAAATATATGTCACAAAGCTCCGCACTTGGGTTCCCGGAGACAAAGACTGATAGGTCCCTGGGTTTCACGGCCTCTTGGCCCATGAGTTAGAAGCAGGGTGATCCAGCCCCTCGAGGTGGATTCCTGGACCCTCTAGTGAGGGGAATTGCTCTCCTACGCGCCTACCTTCCTTCAGGCAGCAGCAGAAAGAGAGTTTTGATGTGAGGAAGGACAGTTGGTCAAGTAGATCCACATGTGCTTCTCCAAAGAAGTCCTTCATCTTGGGATTTTCTGGAATTCGTTACTCCTCCCACCCCTGGGCGGCCTGGACCCTCTTTGATACTCTGGCTCTCGTGGCAATGGAAACACTGTCTGGTAGCATCGTGGGCAATGGTGAGAAAGGCCTGCACCATCAGGAAGACGCACTGAAAGCCTAGGACAGACACAAGGGAAACGAGCAGGAGGATAGACACCCTCACGCTCACAGGCAATGAGCTGCTGACCCATTCTCAGAGCCGCTTCCTGAGGCCTAAGGGTTGTGTGCCCAAGGGGCCCTCGGGGCTGACTGCTTCACCCGTTAGCCAGTGGCTTCAGCTATGGCTGCTCCCACAGACAACCCAGGTCCTGACACATCTGAAGGACTATAATGACTAATCATCCCCACGCCTCTTTTCAAACTGAAAATAGCATTTTTTTACTTTTGTTGTTTGTAAAAGCAATACATAGATATTGTAGAAAGAAAGAAAGAAAGAAAGAAAGAAAGAAAGAAAGAAAGAAAGAAGAAAGGAAGAAAGGAAGGAAGAAAGGAAGAAAAGAAAAGAAGATGACATGATGATTACAGAAGTGAAGAAGGCAAGGAAATCTACCCATAACTCCACCACCCAGAGATGATCATTATAAGCATATGCGATGCTTAGTATCACCTCACACACCGACCTTTTCCCCCTTCCCCCGCCAAAACAGCGTCAGGCGATTCGCTTTTTCTCATTCGGATGCCAACCAGTTCTGAAGAGCTGTAGCAATGCACAGGGAAGCTGAGGGTGATGTGCAAGTCTAGCCCGAATGCTGCATCTTTCTCTCTTACTCAGAACCTGTCCCTCAGGAGGCAGAACCGGGATGGGGGGCCGGGGCCGATGCTTGAGGGGAGGGGAAGTGAGGCAGTGAGTGTTCTGCCTCCTTTCTGAACGTCATGATGCTTTTGTCTGTAATGACATCCCAAGGGGCCTATGAAACATGCAGCAGACTCCCTCAGACGCTCCCTGATGATCAGCCCAAGCTTACTCCCTTTTAAGAAACAGCTCCACCTGCCCCAGGGCAAGAGAGGAATGTTACCCCAACATCAAAACCATCTCAACCCACTGGAAGCTATATAAATGCATATTTTAACATTTACATATGTGTACATCTGTAACTTGAAAACTTTTGTAATTTAAATATTTGTAACAAATTAAGACAAATTTTTCACAAGCCAGTAATGATATGAATGGGAAAGGGGACAGATTTGAGAAGGTACAGATCAATGAGATAAAAAGAATTTTATCAACAAAAATTTTATAAACATATCATTTTCTAGGAAAATAACAAAATTTACTCAAGAGGAAATTTTTTAAAACTGAGATATTTTATCCCTAGTAGGTTTGAGTCAGTGGATAGAGCATCAGTCATCGGACTGAAGGGCCCATCCAGGGTTCGATCCAGTTAAGGGCATGTACCTTGGTTGCAGGTGCTGTCCCGGACCCTGGTTGGGGTGTGTGGTGTGTGCAGGAGCAACCAATCAATGCTATTGCTCTCTCTCCGTCTCCCTTCCACTCTCTCTAAAAATCAGTCAGAAAATATCTTTGGGTGAGGATTAAAATACACACACACACACACACACACACACACACACACAAAAAAAAAAAAAAAAAAAAAAAAAAACCTAGCCAAAACCGGTTTGGCTCAGTGGTAGAGCATCGGTCTGCAGACTGAAAGGTCCCGGGTTCGATTCCGGTCAAGGGCATGTACATTGGTCGCAGGCACATCCCCGGTAGGGGGTGTGCAAGAGGCAGCTGTTTGATGTTTCTCTCATCCACATTTCTAGCTCTCTCTCTCTCTCTCTCTCTCCCTTCCTCTCTGTAAAATACCAATTAAAAAAATAAAAATAATAAAAACTAAATAAAAAATGAAAATAAAACTTTAAGGAAGTGATCATCTCAATCTTATAAAAACTCTCCCTAAGAAGACAAACAAAAAGGAAATACTCTCCAAGTCATTTTACAAGAACTTTATAACCCAATAACCAAATCAGGCAATAGCACAATGATGAAGGAAAAAATACAGACCCATTTCTTTTATGAATATAAAAGCAATGATCAGAGGTAGATGACTGTATTAGCAAATTAAATTCTATAGTGCATAAAAATGATAATCATGACAGAGTTGAGTTTAATGCAGAGTTGCTTTAATGTTAGCAAATCTATAAATGCAGTTCACCACACTACCATATTAAAAAAGAAAAGCTTTATGTCATTTCAACAGATATAAAAAAGAACTTTAAAATTGTGGTTATTACTAAAGAAAGAAATATTTCGGTAAATTAGGAGATGTGAAATTCTTTAGGATGATAAAAAGCACATATAAAAATTAAGCAAATGTAGTCCTAAGTAAACATTAGAATGCTAACTTTTAAAATCTGGAAGAGGCAAAGACATCATATTTTTATCCTTGTAGTGGATGTTCTTGCCAGTACATTAACTTAAAAAAAATTCAGAGGAAGAAGGATTGGAAAGAAAAACTAAAATTATCACTATTCGCAATTGCTATGATCATTTTCATAGAAAACCCCAAAGAATCTATAAAATACCTAAAAATAATAGAATTTAACAAGATACTTCAATAAGATTTTAAGTAAATCAATAAACTGCATGTTCATACACCAGCAACAAAAATCACTATAAAGAAGGTATTATTTACAATAGCATTAGAGGACATCAATTGCCTAGAAATGAAACTAACGAACAATGAATAGAAACCACTGCAGGGAAAGTCAGAGACCCAAATAGTGGAGACCTGTGCTAAGTTGACTGAACGAAAGAGCCAGTTATCTCCAAATTAATCTACAGAGGAAATTTTATCGAAATCTAAAAGGATATTTTTGGGAAGAACCTGATAAGCAGATCCTAACATGTGGATGAGTAGGGCCAAGAATAGCCAAGCCACTTTCCTGAAGGAAGTGAGAGTCCTCCTGTGCCCTACCCATATCAGGATTATTTGAAGCTGCAGTAAATAAGGCAATGACAAAGACACTGGGGTACACATGGTGAGCAAGGGATAGGGAGCCCAGAAATGGTCACACATAGGTACGAAAGATTGGCATACGACAAAAATAGCATTTCAGGTCAGTAGGGAAGAGAGACCACTGAGTAAACAGAGCTGGGGAAGTGGTTATATCTGTATGAAAAAGATATGAAACTGGACCAGGTCTAGTTATAAGTAACGAGCGTCTCTCAGTTGCTTATAACTAGCCCCACACTTCTATACTCTTCACTAAATGCCGAGTATAAGGTATGTCTGCTCTGTTGTGTGAGAATATTTAATTCTGCTACAGGGGACGAGAAAAGCAAACAGGATGGGTGAGATTCATCAGGTGTACCAACTGTAAATAGTAAGTAAGCAAGTCGTTTGTGAGACACAGGCAGAGTTCAGATGTGCTGAAAATAAGCAGTAAGTTTGTAATCTGTGAGACATGCCAGAATAGAGTAAGTGAAATCCTATATAATAAAAGCATAAATGCAAATCGACCAAATGCCAAACAGCTGAATGACCATCCAGGGCCACACTATGATACCCACTGGTGCCAGGCTAGCCAAGGTGGGTGTGATGCGATTGGTTGGGCGTGATCTGGCCATTGCCCCATGATGGCCCTTCAGCGGGAGGCCCAGGCCACTGAGCAGCAGGCTGAGACGGATGACAGGTTGTCCCTCTGTGAGGGATACCCGGTCCCGGGTGCTGGTGGCTGGGGGAAGGAAGGCCTACTCTTTTTTAAAAAATATATTGTATTGATTTTTTTTTACAGAGAAGAAGGGAGAGAAAGAGGAACAGAGAGCTAAAAACATCAATGAGAGAGAAACATGGACCAGCCGCCTCCTGCACACCCCCTAATGGGGATGTGCCCGCAACCAATGTACCTGCCCTTGACCCAAATCGAACCTGGGACCTTTCAGTCCCCAGACCGACACTCTATCCACTGAGCCAAACCGGTTTCGGCAGGAAGGCCTACTCTTGCAGAAATTCCATGCATCGGGCATCTAGTTAAAAAGAATGAGGCAAATAAGAGTGCTCCTTACAGGTAGAAAATAATGGGAAAGTCAAGTAATAAGGAACAGTGCAAGCCACCTCAGGGCTAACAGCCTGATCATTTCTAAGTTTTCCATGTAGCAGTGATGCCATTCTAGCCTTTGTTTGCTCTGTCCCAGCAATGCTGATCAAAAGGGATGGCTGCCCAGAACACTGTTGTATGGACTGACCTCTGGCCAGGCCGCTTGCCTTCATGCCTCCCAATAGAGCAGTGGTCGCCAATCGGGAAGGTCGGCAATGGCTGCTCCAAAGGTTTCCTTAAACCGGCAAGTTGCCAACCATTCGGACCTCAGGGGCCACCAATGGTCTGCCGACCACCGGTTGGTGACCGCTGCAATAGAGCAAGTATATGTTGGTTCCAAGTATCTTCCATCTACTGATCCTTATCTCAGTTTTGTTCTCAGGACTATATTATCGGAGCATAGCCCTTCCTTCATTCTCAGTCATTTCTTGTGCTTTCTTCAAATGCCATTTGTCTCCCTAGTTGGACCAAGAGAAGCGGGAATGAACTTGTCTCCAACTCCCGAATTTCTGAACTGGCTTTGGGAGCAAAGGGCAGAGAGAATGATCCTACTGAGCGGAACTTCTCGGAGTGTGGCAGGCACAGACTCAAGGGGGACATTCCAGAATTTGCACTTTAATTGTGGTCCTTTCACCTTGTTTGTACCTTTCCCAAGTAGGTTAACCTACTGCGACTCTTTCCTCTTGGTTCTGACTGTGTGTTTTACAAAGACACAATAGCCCAGCAGGCATGGCTCAGTGGTTGAGCGGGGACCTATGGACCAGGAGGTCACACTTCAATTCCCCGTGGGGACACATGCCAAGGTTGGGAGCTTAGTCCCCTAGGGCCAGGTGTGCAGGAGGCAGCCAATCAATGATTCTCTCTCATCACTGATGTTTCTCTCTCTCTTTCCCACTCCCTTCCCGGCTGAAATCAATAAAAATATATTTTTAAAAAATAATAAAGAGAAGCAATAACCTTTGTGACCTGATCAGCATGTTTTTGTCTGTGCCTTCTTGGTCTGTGGTCTCTATAGCCTGCCTATAGGGTACCTGGAGACCACCACTGCATGGAGCTGATTTCCCACAGGGCACTGGTCCTGGGAACCTGTGTGTCATATCTCCCAGACTCTCTTCTCAGCTGGTTCTGGCGAGAGGAGGCACCGGGGAGAAGTTGGAAGGCAGGAAGAGGAAAGAAGGGACTCACTTCTAACTTCAAGATCTCCTTGACTTCCTCTAGCATCTGAGCCGCCAAAGACCCCTCCCTGCCAACCTGGGATCCAAGTCCTGAGAGCTTTCAAAGACCCAAAACAAGTTTGCAACATGGGGAAAAAGGTGTTGGCTCCAAGACATGAACTTGAAAAACCAGAATGAACAAGAGTTTTATTAAATGCTTACAAAAGGTAAACTCAGCCAACTTGTAAACTGCAACTCAACTCTCTAACAGTTTTATATAACTGCAATAAAGTCTGAATTATAAGAACAAAATGGAAAAAAATATATATATATTTTAAAGCTCAAAAGATTTTAAAATCATTTCCCTTAATGTGTTTTACATCAAAGAAGTTATATTTCACATGGGGTGGGGTCTAGTTGAAATTGATCCATATGACATGTGTGTGTATTAAAGTTGGGGTGGAGGGATGTTCAATGGGGTGGAGGTATGTTGAAGTTGGGGTGGCCATGACCTGGAGGTCTCTAAGGAGACCAAAAGAGCCTCTTACTCTATATATTCCCGCTGTACCATTCACTCTGTGCAGTGTAGTTAACATCTTATTCTGGCAACAGCTTATGTAATGAAGTAGGAAAGCAGAGACTTTGAGGATCAGCCAAGAAAGGCTAGAGCTTTGAAGAGACTTGCTAATTCAACTCTATATGGCCTGTGAGGAAACATGAGGCTGGAGTCCCAGGGTAAACTTATGTCCAGTGGCCAAAACCCGAGCTCGTGGGTGGTTGTGTTACCAGCAATGTTGGCTCTCAGTTCTTGAGTTCAGTAAGGAAAGAATTCAGAGCCAGGAATTCTAGCACCGGAGGAAGTTTATTTAGCATGCAAAACAAAAGTACACTCAAAAGAGAAGAGTCGAGCGGGCTGCTCAGAGAGCTGCCTTGGCCTTTTAGAGAGAGTCACAGAGGCAGAAGAAGTGAGCCAGCTGGGCTGCGTGGACCCAGGAAACAACTTCACAGAGTCAAAAGATGGACCATGAGAGCTTAGAAGAAAGAAAGCAAAGATACACAACTGAGGAAGGGAGGTGTGGGCATGCTCTAGAGAGAGAGTACCCACTGGTCCATTGTCTAAAGAGTTTTTAACCTGTCTTCTAAAGGCAGGAATTTTAGGAGGTCTGGGGAAGGAGGGGGTGGTTCTCAATAGAATATTCATCAGCTTTCCAGATATGGCCTTTTAGGGTCTTAGTCTCTATGAATTGGTCGGTGCTAGGGTAGGGGGTCATTGGTCATTGCATCTGGTCCCGAGGTCAGCCATGGCTTCACTTTGTCTGATTTCGCTGCTTTTCTGGGCCTGGGGCTGAAACACAACTGAGGCCTAGATGTTATCTCTAGTTTGACCAAAACTCTGTCTCTGTGGTCAACAGAATCAAGGCTTTGGTCCTCAGATTATTTGCAGCTGGTCAGAACCTCATTGTCCTGAGGGCTTAATGCTTAGGGGAGTGGTTGTGTAAGGGAGAAGGAGGCAGGTGAGTGAGCATGCTGGATAAGGTCAGTATGAATCAGCCATCTATCTCAGTTCCCCATTCCACTGGCCAAGGAATTTGCCTGGCTTCTCACTATCCTGATTCAGTTGCTGATAGGTTCTATGTGCTAAGAGTGAGGAGTCACAGGCACCCTAGAAAGTAGGCAGAGGAGCCAGCTGTCACCCAGGGTCATCTCTCTGGTGTCACCCATAGCCTGGCGGGCCAGAGAAGAACAGCTCTAGTTCTTAGAGGAGGGATTTGTCAGTCTTCCATCCCCCACTGCTATTTTCCCTCCCTGACGTCTGATCTCCACTTTGTCATACCTACCATGTCTTCTTTCTGGGCCGAGACTTCTGAAACGTCAGTGTGCCCAGGAATCACAGAGCGTGCCTATGGAAAGTGCAAATTCTGGAATGTCCCCCTTGATTCTTTGCCTGCCACGCTCCGAGAAGCTCCGCTCAGAAGGATCATTCTCTCTGCCCTTTGCTCCCAAAGCCAGTTGGGAAAATTTGGGAGCCAGAGACAAGTTCGTTCCTGCTTCCCTTGGTCCATCTCGGAAGACAACTGGCATTTAAAGTAAGCATAAGAAATGACTGAGAATGAAGGGAGAGCTAGGTGGGCCGAACTGGTTTTCATTGTGAAGCAGGCTCAGCTCCTGGAGCTGAGAGAGGGGTGTGATGTGGTGTGGCGTGCGTGTGCGTGCGTGCGTGCGTGCGTGCGTGTGTGTGTGTGTGTGTGTGTTGGGGGGGGGCGCTAAATTGGGAGTCCCCAATTACAAAGGCCTGATTAAAAGATGTATTTTGCAGCTCTTTCTGCACCCCAGCTAGATTGGAATCACCATTTGCTCTCTGAAACAAATTCTGGCCATACCATTGTGTTCTCTCCGATTTGCATCGTGAGCCTTAGGTTTTATTGTGTGATTAAAGTCTTTGTTTCCTATTTAACGGAAAATCAGGGAATCAGAGCCGAAGAGGGAGCTTGGGGTTTGTTTTTGGACCAGGACACCCTTCTGTGAAAACACCACATTTATCGTAGGCCAGAGAAGGACCATAAAGATAAACCTACTTTCATACTTTTAAGGGGGTCTGCAGAGAAGTCAGTCGGCAAGGATCAGAGGGTGCTGGCCTGGCTTCCTTTCTCCCGCTTGGGGCTCCGAGGTGCAGACCAACATGAAAGAGATTGGACGGGGTGTTTCCAATCCTGCGATTCCACTCAGGACCTCGGAGCGTGTTCTCCCAGACTGCGCCTTATCTTGTCCCCTCCCTGCTGGCGTCATCGGCCGCTCCTGGCTCCTCTCTGCTCCTGGCTCCTCTCTGCTCCAGGCTCTACCTCCCCGTCCAATCTGGGACTAGGCTGCCTGCCCAGCTCCGTTTCTGCAGTTCAGTTCACCAACATCCTGGACGACCTGTGTGTGAGGAAGAGGGAGCTCCGGGATCGACCAGATAATAGGGGGAGGGAGTCTGGGAAAGCCCTATTTCTGAGGGGAGACAGGGATGAAGCCCCCAAGTCTGGGACCCAGAGCTGGACAGGGGTTGCCTGAAGGAGGCATCCATGTGCCTAAGGGAGTCCTTTGTCTTCCTGATGATGGTGACAGGACCTAACCATGTAGGAAAATAAGGCTGGTCCCAGTAAAAACAAACAAACAAACAAACCAACAAACCAAAAAACTTTAAATACACGCAAAAAGATCTTGCAGGGGGAAAAATGAAAAGAAAAAGAAACACGGACAAGGATGGTGTGGACGGGTAAAATGCATAACGGCAGGCAGGCAGCCAATTGTGTGCCCTCGCTCATTATGCTTCATTACCATGCAGCGCCATCTCCAGCCGACTATCATTAAACGCACCCGCCCGCAGACACGTGGGAAGTTTTACCTGATGGGCAAAACGCTCACCCTTGTAAACCCAGGTCCTCACACAAGATTTTTCCTTCCGCAAGATTGTTCTCGGGCTTAAAACTTTAAAATAAAATAAAGAAAGGCAAAAAGGAATAGAAAGCCAAAAAAAAAAAAAAAAGAAAAGAAAGAAAAAGAAAAGGGAAATTTACACTTGCCCCCGGGGCCACCCGCAAGGCTGACACAAAGGGGTTAAAAAGTTAAGTGGAAGCGAGCTTGCCGGTGGGGCCTCTACTTAAACGTGAAGGAGGAGGCATCTGCCCTCCCACCTCACCCCCCCACCCCCGCCCAAACCTCCACCTTCTTTGGCCTCGAAGGCGGCAAACCCCAGCCTCCCTCCCCGAGCCCTCCGCCTCTGGGACCGCGCTGGGAAGCTCGCGTTAGTGGCAGCCAAGGAGAGGGGCCGGCCCTGCCAGGACTCAAGAGGGAGGGGAAGGGAAAAAGCAAGGAATCGCCCACCCCGCTGCTCCCGGGAGGAGGGGCGGGCGTCCGAGCGAGCGAGCGAGCGAGCGAGCCTGTGCGTCTCGGGCTCCGCGCATCTCTCGGGAGCCGGCCGCGCGGGAAGGATGCTGGGCCGCAGGGGCGCGCGCGCGGGGCGCGGGATGCCGCGGGGCTGGACCGCGCTGTGCCTGCTGAGTCTGCTGCGTGAGTACCGCCCGGGCGCCGCCGCCGGGCTGGACGGGGAGGCCGGGCGGGAAGGGGCAGGGACCCTCGCCTCCATCCAAGCTCCCACGCCCACGGCCGCTCCCGGCGTTGGGGAGCGAGGGCCGTGTGAACCGGCCCCTCACCTGGGAATCGGGGTGGGGGGGAGGAGGAAAGGCGGCCACGCCGCGAGTGGGGACTCGCCCAGGGGTCGGCCCGCGGCGAGCCCTCGGCGTCCCGGAGTGGGTCGGTGCGACTCGCTGCAGCTGCCTCTGATAGAAAGCCCCCTGAAGGCGCGGGGGTCTCTCCGTGTTACCCAAGGTGCGGAGCGCAAAGTTGGAGAGAGAGAGAAGGGAGGAGGGAAGGGAGGAGGGAAACAGCCGAGTTTTGCGGCTGATGAGTGATTCTGGACACGGGCCCCTGGCGGGCACGGGGGCCAGGCGCCCACCCAGCACTGGGTGTGGGTGTGGGTGTGGGGGCGGGGGGGGGCAGGATTAGACGTTAAGGAAAGGGAGCGAAGCCACCTGGCAGGAGGCCCCGGAGGCGGGCGGAGTTGGGTGAGGAGTTGGGTGAGGAGGGCGTTTGGAGTGGAGAAGAACGGTCCGTGCGAGAATCCTTGCCTTGGATCGCACAGTGAAGTTACAACTCGCTCTTCCCACACCCACACCCATTCCACTGCAGAGAAGGTGGTGGTGGTGGTGGATGGAGCTCGTTCTCCACGCTGCCTCCCTCTCCCCCCCCCCCCCCCCCCAAAACGCCTCGCTCTCGGGCACCCGCGCTCGGGAGTGTTAGTTCGGTTTGGGGATTTTTTCTTCCCTGCCCCTCCGCCCCGACTTCGGAAACTGGTGGACAGGTCAGAAGACTAGTGGACGCTTCTCCTCGTCCATGATACTCTTATTTCTTAAGGTCTTGCTCTCAATTTCCTTAAAACACACACACACACACACACACACACACACACACTCACAATAGGGCACTCAATAAATATTCCTTTCATCTGGGGCTAACATTAACTCGTTTTCACTGCACTTGGAAGGTTTTTAAACATTGTAACTTGCCCTCCCTTTTGCTCAGGATTCTGCTCCCAGGGCTCGGGATTCCCTCCTCTTCCTAAAGGCCAGGGGTGAGGGGGGGATTGAGGGGGTGCAGAGCGGTCTGGGCCAGCCCGCAGGGGGGGGCACTCTCAGCCTCCTTTGCTGACCCTTTTTGGGGCCACCCCGCTGGAGGGCGACTCCTTCTGGGCCAGAGAAAGCTCTGGGTTAGGCTCTGGGTTGACCTGTTTGGCAGCCCCAGACTTTTTTTTCTCCCTTTGGGGCAGGGAGAAAGCCCTCCCTGAGGTGTGCAAGCCCGATCTCGGGGATCCCCCCTGGGTACGCGGATCCGAGGCTCTGATTCAGGTCAGCTGCTCCTCCGCTCTGACTCCACAGCTTGTGCTGATGGCCTGGTCCCGGGCCACCCTCTGCTTTTTCCTCAGCTGGCCCTCGTCTCGTCTCCTCTCCTCTCCCCTCCCTGCAGCAGTGGAGGTGGGGTAATGGGGGGCAGGGGCAGCAACTTGACCTCTTCCGAACCTCAGGGTGGCCCGCTGAGAATTCCAGTCTGGGGGTGAGGGGTGCGGCGCGGGTCCAGGTCCTCGATCTTGCCAGATGGCGTGGGCCAGTTTGGCACCTCGGTGCCTCTCTTGAGAACTTCCTAGGGCGTGCCGTTGTTTTAAGAGCGGGAGGCATTTCCTGTCCTGGGGTCTATGGGGGAGACCATGACATGAGCGGCTGTACCTCGAAATGCTAACAAAGGGACGGGGCAGAAAGGGGCGCTGTGGCTTTCTCATCGCCCGGACACACAGCTTTGTCCCGAGACCGTCTTTTTCCTGTCCCTGCCAGAAGGAGGTCGGCACGGGGGGTGGCCACGGCAGCCCACCTGCAGTAGACTTCCTTGGTTGGCGGTGAGAGGCCACCAGGAAGCATGGCCCCACCATGGGAAGAGGTGGGAAGAGGAGCCCCGTTTGTCAGCCTCAGGGTTTCCCCTCAAGCCCTCCGTGGCCCCGGTCCCACCCCTTCGCATTCCTCTTCTTCCTCCGGGTCCTTCTGTGCCTGCAGACCCCACACCCATATCCTGTCTGGGGCCACATGGAAGGGGGGGGGGGGCGGGGAGAAAAGAAAAGGGAAAAGAATTTTATCAGATATTTTTCCAGAGGAGAGAGGACTCCACCCTTTGAGCCTCTGCCACGTGGTGACTGAGGAGCAGCAGCCGGGGACCGGTGACTAATGCGGTGGCCCCCGGGACGCTTCCTTGCAGGGCCAGCCCCGCTGCCAGGACCTGTGCAAGCGCAAGTCCTCCGCAGCATTCCCGGTTGACAGATAAAAACGGGCCACCGGGACCTCTATTTCTTATCCTGTTGGCTCCACCTCCTGGGAGCCTCATTCACGTATCCTCATCGCCTCCATCCCCTCTTTGTCTCCAAAAGCTCAGGGCGAAGGGTGCCAAACTGCAGCTGATAAACTCCGGCCAGTCTTACAAAAATAAATACGAAGGGGGGGACAGATTCCACTTCTTACGGCCTCACAGCCTGATTTCCTGTAGATCCTGGGCAGGCGAGCTTGGGCTGACCGTCCTGGCTGGATGGTTACCCGGCTCCACCCTGAGGGGGCCTGGGCCTCCCTCTCTCGTTGACTTTGCTTGGCCTCCCTCAGTGGTCGGCAAAGTCATCAGTCAGCAGGGCCAAATAGCAACAGTGCTACGACTGACATTTCTTTGGAGAGCCCAGTTTTTTTTTACACTTACACTTCTTCTAACGCCACTGCTTCAAAATAGACTCGCCCAGGCCGTGGTGTTTTGTGGAAGAGCCCCACACTCAGGGCGCCAGAGAGCCACATGTGGCTCGAGAGCTGCAGTTTTGCCGACCACGGCCCTAACTAAATGGCCCGAGTGTGGAGAACTGAAAATGTGAAGGTAGGGGAACAGAACAAAACCACCACCCTCCAAAGCCGAAACCGGTTTGGCTCAGTAGATGGAGCGTCGGTCTGCGGACTGAGGGGTCCCGGGTTCGATTCCGGTCAAGGGCTTATACACAGGTTGCGGGCACATCCCCGGTGGGGAGTGTGCAGGAGGCAGCTGGTCGATGTTTCTCTCTCATCGATGTTTCTGGCTCTCTGTCCCTCTCCCTTCCTCTCTGTAAAAAAATAAATAAAATATATTTTAAAAAACAAAAACAAAACAAAACAAACAAACAAACAAAAAACACCATCCTCCAAAGAATAAGCTCAGGACAGAATTTCCTTTTGTTAAATTTTTTTCTGGGCTTTGCTCTAATGAGAACATTTTCTTGCCTCAGCAGCAAAGAAATAAAAGCTCTTTATGACTTTTAGCCCCAAAGCCGCCGACTTAGCTAAAGGGAAAGATGTGTGCATCTTGGGGACGGGGGGGGGGGGGGGGTGGGGGGTGCAACCTGGGACCTACGCGCCAGAGCCCCCCGGGAATGAGCCACGGGGTCCCCTCCAGGTGGAAGTAAAGGAAAAGACCTTTGGCTTAGCCGGGCAGTCTGCTGTTTGCTGACTGGGGAGGGATGGGCTGGATGGAGAACCTGTGGCCGACACCTACAGGGGAGCAGCCTCTCCAGGTAGCCGCTTCCATTGTTCACGAACATTCCTTAAATAGTCTTTGGGTGAGACAGCCTAGACCCCCTGGACAAACTTAGGACCTGCCATTCCACAAGAGGTTGACTCGCTGAGCACAATAAAAAAGAAAGTGGAACTTTGTATTTGGTGAGCCTGAGACAAAAGGCTCAGATGCTCCAGAGTCCAAGGAGAGAGAGAGAGAGAGAGAGAGAGAGAGAGAGAGAAGTGGAGGGGAGTGCCTGGAACAGTGGAGGGACAGTAGAGGGTGGAAAAGACCTGGCTAAGAGGCTTAGGGTGCGCTATGGGTGTTTAGCGCCGTCTGCCTAGCATTTCAGTTGTGGCATCTCTTTTGGGCTGTGCTGTAATCTGCTCCAGGCTCTCGGCCTTCAGTAAGCACAGGCCAGTCTGGGTTAGCAGTCTTCCGGGGACTATAGGAGTGGGTACTTGGCTAGTCCAGTGTGAAGAGGTGTAAACCAAGAACTGCTGCGGCCTGAGGCTGAGGAGGCGCAGATCTTCCATCCGGGAGTCAATGGCACCCAGGAAAAGGCAGGAAGAGGCAACTGGGAGGAAATGTAGGCCCCAGAGGAAGCTCAGGATAGTGCGGTTCCACAGTAAGAGGATGGGGTCCTAGACACATCATTTAAACAGTAAGGGAAGTCTCAGTGCACGGGGCACACTCAGGCCACAGACCAGCCGTGGGCAAACTACGGCACGCGGGCCGGATCCGGCCTGTTCGGCTGTTCTATCCAACCCGAGGAGCCGAAAGAGTGGAGGGTTCTCTTGCTCTCCTCTCCGCTCCTTCACCAGCAGCCCAAGATGAGAGTGCCAGCAATGGTCAGGTTGCTTTTGTTCCGGCCCTCCGGTCCAGTTTAAGAACCCATTGTGGCCCTCGAGTCAAAAAGTGTGCCCACCCCTGTCATAGACACTTGGTTTAAATTCAAACATTAGCGTGGCCTCTGATGGATTGGGCGGCATCAGCCTGCTCTTTGTTCTCATCCAACGGGGCCCAAGCTCCTGGAGACCAGCACAAGGATGCTTCCTGGATGCTTCCAGGACAGGCGGGGGGCTCACCGTCTTTCAGTTCATTCCATCTTTTTAAAACGAACCTCCTTATTATAAGGTTTTCTCTGTATTGCCGTGAAATTAGCCTTCCTGCAACTTCTAGTCATTAATTCCCATTCTATTTTTTCTAATACTTCACAGAACCATTCTGATCTTCCTTCATGACAGCGCGTACCCACCTTTCTAAATCACCCCACTAGAGTATAAACTCCTTGAGGACAAGGAGATATTTAAATTCTAATGACACTCATGCCTAATAGTGGAAAGGGATCTTCTCTTATTTTGTGCTTCCCACAGCACTGAGCATGGTCCCCTGTGCATCCCTGTGCTTATGAGAAACAAGAATGAATACATAAGTGAAATGCACCTTGAAGGAAGGTATTCACTCTCCCTCCCAAATTCTTCTTTTCTGCATCAGAGGTTCTAGTAAAGGGCCAGATAGTAAATATTTTAGACTCTCAGGCATGGCGCTCTCTGCTGCATATTGTATTTATTTTATTTTACAACACTTTAAACACAGGAAGGCCATTTTTAGTTTGCTGGCCATGGTGTAAACAGCCCACGGGCGGGATTTGGTCCACCATCTGCCGTTGCCAGCCACTGATCTAGATGAAATAGCAGTAGGCCCTCAACCATAGGACTTGGTTTCTAGAACTCGAGACCCCTCTGCCTAGTGGTGGTTGGTGTGACTGAACCCGGCACAGTCGCCATTCAGTCCAAGAGTTTGTTCTGAACTCAGGACTGTGCTAAGCGCTCCGAGTAAAGCAAATGAGTAGAAGAGACAGTCTGGCACTTGAGAAATGTATAATGGAACTGAAGTGGCAAGACCTCTCTACTCAGGACTCAGCGTACATGATTTGTGCTCAGTAAGTGATGGTGATACATGTCCTCAGGTCTTGGAGAAGGAGAAGGAAAGGGGCTTACACCCATGATTTCTTGGTGCTTACCATATAGATTAACTGCTTTACACCCATGATTTCTTGATGCTTACCATATAGATTAACTGCTTCACACCCCTTTCCTCCTTGGTCCCACAAAACAACTAGGAAGTAGGGACTATTTTTATCCTCATTTTACAGGTGAGGTTTAAAGAGGGAAAGAGGCTGGGCTGGTGTGTTCAGTGGTTGAGTGTTGACCGAGGAACTAGGGGGGGTCAAGGTTTGATTCCCAGTCAGGGCATATGCCCGGGTTGTGAGCTCCATCCCCAGTCGGGGGCATGGAGGAGGCAGCCGATTGATGATTCTCTCTCATCATTGATGTGTCTACCTTTCTCTCCTTCTCCCTTCCTCTCTCTGAAATCAATAAAAACATATTAAAAAAATAAAGACATAAAGAGGGAAAGAGCCTTCCCAAGCCCCACTGCTGAGCATGGTGCAGAAGCCTGCCTGCTTCCTTCATTCAGGGCCTGAGAGCGGAGCCTGAGCTCTTTGCTTCCAGGCTCTGCCGTCTTCTCACCAGCACAGGAGTGGGTTCCCCGAAGAGGCTCAGTCCTCCTCCTTCCTAGGACTGCATCTCCCAGAGCTGAGACACCCAGGAACTCCTCCAACAAACTGCTGGTGGGCTGGGTGCTAGAATTCAAAAGGATGGACAGAATGGGGCTGACTGGCTAGGACAGTGGTCGGCTGACTGGCTAGGACAGTGGTCGGCAAACTGCGGCTCGCGAGCCACATGCGGTTCTTTGGCCCCTTGAGTTTTTAGCAAAGGCCAGCTTAGGAGTACCCTAATTAAGTTAATAACAATATACTTACCTATATAGTTTCTGTTTAAAAAATTTGGCTCTCAAAAGGAATTTCAATCATTGTACTGTTGATGTTTGGCTCTGTTGATTAATGAGTTTGCCGACATCTGGGCTAGGAGGTCCAAAAACAGCACCAGCAAAAAATAAAATAAAATGAAGGACCTAAGAAAAGTAAGACCTAGAACAGGAAAACCCAGTCTCCTAAGGAGTGCAAATTGAATTATTTAGGTAGCAGACCTTTCTGAACTGCTGAGGATTTATACCTTCACCTGACCCCCTTTAAAGAGTAATAATACCTTCAATTTACTAGCTATAGGTAGAAATCTTATAAAAATGTATTTCAGACGCCTCTGCTTCCTTAAGTGTAACAAACAATAGGAGTTTAACCTTCATGCTTCAGCTATATCATGGAGACACTTTGGTCAAGGTGCTACTCAGTGACATCCCTAATGCTTATTGAGGTGCACACATTTATTTACTCCTCTCATGAACGACTCCAGGCTAGCGTGGGTTTTGATACTCATGTCTGTTTTTCATTTATTTCGGTTTCT
Source organism: Vespertilio murinus (assembly GCA_963924515.1). Classification (NCBI taxonomy): domain Eukaryota; kingdom Metazoa; phylum Chordata; class Mammalia; order Chiroptera; family Vespertilionidae; genus Vespertilio; species Vespertilio murinus. The sequence goes on from OZ004719.1 coordinate 30,117,465, forward strand.
TCATGTTTAGCTGCTGCTTCTCCTTGTTTCTTGTTTGTTTCTATGAGTCTCTTTTTAATTTTTAGCTCTAGCTAGCACATCAAATAAGCAATTTGATCGTATTGTGTGTACAACAAGAGTAGTTGCCTCTGAATACGTGCCTGTAATTTAAAGGGGCCACTTTTACTACATCCACTCTGTGACATCTGACTTGGCTTCTGAGAATCCTCGTATTGCCAGTTCTTGAGACCTTGTCTTCTCTCTTTTTTTAAAAAAAAATATATATATTTTATTGAAATTTTACAGAGAGGAAGGGAGAGCTAGAAACATCTATGAGAGAGAAACATCGACCAGTTGCCTCCTGCACACCCCCCACCGGGCATGTGCCCACAACCAAGGTACATGCCCTTGACCAGAATCGAACCTATGACCCTTCAGTCCGCAAATCGACACTCTTATCCACTGAGCCAAACCGGTGTTGGCTTGTCCTCTTCTCTTGCTCTGTGTTCAAGAGTTGAGATCATGTAGCCGTGTGGGCCCCTTTCCTTCTGCTTCTCTAAGGTCTTAGGACTTGCGTCTCCATCACTTATAGAGGACAAATCATGTATATAGAGTCCTGAGTAGAGGTCTTCCCGTGTTAGTTCCATTATAAACTTCTTGAGTGTTAGTTAATAAAGATGGACTGGGAAGTAAACAAGAGAAGATAGCGTTTTCTTCTAGTTTAAGTTGTACTCTCATGCGGTCTGGCGGAGGGCTCCGCCTCCAGTCTAGAGCAGAATGGATGGAGTGTGGGTTTCACCCATCGCCTTTAAGAATCTGACTGGAAGGCTTGTGTTCCTCCCTGCAGAGCAAGGGAACAGAAGTTCATGATTCTATAGAAAGGCCAGATCTGAAGGCTTAATTCCATGGATGAGTGGCAGAAGTAGGACTCAAAGAGGTCGGTGGCCCGCCTTGATTCTTATAAATGTCACTTCTTCAAGACCCTTCATGGGAACGAACTCTGTAAAAGGGTCCGTAGAGACTGAGAAACCAAGACACTCCCTCACGGATGTCCCTGTATTGCAGCACCAGGTCAGGATTGTCTCCCATGGCCCTGCCGAGGGGTCCCCTGGCCCTACACCAGCTTGTGCGTACCCCACATGCAGCCTCGCCTTTCTGTTCTCCACCTCTGTTCCATTTCTCCAGCGTCTCTGAGGCTTCCCTAGGCTCGGAGGCATGAATGCGAGGTTGGGGTCCCATTGCCATTTGCAGAGGGATCCAGCTGGAGTCCCCCAGTGCTGGGCTGAGGCTGGGGGGTGGGTGGGAGGAGGCTGCGGCAGCCGGGAGCCCGACCCTTAGCGGGCTGGTGGCCGGCCTGGGCCAAGGGTTGCCTCACTCCTCTGGCACAGGCGCCTCTGTCCTCAGCGCTCGCAGCAGGTCTCTGGACACATCTGGAAAAGTTCAAAACTGTTTGTCTGGGTGAAGGAGGCCCCGGGGGGAGGGGGGTTCAAAGGCATGACATCACCTCAGCCAGGCCCGGCTTCCTTTGGGAAGAGAAAAGGGCCGGGCAGGCCGGGCCAGATGGGATTCCCAGGAATTGATGTGTTTGGAGGGGAAGAAGAGGAAAGGGTGGGCAGGAAGGGTGACGTCACAGGGGATTCCAGCGGCGCCTTGCCATGCAGCTTGAGCGGATGGCTTCAGTTCTTATCACCTGCCCCCCCCCCCCCAAGTGAACCCAGACCTTAGGGGGCGGATTGCTGAGCGGGCCCTGCTTCAGGACAGAAGAAGACGGAATCTGCTTCCCCGCCTATTTTATTTTGTCAAACTCACTCCCTACCTAAGCCAGATAGGAGTCCCTCCTCTTCTTTGCCGACCGCTGAACCAAGCCTACCAACTGGTAAATTAAATGTTGTCTGTTCTCCTGCCTTCGTGGCCACCGGAAATGCCGGGTTTGAATGTGAGACTCTCACGGTCCTGGCATTCAGTCCCACCATGTGGCTGAGCAAGGGGAGATGGCCCTCGGTCCTAGCCCACCCCTCTTCTGTTCTTCCTAACCAGGACGCTGTTCCACACTATGGTGGGTCTTCCATGCATGTAAGGGACACTCCACCCACATGCTTATGCTCTGAGCCTTCTCCCTGCAGAGAGCCACCCCCTCCGCTGCCCCTGGGCCTTGCCGGCGCCCTCTCTGGTGCTGCCGCCCCCGCCCCCCCCCTCCGAAGGCTGGGCTGGGAGAGAAGGCCCGGGCAGGTCCTCCAGTGAGGGGCGCGTTCCAGGACTTCTGGCCCCCAAGGTATATTCTGGAAGGGAGGCTCCGTCTCTGTTGGCACCCTGGTCGGAGGGCAGCGCAGGAGGAAGAACAGAGTGGGCTCTGAAGCTCAGGGTCCAGACACTTGCTTCTCCTCCCTGGGTCTGAAGATGGCGCTGTTGGCTGCGGACTAGGAAACATGGAAGGGCAAGGACCCTCGTGAATCCTTGCCGCAGTTCTAATGTCGTGACCCCCACAGGTTGAGAGCCGCTAGCAGGGTCACCTGTGACCATCAGAAAACACAGATATTTACATTTACGATTCATCAACAGTAGCAAAGTTACAGTTATGAAGTAGCAACGAAAATAATTTTATGGTTGGGGGCCACCACAACATGAGTTTAATACAGTTGTATTAAAGGGTCCAGGCATTAGAAAGATTGAGAAGCACTAGCATAAGGATGGTATGACGTAGTGATTGTTCCAAGAATTAATGTGGTGGGTGGAGAGTGAGGAAAAGAGAGGCTACGTTAAGAAAGGAATAGAGATATAGCCTCCCCACATTTCAGCTCTCTGTAATATTTATTGAGGTATACTTTGCTATTTTAATATTTTACTTAATATGTTATGAACATAGCCTCACATCCTCACGTTGCTATAGTTTTTCCATATCCGTTTATGGTAATGATTATGGTGTCTTAGGTGCAAATGCCATTTATCTGATTATAATTCACTTTAGTTGCTTGGCAACTTTTCCCTCCTGTAGATAAACCTCCTATAGATAATACTCTACTGGCCAATTGGTGCATACTAGCTTTTCCTTCCCTGTTTCCTTAGGAAAAGTCTAGTCGTGGGAAATCAGTTGCCTGTCCAGGAGGATGTTCTTGTTGCTGTTGCCTTGCAGGGGAGGCAGGAGACATTCTAACGCTTCACAAACTTGCACGCCATCCTTGCACGCAGGGCCCATGCTAACCTTCTAGGCACCGTTCCAGTTTGGTATATGTGCTGCTGAAGCGAGCACAGCATATTCTGGATGGAAATTGAATCACTCCCCGGCCAGGTTTCTCAGTGGTTAGAACACTGGTTGAAGGAAGGACCAAAGAGTTGCTAGTTTGATCCCCGGGTTGGGCATGTTTGGGAGGTAACCAATCAATAACCAATCAATGTGTCTCTGTCACATCAATGTTTCTCACTCTCTGTCCTCCTCCCTTCCCCTCCCCCCGCCCATCTCCCTCTAAAAATCAATGAGAAAAATATCCTTGAGTGAGGATTAACTATATATATATATATATATATATATATATATATATATATATATATAGAGAGAGAGAGAGAGAGAGAGAGAGAGAGAGAGAAGGAGAAGAAGAAGAAGAAGAAGAAGAAGAAGAAGAAGAAGAGAGGAGGAGGAGGAGGAGGAGGAGGAGGAGAAATAGAAATTAAATCAGGTGATAACATGAGGCTCCAAGACAATTTAGGTTCTGACTTTTCCTCCTTGTTTCCCTACAGCCTCTGCGTTCACAAATACAGATAACTTGACTGCTGTTGCCACAGAGCCAACTACCAAAGGAATGTCTTCAGCTGTTCCTACAAATGGATCCAACCAGGAACCCATAACACAAAGCACTCACGAAAGTACCACCCTCTACACCCTCTCTCAGAACAGCAGTGGAACCACAGCGGCCATCTCAGGTAAAAAAATGTGTGTCTTTGGTCCCAGAGGGATGCTGCTGGTGCTGGGGTAAAGCACTAGGACATTTTCAGACCACCCTTTCTGCCCCTGCTGACCCCCGTAGAGGGACATACACGCTCCTATAACAATGGCGTGGACATCTTGTTTAGGGTACCCTGAAGTAAGTTCTAGATCATTCTTCCTCCAGTGACAGCATCCTCAGGCCAATGCCTTGGCAGCTGATCCTGATCAGTAATGCTCCTTGTACCTCTGCTCTCATGCTGAGTCCGGTTTAGTGACAAAACAGGGCTAGGTGAGAACTCCCTAGAGATCTCTGATCTCTCCTAAGTGAAGGAAGTTGTTTTCGGGTTTTAAATGGGGGTCTTTGACCTCACTAGGGTGGACCAGCTTCCAGTTAAGTTTCAGGATCCCGAGGGCATTCCAATATATCTAGATTATAGCTATGATGCCAATAGCTGGCTTGAAATGAGCTTGGTAAGGGTTAGGCCATAAAGTAATTCTTAAATTCCCGAATTCCCTCTTCTGGGTTGAAGACCATACCAATGTCATTATCTATAAGGTCTTCACTCATGAGAGTGAACTGAGAGGGGTGTGTGTGTGTGTGTGTCTGTGTGTGTGTTTATGCAAATGTGCTCAAATGCACACTTGTGTTTTGGTCTTTTCCAGAGACTACAGTCAAGTTTGCATCTACCTCCGGGATCACCCCAGCTCCTGGAACCATGAACTCCTCTGCCCAGACACAGACCTCTTTAGCCACCATAGTGTCTTCCACCCTATCCAACTTTTCAACGTCAGAGATGACCTTGGAGCCCAGCACGTCGCCTGGAAATATTTCAGACCCGACATTCAATAGCACCAGTCCTGTGGCATTTACCGTTGAACCCAGTACATCCTTTTCTTCTCCCCCCAGTACTATCAAGGTGGGTGAACTAGGCCCCAAATGGCAGATTTCCCCCTCATTTCATATGTATCCGAGCTCTATACTCCCCTTAACATCTCCTCATCCCAACCAATAAGATTTGGCTCATTAAGAATTGGCATGGGCCCTAGCCAGTGTTGCTTAGTGGTTGAATCTCATGCACTGAAAGGTTAACAGTTTGTTTGATTTCCAATCAGGGCACATACTCAGGTTGTGGGTTCCATCCCTGCTCAAGGTGTGTGTGGGAGGCAACCGATGTTTCTCTCTCTCTCTCTCTCTTTCTCTTTCTCACCCTCCCTGCCTCTACTTTAAAATCAATAAAAAGAATTAACATTAAAAATATGCAGCCTAAATATTACTGGAAGGGATAGAAAGGGGGAGAAGGGTGGAGTCAGGTGGCAAGGCTGATCTGTGCCATGGGAATTGCATTTCTAAGGAGAAGAGACTCAAGGGAATTCTCTGGGACCCATCCAATCCTCAGTGTTTGTTTTTTTCTAGTACCTCTTGGCCAGGGCTTTGATTAGTGCCCCATTCCCCTTTGTTCACATTTAGAAACCATCTTTCATTTAATGGGGCTGTTTTTCCCAGAATGCTTAGGGCAAATACCACTTCCTCTGTGTGAGAGGGTTTGGTGGAAATGCCAGGCATAGAGAGGCAGTGAGGAATGGAGCAACCAGGGATGGTGGGGACACTGGCCCTTCTCAGCCCTGGGGCTAGGGACTGGCTACCGCTTTGAGCACAGAGGAGAGGGGACATGCGGCCCGGGGACCTGGGGGCTGGCTCTGGGGGACCTGCCTGGCTTCTTCTTCTTAAAAAGGAAACAACCTGGGCAGTCCCAGGGGCCAGGAGGAAACTGAGCCTCGCCAGGTTCTGCCTGGCCCCCCATTACCTGTTTGCCTGTACAAGGTGAGGCAAAAGTGGGTTTGCACGTGTGAGTACACAAAACATACAGTTTACTCTTGTGTTAGGAGTTATTGTATTTTTCATATAACAACTGTAAACCTATTCTTGCCCCGCCCTGTATGGCCTGACTGGGAGTGAAATAGCCCGCCCTGCCCTCTTCTATCTCTGCACCTTGTGTGCCAATATTTACCAAGTTTGCCAATGGCTGGTATCTGCTGGGACCGGTGGTGAGATGGAGGGAGAGAGGAAGACTGTTATAAAGCTCTAGTCCTCTGACATTTTAAAATTTATTTTATTTATTAAAATTTATGGGGGTGACATTGGTCAACATGAACATAGAGGTTTCAGGTGTGAGTTTCTGTGTTACAGGATCTGTATATTTACCACGTGCTCACCGCCCAACGTCAAATCTTCTCCTGTCACCTTACATTAGGACCCCCTACTCACCCCCCACCCCTTCCCTCCCCTAACGACTTTTTAAAATTCTTTTCTCTGAACATCTCTGAAGAGTGTACTTCCCAGAATCACACAGGAAAAGAGGTGGGGAAGGGATGAGCGAGCGGCAAAGATGCTGGCTTACCTACTTTGTTTTAATACAGGGAGAAATCAAATGCTCCGGAGTCAAAGAAGTGAAATTGACCGACGCTATCTGCCTGGAGCTCAATGAGACCTCCAGCTGCGTAAGTCAGACTCCCGCCCCTCTGCCTTCCCCCTCCGCGCCTCCCACAATTCCTTCTCAACCCCCTCAAACCATTGGTTCTAGGTGGACTTTGGTGGGGTCTAAGCAAGGTCAGGCTACTTGCAAAATGAGCTGTGCGTTTAGGGAGTAAGAGGCCCCATCTGGTGGACAAAGAAGAAATTCTATTTAAATGTACTTGTTACTTTTACCTCCTCTGGTATAGTCTCTGTAGTACATTTATTATATATAGTCAGATTTAAGTTTGATTTTATATTAAGAAAGTCCTTCATGAAATATAAAATAGTCACCTAAAATGCTAATTTCGTTATTATATTTATTTACATATAACTTTAGTCCACATGGAATTTCTTTTTCTGTAATGCTGTTTTTCATATAACCATTTTCCCAACATTATTTCTTTCTTTGTTGATCAGGATGCTGATTGTATTCTTGTAGCTTATATTAAGTTTTTATATGTCACAGGGCATATTCTTGACAGATATTTTATTTGTTCAGTTTGTCTTTTTTTTTTTTTTTTTTGCCTGTTATAAATATTTAGCCAGGAAGGTCCTTGCTCTATAAAAAAAACTGAAAAGTATTTTTTACTCTATTAGAAAAACTTTCGGAACATCTTGTCAAGATTTTTTTAATTAAAATTTTAATTGGAACTGCTCTAAAAGTTATCCATATTTTTTCTGTTCTATTCCGTACTATTCAGCATCTTGTTTTGTTTTGTTTGTGTTTTTTAGTTTTTAATTTTTTTCTATAGGTTTTATAGATTTCTTAAATTTATCATGTAGACTTATTATGTATCACAATTGGTTATTGTTGGGATATTAGAGTTAATTGAGTTTGGAATATTTATCTTGAGTCTAGCCATTCTGGTTAACTTGCTTGTTAATTCCAGGATCTTTTTAGTTTATTCGTTTCTGTTTTTAAGGTAAGTTATTGTGTTACCTTCCACAATCTGTTGTTTTTCTCCTCATTTTTAGTAGCTATGCCTCTTATGTGCGTTTCCTGCCTTAGTGCGTTGGTAAGATTGTACAGCGTGGTGTTCACGTTTAACGATGATAGAAGCCCTCCTCACTTTGTTTCTGTTAACCTAGTTTCCTGGCAGTAACAAGGCTCTGGGTGAGGGAGGGGATGACAGGAAGGAAGAGTGGTTCTCACTTATGTTTCCTCACCAGTTAGGGATCCGTTTAAAGGAACCATCTGTGTGAAGTGAGGCATGCACGGCCTGGAAAAGGGCTGGGGAAGGGCTGTGCATGAAATTACTTACCGTATTTGCCGGCGTATAAGACGATTTTTTGGCCCTGAAAAATATGCCTCCAAGTGGGGGGTAGTATATAACAATACGGCGAGTATATAACAAACTCTGTATTTTGAGTGGAAATGTTAGGGGGTCGTCTTATACGCCCAGTCTCTTATATGCTGGCAAATACGGTATTTTTCAGGGACAAAAAATCGTCTTATACGCCGGCAAATACGGTACTTGGTCTGTTCTAACCGCTGCCATCTACCTGTGCTGATTAGGAGGGTGGTTCGGACTCACAGGTCTTTTCAAATTATACCTTAGAGAATTAACCTCAGGACTTTTAAAAACGAAGTACACGGTGAGGACATAAGTTCACATAATGAAATAACTAAGTGTGGTTTGCAAAATCAGCCAACTTAGACACGAATGTAAAATGCTGTGTGTTCTTCATGTCGACTTTCAACTCTACTCATTTTTAAAAAGTGCTAATTCTAGCTCAGGAAAATAACCATTTTCTCTCCCCTCCTCCCTACCCCCCCCACCCCCTCTCTTTCCCTATCATCTCGGTTGAGCGCTTGTTTTCCTGTGTATCACGGGTCTGTGCCAGAATGCTCATTCTTTGCACCAACAATTTGGAGCTGGTTGCATAACCTTCTACATGCCTGTCCATTGCTCTTCAAAGTTCCCATTTAACTAGGATCATCATATAAGACAAGGGCCAGGAACTTACTGCTACTCCAGAAATAATTCCTCTTATGGTTGCTATGACCTCTTTCAACCCGTGGTCTTGACTGACCAGTCTGTTTTGTGGCACAGCTGGGAAGATCTGCACTCTCCTCTGAGAGTTGGGAGGATCCGTGGGTATCGATGTGGAAAGAGAGCGGCTCCCCCAATTTTCTAAGGAAGTCTCTGCTTGCCGTGAATCAAGTCTATAGTAGCGACAGTGGTGTGCTATCATTTCCCTGGTGGGTCTACCACCATCGATCCCCCTTCCTTCCTGGGGTTCCCTCTTCCCCAGACCTCAAGCAGCACTGCCTCCTATGATTCCCCGAGGTCATTTTCCTCAGTCAGCCATCTTTGTTCAGAATTTGTAGCCACAGCTCCTGCTTGTGTCCCAGATTCCTTTGCCTTGAGCCCTGCATGACCGTCTGACCATCAGTCGGTTCCCAATGCTGAGTGGTGCGGTGTAATCTTCCTTAGGATGCTTTGTGTCACTTTTGGTGTCAGAAGGCCTTAAGGTGCTGGTTCTAACTATGGGAAATGTAGGCCTTACTCACAGCCTAACGAGAAGCTTTAGAGTTTGGATTCTTCTAACATCACGTCCTTGAATACTTGGGTAACGTTGGCATGCTCCTGCATCTGCATTCCCAGAAGAGAAATGCACAAGCATTGTTCCCAGTCATTCGGATTCCCATTCTGTACCAGGACACGCTGCGTATCCGGCGTGTTAGCTCTTGCTGTGTGGATTCCTTCGACTTGTCTTCCATACATGCACTCTGTAGACGTTCGTATCCCAACCACTCTTCTTTCACTCACCACCCTTCATCTCTAGGCAACGCATCGCCTGTATCATCCAGGGAGAGGAAGGGCGACGCCACGCTCTTCTCAAGCGCCCGGTACCACAGCTCAGAACCCTCATTAGCAGGACGTGTCACTCCATGTCTGACCTTCATTTTCTCTGCTGCAACATCAGGTTAATTAAGTGTTGGTGGTTGTGGTTTCTCAAATTGTTTCCAAAACATGGGGTTACTTTATTCTCTTATGCCATACCCATTTTTTTCCGGGAGAATCCACCAAAAATATATTTTTTTAATGTCGGTAAAATACACATGACATAACCATATCTAAGGGTGCGGTTCAGCAGTGTTAAGTGGAGTCACCTTGTTGGGAAGCCAATCTTCAGAAATCTTTTCTTCTTCCAGAACGAAAACTCTACACCCAGTAAACAATGTCCCATTCTCCCCTCCTCCTAGCCTGGCAGCCATGATCCTACTTTCTGTTGCTCTGAATTTGATTCTTCTAGGTAGGTCATAGAGTGGAATTATACAGCATTTGTCTTTTTATGACTGGCTTATAACACTTAGCATAATGCCGTCAAGTTTCATCCATACGGGAGCCCGGGCCATAATTTCCTTACTTTTTAAGACTGGATATCTTTTTCCATTGCATACACACACTACATTTTGTTTATCCACTCATCCGCTAACGGACACTTGGTTTCATATTTTGGCTATTGTGAGTAGTGCTGCTATGAGCATGGGTATACAAGTATCTCTTCAATGCCCTAATTTAATTTCTTTTGGTTATATAGCCAGAAGTAAAATGGCGGATCATATGGTAATTATATATTTAAATAGAATTCATGTTTTCCATAACAGCTGCACCATTTTACAACCCCATCAACAGTGCAAAAGGATTCCGATTTCTCCACATCATTGCCAACACATGTTGTTTCCTGTTGTTTTGTTGTTGTTGTTTATTTATTTGTTTAATAATAGCCATACTAATGGGCATGGCTACCATCTCATTGTGGTTTGGGTTGGTATTTCTTTTAATTTTAATATATTTTTATTAATTTTTTTACAGAGAGGAAGGGAGAGAGAGTTAGAAATATCAATGAGAGAGAAACATCCATCAGTTCCCTCCTGCACACCCCCTACTGGGGATGTGCCCGCAACCAAGGTACATACCCTTGACCGGAATCAAACCTGGGACCCTTGAGCCCACAGGCCGATGCTCTATCCACTGAGCCAAACCAGTTAGGGTTGGGCTGGCATTTCTTAATGATTAATGATGCTGATCATCTCTTAATGTGTTGATTGGCCATTTGTACATCTTATTGGAGAAATCTCTATTTAAGTCCTTTACCTGCCCATTTGATTTTTTAGAACTACCTTTCTTTAGAATCAGATCTGTTTGCACAGAGGTTTTATTTATTCAGCTAGCTCACATCACCCTTATTCTGTGCCATTGACTTCATCTGAGGCAGACTGCCTCCCGCCTGCACATCATATCCCCAGCCCACGCCTTCCTTGCCCTCTGCCCAAACACTAAAGGGCAGTTTCCATGCAGAAAAACAGCGTACAGATGGAGGACTGATGAAGACAGTGTGTTTCTCGGAATCAGGAGACAGCCTAACTCCGTGCCCTTGGCCAGCTGCCCACTTGTTGTGGGACTTGTAGCAGGTCCTTTAATTAGTCCAGAACCCATATAAACATAGAACAGTGGTTCTCAACCTTCCTAATGCCGCGGCCCTTTAATACAGTTCCTCATGTGGTGGTGACCCCCAACCATAAATTATTTTCATTGCTCCTTCATAACTGTCATTTTGCTACTGTTATGAATCGTAATGTAAATATCTGTGTTTTCTGATGGTCTTAGGTGACCCCTGACAGCGGTTCTCCACCTGTGGGTCGTGACAGTTTTGAAGTAGCAATGAAAATAATTTTATGGTTGGGGTCACCACAACATGAGGAACTGTATTAAAGGGTCGAGGCATTAGAGAAAGGTTGAGAACCACTGACATAGAGGTTTTGCCTGAATTGTCAAACTCACACCAAAGTACATAAAATTATTGATTGAGAAAGAGAGAGAAAGAGAGAGAGTGAGAGAGAGAGAGAGAGAGAGAGAGAGAGAGAGAGGGAGAGAGAGAGAGAGATGGATGCAGCCCTGGGAAATATTTTAAAGGTCATTTAGAAAAACCCATGCCTACCTCTATCTACTTTAATGCTTAGCATGCTTCCTTGACGAGCTAAGAGTCCTCGCCAAGTTTGAGGGTGCTACTCTAGAAAGGTGGGATGGTTTTATTATTTTGGTTATTATTTTTTGCAAAGAAACTTGTGCAAGCCAATGTAGTCAGGAGCTCACACATCGGATTCTCATGAGCGAAGTGGCGAAGCTGCGGCTTCCCCCTGCCCCCTCTCCCGTGGTGCCTGCCCACAGCCTCTCCTGGGGAAGGATGTTTATTTCAAGCATCCGGAGAGGCATTGTGCTTTGTTCAGGATCCACCTGCTCTTCTCCGGGCTCACACACAATTCCCTGATGCCGAGTGGGAGGCCGGCCGCTTGTTCTTCCCTTGAATTTAGTCCAAGAAGCCAAGCAAGGGGTGGAGGGACTCTGTGTGAAGGCCAGACCAGTTGGGACGCTGGGCTGAACAACAATGCACTTTTGTTTATTTGGGGCTATGCTTAGTTCAGCCTGGTTTCCACGTTATGTAATATACACCTGCTCCCACACTCGGGAGTCTTACAGTCTGGTCAGAGAGAAATGGCAAAAAACAAACCAAAACGATAAGGCAGACTAGGACTAAACATCCAACTGAGGATTCTAGATGGCGGAGTGCAGAAGGTATTGCTATTATTAGTAATAACAGTAATGGGTGCCATTTTTCCAGTGCCCACTGGGGTCTCAAAAGCCTGCTGGGCACTCTTCATACAGCACCTCCTTACTCTCCTCAGCAACTCGGTCTTCAGCTAAGGACCCTGGCACTCAGGCAACCTGCATGCCATGTAAGAATCTAGTCACTAGCAGAGCAAAAGTTGGTGCCCATTCTGATGGGAGGTAGGGCCTGCTTGAGGGAAGAAGTGGGACTCGGAAGGATGGGGAATCCATGGGATAAGATAGTGTTCTTCATTCTCCCGCAAGTGGGGTTGTGACAGTCTCTGGCTCTCATGCTCCTGAGCTTCCTCACGGGGGTGCCCCAGTCAAAGGCCTTCCCCCCAGCTTCTCCTGAACACTTCCTACCTATCCTTCAAGGCCGACATTGCGATGCTCTGCCAGCCCCGGGCCAGATGCGCACTCACCCTCCTCTGAATGCCCACAGCATCTTAATTGCACCTTTCTTTGGTAAACCGGGCCTCTTGGTCTCTTTTTGCTTTCTGTTTCTTCACCTCTCCAATGGGGAGGATGACAGCACCCCATTTCGTGGGGCGATGTGAGGCTAAATTGATCAATCTGTGTAGAACCCTTGAAACAGTGCCTGGGACAGAGTGAACTTCTTTTGTGTCCACTGCCACGCACACAAACCCGGAGCTTGGACATGTAGGATTCATGCTACCCGTCCCCCCATGGCCCATACACACCACGTGACCCACGCACCACGTGACACGGGTTTTCACACAGCATCGTATATTCAGGGCTTGGTAAATGTCAGGATTTGACGGGGGGGGGGGGGCAGCATCTTGGACTCAGCTGCCCGGTGATGGGGCCGCCTCGCTTGCTTTGTTTTAACCGTGCAAGAGCCCGTTCCTCTGCCCCCCTCAGGAAGGAAACATATTCCAGCCGGAGACACACCAGCAGCCCGGCCATCCGGCAGCACCGCCCTGCTTTCCACTCCGAAGGCATGGCGCTAGGGACGGTGTGGTGCTCAGGGAAGCCAGGTGCGGCTCTCGGAAGGGAAATGGGCCCCAAGAGGAAGGGGTCTGCTGAAGTAGGTCCAACATGGTGTCCGGGCTACTCACAACAAAGAGCCAGATTTTTCCAGAAGCAGAGCCTCCACCCAGGACTTCCCTAGGCAGACCTGCAGAACTGAGCCTTTTCCTGAGGGGCAAAGCAGACCTGGCCCGAGAATCCATCTCTCTGAGACCTCACCCCCAGAGGCCTTCCCAGGCCGCCCATGGCCTCATCTCTCTGTGGCTTGGGGGTCAGCGAGGCCTGCTCTCCAGGCCTCATCCAAACCCAGGGAGTTTCACTCAGCTCCCTGAAGCTCCGGCTGATGAAGCTAGCTGGGGCCTGAGGCCGGCCTTGACCTTGCCTTGCGCCAGAGCAAAGGAGCCTGGGTTTTCCTGCCTTGGGCCGCGGCGGTAGGAAAATACCCAGGCCGCCTTCCAAGCCGGGAGGGCCCTCTGGCCTTGCCACGGCAGCAGTGCTGCCTACAAACAGGAAGCTCTCTCCTCCACGCAGGCTCAGCTCTGATGGCCCTCACAAGCCCCAGGAGTTTTCCCCCCACACAGGAAGGCGGTCGGAGCTGTCCAGGCGTTTCCTCCTCCGCCATCTGCCATCCGGACAGGGGAGAGAGTCTTGGTTTCCACCCCTTTCCTGTGCAGGGGAGGCCGCTCTGAGTGTGAGCCCGGGGCGCTCGAGAACGGGGCGGTGGAGGGCACAGCCAGCACCCGGACCTGGGCTCACTGTTGAAGGATTATCCGGGTTTGTCTGCTGAGCTTGAGTTCCTGGGGAGAACTTGGTTCCTCAGCACGGGCCAGTCAACGGCCCAGAGGAAGACCTCTGAACCTCAAAAGCATGGGCCCCAGATTTACCTTTTAATGGATAGTTTCCATTGATTTCAGAGAGGAAGGGAGAGGGAGTGGGAGAGAGAGAGAATCATTGATCGGCTGCCTCCTACATGTCCCACACTGGGGATTGAGCCCTCAAAGCAGGCATGTGAGTCGAACCATGGGAGTCGAACCATGACCTCCGGGTTCATAGGTTGATTGATGCTCAAGCGCTGAGCCACCCTGGCTGGGAAAGGGTCCCATGCTGTTCATGGGAAAGGGGGACAGAAGACTGGACAGAAAGACCACTTCCCTTGGCACCGTGACCTTTGGGAGACGCCTTGGAGAAGGGACCCAGGATCCTGCCGAGTCTATAGTCATTGATTTTTTTGCCTCCCCTCCTCACCCCTCTAGGCTTTTTCCTAACATTTGGACCTATTCTAGCCTTGAAACAAACGGTTTTCTCCTCAGTAGGGCACTATGAATAGTTTTGTCATTGGCGGTTTCTTTTGAGTTTACTTTCAGTCGTATATGTGGGCAGGGGCAGTGCTTTTAATACATTTGTTCTCTGGCATCTTACACCTAAGACACTAATAGACACGTGTTTTGGTCCTGAGACGTTTGTTTAGTGCTTTTTCTTATTGTGTTCTTATACACACGTAGTTCGAGGTGTGTGTTTGTTTGTTTTTTGTTTGTGGTGTGTGTGTGTGTGTGTGTGTGTGTGTGTGTGTGTTTTCAGATGGAATTTTAGAAAAAAAAGGGGTCCTTCCTGTGGAGGATTTAACCAGAATTATCGTCAAGACTCTGGGTGCAGCCAAAACCGGTTTGGCTCAGTGGATAGAGCGTCGGTCTGCGGACTGAAAGGTCCCGGGTTCGATTCCGGTCAAGGGCATGTACCTTGGTGGCGGGCACATCCCCGATAGGGGGTGTGCAAGAGGCAGCTGGTCGATGTCTCTCTCTCATTGACGTTTCTAGCTCTCTATCTCTCTCCCTTCCTCTCTGTAAAATATCAATAAAATATAATTTAAAAAAAAAAGACGCCAGGTGCAGTTCGGGGCATAAGAGGAATTTCATCTCTTGCCCGTCATTTGTCTTGGTCTCCCCAGGAGGACTTTAAGAAGGACAGTGGCGAGGAGCTGGCCCAAGTCCTGTGTAAGAAGGATCCGGCTGCGGCTGGGGCCGGTGTGTGCTCCTTGCTCCTGACCCAGTCGGAGGTGAAGCCGGACTGCCTGCTACTGGTCTTGGCCAACAGAACAGGTAACGGGCACCTCTGTCTCGGGGGCGAGGGAGGGAGCGGGGCTGAGGCTAGAGGACGCTGGGTAGAAATCAGGCACCGGGACTCAGAGGGCGCAGGGGCTGGGGCTGAGCAGGGCCGGGCTGACTTTGGGGGAGGCCGTCGTCCTGAGATGAACCACCCTGGCCACCTTCTAACACAGCGTAGGAGAGGACAGAGCAGGAGGAGCTGGCTCAGCTTCTAGACTCAGAAACCCCTGTTTCTAATTCTAGAACTTTCCAACAAGATTGAACTTCTGGAACATCACCGGTCTGACCTGAGAAAGGTGAGCTCTCTGAGATGATGGGTTTGGGGTATTTGCTGTAGTAGGGGAGAGAATAATGACCTTCTCGACACTTCCCTCTCCTCCCTCTCCATCCTTCTCCAACCATCTTCCCCTTCCTGTGCTGAGCCAAAGTTTCACAGTGCAGCTTGATTCAGAGATGTCCGTCTGAAGTCCTCTTCAGAAAGGTCCCGAGGTCGATGCCTCTTGTGTCTGCTCACTGCGGGCTCACACGCCTGGGTCTAGGATGGGTCGGACTCCTTTCCAGAAGCCACATCCCCCACAAGTGACGAGGCCGTCTTCTCTGTGCCTTCTCCTCCAGCTGGGGATCCAAGACTTCAGAGAACAGAGCGTTGGAAGCCACCAGACCTATTCCCGCAAGACCCTGATCGCGCTGGTCACCTCGGGGATCCTGCTGGCTGTCTTGGGGCTCACCGGCTACTTCCTGATGAACCGTCGCAGCTGGAGCCCCTCGGGAGAAAGGCTGGTTAGTTTCTGGGGTTCGGGCCACAGGGAATGAGGAAGAGCGGGGTCTTCTGGGGCAGTCCATGAATGTCAATGTCAGGGGGAGGAGAAATCCCGGAAAAGGCACGTTTTGTGCCCTTAACCCAGGGATGGCCAGGCCTGCACATGCCGTGTCCTTGGACGAGTCCAAACACCTTGCAGGGTGGGCCAAACGTTGGCCTCCAGTTGTTTGCATATTAAATAATCCGACCTTTAAGAAACAATAATAGCACAAGAATGAACTCGGTGTTTCGTGTACTCACAACTGTAAGCCTACTTTTGCCGATTGGGGAGGGGGACTAGGACCAGCCCACCTCCCTGTGGTCCCAGATGGTCCCTGCCACCGACTGGCTCTTTTCTTTTAAAAAAAAAAAAAAGTATTTTTTATTGATTTTTTTATTTTTTACAGAGAGGAAGGGAGAGGGATAGAGAGCTAGAAACATTGATCAGCTGCCTCTGGCACACCCCCTACTGGGGATGTGCCCGCAGCCAAGGTACATGCCCTTGACCGGAATCGAACCTGGGACCTTTCAGTCCACAGGCCGACGCTCTATCCACTGAGCCACACCGGTTTCAGCCAACTGACTCTTTTCACTGGTACAGTTCATCTGGGCATGAGCGGAGCAGGCTGCTGAGCCAGTCGCTTGCAAACCTGTGACGTGGCCACGGGAGCCACTTGGCTCACAAGGGGGCCTGTGGCGGGAACACATACCGTATTTGCCGGTGTATAAGACGACTTTTTGGCCCTGAAAAATATGCCTCCAAGTGGGGGGTAGTCTTATACGGCGAGTATATAACAAACTCTGTATTTTTTAGTGGAAATGTTAGGGGGTCGTCTTATACGCCCAGTCTCTTATACGCCGGCAAATACGTATTTTTCAGGGCCAAAAAATCGTCTTATACGCCTGCAAATACGGTACTTGAATTTATTTTTTTTGGGGGGGGGAAACCGATTGTTGACGTGTTCTGGATGGGGAAGGAAAGGCGGGGGTTTGACCGGTGGCCTCTGGCCGGGGGTTGTGCACGCCGGGGAGCGGGGGTCCGGGGAGCTTGTGGTGCTCTCCTCTGTCCTCTCTCCTCTAGGAGCTGGAACCCTGATGGCTCTTCCGGAAGAAAGGAGTCTGCCCATGCAGCCGCCACCCCTCCCCCTCCGCCTTCCCCCTTGGGGTCCGCCTCCCCTGCTGTCAGATAATGCTCCTTTATTTATGCCCCGTCTAGGGGGAAGACCCTTATTACACGGAGAGCGGTGGCGGTGGCGGCCAGGGCTATAGCTCGGGCCCGGGGCCCGCCCCCCAGGCTCAGGGAAAGGCCGGTGCGAACCGAGGGGCCCAGGAGAACGGCACCGGCCAGGCCACGTCCAGAAACGGCCACTCGTCGTCGAGACAACACACGGTGGCTGACACCGAATTGTGACGCGGCGGGGCGGGGCAGGGCCCGCCCTGCGTCTGGCCACCCGAGGCCTCCCTCCCTCCCCCTTCCCTCGCCGTCCACCCTCGGCCCCTGCACACCCCTTTCAACGTCATTCCTGGGGCCCGGCCCTGCACCAGATAGGGGCTCTCTCCGCCTCGGGGGGGGGGCGGGGGGGAGGCAGGTAACCCTTTATGCATTCGGCTCCCTGAACCCCCAGACTCTGGTCTCCCCGGAGGAAGGGTGTGATGGGGGAAAGCCAAAGCTCAGAGAAGCTTCCGGGAGGGGTGGGTGATCCTGCAGCCTTCACACGGGGGCCCCTCCCTCTCTGGCCTCTCTGCCTCGTTATGGGGACCCCCCCCACCACCACCACCAGGAGAAGGCGTGGGCTTTTGTGGCCTCCACTTTCCTCCCAGGAGGCTTTGCCTTTTACTGTTTCTTCCTTATGTTTTCTTTCTTTGCTTCAGAGAAACCAAAGCAGCTCGCCACACCTGCTCTTTGTTATGATAATCGCCAGACACCTTGTGGCCTTACACCACGTGCCTTACGCCCCCTCCGAGTCACTGTGGATCCAGTCACCTGCTTCCCTCTTGCTCTCCAAGGCTCCCTCGAGCTCCCCTGTCCCCCCTTACCCTCTCTCCTCACCCCCCCACCCCTTTACCTCCATCCCCACCCCCGCCTCTGTGTGCAGAGGCCTACACAGCTTTCTGGCTGAGCCTAGACCGGGGCTCCGAGTGGTAGAACAATGTCTCCGCTTGGGAGATGGGCTGGAGGTGCACAGACATGTATTCCCACCCATGGGGGCAAATGGAGGGGAGCAGAGAGCTCAGTCCTGGTCTTGGGACCTCCCAGCGCCTCTTCCTGGGCTCTGCTCCCCCCGGGGGTCAGCGTGGGCGGGAGTACGGGACCACGTCACTGAGCCAAACCCCTTGGCCTGTGCGCATCTCAGGAAGCCTCTTGCTCTTGGGCGAGGCCCTGGCCTAATCCTCTGATCTCATCGGCTTCCTTCACACCCCCCCTCCCTGATTCCTGGGGTGAGCTGTGTCCTCAGGGCCCCAGCAGAGTCCCTCTGCCCCTGCCTCCCCCACCCTGACCCGCTCCACTGCTCTGCGTCCCCTTGTGGTCAGGGCCCCACGACATCTCCGGAGGACCCTCACCAGTTAGTTACCTCCTCTTGCGGGCAACCCAGGTCCTCATTTTTGTGGGTTTGTTGTTGTTTTTTCCCCTCCAGAGAGGTGAGCAGGGATCCTGATATCAATGACGGTTGGAAATAGAACTTTCCAGAGATAGGAAGAGTGGGTAGATTTTTTTTTTTTCCTTCCTGAATAAAGAATGGTGTGTAAATACTGTGATTTAAGTAAGAGTGGAACCCGTTTTTCTGCGGCCCTGGCCCAGCTGGGTGTGTCTGCGTGCCGGAGCGGCCGTCTCTCCGTCACGTCCGCGGGGCCGTGCAGCGGAGGGCCATCTCGGAGGGCACAGGTACCCACCCACAGGATGCGGCCCCTTGGGATAAGTCTACCAACCGCTCCCCCGTCTCAGGGGGGAGAGGCTGGGAAGGCTCACAGGGAAGCTGGGAAGAAAGACCGCTGGGATGCAGGGTCCTTCAAGATGGGGGCTGGCGTGCTGACGTCTGAGGGGCCGTGCCGTTCACGAGTATCTTTCAAAGAGGTGCCTTTGGGTGACTGGATGCAAAACACAGGGAAGGAGCCGAAGCCGGTTTGGCTCAGTGGTAGAGCATCGATCTGCGGACTGAAAGGTCCCGGGTTCGATTCCGGCCAAGGGCATGTACCTTGGTTGCGGGCACATCCCCAGTAGGGGGTGTGCAAGAGGCAGCTGGTAGATGTTTCTCTCTCATCGACGTTTCTAGCTCTCTATCTCTCTCCCTTCCTCTCTGTAAAATATCAATAAAATATATTTTAAAAAATAAAAAAATAATAAAATAAAATAAAAATAAAAAAAATAAAAAACACAGGGAAGGAGACAAGCAACCAAGCCGTGGGCCCCCTCTGCTAACACACCGTCCCCCGCCCCGGGCTGGGAGCAGAACGGCGCTCTAGCTGCCAGGTCCCGGAGGAGGGGGGGGTGTTCTCCACCCTCAGCGTTAAGACGGCTGCCTAACTGTAACGCCTTCTGTAAGCACGCCACCGCCTCCTGCCAGACCTCCCCCTCTCCCTCCTCCTCAGACCTCAGGAAGTGGAGGAGGGGGGCACCGGACACCGCCGAGGCGCTTCAGGAAATGCTCCCCAAGTGTGTCAACAGCGGCGGAGGCCGTTGGGCCCAAACAAAGGGTCCTTCCATTCTTATCTGACCAGAGCCAGTCCTTTCCCTTCAGCGCGGCCCCACCCCACTTCCTCCTTGCGTTCTCCAACTGCTCTCACCAGCGGTTCCTCCCCGGGAGACCAAGGGGGAGACCTAGAGCCGGGAGGGGACAGCTGGCTGCGGGGGTTGGAGAGAGAGAGGAGAGGAGGTGGGCATCTGGAAAAAGAAGTCAGGGTGGGTGGCCTTCATGGGTCTGGCCACAGGTCCTCCCATGAGAGTGACCAGATGAGGGTCTGGCCAGTGGGAGTGAGGGGTGCAGGGGAGCAGGGGTGCAGGGGTGGGTGCAGGGTGCAGGCTCCCAGGAAACATGGGAGGAGGGGGAAAGGCAACCGAGCCTTGGAAAGGCCTCCAGCCTCAAGCCCAGCCACCTCAGCAGTAGTTTACCCCGAGGTTGT
The DNA here is from genome assembly GCA_963924515.1 of Vespertilio murinus. NCBI lineage: Eukaryota > Metazoa > Chordata > Mammalia > Chiroptera > Vespertilionidae > Vespertilio > Vespertilio murinus. The sequence continues at coordinate 30,137,506 of OZ004719.1, forward strand.
CAGGGTGTGCAGCTTTAGGAGGAAGGAGTGCGTGTGTGTGTGTGTGTGTATTTAAGGGGTGGCGACTAGTTCTCCTGATGGCTGGACTACTTGCACTGAAGGGTCTCAGCTTTCTAGACAAACTTTCCCCTTTGGCCTAAGCCTCCCGGTGCAGCAATGGCTCCACCTGCTGGTCAGGCTGGGATCTTACTGCTCAGCCTCAGCTCCATCGCCTCCATGTTGGGTTTCTCTCCCCTGCGGCCTCACCCTTGAACACCGGGCCTAGTCCAATTCATCTGCTACGTGAAGTTCCTACTCACAGCAAGTCACTGCGGGTGAGGTCTTCAAAGACACAGTCAACTCAACTCCCTCATGGCAAAGACAAAGCAAGGCCCAGAGAGGCCATGTGGCTTCCCCAGCCTACCCAGAGTCCAGGTGTCCCGGACCCAGAGCTCTCTCCCCTTCATCCTTTACCCCAGTCTTTTTGGGGTTTCTCCAGGTGGGTGTCATGAAGCCGGTGAGGGCAGTGTCGGGGAACTTGGGGGGCTTCGCCTCTGGAATAGGTCGCCAGCGTGCTCTCGCAGGTCTGGCCGGCCTAGCGGGGCCGAGGCCCTGGGACCAGGGAGAACCGGAGGAGGCTGGGGGGCTGGGTGGCTCGGCTGCCTCTGCTGTGTCCGTAGCCAGCCCCAGACCGTGAGCGAGCACCGGAGGGCCACACAGCTCGTTGTGGAATGCAGACCCGGAAGTACCTTCTACCAGATTTTCATCTAAGCGGATAAAGAGGAACGTCCTCTAAGCCTGGATCAGTGGGTCTTCCCCATCTCCCATCCCCTTTCGGAAGATCAACCCACAGAGACCCAGAGCAGGTAAGCAGCGGTGTGCGGCGGGATGCTGCTTCTGGCCCCAAAGTCCCGCTCCGAGGAGATCAGAGCCAGCATTCAGGCAGTCTCAGAGAACACCTACTATGTGCCACACACTGTCCTAGATGCTGGGGACAGAGCCGCGGCCAGATCCTCCTGGAGCTTACACATTCCAGTGAAGAGGAAGACAGTGAACCGACCCATCTCTCTAAGTTAAACATACACATATGTTTTCGGGTCGGATTAAGAGCTTCGAAACATATGAACTAGGTTGAGAGCCATGGTTGGTATTCTGCACATGTGGTTCTTCTCAAGGAGGTAAGAACCGAGAGCATCGCTCACGTGAATGAAGTGAGGAAGGGATGACGCGACGCAAAGAACAAGGCAAGTTCCAAAGCCCTGGGATGCAAAGCCTGGCCAGTGCAGGAAGCACCGCGGGTGACAGGTGGACAGGAAGGCCACGCGGCTGCACCAGCGGGCTGAGGGCGACAATGACGCAGGCCAGAACCTATAGGCCTTTCATGGCCTCAGTAAGGAGTTTGGCTTTTCTTCGTAGGCCGGGAAACCATGGGCGGGTTTTGATCAGGGGAGAAACACGATCTGCTTTATTGTTTTAAAAGATCACGCTGGCTGTCGGGTGGAAGATAGAGGTTGGGAGGCGAGAGCGTGAAAGGAGGCAGGCGAGCAGGTCGCTGGCAGGGATAATATCAGAGCGATGTCCATGGCTGGGGGCAGAGTGGTGGTAATGGAAGTGGTGCGATGAGGCAGGGTGTAAAAGATGGTCGGAAGGGAGAGCTTCAAGGCACTGGCTCCGTCCATTTATTTCTCCAGATAGTCATCAGCACCACATGGAAATAGCTCACCGTTATTGAGGGCCTACTGTATCCGAATGGAGATGCTGTACCAAGACTGAAATAGTGCGTTCTAGTTCATATTCACGGAAACCTTCTGCGGCAGGCACTGTGACCTCAGAACACGGGGCTGTGCTAGAGGCTCCGTAGCAGAGAGAGAGTAAGACAGACGTTTATTTGGACTCAGAATACTACAAGTGCGTTAATACAAACACAACCAACCACGGAAACAAACGTGAGGCAGAAAGTGAGAAATAAACACAGGAAAAGACTAAATGTGCTGTGCATCCAGAGGCGGGCAGGACTCCTCCTAGCTGGGAAGATGAGGGCGAGGTCATGGTGAAGGGTCTGAGTGGGGCTGTCAAAATGGGTAAGATTTGGACGATGAAAATGGGTGAGGGTTCGATCACGGTGGCTCAGCGGTTGAGAATCAACCTGTGAACCTGGAGGTCGTGGTTCGATTCCAGGCCAGGGCACATGCTCGAGTTGCAGGCTCATTCTCCAGTAGAGGGAGTGCTGGAGGCAGTCCATCAATGATTCTCTCTCGTCATTGATGTGTCTATCTCTCTCTCTCTCCCTTCCTCTCTGAAATCAATACAAGCATACTTTTTTTAAAAAAATGGGTGAGGACACTTAGGCTGAGGGAAGAGCATACATGGTATATGTTGAGATGGGAAGTATAAGGTACTTGGTAAAAACAATGTGTTTCCAGTGTGGCAGAGGGGGAGGTGTGAGGGACAGCTGTGTGTCCATTGGCGCGGGGCATTTCGTTGCAGACCACAGAGTTTAATTGTATTCAACAGGGAAGAAAGAGCCACTGAGGAGTTTCCACTTGTTCATTGGTTTAGTCACTTATTCCACAAGTATTTTTTCTTTTGAGTGCTTTTCTTTTGAGTGTTGGCCTTTGGACCAAAGGGTCCCGGGTTCAATTCCAGTCAAGGGCACGTACTTCAATGTAGGCTCCTCCCCAGCCCGGGCTGACCAGGCGCATGCAGGAGACAACCAACAGATGTCTTTCTCTCACATCGATATTTCTCTCTGTCTTTCCCAGTCTCTTTAAAAATCAAGGGAAAAATGTCCTCAGTGAAGATTAAAATAATAATAATAATAATAAAAGGTAGTTGTGGATTTTATGACACTTCATTCCTGAATATTTCCACATGTATCTCTTGAGAATTCCCATATTGGACCACATTGCACATCCGTGAGAAAGAGAGAGTAAAAAGGCAGGTAGCAGTGCAAATATTAGCATGGAAAAAAAAATACGTATTTAGAGAGAGGAGGAGGGGAGAGAAAGCAAATGTGACACCAAAACTCAGCACCTGTGGTCCTAGATGAAGTGATCTAGTCAACAGGGGACCGTGTCACTCTTCTTTTACCTTTTTCTGTAGGTTTGAAATTTTTCAAAAGAAAAAGATGGGGGAAATAATGAACAAAGACCCTTAGCGCACTGACTGGGGTCTGAGAGAAAGCAGGAAGGGCAGCGAGGCATGGACTCCAAGCTCAGTATTGTTTTTTTTCATGAGATGGAATCTCAGGAGGAGGAATGGGCTCATAGGGAGGAGGATGCGCTCAGTATGGAATGGGTGGGCTTTGAGGGGCCTTCGGGGTACAATAGGCAGTGTGCTAGCTGAAGTTTCCAGAAGGGCACTGTGCCGGAGATGCAGACTGGGTGTCTTTAGAATCTAGGAATAGCCATCGAAGGTCTTTTACTATTTCTGTGGCATCGAGGGTGTGAGGATGGAGCCCGGGAACGGCAGAGGAGGAGCTGTGGTGGACAGCCTCCAGGATGGCCCAGTCCTACCCCCTTGTGCTCGCACCCGGGTGCAACCCTCTCTCGCATGGTACCAGCGTTGGTCCGTGGGGCCAGGGCAGAAGGGATACTATGTCACTGCTGAGATTAGGTCATAAAAGACACGGAGGCTTCCATCACAGCCACATACACCCACTTCTCCTGGGTCCCTCTTTTGGGGGAAACCATCTGTCATGTCCGGAGCAGCCCCGTGGAGCGGTCCACGTGGAGACGAAATGCAATCGCCTACCAACAGCTCTGTGAGGGAGCTCCAAAGAGCTTGGCAGAGCCCTTCGTGAATGAATGAATGAATGAATGAATGAATGAATGAATATAAGCCCGCAGTCTCATGAGAGATTCAGAGCAGAACAACCCAACTCAAGTGCTCCACCCAGCTCAACAGCTCCCAAATACCTGTTCCTAAGAAACTCTGAGAGGTAGTCAGTACTGGTTCCAGCTGCTAGCGTTGGGGTAACCTGTTATGCAATGACAGATAACTAGTAAAGATGCCTCCGTGGAGACGTAGAACGGGGGTCAAGGAGACACGAAAACATTGAGGCTGGGGCCATGAGAAACGTGGGAAGAGAGGGTGTCTCGGAGGAAGGTTCACAGGGTGAAAAGCTACCAAGCAGTAGAGGGAAGGCATTTTCCAAAAAAAAAAAAAAATGGGAGGTGGACGGGGGGTGGCTGGTAACCTGGGTGAGAACAACCAGCGGTGTATGAGAGGGCAGAAACCGGTTTGGCTCAGTGGTAGAGCATCGGTCTGCGGACTGAAAGGTTCTGGGTTCGATTCCGGTCAAGGGCATATACATTGGTTGCGGGCACATCTCCGGTAGGGGTGTGCAAGAGGCAGCTGGTTGGTGTTTCTCTCTCATCGATGTTTCTAGCTCTCTATCTCTCCCTTCCTCTTTGTAAAATATCAATAAAATAAATATATTTTTTTAAAAGCTACAGTTTTCCCATCACCACCCTCCCTGGGAGGAAACAAGTCACGTGCTTAGTATCATAATCCCCATCTCAGAGATGAGGACACCGAGGTCACACTGTACTGTGTGGTCAGATGCCCCCCACTCTCTATTTCGCTGGCCTCCGTGGGGTTCTCGTGTGCCCTATCATTTTGGTGCCCCCGCCGGCTGCCCAGCTGGGATGGGAGCGCCGATATCTGGTTCTGCCTAACTCGCTCCTCCCGCATTAGGGTCTGGGAAGAAAACTGACAGAGAGAGTGCAGAGCCATCATTTCATTCACTCCACGGCTCTTTACTGAGCTCTTTGTAAGCCTCAGCTACCAGGCCAGCCTTTCTAACGAAACACAGGCGGGCCACCAACGACACGTTTCACATATGTAGTCGGCCCTCTACAAGCACAAGGATAAGTCGGCCTTATCCTTCCCGAGAGCGGACCCCTGCCCAAGGTTGAATAAAGGACAGCAGCCATCAGCAGCTGCAGCACCAACCGAGGAGCCAATCAGAGCAGAGCAGTCCCTCGGTGCTGATTAATAGCAACAGCTCCTCTGGAGTCCCCTTCCTGAAGCGGTAGATACCTGCCAATTTCTAGCTCTAACTCTGCCTTGATGTCGTTGGCCTTCAGTCAATCAGTTCACCTTCCCCTGGTCCACCCACCACCACCCCACCACCACCCCCGGAAGATTTCCAGGGGAAGGTTTGCCCTGTGAGTGGCACCTGCCTCAGAGCGGCTTGAGCTGCATGGAGTGACCACGCGGTGTGGTGGTCAAGCTCTCCGGCTTTGGGGTCAGAGGCCTGTAGTGAGAATCCAGCTCTGAGATGAGCTATGTGACTCTGAGCACCATGTTTATAAAAAAATCCTTTTCAATTCTTAGTCTCCTCATCTGGAGAAGATGGGGAGAGTGACTTATACCTCCTAGTGTTACCCCAAGTCCCACAGGATGAAAACCATTGCATAAGCATAGGACTGCCACATTCCCTCATTCTAGGGTGGGACGGGACTCATCTCGGAGGTGCGTGGCCCTTTCGTGGAGGAAAACACGTGGGTGAACTCCTGTGGCTAAGAAAGCAGCGAGCACCCCCACACTCATCCGGCTCCGTGGCGCCTCCTCTGCCCCCAGATTGAGAAGAGCCCAGAAGAGAGAGGTTAGAGCCGCATTTATTCCTGCCATAGAGTAATAGCAACCTGATGTTCTCCGGGAGAGGCAGGGGGGCAGGAGAGAGATGGAGGAGAAGGACATTGGCAGGGAAAGAGCTGTGGGCGGGGCTCTAAGCGGCAGCACAGCCAGCAGAGAGGACGCCGTGGGGCGAGGGGGGTGGCAGCTACCGTTGGTGGCTCCTCCGAGGTGCCATGACCATTCTTTATAGCCTCAGACCGTCTGTAAGAGTCTCCCACACAACACGGCCCTATGTTCTGGGGCTTCAGGGTCGGAAGGAAAAGCAGAGGAAGGGACTCAGCTTGATGTGCGTGACAGCGAGGGGACGGGAGGGTGGCCTTGTAGGGGGCGGGTGAAAGAGCTGGAACTCAGCCGGAGCCAATGTCATCCCTCCCCCAGAGTCCTAGGGAGACTTGGGGGTTTGGGATCTTGGGGAGCTGGAGGGGAAGAGACAGATATCCCTCAGAATTTGGTGTGGGGACTGGTGCTGCTTGAGGGAAACATGATCTAAGACGCCTGGTGAAAACCAGGTTACATAAGGATTAAATGAGAGCACAGAGCCATTAGCTCAGCGCCTCGCCCAGGATGAGCACCACTCACCTAAAGGTAGCTCCTCAGAATGATTTAGGGAGCAATTTCCTCTCCTCTCCTCCCCTTTGAAGTTGAAGGGCACCCCATCTACCTGAACGTGAGGAATAGAGTCATTCATTTAGTCTACTAACATTTACCGAGTTCCCTCCATGCGTTTGACGAATTAAATAGTTTCAACAGCAGTAGTGATTAGCATAGCTAACGTTACAGAGGGTTTAGTTGTGCTAGGCACTGTGCTGAGAACTTTGCCTGATTTATTTAACCCTCACAGCAGTCCTAGGAAGGAACAGTTATATCCCCACGTTACCAATGAGGAAACAGGCCCAGTGAGGTTAGGTGACTTGCTCAGACCACACGGCTGGCCAGTGGGAACGCCAAGCTTTGGACCTCGGTCATCAGTTTCAGTGCTGGCGTTCAAGCTCCATAACCAGGCTGCCTTTGAATGTGACTGACACGCAGGTGAGTTATGGGCATACCAAGAGGGAGGACTCATGGGAGGTAAGCCAACACAGTGGGTAGGATGTTCTTGCCTTCTGTTGTCCAATATCTCCCACCCGTTTTCTAGCTCTGAGCTCTCAAGGTGAGGGGGCATCAGAATCTCAACACTTGCCCTGGCTGGTTTGGGTCAGTGGGTAGAGCACCGGCCTGCAGACAGAAGTATCTCCAGCTTGATTCTGGTTAAGGCAGGGGTGGGCAAACTTTTTGACTCGAGGGCCACAATGGGTTTCTTAAACTGGACCGGAGGGCCGGAACAAAAGCATGGATGGAGTGTTTGTGTGAACTAATATAAATTCAAAGTAAACATCATTACATAAAAGGGTACGGTCTTTTTTTTAAAAAAAAAAATTGTTATTTCAATAGTTTAAAACAGCCATCCGGCCCTCGGGGCGTAGTTTGCCCACGCTTGGTTAAGGGCACATGCCTGCGCCGCAGGCTTGATCCCCTAGGGGGCGTGCAAAAAGCAGCCAATCAATGATTCTCTCTCATCATTGATGCTTCTCTCTCTCTCTCTCTCTTCCTCTCCCTTCCTCTCTGAAATCAATAAAAATGTATTGGGGTGTGGAGGGGGGGAGGGGAGAGCTGCTGGTCAGCTGGCTGAATTCTCCCGTTCTGCCTGTGCTGACCATTAGCCAGGGGGAGGAGAGCGAAGAGAGGAAAAGTCCCACAGAACCAACCGATAGATCACTAGAAGCCGACTCAGTGCCATTCCTCAGCACAGCAGCAATAAACACATACGTCACTTGGGGTGGGGGCGGGGAATGACTTTCCTATGATCAGCTATTAAAGGCTTGTACCACTAATTAGTCTATTAATTAGAACTGTTCTCATCCTTCCACACGTTATCAGCCTGCCAAGGCAGAGAAGACTCAGCCCCCGGGGGCAGAAGATAAGAGAAATAAGAGAGAGGCCGTTCAAACAGCCGGGCGTGTGGCGTGTGTGTGTGTGTGTGTGTGTGTGTGTGTGTGTGTGTGTTTTGAAAGCACAGCTCTCACTGCCCCGGGCATATCCACCTGCTAGGAGGAGAGGAACATTTTTATCGGAAAACCAAAGGGCTGTTGTCTTTGTTGAGCGGAAAAGGGAAGAAGTGATTTCATCGTTAAAGAGAAAAACCACCAAACCACACCCGGGGGGATCTCGGAAGGGCGCTTCCACGCGTGTTCCCTGGGGCTCGGGCCACAGTGAGAAGCAAACATGCTTTGTGCAAAGGCAGCGTCGCCAGAAGACCCAGGAGCACAGGGCTCTGCGCCCGGACGCCCAAGCGTGCGCACCTTAGAGAATTCACACATACTGAGTCCCTACTATGTGCCAGGCGCCACCTTCTTCCCTTTTTAAAAAAAAGTATTTTATTGATTTTTAAAAAAAAAAAAATTTAGAGAGAGAGAGAGAGAGAGAGAGAGAGAGGAAGAGACAGGGAGAGAGAGAGAGAGAGAGAGAGAGAGAGAAACACCAATGATGAGAGAGAATCATTGATTGGCTGCCTCCTGCATGCTCCCTACTAGGGATGGAGCCCGCCACCCAGGCCTGTGGCCTTGGCTGGAATCGAACCTGGGACCCTTCAGTCCGCAGGCTGATGCTCTATCCACTGAACCAAACCAGCTAGGGCCGGCTTCTTTCTTTAAAAAAAAAAATTTAAAATTGATTTCAGAGAGGAAGGGAGAAGGAGAGAGAGGTAGAAACATCAATGATGAGAGAGAATCTTTGATCGGCCGCCTCCTGCACACCCCACACCGGGGACGGAGCCCGAAACCAGAGCACGCGCCCTGACTGGGAATCGAACCGTGACCACAGGTTGATGTCCAACCACTGGGCCATGCCGGCCAGGCCCCACCTTCCTTCTTTAAGTCACTAACATCTTGTTTGACGGTTTCATCGACATTCTCAGAATGCTCTGGGGTTATTGCTGGGAGAACACCCCTCCCCCGCCAGGAGCCTCATAGGAGCCCTCACAGCTGGAGTCCGCAAAAGGCGGCTCCGGCCCTCCTTCCTGGCTCCCAGTGGCCCAAGCCCCCTGGAAAAGCTTCTCATCCTGGGGCTGACGGTGCCATTCCAACCCAAATCCACAAGTCATTCCTGAGCGGTGCCAGCCGGCTCCGGGCCCCTCAGCTCCCGTGTGCCTGGGAGGGGCTCAGTGGACAGGACTTAGTCCTCTTCCCTCTTTTCTGACCCCTCCACCCTCCCCGGTTACCACACAGACCCCCCGATCCCCATGCACCCAGGAATGAAAACCAGGACACACAGTGGGGGGCAGTCTCCACCGGCCCCGGCCCAGCGACAGCTGTTAGGCTCTCTCGGTTCCGCCTGGTGAGGCTGATGATGATGATGGATCCCATTTCGCAGCAGGGAAAACTGTGGCTCGGAGGGGTTAAGTGGTTTGGCCGGGTTCCCACAGGCAGTGACAGAGCGCTTAGCGAGAGCCCGGGAAATGTCCGCTGGTGGGCAGCATCGGGAACACGGAGGCAGGAAGAGGTGGCCAGCTTCGGGGGCACCTCAGAGCCCGCAGAGGTCCAGCTGTGCGGTGAGAGGGGGCTGTCGATCAAGGTCACCCAGATGGGGAATAGAGGTCAATTGCTCAAAGGTCAATGGCTCCGGACCCTACTCCTTTCTGCCCTGATTTCTGTGGTTATATACTTTACTTTAGGCCAACAACCCACCACACACACTCCAGCCTGCAAAAAAAAAAAAAAAAGAAGAAGAAAAAAAAAAGAAGCCCTTTCAGAAATGCTAAGCAGTGACATTTGCAAGTTGCCTGATCCCCAAATGTCAACAAGCATGTGTCCGTCCCCACACTGCTTCCTGCTCTGGGCTTGGAGGGAGGGGCAGTGGCGGTGTGGACAGCGCCAGGGCCGGGGCTGGGGACCCAGTGACAGGCCTCCGTTCCCTGGCAACCAGCGAGGTGACCTTATGCAAATGGCCTTCCATCGTCCTCCTCCAGTTTCCTCCTATGCAAAGTGGCAAACGGCAGTTGCCCACCTCAAAATGTTATTGCGAAGATCCAGTGAAGTCATGAAACACAACTCCCCAGGGCTTCAGAAGGACAGGGGCTTCCGGATCTATCCCTGGCAGCCTTCGGAGAAGCCCCGAGTTGTATGATCCCTCATTTTCCAGCGGAGGACACGGAAGACTCCGGAAAACCGAAATGCACTTGAAAACAGCGGGTGGTCCCTCGTTCCAAAAGCGGTAGCGCTGGCCCCACCCCGGCTGACCCCCGGATCCTGCCTTTTGCCCCGGAGCCTCTCATCGGGTTCTGTGTCAGGTTCAAAGCCCTCATTCATTCGATCAGTACTTGTTGTGTTCCTCCAAGGACACTCTGCGGAGCTCCTAGTCCGGCAGGGCATGCAGACATCACCACGGGAGGCAATACGGTGCAGGGAGTGTTATAACGCAGCAGGGGTGGGCAGGGGGGGTCTCAGAGGAAGACAGAGGGGAAACCGGAAGGAGGAGTAGGACGCAGCCTCATAAAAAAAAATTCGGGGAAGAGAGGTCTCCTCTCAGGGCTGGAGAGGTCGAGTATGGAAGCAAGGTCAGAGGAAGAGGGCGGGGATTCCTGCGGGCCTCCTGTTTTCTCAACTTCCTCTGCTTACTTAAGAGCTGTTGGTCAAGGGCATACCCTGCGGGGCACCTTCGGAGCCAGGGGAGGGGGAAACTGACCTTAAGAGTGTTTACAACCCAGAAGAAGCCATAAGACAACCAGCCGCAAAACGAACCGGAGGTCCTCGTGTCTGGCACGAAGGGACACAAATGGCGTAAAGAACATGCGTCCATGCCGAGACCGGTTTGGCTCAGTGGTAGAGCGTCAGCCTGTGGACTGAAAGGTCTCGGGTTTGATTTCGGTCAAGGGCATGTACATTGGTTGCGGGCACATCCCCGGTAGGGGGTGTGCAAGAGGCAGCTGGTCGACGTTTCTCTCTCATCGACGTTTCTAGCTCTCTATCTCTCTCCCTTCCTCTCTGTAAAATATCAATTAAATATATATATATATATATATATATATATATATATATATATATATATATATATATATAAAGAACGTGCGGCCACAAAACACAGGGGACGGGCCGCACTTCCGAGTGTGGCCACGGGGGAGAGCGGGGCTGGGAGCCGGTCTGAGCAGGGGGTCGGGGTTGCTGCAGGCAGACACGCAGGACTGAGGCGTGGAGGGCACATCCCCGAGGAGGGACACGGCCTGAGCAACGGCGCCAGCAGGTTCAGGCCGGCGCCGGCGCCATCTCCTGCGAGCTCAGGGCATCTGCCCAGAAGGAGTGCGTAAGCCGGGGTGCACGGAGTTGGGGGAGCACGGAGTTGGGGGATGTCTGGGAACCCCCGCTGTGCACGGTTGTATTTATGGATGGGTGTGTGCCCTTTCCGGAGACAGGGCCCACGGCTCTTTTCCACATCTCACAAGGGTCTACCTCTGAGAAAAGGGTAGACACCAGTCCTCCAAATCTCCCAAATTAGAACAAATTAGAATACAGGTGGACTGGGGCCTCTGTTTAGTGTGTGTGTGTGTGTGTGTGTGTGTGTGTGTGTGTGTGTGTGTTAAAGAACAAGGTAGCTCTGGAAGTGACCTGTGCACACCTCGTAGCTCTAGGCAGGACCAAGGAGGCCTTGGAACTCCAGCCTCCGGAATTCCCTGCCCTTTGCCCACCCCTGGTCTCCCCACCCCCATTTTACCAGGCGAGTCAGCACCCTCACCCCAGCCTCCATTGGCCCAGAGGGAAGTGTGGAAGCAGCAAGGTCAGACGCAGGGGGGGGGGGAGGCCCCCTCTGGGCGTCCCTGCAAAGGCCTCGCCTCTCCCTCCGAAGCGGGGTGGCTGGGCGGCGCCCCGCCCCAGGGCCGGCGGGGGTCAGGATGACCCGTCGCAGCCTCCCGCCCCGCCGCCGGCCGCCGCAGCCAAAGCCCGGGTCAAATTCTGGGAATTTCCAGAGCGGCTGGCGGCGGCGGCGGCGGCGGCGGCGCTGCGTCAGATTTTCCCGGACGCCGGCGTGCGCTGCCCGCCGCGGCCGCTGGGGGGCGCGGCGCGCGGGGCGCGGAGCGTGGGAAGCGCGGGCGCGCGGGCCGGCGGAGCTCCCCCGGCGGGGCCGGCGTCCGTCCGTCCGTCCGCAGCGGCTGCGCACCGCGCGCCTCCCCGCGGGGCGCTCGGCTGGCCGGCCGGCCGGGCGGGAGGCGCAGCCCCCCGGGGGCGGGGGGAAAGCCGCCGGTCGCGGGAGGTAAGAGCGGCGCTCCGGCCAGGTGCCGGGTGGAGGAGGGTGCACGGCGGGCCGGGCCTGCGGGCGATCTCGGAGGGGAGCCCGGGGCAGGGGGGTGGGGTGGGGGGCCCCCTAGGGACCGTGCACCGGCCCCCGCCGCACCACCCCACCCGCTGCGGCGCAGCCTCCGGGCGCCACTGCCTCCGCTGCGGCTCCCGGCCTGGAGCTGCCCCGGGGCCAGCAGGGCGGGGGGATGGTGGAGGATCAGCCCCCCTGGGGTGTCCGGGCGCCCCGAACCCCTCCCCGCCTGGCACCGCTGCGCCCTGCGGTGGGCGTGGTGGCCCTTCCCTGCGGGGGAGGGAGCGCGCCGCCGCGGAGACAGGTGGTTGAGGGGCGAGCGATGGTGCGCGGAGGCTCCTGATGTGAATGCGCATCCCCCCCTCCACCTCCTCCTCCTCCTCCTCCTGCGGGGGGATCGGAGGTGCAGGTGGAGGAGGAGCGGGGAGGAGGCCAGTGGCAGAGCTCAGGAGGTGGGGGGTGGGGGTGGGGGGGGATCTATTGGGCTCTGTCTCTGTCCCCCCCACCCCCACCCCCAAATAATGAAGTGGGTGTGATGGATGGCAAGGATGGAGGGGTCTGATGGAGACCCGGCCCAGGACTGCCCTAAACTGCCCAGGGCCAGGCACCTGGCTCCTGCGTGCGTGCGGGTCTGGGAGCCCCAGACTCAGGGCGGCACCCTGCAGAGACTTGGGCAGGAGGTGGGTGGGTGGGTGGGTGGGAGGGGGTGGAGGGGGTGAGCAGGAATGTCAGAGATGGAAGCTTTAGCACCTGAAGCAGCCCCGGATAGAGGGGCTGGGAGGAGAGGAGGGAGAGGAGGGAGAGAGAGAGGTGGGCCCGGAGGCAAGGGGGTCTCCAGGCCTCCAGCCCAAGTCCGTAGCTGGTTGGTGGGTCAGGATGTGGTGGGAGGTGGGAGGGGGGGACTTAGAGAAATTGGGTAGTATCCTTAGGGCGCCCCTCCCCCCCTTAGCTTTATTTGAAGCCCTAGACAGAAATTTGGGGTTCATCATTTGCCAAATGTGCACAGTTTTTTGTTTTTTTTTCTCCCCTTTCCCTTTTGGTCCGGTGTGTGTTTCAGAGGACCGGAGAACGACAGACCGCCGGACAGAGCTCTGGATGCCTGGCCCGGCCGACCCTGAGCTGCTGCAGCCCTTCCCCCCCAACACCCCATTCCGGGCCCGGACCCAGAGGAGGGGGCTGCTGGCCCCCCGCCCTCCCCTGCCTGCCTGGGGTGCCCCCCTCGCTGCCACCTGAGGCGAAAGGGGCAGAGGCTGGCTCGGGCCAGGGCGGCGATGGCGCCGCAGCCCCTCCCTGCGGCCCAGCGTGGGAAGAAGAATGCAGACCAGGCAAGTCTCTGTGTGTGTATGTGTGTGTGTGTGTGTGTGTGTGTTTGTGTCCTCTGTGGGGTGGAAGGAGCAGGTATAGACAGGGCCCGGGCGGCCTGGCGATCCTTTCTGGCCTTGCCGGTGAGGAGAAGGCTGTTGGTTCCAGCCCCTTGGGCCTGGTGCCGCCCCTGCGTGCTCATTGGTGCTGCCATGTTACATAACGCTTATATAACCTCCCGGGGCACGCGCCCCGCCCCCGCTCAGGTCACGCAGACACTGGGCCTGTGGGGGAGGCGGGATCTGGGGAAGCTCGTGGGTAGAACTAACCCCCCCCTCCATCACCGCACCCCTCAACCCCCCCCCCCCAATTCTCAACCTGGCTGGTTCATTCTCCTGGTCCTGGACATAGGATGGGGAAGCCCACTCCACACCAGCTGTCTGGGGCTGAGATGGGGGTGGGTGGGGGGCTGGCTGGGCAGTCTTCCTCGCCTTCTCACCCTCTATTCCCTGTTGCCCAAGAGCGTGTGGTGGAGTAGATGCCCCTCTGGTGCTTTAAGATCAGCTTTTTTGGGGTTTTTTTTGGACTTGGGGACCCCACCGCCCACCCCCGCCCAGGCCCGGCGGATGGGCACGGTGAGATGACCCCTGGCACGTTGCAGGAGAAGAATCTATGGCACCTGGTGCTGGATAAAGAGAGGCAGACATTTGCCAAAACCGGTTTGGCTCCGTGGATAGAGCGTCGGCCTGCGGACTGAAAGGTCCCGGGTTCGATTCTGGTCATGGGGCATGTACCTTGGTTGCGGGCACATCCCCGGTGGGGGGTGTGCAAGAGGCGGCTGGTCAATGTTTCTCTCTCATCGACGTTTCTAGCTCTCTATGTCTCTCCCTTCCTCTCTGTAAAATATCAATAAAAAATATTAAAAAAAAGAAAAAGAGAGGCAGACATTTGCCAAAATCGGTGGGGCTCCGTGGATAGAGCGTCCGCCTGCAGACTGAAAGGTCCCAGGTTCGATTCCGGTCAGGGGCACGTACCTTGGTTGCGGGCACATCCCCAGTGGGGGGTGTGCAGGAGGCAGCTGGTCGATGTTTCTCTCTCATGGACATTTCTAGCTCTCTATGTCTCTCCCTTCCTCTCTGTAAATAAAAAATAAAAAAGAGAGAGAGAGAGAGAGGCAGACATTAGCTCTGCCTCGGAGGCTTTGAGCAAGGGTGACTGGAAAGATGGTGGTGGCGTTGTAAAAAAAAAAAAAAAGGTGCGGGCGTGGGGGCCGGGGGTGGCCAGGGAAGGGTGTCCAGGGGGGCGGGCCGGAAGGCGGAGGAGATAAACACGGTGTTCTTGCACTGTACTCTCCGCTGGGCTGTCCCTGGTTACCAGGGCAACAGAAGCGGTGATGAAAATCATGCCTTTCCTTCAGTGGAAAAATTTGGCTCCTCCTCCTCCTACCCCCTTCCCTCTCTCTTCGCCTGCGACCCGTCGGGAGGAGGGCGATGCCTCCAGGGATCAGGGACCTCGGCAGGTCTTCGTCATGGCCCCCAATGCCCGGCTTTTAGAAACGATCTCCCCTCTTCCCCCCCGCTCTTCCTGCATCCCCGTCTCCCCCCCCGGAGCTTGGCAGTTACGTAGGAGTCGGAGTGGATGGAGGGGGGAGGGCATGGACGTCACTGCAGCACAGGGCGAGCCGAGCGTGGGCAGAGACGTGGATGCAGGCGTGACTGGCACATGACGAGGGCCAGGCATCGATCGGCGGGATGGAGCCTGTTTCTGGGCGGCGGCGGGGGAGGAGGGCGGGTGGGTGGGATGGCGGAGGCCTGCGGAGCCTGGCGTTCTGGGCTCACAAGAAGGCCCTGAGGTGTTTCCTGTGTGGCCATGGCTGCCGATGAAAGCCGGGATGCATGGGGTTGGGTGCCTGCCACGTGAGGCCAGGTCCTGGGAACAGGGGAGACAGGTCAAGGTCTGGGCCTTGACCTTGAGGAGATTGTGGTGGATGGCAGAAGGATGGGGATACGGGGGAAGATCATCAGTCTGGCCTTTTTACAAGCTTGGGGTCTGGGCCCCAGGCAGAAGACGGGGCAGGATTCCGGGCCGGAGGTGGTGGAGGAGGAGGGCGGAGCCCGGGAGAAATGCAGAGGAAGAGGTGACTCCGAGAGCCATTTTGGCTCGGGGAACAGGAGAGGGGAAGAGAAGGCACAGACATTTGGGGCCTTCGTGATGGACAGCAATAGAAAAATCAGGGTTCGGGCTTCCTTGAGGGGAGCCACGTTTGCTTAGGAATCGGACACGTTGCGTTGGAGAGGGCGGCAGGGTGCCCATCCGGACGGGTATGTGTATGGTCAGGCAGATGGATGGAGTTTGCAGGGGAAATCTGTCCTGGGAGGAGATCTGGAGGAGAGGGCTGTGACGTGCTGAAGGTGCGAGGCTGCGGGGGGGAAAGGGTGTGGACAGAGACCAGGGCCCGGGGCTTTGGCCCAGCGCTGGGTGAGGCTGTATGTCTTGTTCTTGTTTGTTGTCCCGGGGCCCGCCCAGACTGCTGGGCCAGTTTCTGCTCACCAACACCCACGTCCGCTACCAAACCACACCCTGCGGGGAGGTTCAGGTTTCTGTTTAAGTGTTCTTTTCTCTAATCACCACGGCCAGGAGGATAGGTCCTAGGAAGATTGTATATAGATCAGAGGCCAGATGCATAACATGCATGCAAGGGGCTCCGCCCTCGCAGCCGCGGCTCTGTCCAGAAGGCCATCCGGTCTAATTAGCATATCATGCTTTTATTCTATAGGATATGGGTACATCCTATAGAATAAAAGCATCATATGCAAATCGACCGCACGGCCGAACGGCGGAACAAGCATGTGGATGGCCAATCTGGACAACCATCCGGGACCATGCTAAGACATCCACTGATGCCAGGCCAGCCAAGGCGGGTGCGATGTGATTGGTCGGGGGGCCGGCCATCGCCCCATGATCGCCCCTCAGAGGGAGGCTCAGGCCACCAGCGGGCAGGCTGCGGTGGGTAGGCGGAGCCTCCTCTGCGAGATACACCCGGGTCCTGGGTGCCAGAGGGAAGCTGGGGGAAGGAAGACCTACTCTTGCATGAATTTCGTGCACTGGGCTTCATATATATATTTCATATATATACATATATATTTTTTTAATTTTTATTTTTCCCCTCTCCAAGCTCTCTCCTTGACCTATGTATGCTCTTAGAAGTTTCTGAAAGGCCCCAGGGTGTGGTATAGAGATGTGCCATAGGCCCTTAGTCTCCACCAGCAAGACTGTTGGTTCTGGTTCCTTTCCAGTCATCACTGTAGAGCAGCAATTTTCAACTGGCGTGCTACAAGCAGTTTAAAAACATGCAGCACCCGACTATTCAGTCAGGGTCACTGATCTCTTTTCCCTTAGATTGTAAAAAAAATTTAAAAAAAAATGACAACAGCCAACACAACCATAGCCATCTGGTGAGAATGCCCTGTCTCGAGCCATAATATGGAGCTGTATCTTATTGGTCCCGCTGCAGAATGAGGTTGCTTCTCATGTGTTCAGGAGCAATCCTTCTATACAAGTATAGGCACCTGGTTTGTGTGAAAAGTCACTTTGGAGCAAAAAGGGTAAGTAATTACTTTTAAAAAAAACAATCAATCAAAATATACCTGTTTTTTTTGGTCAGGTCGGCAACACATCATTTTGTTGGTGCGCCGCCGAATTTTAGTAATTCGTTTATTTGTGCCGTGAGATGGAAAAGGTTGAAACTCTCTCCTCTGGAGGATTGCGAGCACCGGACAGCGTCGGGAAGCCTTTGCCAGTGACACGGTCCTGGGCAGGCCGCTTCCTTCCCCAGACCCCGGGTCTTCTCCTCCCTAAAGCCTCCGGGTTCGGTGGCCAGAGCTTTTACCTCTTTGCCCAGGTTTCTGATGCGGGCCTGACTTTTCTTCTCGAGCAAGCAGCCCAGACTTGTTCAGCGCCTGGTGGGAGTGGGTAGCAGGAATGGAGGCCTGGTCCCCAGAATAGACCCCGGTCTCCAGACTGGGAGGGGCCCTCCTGGTGGGGGGCCTCCGTTCCTCCGGGGATTTGGAAATGCTGGAGGAGCAGGAAGAGCAGGAGCTGGCAAACTACAGCCCAGGGGCCAGTCGCCTGCTTTTGTAAATAAAGTTTTATCGGAACACAGACATGCCCATTGTTTAATTGTCTATGGCCGCTTTCATGCCAATTCGAATAATGTTGTTTTGTTCAATGTCATTTTATCATAATATTTATTTGGGGGTGGGAGGAAGAATGGATTCCCGGCTGTGTGGAGTTGCCAAATGCTCCCCATGTCTGTGTGGGTTTTCTGGGGTACTCTGGTTTCCTCTCACATCCCGAAGATGTGACCCTTCGATGGACTGATGTGTCCAAACGGTCCCCCTCTGAGCGGGTGTGGGTGTGGGTGCCCCTGCAATGGAAGGGTGCCCCGAGCAGGGTGGGTGCCTGCATTGTTGGGAGAGTTCTACTGGAATAAGCGGGATGGAAAATAATGATCTTAATTGTTCTTATTCTTCTTTCTTGAATGTATATATAGCTCACGTTTCTTCCAGTGTTTAACATGAGCAGTGTTTGGGGTCTTTATTTAGAAGTTTGGTGATGGTTTTGTGACCAGAAATATGCCCTAGGAATTAACTCTTTTTTTATATATATCAATTCGCCTATGGTGAAATTGGTTTTGTTGTGTGTCGTTTTGGTTCACGTTACAGCTTCCGAGAGCCTATCCATGACCTTGAGTGAGAACTTACTGTAGTTGCCACAGAGGCCACAGGACCCATAAGCCTCAAATATTTGCTGTCTTGCCCTTTAAGAAAGAGTTGGCCAACCCTGCCCTCCACCACCAGAAAAGTGCTTGGGTCTCCCCTGGGATTGCTTACAGGGCTGGCTCCGACTCCTGGGTCCTTGAAGCGTCTGCCTTGGGCCTGCTTTTGTGCTCCCAAGAGAGGGTAATGCGGCCATTGGGAGAGTAGACTATCGGAGCCCGCCTAAGCCAGTATCCTGCACCTGGAAAACCCCTGTCCTTTTCGGTCCTAACTCTGGAACAGGGAGGGGTCTCTCCCCTCCATCCCCCCACCCCTCCTCCCCCACACACGTCATGGAGCCTGGAGGCCGGAATTCCTCAGCAGGGGTGAGGTGTGGCCCTGGTGTGACAAGGTCCCCTCCCTCTTACTTCCCGGGACCCTGCCCAGAGTGGACCAGCCCAAAGCCAGTCTCTGGCAAAGAGGGCCATTGAGTCCCACCGAGTCCCACGGCATGCTTATCTCAATCCCTTTGCTTTGTCACTTCCGGCCTCCCTGTCCCTCTAGTGCCAAGGCCCTGGAGATGCAGCTGCAGCCGGAGCTTGCAACCCAGCCTGGCTCCCCGGCCCGAGCCTGGCCGCGTCCCCTCTGGGACCGAGGCCTGCGGCGTGGAGCTGGTGGGGCTGTGTCCCCGTGGGCGTGGGCCCAGATCACGACTGGGTCTCCCTGCAGTGAGTCCCCTCGTGTCCTGGTTTCCATCTCTCTCTCTTTCTCTCTCTCTCTCTCTCTTTTGACTTGGTCTTGGCGGAGCTCCTGGCAGGAACAGGACGGATAGAAAGTCCCTGCTTTAGCAACACAGCAGCACGGCCACCTGGCCATTGCTGCTCGGGGCTGCACTGGGAAGTGGGACCCTTTGGTGGCAAAGGGGGAGCCGCGTGCTGGGAGCAGCGGGTGTCAGAGGGTGCCTGAGGTTTATTGCCCTCGCAGCTGGAAGGGAGGAGGCGGGCGGTGGGAGGAGGGGGCAGACGACCAGAATAGCAGGGAAGACAGCAGCTAAGCACACCCGGAGCTGCTTTTAGCTGGCGCTCGGAGCCTTCCTTCACGTGAACCTCCCCTACACACACGTCCCCCTCCCCCTGGGGGGGGGGTGTAAAATAAAACGGTCCTCATCAAAGCTCCCCTCTACATGCCTTTCCTCTGTAGAGTTGCGCGGGGCCTCCTACTACATGGGCTTACACTGATGGGGCGCTGACCCGGAGCATCAGTCACTTCCCTGATGTGGACCTCGGATCTGGGACCCGGGGCTGTGACGTGGGGAGGGTACAGAGTCAAGAAAGGGTTCACAGCCTGGTCTGCGGGCAGAGGGACAGTTGATCCGGTTTGGATACGACCTGCGCTAGGACATACGCTTCCAGCACCCATCTGTCTCCGTCTGTCCTGTTCACTTCTGCCGCCCAGTGTGGCACTGGGGAGGCACCCAGATGTCCGAGGGCGACCCGTCCTTGGTCGGTCTGTCCTGGGAACACGCAGGAGGGATCTGAGGGGGCGGGAGGAGGCAGAGAGGAGCTCACGGCAGCATGGGACACATGTGGGGGAGGGGGGACGCATCTGGACACGCTGGGCATGGGAGTAAGGAGGAGAGGATATAGGAAGGCATATAGGAATGAGACTCCTTTGTCATTAGGGTGGTAAGAAAGGAGGAGAATAGCGTGGCACAAGGAGGTGGGTGGGGTGCACTCACCTCACCGGATAAAGCAGAGGGCCAGCCGATGTCAGGGAAGGCGGGATTGGGGTAGCGTGAGAGTGGAAACCAGGGGGGAGGAAACAGAGGCCGTGTCTGGTAGTTACATGGTCTACATCTCGCCCCAACCGTGTTTGCCGGCAACTCATAGGCCTTAAGGCAGTTGCATTATAAAACATGAAAGAAGGACAAAGCAAAGAGGGACATTTAAAAGGATATAATGAGACAGGAACAAATCAGGAACAAAATTAAAAGGATTTATTGCAAAAAATGAACACGTGTCGTCTTCCTAGTCTTCCAATCATAATGTTTTACATTTTCTTTTGTGCTTGTTGATGCGTCTCAGAGTTTTTCACTTTTTCACTAAAATTTCTCCTTCCTTCATTAAGAGAGGTGTCAGTTTCCAACTAAAGAATCAATAATCAGGCCGAGACCGGTTTGGCGCAGTGGATAGAGCGTCGGCCTGTGGACTGAAGGGTCCCAGGTTCGATTCCGGTCAAGGACATGTGCCGTGGTTGCAGGCACATCCCCAGTGGAGGGTGTGCAGGAGGCAGCTGGTCCATGTTTTTCTCTCATCAATGTTTCTAGCTCTCTATCCCTCTCTGTAAAAAATTAATAAAATATATATTTTTTAAAAAGGATCAATAATCAATGTTCTCAAAGGCCATGAAGAATTAGCCGCTGCCCCTTTTGTGTTTTGAACAGCCTGGTAAACTTTTGGTTTTGATGGATGGAAGGACTCACCAAAGGATTTGCAAACTGACCTGTGATTGTTTTCTAGTAGAGGATGCAGTCCGGACATATACGGAGCTTTGTAATTTGCTGTATATGTAGTTGTTATCATCCACCATGTTAAGACCGCCATGTCTACTTGTCACTGTATTTATAGATCATTTACTAGTGGCCCAATGCACAAATGAAGATTCGTGCAAGACTGGGCCTTCATTCTGGCCCCGAACTGTCTTTCTGCCTTCACACACTGCCCAGAGGCACAGAGCAGCTGGGGTGGTGCGTCTCGCCTGTGTTGTTGCCATGGCAAGGCAAGCCTTGTGCCCCCGGCCACTCAGCACCCACACATGCAAATTAACCCGCCATCTTTGTTGGGTTAATTTTCATACTCACTCCTGATTGGCTGGTGGGCATCGCGAAGGTATGGTCAATTAGCATGCTACTCTTTTATTAGGTAGATGAGGCTGAGATGTATGTAATGTAAAAAATGGGAGAAATTTGTCCATGGGGGACTGAAACCAAAGCAACAACTAGGCTAAATGCATGAAGTCTGCCAAATGTAAACTAGCCAGCTAAGATATTTATGGTGGCACAACCTTGAACCCATAAGGGCATCCCCAGGTCTGGAGTGAAAGCGGAGCTGGAGCAGGTGAGTCCCAGGTGATGATGATGGCAGTGATGAAGAACAGACAGGACCCCCAGCCCTGTCTGCAGGTCTCCTTGGAAATGACCGAGCCCAGGTATGACCTTGACCATCCATCACATTCCCCTGTATGAGGGGGGCGGGGGCAGGTGCAAGGAAATGAACTGCAGTTGGAGACTAGGGTTCTTTTTCTTTCTAACAGTCTTACTATGGAAAATGTCACATACAGGCCACCCCCAAAGATTTATACACACTCTAAAGAGCTAATAGCTCAATTTTTAAAATGAAAAATGTACTTTAATAAACGCTGACTTTGTAATTATTCAAAGTGTGCGTAAACCTTTTTGGGGACACACTCTCCATAACACGGATTCTGTATGAAAGACGAGTCAGTATGAGAAACTGCAGTGTTCCCATCACTCACTGTCAACCTATCAACCCGTGGCCCCTCTTGCTTCGTGTAGAGCCCCACCTCCTTTATTCCTCACTTCCTTCTTAGGTTCTTTTACCGCAAATCCCAAACGTCACATTGCACCATAAATACTCCACTGTGTGTCTCTACCACACAATCCCTTTGAATAACTTGACTCCAGTAGTAGGATCACCCCTTGCAAAAGCACCGTTTCCGCAACTATCACCGGTATTTTCATTTTGCCAGTAGCTGTTATCGTCCGCCATGTTAAGACCGCCATGTCTACTTGTCACTGTATTTATAGATCATTTACTAGTGGCCCAACGCACAAATGAAGATTCGTGCAATACTGGGCCTTTGTTCCCCTGGCGCCGCCTTCACTCAGGCCCCGAGCTGTCTTTCTGCCTTCATACGCTGCCCGGAGCAGCTGGGGTGGTGCGTCTCACCTCTGTTGTCGCCATGGCAAGGCAAGCCTGATTGTCTCCTTTTTTTTTTCTTTTTTAACAGTTGATTTTGTTTGAATCAGGCTCTCGAGATTCACACAGGCTTGCCGAAACCGGTTTGGCTCAGTGGATAGAGCGTCGGTCTGTGGACTGGAAGGTCCCAGGTTCGATTCCGGTCAAGGGCATGTACATTGGTTTGGGGCACATCCCCTGTGGGGGGTGTGCAAGAGGCAGCGGATCGATGTTTCTCTCTCATCGATGTCTCTAACTCTCAATCCCTCTCTCTTCCTCTCTGTAAAAAATGAATAAAAAATATATTTCTAAAAAAAGGATTCACAAGCTTCCTTTAGTTGATGATTAACTTCAAAGTCTCTGTTAATGGAAATTAGGGTCATTCTTCAAAGAATTTATGCTTGACAATTCTGCCTTTTAGATGTCTTTAGCTGTGTCCCTCTGTCTCCAGTCAGCTGCCACCACCAGTTTCCCTGAGTTTTATGAAACCATTTCGTGATTTTTTTGAGCATTCATTTTTCCCCATCTTTGTGGTTTAATATAGCTAGTCGTTTTTTTTTTCTTCCTCCAATAAATATTTATTGAGAGCCTGCTCTGGGCCCGGCACCGGGCATTCAGCTGGGAAAGGACAGGCAGGGCCTGCGTGCACGGAGCTCACAGCCTGATCATAGCAGAGCTGTTGGGGGCCTGCTTGTCATCTGTCTCCCCCGCGGTGGGGGGCCAGGCCCCTCGCTTCTGTGCGGAGCGCTCTGCCACGTTCTAGGACTTAGTATTCACCTGCTCTTGCTGTCATTGTATTTATTTGCTTGTTTAATATTTTTTATTGACCTCAGAGAGGAAGGGAGAGAGAGGGAAAGCTAGAGACATCAATGAGGAGAGAGAATCGTTGGTCGGCTGCCCGCCTGCACGCCCCACACTGGGGATCGAGCCTGCAACCCAGGCATTTGCCCTGACCACGAATTGAACCGTGACCTCCTGGTTTATAGGTCGACTCTCAACCACTGAGCCACGCCGGCCGGGCATTGCTGTCATTTGATGTGGGGTGGCCCGAGGATTGTTCAAGGCGGCTTCTGTGATCCCAGGCCTCTGCTTCATCGCCGTGCGCCTGGGGTCCTTGCAGTGTCGCTGACCGCCTTTGTGTCTGTCCATTTTATTCACGCCGCTGGAGGGTGGAGTCCGTACAGCCAAGCAGGTTACAACGGAACGCTTACTGCACTGGCGGGGTGTCGGGAGGCTGAGGGGAAACATCTGAAAGGTGAAAGGGCTCAGCTGTCTGTACTGTCTGAGCAGCTGGTGGCTCTGTGGACGCTCCAGGTTGGTTTGGGGCTCTGCCTGTTCTGATCAACCTGCCCAATTAGGTTCATTTTCTCCATTTGCCGTGCTTTGCCCAGCTGTGTGGTATGGGGTCACCGTCCTTCCTCGGGAGCAGAATCTGATGGTGCAATTGAGGCCTGCCTGGCTAATACAACTATGAACTGATTTGCATTTCTCTGTGTAAAATAAACAGTCAGGCTTATATTTGGTCCCTGTGACACTCTGATTTTGATAACGGTTCGGGATTCTTGTCGTTTTTTTCTACTTGGCAGTTCAGATGCAGCCATTTTGCAGTTTCTGGATTATAATGTTTGAGCCTTTGTAAAAAAATCTTAGTTAATAAACACATCTATTCTCAGATACACAAAGACTTATTCTTTTTACCTCTTCTAGATATTTTTTATTATTTTTAATCTTTTCCCCCAATAGTTTATTGATTTTTATTATTTAAAATATATTTTGTATTGATATTTTTACAGAGAGGAAAGGAGAGGGATAGAGAGTTAGAAACATTGATGAGAGAGAAACATGGATCAGCTACCTCCTGCATGCCCCCTCCTGGGGATATGCCTGCAACCAAGGTACATGCCCCTTTTTATTAAAAAAAATATATATATTTTATTGATTTTTCACAGAGAGAAAGAGGGATAGAGAGTTAGAAACATTGTTGAGAGAGAAACATCGATCAGCTGCCTCTTGCACACCCCCTCCTGGGGATGTGCCCGCAACCAAGGTACATGCTCTTGCCCCGAATCGAACCTGGGACCTTTCGGTCTGCAGGCTGACGCTCTATCCACTGAGCCAAACCAGTTTTGGCAAGGTGCATGCCCTTGACCAGAATCAAACCTAGGACCCTTCAGTCCAAAGGCCGACACTCTATCCACTGAGCCAAACTGATTAGGGCTAGATATTTTATTGTATACTTAGCATAATAATACAGAACATACTAGTATAAATTATACCATCATATGCATGCCAGTCACTGAAGGCTACCTAGTTTATATGCTTTATTTTCTTCCAATTAAGTGGTCTGAAGATAACCTCTGTCCTTCACACTGAATTTCATTCCTCTCCTATATCCAGGAATTGCTCCAGGACTTCTCTTGCCTCTCTTTTTTTTTTTTTTTGAATAATATATTTTTATTGATTTCAGAGAGGAAGGAAGAAGGAGAGAGAGAGAAGCATCAATGATAAGAGAGAATCATCATTGATTAGCTCCCTCCTGCACACCCCACACTGGGGGTTGAGCCTGCAACCCGGTGTGTGGCCTGGCCCTAACCTCCTGGTTCTTAGGTCAACACTCTAGCACTAAGGCACACCAGCTGGACTCCCTGGCCTTCTTGCATCACCAGTTCCCCCGTCTCTACCGGATCATTTCCATATGCCACTGTCTTCTCATCTTCAAAAAGCTCTCATTGACTCTAACTACTGCTCATGTCTCTGTCCCTTACAGAGTGTTCATTCCTTGCTCTCTTGCTCTTTAGAATCCCTCCAGACAATCTTATCCCTAGCACTATTGTCAGGGCTGGTAGTGACCTCCTTGTTACTACCATGGAGGTCACCCCTTAAGTCTTCATCGTAGGAGCTTCCGCAGTACTTGACCCAGCTGGCCATACCCCCTTTTCTTTGAAGCTCTTTTTTCACGAGGCTTCGGGACATATATCTCTGGTTTTCCTGCTCATCATATAGGCTCTCCCTTCTCAGTATCTCATCTCCCTGACCTCTACACATGAAAAGGCCCGGGGCACCTCCTCTTTGCTTTCTCTCTTTCTCTTAGTGATCCTCTCCCACGCATGGCTTTACATCCCATTGTGAACAATGTCTAGAATTTGCTTCATAGTCATCCTGGGAGATAAACAAGCATGACCCTGAGTAGATAATGGTTGAAGCTCGGTGATGAGTACCTGGGGCTTTACTGTCTCAAGTTTTATTTCTACTTGGAAATTTCCAGAATGCGAAGTTAGAAAAGCCATCCACATGCTGATGACCCTCAGTTATTTGTCCCAAGCCCAGCTTTCCCCTGAACTACAGACCTGGTCTATGCCTCCATCTGCCTGCGTAATATTTCTTTTCTTTTTAAAAAATATATTTTATTGATTTTTTACAGAGAAGAAGAGAAAGGGATAGAGAGGAAGGGAGAAAGATAATTAGAAATATCGATGAGAGAGAATCATCGATCAGCTGCCTCTTGCACACCCCCATCCTAACTCACACCAACATTTGGACTAGGTACATTCCACATGCCCGGGAGCCTTGGGGGCCTCCTGGCGGCCATATTGGAAACGCAGGCTTACGCGGTCTGGCCCTGCTTTACCTCTCTGTTGTTATCTCCTGCTACGCTTCCCTTTTTTCACCGTGCTCCCGTCAGACCGGCCTCCTGGCTGTTTCTCACATAAGCTGGGTGTTTCCTGTTTTAGGGTCTTCCCACCTCCTGTGCCCTCCATTTCAGAACACTTTCCCCCCCACCCCCCAGATAGCCCGCAGCTGACTCTGACTTCCTTTGGGTCTGTGCTCAGGTGTTACCTGCTCAGCCAACGCCACACCTTTGTTGGCATCATTTCCTGCATCCCTTCCCCCATATTCTTCCTCCACAGCACAGCCACCATTGAACATGCTATATATCCCTGTTATTTTGTGTATTCCCCATGCCACTCTCCCCCAACCCCCCACCCTCACCCCCCGGACACACACACTCACTGGAATGTGAGTTCTTTGAGGGCAGGGATTTGTTCCCTGCTGTACTTTCAGAGCGAGGAACAGTGCCTGACATATATAAGATGGTTGGGTGCTGCTGAAGAATGCAATGAAATGACTTGTTAAGAACTGTTATCTTTAGGAAGAACCAAATTGAATAGAATACATTTCACTTTTTCACAGTATCTTTTAAAAATATATATATTTTATTGATTTTTTACAGAGAGGAAGAGAGAAGGATAGAGAGTTAGAAACATCGATGAGAGAGAATCATCGATCAGCTGTGCATAGATAGAGGATTGTACAGATGACATCCTCACACTGGATTGGAAACCAAGATCACATCACGGTGGAAGTGACTCCCCAATACCTGCTTCTAACAGGCTCCTTCCGTGACATGTCTCTGTCAAAAAAAAAAAAAAAAGTTTTCTTACCCATTTTTAAAATGCCACCTCTATCTTAAAAGGACAGACAAAATGTGTATTTGTTTAACATGTTCATTGAGTAGCTTTCTACTGACAAGTGCTCATCGCAGAAGAGGTCAGCGGATTTGGGGACCTTGTGTTCTGGTTTTGTGCCAACAGCCTTTGAGTGGGGCAGCTTGCGTGGTTCGGCATGAGAGCAGCAGTGGCCTCATCCTCTTGTTATGGCGACCGTTGTTTATTGTATCGGAGAAGACATCCTCAAGCCAGCTTAACTGGCCACGTGCAAACCACACACACTGTCCTGCTCAGACACGAGATGCCTCCTGTCCCTTAAATGACGGAGACCAACTGAAGGAGTGTCACCAGTGTCCATTCATATAATAATAGCAATGCTTAGTTCCTTAGTGTCAAGTAAAAGTAATTCTAAATAGACCTTCTCGTTCTTCTTGGTCCTCATGGACCTGTACATGCCACACCAAAGGTGGTTTGCTCTCATCGATTCTTCTGTATCAGTCTTGCCTTCCAACCACCTTTCACTAACGTGTGTTGACTGAATAGTGTTGGGGAGTAGCTCCATTTTCTGACCTTGGCACCCTAAGAGTCCATTGGCTAGACAACAAACTCTTGTAGCTAGATTTCTGTGGTGGTTTCTAGAGCCATTTCTTTAGCAATGTCGAACGTGTTGATACCATTAGGGGAGATAGCATTGCAAGCTCAGTGCCTCCTTCTGGATCTGACAGGTAGCAAAGGTGGCGGCTACCCGAGGCCCCGCCACGCTGTGATTCAGGCGGTGGGTGATGAGTGTGCCGGCAGAGGTTGCTGGGAGACACGGCCCAGGTCTCTGGAGGAGCCCGCTCTGTTCTAAACAGAGAGAGGTGATACGTATTGGAAGCATCATGGCCTGTCTTCCATCTGCCCACCAATCTGCTGAAAATGCGTGTGCAAATACGCTTTTCATCCACCTTGGCAGTCCAGGACCTGTGCCAGCTGGGTATGTACCCTCGGGGTTATTTTCCTGCTGCCAAAGCCAGGGTGGGGAACGTCCAGCCCGCGGGCCATGTATAAGGCCCACAAAATCATTTCTTCTGGCCCTGGAAGGCATCAGGGGTGAGTTGACTAAATGTTTGACCAAATATGGCAGGCTGATTTTTAAGTTGATCGTTTTGGGTGGCCAGTGAGAGGTGTTGTAAATATCCAAATGGCCCTTGTTAATAATTGGGCGTTGCGAGTGGGACTTCTCCCCTCAGAAGTGCAGGGCGGCGGCCCAGGGGTGAGGGAGGAAGTGGCTTGTTGGAGGAGCAGGGCCGCATTCTCTGAGGGGTGCACGTGGCGGGAAGGGGCTGTGCATTGCAAAGGGAGGGGTGGTCTCAGGAGGGCCTTGACCAACTTCCTAAGAATTTGATTTTGGTGTTTCTTAACCTCTTTTGACGCCAGTTCTCATTAGGGATGGGAAGGAAACTATAGTCTCTGACTCCAGGAGAGGGAGGGGGAACATCATAGCAGCTCGATCTGGCATCTGCGTCAGCAGACTCCCAGGTCCCGCCATAGGCTGGGCAGCCGGCGCGCTCCAGGGCTCTGACAACGGGATCGGACACTTGCTGGCCCCGGAGCCTTTGGGAGGGACTCAGGTGAGGTGTGCAGGCTTTCTGGGTTTCTGGGTTACTAATAGCGGGCAGGCATTGGCGGCCCCGATGAGCTTGGGGGAGCGATGGGGCATGGGTGTGTCTGTGTGTTGGCATGAATGGAGCGGTCCAGTGTCTGCTGTGCCTATTAGCAAACAAAGACATTTACCTGGGAGAAGAATAAGCAAAAGGAATCCTTAAAACTCAACAATTCAGAATATGGAATGCTAACTCTATATCTATCTATCTATCTATCTATCTATCTATAGTGATTTCAGAGAGGAAGAGAGAGGCAGATAGAAACATCAATGATGAGAGAGAATCATGGATCAGCTGCCTCCTGCATGCCCCACACTGGAGATCAATCCCACAACCTGGGCATGTGCCCCGACCGGGAATCGAACCGTGACCTCCTGGTTCATGGGTCAACGTGCAACCATAGAGCCACGCCAGCCGGGCTGGAATGCTGACTTTTTCCTGTGACGTGGTTTCCAGCTCAGATACTCAGCCAAGCAGTAACTGCCGATGCAGAGAAGCAGCGTGTTTTGCGTCTGGGAGCGGTGATCGTGGCACGGGCTCCTTAGAACTCCCTGTCCCCGTGGTGTTGGGTTCGAGGCCCCCTTCGCTGTCCTGGCCCATGAAGGAGGGCTGCCACAGAGGAGGTGGCGAGATGTCAGGGGCTGCTAGGAAAAGCACCATGACTGGGTTGAGGACAGTTAAACAGTGGATTGTTTTTGTTCCTGTTCCCATACAAATTTCTACACAGGGTTCTGTGTACCTTCCGTTAAAACATCAAGAAAGAAACCGAACCCCCCGTCCTTGAGGAGTGTGTGGAGTGCCTGATATACAGAGAGGCTGTTGGGAGCTTGGAAAGACCCGGGGCGGGCCGCACAGTGTTGACATTTCTGCATTTGTGTGTCACAGGCAAGTTCCTTCCGCGGAGGGACCAGGCTGCGGGCGGTGAGGCAATGCTTCTGCCCGTGAAGGACGTTGGTTGGAAGTCCTCCCTGCACCCAGTGGCGCTCCAAGCTGCCCAGCACCTGCAGGCACCCCTGGAGGTAGAAGGCAGAATATGGAAGGCTAACTTCATACATGGATGGATAGATAGATAGAGATAGATAGATAGATAGATAGATAGATATAGATGATAGATAGAGAGATAGATATAGATGATAGATAGAGAGATAGATAGATAGATAGATAGATAGATAGAGATTTCAGAGAGGAAGGGAGAGGGAGATAGAAACATCAGTGATGCCGAAACCGGTTTGGCTCAGTAGATAGAGCATCAGCTTGCGGACTGAAAGGTTCCAGGTTCGATTCTGGTCAAGGGCATGTACCTTGGTTGTGGGCACATCTCCAGTAGGGGGTGTGCAGGAGGCAGCTGATTGATGATTCTCTCTCATCAATATTTCTAACTATCCCTCTCTCTTCCTCTCTATAAAAAAATCAATAGAATATATAAGAAAGAAAGAAAGAAAGATCAGTGATGAGAGAGAATCATTGATTGATCAGCTGCCTCCTGAACGCCCCACACTGGAGATCAGCTGTCTCCTGCTCTCCCCTTCCCACCCCCCCCCCCGCCCGCCCGCCCAACACAGTAGGGGACCAGCCACGGAGTGGGGGGTGAGGGTGGGGGGACTCCTGGTGGCAGGAGACACCCACTTTTTCTCTCTGCACTGTGGCTCTCCACTGGGGTATGTAGTGAGGTTTGCTTTGTGGGGAGGCTCATCTGTGAGGGAGTTTGTAAGTTCCTTCAAGGAAGAGAGCCCCTCCTGTGTCTCCCAGACTGGGGTGTAGACAGCCAGTCCAGACACCCTAATGGAGGGTGAAATCAATTTAGTGGGTTGAGGACAACATTAAAAACCTAATAAAAGCCCTAACTGGTTTGGCTCAGTGATAGAGCGTCAGTCTGTGGACTGAAAGGTCCCAGATTCGATTCCGGTCAAGGGCATGTACCTTGGTTGCAGGCACATCCCCAGTAGGGGGTGTGCAGGAGGCAGATGATCAATGTTTCTCTCCCATCCATGTTTCTAACTCTCTATCCCTCTCCCTCCTCTCTGTAAAAATTCAATAAAATATACTTTTTTAAAAATTCTAAAAAACAATAATAAAAATAATAGATTGCATAGTATGTAGTAAAAATGAATACGATTTCAGGAAACTTTGTTCCAGCTACATATAATCTACATAAACATAAGTGCTTGTGTGTATATACTGGGTTTCCTTGTAAACTTTCTTTTTTTCTTTTTGATATATTTTTATTGATTTCAGAGAGCGAGGGAGAAGTAGAGAGAGAGAGAAATAAACATCAGTGATGAGAGAGAATCATCGATCGGCTGCCTCCTGTATGCCCCACTCTGGGGAGCAAGCCTACAACCCGGGCATGCACCCTGATCAGGAATCGGACTGGGACCTCCTGGTTCATAGGTCGACACTCAACCACGCTGCCTGGGCTAAACTTTATTTCTTTCTGTGGGTCAGGGCCCAGGAAATTTGAGAAACTCTCCTGGGGGGATTTCCTCGCACTTGGCGCAGACAGCAGATTCCAGCCGCTTCCCCGAGGCCCTGTCCGCGGGGACAGACGTGGTGATGGGGCTTTTTTGAAAGAGCAGCGGACTCAGGCTCTCACTGCGTGGCCGTGGCCGAGGCTCCTGCTCGGCTGCTCACCTGCTCGCTCTCTCCCTGTTCCCTGTCCTGGGAGCTCCCACTGCAGAGAGCTTGGGGGGAGCGGGGAGGCCTGGAGAACCCCGTTAGGGCTGGGAGCAGAGGCCACCTCCCCCTGTCACCAGGTATGAGTTCTGGGCTGCAGCATACCCAGCCCCTCGCTGCTTCTCTCTCTCTCTCTCTCTCTCTCTCTCTCTCTCTCTCTCTCTCTCTCTCTTTCTCTCTCTCTGACTTTTTACAGAGAGGAAGGGAGAGGGACAGAGAGTTAGAAACATGGATGAGAGAGAAACACTGATCAGCTGATCAGCTGCCTCCTGCACACACCCTACTGGGGATGTACCTACAACCAAGGTACATGCCCTTGACCAGAATCGAACCTGGGACCCTTCAGTCCACAGGCCGACACTCTATCCACTGAGCCAAACCGGTTAGGGTTGTTTCCTGGCTTTTTTAAAAAGCTATTTCCACCCCAGGTCAGGACTGGGAGAGGAAGGCCGTCCGGACTTCCTGTCTCATCCTGTTGTTCTGTTTCTCGGGCTCATTGGGAGGGAGGCTAGCGTCCAGACATTCGGGGAGGTTCCTGGTGGGATGTCATGAGCTTTCTCCCGCTGAGTGATCCACCCTGGATCTCTCGTCCTCTGGCTCGTCCTCCCCCCAAAGGGAGGAGTCTTTCCGGGCTCTCCGCCGCTCCTCCTTCCACCAGCTGTGCCGGCCGGCCTGCGAGCGCTGACCCACTTGCCCTACCTCGAATGGAGGCTTAAATTGGGACCTGTAATCTGTAAGAGGCTTACGGCCGGTCGGCGCCCAGCTGCTCCGGACGCCCATGTGGGCAGCCTCGGCTTTGCCCGGCTGGCTGCTGCGGTTGGGTTGAGGGAATCCTGGGGGTCGGTCGGTGGCTTCGTGGCAGAAGCCGCTGGACACGTGGCCTCCCGTGTTGAGGCCTGGGAATAGCAGGTTCCGGGGAGCAGAGTTGTTTGGCCAACTTTTGTTTTGCTGCGGGCACCTAGCGGTCCTGGGAGGGGCTGGGCGGGGTCTGTCTCTTGGGATGGAAAGAGGTGGGGTCTGGGAATGAGGGGGCGGAGAGTCCCGAAGCCCATGACCTTCAGGGCTGGCCCTGCTGCCCCCGGGCACCAAGCCTTCCTGGCCCCTTGCTCGTGTGCAGTTAGCTCTGCCAGCTCCACACGGGTTTCCATTCCACAAACAATCTTTACTAACCAAGGGCTGGGTGTCCGGGACAGCGCTGGGGGCCATCGGGGGGGCAAATGGAAACGTGAGAACGAGGGCCTTCCCCCACACAGCTCATGGCCTCTCTGAGGAGACATAGCAACGTGTTCAGCTACCCCATAGGCCAGGGGTCGGCAAACTGCGGCTCGCGAGCCACGTGCGGCTCTTTGGCCCCTTGAGCGTGGCCCTTCCACAATATACCACGGCCTAGGGGCTGTTTATTTTGAAGACGTGGCGTTAGGAGAAGTTTAAGTTTAAAAAAAATGTGGCTCTCAAAAGAAATTTCAGTCGTGGTCCTGTCGATAGGTGGCTCTGTGGACTGATGAGTTTGCCGACCACCGCCATATGCTATTTGGCTAGTAGCTGTTCCGGGTAGCAAATGGCACGGTTCCTAAGTTCCAGGCACGGGGAGGTCTGACCGGGGACCGGAGAAGGCGGCGGGCCCTGGGGTCTCAGAGCTGGGCCCTGGGCGGTGGGGTCTGGAAGGATGGGGAGAGAGGAGGACAGGGAAGGGGAGGCACAGTGCGAACAGAGGAAGGGAAGGTAAAGTGGGTGGTCCTCGAAAGTACAGGGGCAGCTGAAACCGGTTTGGCTCAGCGGTAGAGCTTCAGTCTGCGGACTGAAAGGTCCCGGTTCGATTCCGGCCAAGGGCATGTACCTTGGTTGCGGGCACATCCCCAGTAGGGGGTGTGCAAGAAGCAGCTGGTCGATGTTTCTCTCTCATTGACGTTTCTAGCTCTCTGTCTCTCTCCCTTCCTCTCTGTAAAATATCAATAAAATATATTTTTTTTTAAAAAAAAGGAAGTACAGGGGCTGTGGAGCCCCGTCCCCTCCCACTTCTGGGAAGAGCCCCACGTTCAGTCCTGGAGACGCTTCTTCCGTGGACAGCACAGCGAGAGCTCTGGGGGCCCTCTCTCTCCTCCTCTTCATCTTATAACAGCGGTGACCGTGATTCCTGGCTTGTATGGAGCACTTTCTGCTGTTCTGTGGGCCTTGCTGTCTGGTGAAGGCCTTGCTCGCTCTCACACAGGTGTTCTGCGTGGTCACGTGCCTTCTCCAGTTGATGCCACGGAGGCAGAGCAGGTTAAATCACTCGCCTCAGGTCCCGTAGCAAGGACCCCTTTGGGCCAGGAACCCTCCCCCTGCCCCGCCCCCACCCCCGGCAGCCTGAAGGCAGACGCCCATGGCCTTCACCCACTGCTCCCCTAACTTGTCTCAGCATTGGGATACCAGAGCAGCTTTTAAAGGTTTTCCAAAGCCCGGGCCAACGGCCTCACGCCCCGGTGCAATGTCATCACGGTTCCTAGGGGGATGGGACTTGGGCCCTGGGGTGTGTGTGTGTGTGTGTGTGTCATTTTCACTGCACCTTCCTCCCAGTGTCACTTTGTGTTGGTTGTAGGGGTACGGCATCGTGGTTAGACAGTCAGGTGCTTTACAGAGTGTTTTCCCGGTGCCCACCTGGCACCGTGCGTGGTGACTGCAGCGCAGCGGGTGTTTTTGGAGCTTCCCGGGGTGGTTTCAGCGCGCAGCCCGGCTTAGAAACCGCCGCCGCCGCCGCCTCTGAGTTTGAGCGCCTGTGCGTATTGGATCGGGTACATTTCTATCTCCAGGAGAGAGGGGCTTCCTAAGGGCGTCTTCGGGTCTCCATTCCATGGGAGTCACTCCAGCCTCTCATCCAGGCTCCACTCTTTAAAAAAATAAATAAATAAATAATAATTTATATATATATATATATATATATATATATATATATATATATATCTTATTGATTTTTTACAGAGAGGAAGATAGAGGGATAGAGAGCCAGAAACATCGATGAGAGAGAATCATCAATCAGCTGCCTCCTGCACATCCCCCACTGGGGAAGTACCCGCAACCAAGGTACATGCCCTTGACCGGAATCAAACCCGGGACCCTTCAGTCCGCAGGCCAACGCTCTCTCCACTGAGCCAAACCGGTTTCGGCCAGGCTCCGCTCTTGAGGAGTCCCCAGAGGCAGGCCAACCCCCAAAGACAGCCTCTGGGGACTCCTCAAGAGAGGAGCCTGGATGGGGTGGGGTGCGCTCCTGGGATCTGTGCCCCCTTTTCCTTTCTGGATGCCACCCGGGGCCGAGCCTGCTGGCCGAGCCTAGAGACCTCCGACTGGCTTCTCGCGTCTTCTGCTCCCCGGGGCCCCGGCCTCAGCGGGGAAGGGAGAGGTCGCGGGAGGGCAGATCGCCTCTGGACACGCCGCGCTCCTCTCGGCCTGTCCCCGGCTGACCCTGAAATGGACACGAAGGGCAGTGTCACTTCGGCGACTTGGGAACAGCAGCACTAAATTTAGCAAAACTGGAGCTGGTGGGGGGCCGGCCTGCGGGGAGCCAAGCCCGGCCCCCCGTGGGCGAGATTTACAGTCGGCCCCGCAGCCAGCGGCCTCCACTCGTCCGGGGCATGTCTGGGGCTGCACAGGTTCGAAAGCCCGGAGGTTGTCAGCCTGCCCCTGGGGGCGGCCCAGGCTCTGCCCCTTCCAGACTTGGCTCCGCCCACCGCCCGCTGGGTTCCGGCTTCCACCTGACCCCCCCCACCACGTGTCCGGAATGGTCTTCGGTTCCTTCGCCTTGGCCCCCAAATTCTTCCCTGACTCTTGACTAGTGCGCCCGCCTTGGATTCCAAGGCCCCGAGGAGCAAGACCGGAGCTTGTTCGATTTTTCCTTAGAGCATCTGGTATCCTAGGAAACCCTCTGGTCAAGGTTGTTGAGTAGAGCAAAGGGGACAACAGTTGGAGTAGTTAGTGGGACAAGGTTTTGAGGGTCTGAGACGCCCGTTGCCTCCTCCCAGAAATTCAGCCAACGCCCATGGTGTTTGTATGCCCAGCCGTGGACATGAATTAGGACGCGGGGTGGCTGGGGTGGGGCTGTGAGACTGACTTTTGATAGTTGGGGGTGTCTCCGGTCAGCTGGCCTTTGGGGTGGGCCGCACCTGAGAGGAGGTGGGTTTTGCGGAATTGGAGACAGAACGTCTTTCCCTCCTGGATCTCCTCCTCCTCCTCCCACGTCTGGGATCTGATGGTGATGGTTTGCTTGGGGAGCTCTGTTGCTTTGATGCCCGAGGACATGGGGACCAGGCTCTGCTTCCTTAGCCCTTTCCAACCTGGATGGTCACACGTTGGCCAGGGCTGGGGTCTTGCCTCTGTGAGACGCCATTTGTTCGTCTAAGGCAGTGTTTTCCAAACCTTTGACATATGTGTACCCCTTCTATCATTTTCCTAACGCTGAGTACCCCTCGTCAAAAAAACAAATGGATGTATTTTAACAACAATCAAAATATATTTATTTTTTATTTTTTTGGTACATACACAAAATAATAATACACGAAAAATAAAATGATTCGTAATAAACTATAAATAAAAGGTATATTATAAATAACATTTGTTTGCACACCGGACCATCTCACGCCTCACAAGACTGTCTTGACTTGACTCATGAGAACGTAGAATTAGGCGCAGCTAAGCACGGTGCAGTGCATATCCCCACCAAACTCCGGTGCAACGCGTACCCCCACCAAACGCTTCCCGTACCCCTGGGGGTACGCGTACCGCACTTTGGGGAACACCGGTCTAAGGCAGAGGTTCTCAGCGAGGGGCAGTTTTGCCCCACCCAGGCAACCTCCGGAGACATTTCCGGTTGTCACACGGAGGAGCGTTATTGGTGCCCCCGTGATAGAGGCCAGGGATACCGCTGGACATCAGGCAACTCACAGGGCGGCTCTGCCCACAGCAAAGAGCTGTCCCATTCAAAATGTCAGCAGCGCTGCGCTCGAGAAACCCTGCTGCAGGGAAACAGTCTTGTAGAAAAGGCCTGGGGAGGCCAGTTCATCCAGATCCCCGCTTCTCTGGGAAATGACTTCAGAGCCGTCTGGCCACTGCTCTGTGCCTTCGCCCCCTGCCTGCCCCATCCTCGGCATGTACGCTGCTGTCTTAGGAAACCGTGTTTTCCGTGTTTGTTTTCCTAACCTCCCCTGGTACAGACAGCTCCCCATGTCCTCCCGGCTCAGCCACGCTCCATGCCGTGGCGTCCCTGGAGCGCCTGAACGTGCTATGAGGTTGGCGTGTTTAGATGTGGGTGCATCTGACAGGGACTTTAAGGGCAACAGAAAGGCCACTCAGGCGGAAGCGGAAGTGAGAGGAGTCTAGCCTGGAGCGAGTTTCCTTCATTCTCCCTGTCGTCGCTGAGGTGTTCGCTCTGCCTCGCAGAACTGGGCCCCAAATGCTAAGTTCTCCGACATGTAGGAAACACACACACACACACACACACACACACACACACACACACACACGCATTGCCCTGGAGAGCACGCTGCTGCTTCCCAGACAAAACGTCTGACCTGTTGCCAGATACCTCAGCAGCCCAGGGCATCTCACCTGCCAACACCGTCCGCCTGCGGTGGGCGAGGCTCTCCAAGGCCAGAAATGAGAAGTCTTCCAAAGCGCGGGGCTTAGCGTACTCTAGATCAGGGGTGGGGAACGTCCGGCCCGCGGGCCATATAAGAACTGTGCAATCATTTTGTCTGGGCCTGGCAGTAGGGGCAAGCCATTAAATGTGTGACCAAATAGAGCAGGCTAATTTTTAAAAATATATATACTTTATTGATTTTACACAGAGAGGAATTGAGAGGGATAGAGAGCTAGAAACGTCGATGAGAGAGAAACATTGACCAGCTGCCTCTTGCACACGCCCGCAACCAATGTACATGCCCTTGACCGGAATCGAACCCGAGACCTGTCAGTCCGCAGACCGACGCTCTATCCACTGAGCCAAACCGGTTTCGGCAGAGCAGGCTAATTTTTAAGTTGATAGTTTTGGACTGGCCCAGGAATGATGTTACAAATATGCAAATGACCCTTGGCAGAACAAAGGTTCCCCGCCCCTGCTCTAGTGGGGGATATCTGGGGGAGGGAGTAGCTATGTATGGATTCTAGAATGCACTGGCTTTTCACATTTCAGGACCAGCTTCAAGGTGCTTCCTATGTGGCCTCACTACCTGGGCTCTTCGGTTGTGATGTCACCGTGAAGGCGTGAGCAGACCCGTGTGAGGTGGTGGCCATGGAGCCACAGGAGCTTGCAGGGCAGAAGGCAAGGTAAGGCCAGGCCGCCTGGGCATTTGACATCCTCACCTCCTGCCCCTGACCTGACAGTCACTCAATTTCCATGAGTGACACCAGTATTTTGTTTTTTATGAGTCCAAGGGTAAATACAAATGATGTTGGGGTTACCTGTTTTGTTTTTTACATTTTTATTTAAAATTCTGAGTTTGCCGTCTTTCTTTGTTGGTGGACATCACAGGGTGGGGGCTGATTAGACTGGCCAATCCTGATGACCACTGCTCCCTTTATTCCGGTGGGAAGGACTGAGATGGTGGTTGTGGGCTCAGGAGCCAGGGGCTCGGTTACGGCTGTCGGGGTTGGCTGCTATAGGGCAGTCGAAACCAGAAGCCTCGGAAGCCCTGGTTTATGGATGATGGTAAACGTCCGAGTGGGTTGGATTGTCCAGGTGAATGTGTGTGTATTCAGCCCGTCACACCCAACAGAGAAGGAACCAGCTTGCTCATCCCGCCCACAGGTCTGAGCCCACCCGGGTCACATCCTCTCACTCCACGGTGATCGGCTGAAGTCACTTCCTTCTGTACCCAGGCTGCCCACGCCCAGCCACTGTTTCCTGCCCGGGTCAGGAAGTCAGGTCACGCCCCTCCTAACCTCTCGGTGGCTTATGGTTATCTACAAGCGTTCCGGGGTTCTTTTGCCTTGGTCTCCGAGCCTCCTTAACTCAGTGGCCATCTTGCTTCCAGATCCTGACTTTGTCTTTGAGTCCCTGGCTTCTGCCTGGACTTCCTGGTCTCCGGGCCCAGAGCCACTTCAGTGCTCTGGCGGCTACTGGAAACGTAAGCCCTGGGCTGCTGGTTTGGAGCTGTGTTTTCTCCTCCATCTTCTTCTTTTAAAAATATATATATATATATATATATATTTTATTGATTTTTTACAGAGAGGAAGAGAGGGATAGAGAGCTAGAAACATCGATGAGAGAGAAACATCCATCAGCTGCCTCCTGCACACCCCCCACTGGAGCTGTGCCTGCAACCAAGGTACACGCCTTTGACGGGAATCGAACCCAGGACCCTTCAGTCCGCAGGCCGATGCTCT
This sequence comes from Vespertilio murinus, assembly GCA_963924515.1. NCBI lineage: Eukaryota > Metazoa > Chordata > Mammalia > Chiroptera > Vespertilionidae > Vespertilio > Vespertilio murinus. Next base: position 30,175,620 of record OZ004719.1, read on the forward strand.
GCCCACTGAGCCAAACCGGTTTCAGCTCCTCCATCTTCTTGATTTTTACTCCCTTCCCTCCTGGCTCCACCATTTTTTTTTCCTCATTAAAATATATTGTTTCTCAAAATGACTCCACATTGCAACATGCATCTACAAAACCCAAATACATTTTCAGACTCGGCCTCCTAGGACATAAAGCTTGATAAATTAATTTGGAGTGTTGAAAATGTATTTATTTTATATGGTTTTGAAGTTTTAGAGAGTAAGACCTCTGCCATTTATGGAAAGGCAGTAGGAAAGCGATCAGAAATGTGTCTTAGATTTCATGGAGGCGCTAAAATTAAAATCTATTGGCAACCATCCATTTGGATAAACCAATTTTTCCTAGTTTTATAAAAGAATTTTTATTACTCCCTCCCCCCCCCCCCGAATATTTTTTAACATATAATACACACAGAGAAAAAGTGGAGAAATCCTAAGTGCTGAGCACAAAATGTGCACAATCTTTAAGCAGCTTCCAGGTCAAGCAAAGAAATAGAACGTCACCAGGCCCCCTTCCTCCCCCAGAATGCCTTGCTCTTCTTCCTAGTTGCTAACCACCCTTCCAGGGGCAGTAGCTATTTCAACTGCTAGAGCCACCGATGTTTTGCCTGCTCCTCAACTTTGTATAATACGGATCGCACAGCATGTTCTCTTTTGTGTCTGACTTCTTTCACTCCTTACTTCGTGGCATTCAGCCACGACGTGTGTCACTGTAGTTTCCCGTTCTTGTGGCTGTGTAGTATTCCATTTTATTGATAGACCACAATTGGTTATTCGTTATATGGTTGATGAGTGTTTGAGCTGTGTACAGATTTTTGACTATTACAAACAGTGCTGCTATGACTATGTTGGAATATATCTTTCGGTGAATGCATATTTGTATTTTTGTACATACACACGTATGTATAAGTGTAGATATGCTAGCACAGGTAGATGGTGCCAAAGCAGCTGTACTGATTATACTGCTACTACTAGCAACATAGGAAAGTTCTGCTTGCTCCATGTCCTTGCTGATATTTGGTATTACCGTTTGTTTGCATTGTCCTCTTTCTGGTGGGCATGAGGTCATATTGAACTTGGTCTGAAATTGCATTTCCATGATATTGGCTATTTGTGAAGTGCCTCTTCCGATGTTTTTGCTCATTTTTTCTATCAGGCTGCCTGTCTTTTTCTTATTGGTTTGTAGGAAGCCCTTCGTATATTGTTGAATGTATGTTATTGCAACTATTTTTTCCTCTCAAAAGCTTTTGGTATCGATAACCTTAATGACATTCCCCGGTGTTGTGGCTTTATTCTGTCTGTCAGTACTCACCTTACGAAGGCACTATTGAGATATTGGTTGTATTGGGTGGGACAAGGACTCTTGAAGTTCTTGGCACAGTTAGGTCACATAAAAATAAAAATTATTGACATAGCTGAAACCGGTTTGGCTCAGTGGATAGAGCTTCGGTCTGCGGACTGAAAGGTCCCAGGTTCGATTCCGGTCAAGGGCATGTACATTGGCTGCGAGCACATTCCCAGTAGGGGGTGTGCAGGAGGCAGCTGAAAGATGTTTCTCTCTAATCAATGTGTCCAGCTCTCTATCTCTCTCCCTTCCTCTCTGTAAAAAATCAATTAAAAAAATATATTTAAAAAAATTATTGATATTCAAGTGCTTGCTGTGCGCCATACACTGTTCTAAACATTTTACATGGACGGTCTCATTTATTCCTCAGACAGTCTTACCATTTAGTGACCGCTATGCCCCATTTTCAAGCGAGAGAACCTAGGCTCAGAGGGGTTTGTAATTACTGAGGGTTGCGTAACAGATTCTTGCCCCAGAGCTCATGCCCTGTAATCATTGTGCTACACAGAAAATTGGTATTTGCCGAAACCGGTTTGGCTCAATGGATAGAGCGTCGGCTTGGGGACTGAAGGGTCCCGGGTTCGATTCCGGTCAAGGCACCTTGGTTGCGGGCACATCCCCAGTAGGAGGTGTGCAAGAGGCAGCTGATCGATGATTCTCTCTCATTGATGTTTCTGACTCTCTATCCCTCTCTCTTCCTCTCTGTAAGAAATCAATAAAATATATTTTAAAAAAAAAAGAAAATTGGTATTTTATCAGAATGCCTAAAATAGGTGCCTGGCGCTGTTTGTAATAAGTGCTCAATCAATACCTGTGGAGTGAACGCCTCTGACTTGGATGAAGTCTTCCGCTGATGTGAGAAGCAGTTGTGTCCCATCGCGATGAATCTCTTGCCTACGCAGTGCCTGCCACGGACTACACATCACAGTGGGCGTTTGTGGGGGGAATGACTCCATCACAGGCAGGTTGGAAACCCAGCTCGCAGAGGGCACTGCACGGGCCGGGGCCAGGACTGGCACGTCAGTAGGGGCCGCAGTGGCTGGCAGCCAGGGAGAAGCCAGAGTTCAGCCAGCAGCGCCCTTGTTGCACCGCCACCAGGAAGCCCGGCTGGTGGAAGCAGAGCGGGGTCCACTGTCCCAGTTCTGGGCGGTCAGGTCAGCAGAGGTCCCAGCAGCAGGGCGGCGCTGGCAGAAACCAAGGGCAGGTAATGCGGCGTCACAAGGTTGCAAGCAGGGAAAGTTCAGGCTGGCAGGAAAGGCAGCCAAGGAGCGCTTGGAGGGAGCCGTGGCCCCGGCTGGTTCTCCTCCTGAAAGAGGCCTGGCTTCTCCGGCTGCTGAGGACCTGATAGGAGCACGCCAGCCACAGGCCGGGCCGGGGAGGGCGAAGCAGAGACTCACCCTGTGCTAGAGGCAGAAGGAGCCTTTAAAAAAAAAAAATCTTTATTGTTCATATTATTACAAATGTTCCTCATCCCCCCCCCCCCCCCGCTCCATTGCTCCCCTCCACCAAGTTTCCATCCCACCCTCTGCCTTCTGCCTTCATGAGGGTCCCGTCACACTCTTCTGGGAGGTCACTCGGAGCCAGGGGTGAAGCCGGCATTGGAGCCCGGCACTGCGAGTGTCCTCCCACGTCCTCACGTTTGCCCACCCGACATTAAGAGCTGGAGGAAATGGAGGTTCTGGGAAGGAGGAAGGGCTGAGACAAGCGCTTTGAGGAGGAAGATGGGGGGGACGGGGATATAGGCAGAGAAGAGGGTGAGGCGCCCACAGGACAAGCTGGAGAACGGCAATGCAAGGAGGGAGGGGCATTTGGGACGGAGCTGCCAGGAGAGCGATCACAGCATCGCCTCCAGCAGGTAAGCTCCACAAGGACGGTGTCTTCTTCATTGCAATTGAAACAATCAATTGCGTCACCACCATCTAACTCCAAAAGTCTTTAGATCTTGTAAAAACGTAAGCTCTGTAAGCCATTATGCAATAGCTCCCCATTCCTCTCCCCGTCTCCCCCCAGCCCTGGTAACCACCATCCTACGTTCTGTCTTTACGAATTTGACTACTATAGGTACCTCGTCAAGATGGGATGATAGTGTACTTGCCTTTTTCTGAGCAGCTTATTTCACTTAGCGCGGGTTTAGGTTTATCCATGTTGGTAGGCTGTGTCAGAATTCCCTTCCCCTTAAAGGATGAATAATGCTCCGTTACATGGCTGTCCCCCATTTTATCTACCCATGCATCCATCAGTGGCACTTGGAGCGAGAACTTTTGCTGACCAAGGACTAGAACAGATTCTGGCTTCGTGGGTTCTCAACACGGAACGGCTGAATGGACTTTAGTCATGCTGAGCATGAGGTGACAAGTAGGGTACCAACGTGGGCTGTCCCACAGCTGTCCCGAGATGCCTGAGGACTAAGGGAGCGGTGAGGTGAGGGGTGGAGTTAGAGGTGTCAGCGTGTCCCAGGACACACGGGGCCGGGAGATAGGAGCTGAGGCCTGGGCTTAGCGCAGGTGGGGGCGGCCCAGGAAAGACGTAGGAGGCGTGGTCTCGGGTTAGTGCCCTGGACTTAAAAAAGAGGACGGGATTTAAGAAGGGGGTGCTGGACATGCAAATCGATAAGGATGAGGTCTGAGGAAGGAACCACTGAGACGGGCAAATAGTCGTGGAGCCAAGACTTGGGCTCGGCTGAGCCTGACGTCACTGTGGACCTTGGAAAGACATTTCTGTAGCGTGGTGGTGGAAGTATGGGCCAGAACAGGGGGTGAGGGAAAACATGCCGGAAACAGCGGGCTGTGAAATGCTAGGCACCAGGAGTAGCAATGGGTGAAGCAGCGGCAGAGAAAGACCATGGAACACAGATCACGCTAAGGCAGGGGTTCTCAACCTTTCTAATGCAGCTCCTCATGCGGTGGTGACCCCCCCCAACCGTACAATTATTTTCATTGCTCCTTCATCACTGTCATGTTGTCGCTGTTAATGAATCGTAATGTAAATATCTGTGCTTTGCGATGGTCACAGGTTGAGAACCGATAGCAGGGTCGCCTAAGACCGTCGGAAAACACAGATATTTACATTACGATTCATTAACAGCAACAACATGACAGTTATGAAGTAGCAACGAAAATAATTTTATGGTTGGGGGTCACCACCACACAAGGAACTGTATAAAGGGTCGTGGCATTGGGAAGGTTGAGAACCACTGTTCTAAGGCTCTCTGGAAGTCATGACCTTGAGTGTGTGACCTTGGCATGTGGTTGGGCTCTGTGCTAATGAAGAGGCGAGAGAAGGGTGCCTCAGGCAGAGGAACCAGAGCGAAAATGGGCTTGGTGACAGAAGGGGGGTGTGCATGGGGGCAGTAAGGAGACCAGATCAGTGAGGCAGAGGGTAGGTGGGGGGAGTGGGAAATACGGTTGGCACTCCTATTATTCCTTCTCTAACGCTGGTTAGGCGAGGGTGACTGGGTCGCTGGAGTAATCTACGTCTAAACACGGCATCTAACATAACTCAATAGTTGTATTTATAATTACTGGACACCGCCGAGACGGGTTTGGCCCAGTGGATAGAGCGTCAGCCTGCGGACTGAAAGGTCCCAGGTTCGATTCCGATCAAGGGCATGTACCTTGGTTGGGGGCACATCCCCAGTAGGGGGTGTGCAAGAGGCAGCTGATCGATGATTCTCTCTCATCGATGTTTCTAACTCTCTATCTCTCTCCCTTCCTCTCTGTGAAAAATCAATAAAATATATTTTTAAAATAACAAATATATATAATTAATGGACACCAAAGAATCCTCAGGGTGACCCGTTGTCCTATAAGCATTGTAGAATATGACCTGGCAGCACGCGACAGACACGGCTGGCTCTAAGATGCCTGGCTGTTTCTGAGTTGTGCTCCTAGAGTAGGGGTGGGCAAACTTTTTGACTGGAGGGCCACAATGGGCTCTTAAACTGGACCGGAGGGCTAGAACAAAAGCAACCTGACCATGCTGGCACTCTCATCTTGGGCTGCTGGGGAAGGAGCAGAGGGGAGAGCAAGACAACCCTCCACTCTTTCGGGTCCGCGGGCCGGATAGAACAGCTGAACGGGCCGGATTCGACCCGAGGGCCGTAGTTTGCCCACGACTGTTCTAGAGAATGAGAGCCTCTATTCAGTGTAATGTGCATTCCCTGGAACTCCCACTGAGAACCCTCTCAGGTGCCGGATGCCGGGATATGAAGATGAAAAGGTTGAGATCTACAAAGTAAGAGTTGAGCCTGAATGGTCCCTCTACGTGCCTGAGTCTTGAGGACTTTCTGCAGAACCTGGGGAGCACTTGGGGAGAAGACTGAGACCACAGATGATGCCACGGCTGCCACTGCCTCACTCTTGGCACCTTCTTCGTGGGATGATGCCCAGCTGCCGACTCCGTTCCCTGGGACCAGGCGAAAGCGCCCTCTCAGAACCCCCCCCCCCCCTTCTGAGGTAGCAGCGGGGTAAGCTCTCGTGTCCACCCACCAGGCGGACCCCAGATCTCGAGGAAAACAGTCAGCAACGGCTTTGGAAGATAATATCCAGCCACCTCCCCCCAAATGCTGGGACTGCACGTATCTCAAAAGAATAAATGTCTGGAATCATTTATTTCACGGGAAATGCCTGGAGCGTTCCCACGGGGTGTCGACGAAGGATCCAAGCGCGGGGAACGTGGGTCCTCCGTACAGGGGAGCCGCGAGATGCCACCCCGCCAGGGCAGGGACCGGGGCTGAGAGCCTGAGGCAGGAGAGGGCCTGCCTGCGTTCTGAGTGCCAGGGCAGCGCCACGCAGGTGGCACCACCGAACTGCCTCCAGCTCTCGGACGGAGATGCTGCAAGGGAAGCCCAGATGCTGGAGGAGGCTTTGCATCTCCACAGGCAGGTGTGTGCCTGTAGCATCTTGGGTACCGCCATGTGCTCCAGCCCCACAGCCATTCCCGTAGCATCCAGCCCGGCCCGGCCCGGCACCTCCGAGACCAGGTTTCAGCGCGCCTTAGGTACAAACAAAACCATCCTAGCGACAGCCGCGCTCACCGACTCGGTTCACTGGGATCCAGGTGCTGCTCTGACCAGTTTCTGTGTATTCACTCTCGTGCACGGGCCTCCTGGTGACGCTGGGGTTGTGTGTGACAGGCCAGGAAGCTGAGCCGAGGGAGGCAGCGTGTCTTTCCCGAGGTCGCTCAGCTGGGAGCAGGGGGAAGCCGCCGTGGGACCCCGCTGCCTCCTGAGCCCGTGCTCTTCGGGGAGGGCGGCCCCCGCGGGGTGTGTCCGAGCCGCCAGGGGCCAGCAGGGAGGTCAGCTGCTGGCCGGGCAGCGTCCTGGATCCGGTTTCTCCCTGCCGGAGCTGGCCGCCTCCACGGCTTCGGGGAGGGGACCGCTGCCCTTCGGCACCACCCAGGCCTGCCAGGAGGATTAGCCTCTTCCTCGTGTCAAAACAAGCCGAGCAGGAAGAGAAGCGACAAACAACCCAAGACTTCCACGCAGCACAGAGCGCTCGGCAGACCTCTCCTGCGGGAGGGACACCCACGCTGCCGAGGCCCGAAGGTCCCCCCGGTCGTGTGCCAGTCGTAGACTCTGATGGACACAGTGCCCCCTGCCCACCCCCCATTCGCCCTGTGAGCTGGGAGGGGCCCCAGCTGCGGTCTCCCCAGTTCCACCACAAGCCAGCTCCAGGACCTGGGGCAATTCCAGTTTCCCATCTGTAGGATAATGAGATTGAACTTGAACCCAGGGTTCCAAAAAAAAAAAAAAAAAGGAATGCATCTTTTTGCTGCCGTGAACCATTTGTTTTCCCACGCAAACGTTGCTGCTGGGTGCCGAAGAGGTTAAAAGCAGGGGTGTACATTTTCAAAAAATAAACAAGGAAGAAAAAACCTTCCGCCAGGCAGACTTCTCTGTGAATTGTTCCCTGAGCTCTGCTTTGGTGCTTTTCTGCACATCACTCCCTCCTCCCCCCCGCCCCCCAGCTCTTTCCATTTGGATAGAAGGTTCTGGATTCCTCAGGGCCCCCACAGCTTCTGTCTCCTTCAAGGAGCCTCTTTGCCTCCAGTGAATCTTGCACCCTCCCGGTTTCCGTGGCATCTGTTAACTGTGGCAATCATCTGGCCCTCGCAGACCGTCTTAAAATAATTTGTATAAGACTTTTTTTGTGTGTGTATATGCATGTTATTTACATATATTCAAATGGCACCTGTTTCCATATGCACTTATATGTATGTGTATAGACAGTGTTTATTTTCTTTTATTTTCTTTTAAAAAAACATATTTTATTGATATTTTACAGAGAGGAAGGGAGAGAGATAGAGAGCTAGAAACATCGATGGGAGAGAAACATCGACCAGCTGCCTCTTGCACACCCCCTACCGGGGATGTGCCCGCAACCAAGGGACATGCCCTTGACCGGAATCGAACCTGGGACCTTTCAGTCCACAGACCGACGCTCTATCCACTGAGCCAAACCGGTTTCGGCTATTTTTTTTGAAGGCCACGTCTTTGTGTCCCCCAGCACCTGGGACAGAACGGGCCCCCTGTGGCGTTTCCATTTCGAGGATCACTCCCGAGCATCTTGTCCCTGTCAGGTACTCTAAGTCCTAGTGTCAGATGATGGCACCATAGGTGTGTTTTGTACCTGCCAAGTGCCAGATCCGGGCCTTAGTTCTGCCATTACCAGGTGTATAACTTTGGGAAATGACAATGTTCTTCTATCTATATAAGGTGCACAAGATAATGGGTGCCTTCTACAACTATTAACTTACTTATTATTTTTTGTTCATCCTCAGCCAAGGATATTTTTCCATGGGTATTTAGAGAGTGGAAGGAGGGGGGAGAGACAGAGAGAAACATCGATGAGAGAGAGGACACATGGATTGGTTGCCTCCCACACACGCCCTGACCAGGACTGGGGATTAAGCCTGCAACCGAAGTGCATGCCCTTGACCAGCGTGGAACCCAGGACCCTTTCTTCCACAGGCCAATGCTCTGTCCACTGAGCCAAACCATCTAGGGCACAAATATGTATGAGTGCCTGCTGTATTCCAGGCATTGTTCTAGGCCAGGGGTGGGCAAACTTTTTGACTAGAGGGCCACAGTGGGTTCTTAAACTGGACCAGAGGGCAGGAACAAAAGCAACCTGACCATGCTGGCACTCTCATCTCGGGCTGCTGGGGAAGGAGCGGAGGGGAGAGCAAGAGAACCCTCCGCTCTTTCGGCTCCGCGGGCCGGATAGAACAGCCGAACGGGCCGGATCCAGCCCGCAGGCCGTAGTTTGCCCATGGCTGCTCTAGGCCCTGCGGACTCAACAGTTTACAAAGTCCCTGTCCTCATGGAGCTTGTATTCCAGCAAATTTCAGAAAGACAGAGGAGGAGGAGGAGGAAGAGGAGGAGAAAGGCCCCCTGGGTTGGACTGAAGGGTCAGCGAGTCTCCACCTGCCCCCCCCAGCCATACCTCAGTTCCCTTGTCTATAAAATGGGACTGGCTGGTGGTAATGGCGCTTCCGTCATAGGGGTTGTGAGGGTTAAATGAGCCTGTAGAGGGTTAAATTGGTAAGTGCCCTGCTGCTGTGAAGCCCAGGTTGCCACCTGCCACGTTAGTGTCCGGTCGACGGGCCTGTTTGGTTGGCCCTGTGGCCAGGAGCTCCCTGTCTTAGGCATTCCTGTGTCTCATGCCCAGCAATGCCTGGTAAGTGGTAGGCATTCGGCAAATACCGTATGTGTTGAAACAGTGGTTCCCAGTGTGGGGCACATGCCCCACGGGGGGGGGGGGGGAGGGGAGCAATTTGATTTTTAAGGGGGCATTTTGAGAGTTAACAGTGAATTTTTTGCATTTCTTAAGGTTCTCGGGGACTCGTATGCAGTATATAAATATATATTAGGACATATCTATGCATTTCAATTCTCTGTTATATGTTTTGAAACTTTGCTATTTTATCAGATCACTTCATATTATTTTTTTAACAATTTCTTCGTGATTTCTTCCTCTGCACTTCAACTGAACTTTCGTTCTTTTATTTTTCTCCTTCATGGATGCCATGTTCTTTGGAAGCTTGTTTAGACCAAGTTAATGGCCTTTGTGGCTTCCTCCATGTGAAGAGGAGTTTGCTTTTTGAATAATAATATTATGTCTCTGAAACCAGTTTGGCTCAGTGGGTAGAGCGTCGGCCTGCGGACTGAAAGGTCCCAGGTTCGATTCCGGTCAAGGGCATGTACCTTGGTTGCGGGCACATCCCCAGGAGGGGCTGTGCAAGAGGCAGCTGATCGATGATTCTCTCTCATCTGTAGGATAATGTTGATGTTTCTAATCCTCTATCCCTCTCTCTTCCTCTCTGTTAAGAGTCAATAAAATATATATATATATATATATATATATATATATATATATATATATATATTTTTTTTTTTTTTTTTAAATAAGAATATGTAATGGTGGGGAGGTCAGAATTTTTGAGTTGCTTGGGCGGGGGGGGGGGGGGCCAAGAAAAGGTTGGGAACCACTGTGTTTGGAGAACAGCGACCTCTGGGTTGGGGCCAAGGTGAGGGGAAGACCAGCCACATGTGGGGGCCTAGAGGAGGGGTGTATACACAGGATCAGCGGGTGTGGTAAGGGAGAAGGGGAGAAGGGGAGGAAAGTGGGGTTGGAGGGGTCGGTCGGGACCAGGTGCTGGGGGGCCTTGAATGCCAGGAGAACGCCTCTGAGGGGCACAGGGGAGGCATGAGAGGCTTCAGAGCAGGGCCAGGCCCTGCACGTCCAGCATGTCTGGGGAGATACCTGTTCAGGCATCCGGCCGGGCCTGGAGGAGAGAGGGCCTGGAGCTAGCAGGGTGGCCAGGGAGGGGGCGTCGGGGACACAGGGCCCTGTGGCAGGCAGGCAGCATGCTACCTGCTCCCCCTCCCTCCCTCCCTCCTCGGCACACGAGGAGCCAGGCCAGCCTGTGCCACCCTGCCCCGCGAGCCCTGCCGGCCCCAGGCCCGGCCCCGGTCGGTGTGCGCCCTCCTCGCTCTGGCACACCTTCCTCAGGTTGCCAGGCTACCGCCGTCCCCGCTGCAGCCGGAGCCCTGGTGCTCGGATGCCACTTCATCCCCCCCTCCGGCCTCTGTGTGTGTGTCTGCGCGTTATTATTTTCATCTGAAAGTGAGAAACAGGGAGGCAGGCAGGCCGGCAGCTGGAAGTAGGCCATGCGCTTTTATTTGCTCTCCCTGCGGCCGAGGCCAGGCGTGCTCCCAGCCCGGGGGGGGGGGGGGGGGGGGGGGCAGAGGCCGGAGCCCCGGGGGGAGGGAGGTGCCGGGCGGGCTGGGGAGGGGAGGCCACCGCCCCCCCGGAAGGCAGGGTGCGCAGGCTGGCACGGCCCGCCCGGCCATCTTGCCGGTGGCCACGCCCGCAGCTCGGCCATCAGGACGGCCTGCTGCTTCCGAGGCTGCGCCGGGGCCGGGAGCCTCGGAGGTTCGTTCCTGCCCGTGGCACTGAGCTCCGTGCCGCGTGGGTCTGGGCGGCTGTTTGGGAGCCACGGGGGGGGGGGGGGGGGGAGAAAGGCCGTGGCGTCTCTCTGGGCACCGTGCTTCCTGCCTGGGCCGTGGCGCTTCATAAAAATAGCTGCCCTCGCCCGGGCGTGTATCGCGTGTTGGCCAGCGCGCTGGGCGCTTTGCATACGTCCTCTCTCGTTCCATTGCTCACGGTCGCCACCTGTCACGGTGTGGTGAGCACTGGTTTATGGGTGAAGAAGGGAGACAGGGTGAGGTGGGTGACCTTGCACACAGGTCACGCAGCCAGTCCCTGGGAGCGCTCCGGAGTCCCAGCCCCCCTGACCCCCTCCCCGGCCCTCCTGGCCCCCCCCTCCCTGCTGCCTGGCACCCCGGGGGCGCCCAGAGCACAGGGCTCAGCGGGTGAAGGTCCCGGGGTCCCTGTGCTGCTCTGCTGACGGCTGGCTGGGCCATCTTGGCCGGCGGGGGCCTCCTCTTCTCATTTGCTCATCTGTGAGACCGGAATCCTTGTGTGTCTCTCATAGGACTTCCGGGTGGGGGACATAGGCTGATTTGTCATAAAACCACTTTGTACACTAAGAAGGAGTCACACATACCTCACAGCTCATTTCTTTTATTTTTTTTCCCCCATCACCATGTATCCCCTCTGTGCCCTCTGCCAACACCATCTATTAAGCCTCATTTAAATGAGCCAATACTAAAATCTCATTTTAAAAATATTTATTTAGCCGAGACCGGTTTGGCTCAGTGGATAGAGCATCGGTCTGCAGACTGGGGGTCCCGAGTTCAATTCCAGTCGAGGGCACGTCCCTTGGTTGCGGGCACATTCCCAGTAGGAGGTGTGCAGGAGGCAGCTGATCGATGATTCTCTCTCATCAATGTTTCTGGCTCTCTATCCCTCTCTCTCCCTCTCTGTGAAAAATCAATAAAATTGCCGAAACCAGTTTGGCTCAGTGGTAGAGCATCGGTCTGCGGACTGAAAGGTCCTGGGTTCGATTCCGGTCAAGGACATGTACATTGGTTGCGGGCACATCCCCAGTAGGGGGTGTGCAAGAGGCAGCTGGTGGATGTTACTCTCTCATCGACGTTTCTAGCTCTCTCTCTCCCTTCCTCTCTGTAAAATATCAATAAAATATATATAAAAAAAAGAAAAATCAATAAAATATATCTTTATATATATTTACAACAATCACACAGCTCCTGTGTGGTTGCCTTTTTTTTTTAAGGAAACAAGCTTGGTCCCACCTTCATACCGGGGGTTGTCAAGTGTGACGTGGGGCCAGGAGGTGAGGGAAGTCTCCGGAAGGGATGGAGTTGCCAGGTTGCCTCTCGCCGTGGTTGCGAGTCTGGTGACTGGATGGGTATTGCTTCGCAGGCCGCTCAGTTCCTGGCCTGCAGAGCGGAGACGGAGCCCCTAGCACCCCGTGAGGGTGGGGTGAGCTGCGGTCCATGGAGGTTTAGCGCCTGGTGGATGCTGAGGTCCACGGACGCGATGATGAGGATGCCGTGTGGGCAGACAGAAGGCGAGGGGTGTTGTCATTTGGGGGCTTGGCCGCATCTGAAGGCTGTTTCAGAAGAAGGGACAAAGGGGTCATCCATGTCCAGGGGAACGGAGGGCTGAGGCCCCAGGGCAACCTCGGGAGGAAGCCAGCCAGACCCCTGTTAGGGCTTTCGGCCACATGAAGGCTCTCTCATCCCTCCACCCCAAAGCCGGGGGTGCGGGGGGGTCAGGGCTGCAGGGCCGGGCGGTAGCCTCTGTCCGAAGTCCTCCTCTGAGCCCCAGGGAGACGGCCGGGTCCCACAGGCCCCCCTGGCCAGGGTCCAGCTTGGCCCGGGCAGGTGGCTGGCAGACCTGCAGGCGGAGGGAGGGGTGCGTTCCGCCGGGTCTCGGCCGAGGAGCAAAGTCTGCTCACCCGGGGTTCCGGCCACTCTTTAACTTGTTCCCTGCTCTGCGTGTGAGAGAGAGACAGGAGCCGGGCAGCCGGTGTGGGGGCCGCTGGCAGGGACCCCGGGGCGTCTTTCCTTCGCGAAGGCGACACGATACCCCGGGGGATGGATGGCCTCCTGGTGGGTAGTGGTCAGCCGGGCTCGGGGAGGTGTGTGGCTCCCACAGGGAGAGGCAAACCTGGGGTTGCGGGTGTTTAGAAGCAGGCCCCACCGAAGCGGCCCCACGTCTCCGTTCCTGTGCCCAGCCGATCGCCGCTGGGCAGGGAAGGGAAGGGAAAGGAAGGGAAGGGGAGGGGAGGGGAGGGGAGGGGAGGGGAGGGGAGGGAAGGGAAGGGAAGGGAAGGGAAGGGAAGGGAAGGGAAGGGAAGGGAAAGGAAGGGTTGGGAAGAGAAGAGAAGGGAAGGGAAGGGAAGGGAAGGGAAGGGAAGGGAAGGGAAGGGAAGGGAAGGGAAGGGAAGGGAAAGGTTGGGAAAGGAAGGGAAGGGAAGGGAAGGGAAGGGAAGGGAAGGGAAGGGAAGGGAAGGGAAGGGAAGGGTTGGGAAGAGAAGAGAAGGGAAGGGAAGGGAAGGGAAGGGAAGGGAAGGGAAGGGAAGGGAAGGGTTGGGAAGGGAAGGGAAGGGAAGGGAAGGGAAGGGAAGGGAAGAGAAGGGAAGGGAAGGGAAAGGTTGGGAAGGGAAGGGAAGGGAAGGGAAGGGAAGGGAAGGGAAGGGAAGGGAAGGGAAGGGAAGGGTTGGGAAGAGAAGAGAAGAGAAGGGAAGGGAAGGGAAGGGAAGGGCAGGGCAGAGAAGGGAAGGGAACGGAAGGGAAAGGTTGGGAAGGGAAGGGAAGGGAAGGGAAGGGAAGGGAAGGGAAGGGAAGGGAAGGGAAGGGAAGGGAAGGGTTGGGAAGAGAAGGGAAGGGAAGGGAAGGGAAGGGAAGGGTTGGGAAGGGTAGGGAAGGGTTGGGAAGGGTAGGGAAGGGAAGGGAAGGGAAGGGAAGGGTAGGGAAGGGAAGGGTAGGGAAGGGAAGGGAAGGGGAGGGAAGGGAAGGGAAGGGGAGGGAAGGGAAGGGTAGGGAAGGGAAGGGAAGGGGAGGGAAGGGAAGGGAAGGGGAGGGGAGGGGAGGGAAGGGAAGGGAAGGGAAGGGAAGGGAAGGGAAGGGAAGGGAAGGGAAGGGAAGGGAAGGGAAGGGAAGGGAAAGGTTGGGAAGGGAAGGGCAGGGAAGGGAAGGGAAGGGAAGGGAAGGGTTGGGAAGGGTAGGGAAGGGTTGGGAAGGGTAGGGAAGGGAAGGGAAGGGAAGGGAAGGGCAGGGCAGGGAAGGGAAGGGGAGGGGAGGGAAGGGAAGGGAAGGAAAGGGAAGGGAAGGGAAGGGAAGAGTTGGGAAGGGAAGGGAAGGGAAGGGCAGGGAAGGGCCGTGGCGGGGCCGGAGGGCAGTCCCCACGCCGCCCCGGCTCACACGCGGCTTCCCCGCGGCCCGGGCTGTTTTGTAACTGTTCCCAAATCACGTTAGCTCCGGGAGCTATTTTGGGCGCTGCTTTGGTTCTGAACCATATCTTGTATTTAATTTTGATTCTCTTTCTCCTCCTGTCCTGGATTCGGGAGCCAAACCAACACACACAGGGTGTGCGGGCGTGGCCCGGGTGCGGGGTGCTTGGGCGATGGGGGTGGACTTGGGGAGAGCTTGCTGAAGAACCGGAGCCCGCGCCTCCCCGGGGCGTGGGGCCTTCTCCGGGTGTGTCCCCACTCAAGTCTCGGGGCGCCTGTGGGAGCCCGTGGCCCCCCGGGAAACGCCCGGAGCCGGGCGCAGGGCTGTTCATCCTCTCCGTGAGAATCCCAGCCCAGCCCGAGGCATCTGAACTCCGGCCTGGCTCTGGCTCTGGCTCTCCACCTGCCTCCCCAGGGCTAGGGGTGGTGCTCTCTTGCTCCCTTCTCCCCTTCGTCCCCCAGAAATCAGGGAAGAAGGGGGTCCGTGCTTCCCTTAGCCCAGACCTGGGCGCCGCCCGGGGCCAGGAGAGTGTCTGGCCCTGGATTATTCTCCTCCGGTGGCCGCGGGTCTGGCGGTGCCTTCCCAGCTCGGAGAGGAGGACGGGCGGCTTCTGTCCCCTCCATCCGCAGCCTCAGCGGGGCCACACGGGAGAGGAATCCCCACAACCCACCCCCAAGGGTCAGGGCTGCCGTCCCGCTGTTTTCCGGCCACAGCCAGCCGCCCTGGCTTCCTCCAACCAGAGCGGGGGGGGGGGGGGGGGACGGGGGGGGGGACGGACGGACGCTGATGCTGGTGGAAGCGCAGGTCACGTGTCCCTTGGATAGTGGCCTGGGGACCCCTTCCGGAAGCGGGAGTGAGAGGAGGAAACGTCAAACCATGGAACGAGTTCAGCTAGGACTGCCGGCTTGTGGAGGAAGGTTCAGACCTGGGCGTATTTACCCCCGAGAAGGGAGGATTTCGGTGTGTCGGGGGGGGGGGGGGGGGGGGGGAGGGGAGGGTGATGGGCACAGTTTTGTGTGTTTATAGAACTGTCACGTGGCCTGGGTGTCCTTCTTCCTCTGTGGCACTCCGCAGGGCCGCCCAGGGGCCAGCGGGTCACCGTGACCCGAGACCAGTGGCGGATGCATGGAACCGGCTAGTTTTCCCACCATTTGAGCCAGGGAGGATGTGAGGGAGGGGGGTGGGGGGGAGGGAGGGAGGATGGGCGACCCTGGGAGGCCGGGAGCTGGGTCTGTGGGGCCGTAGTGGCCAGCGCACGGGGTGCTGGTGACAAAAACAGGAGGAATAGGCAGAGCTTTCCTCGTGGGGACACACCGAACCCTCACAACCCAAGGGGTGCAGAGGGGGTCTTCGCCCCACTTTGGAGAAGAGGGAATTTAGGCTGAGAGATGGAGTCACCCACCCAGGGTCCCCCGCCTCGGCCGTGATCCCAAGGCCGGCCTTGTATGGAGGAAGACGAGGCCGGCTGACCTCCACGGGGCTCCAAAGCCTCCACCCCACCCCCACCCGCAGGTCACCCTGGCCCCTGTGGACGGGGCGGGGCGGCGCTGTGGGGTGCGGGGAGGGTCCCGGCTCTCGGTGACTTCACTGTGGGTGCTTCTGCCCGGCCTCGGGGTCAGCGGGCGTCTGTGGCTGCCACACACAGGCCTCTGGGGAAGCGGCTGGGGACTCCCGGCCTTATCTCAGCATCTCCTGTGGCCTCCGGTCCCCGGGGGTTTGGGGCTCTCTGAAGCACCAGTGGCGCTTCTCCTCCTCCTTCTTCTTCTTCTTCTTCTTCTTCTTCTTCTTCTTCTTCTTCTTCTTCTTCTTTTTAATATATATTTTATTGATTTTTTTACAGAGAGGAAGGGAGAGGGATACAGAGTTAGAAACACCGATGAGAGACAAACATTCCATCAGCTGCCTCCTGCACGCCCCCTCCTGGGGATGTGCCCGCAACCCAGGTACATGCCCTTGACCGGAAATCAATCCTGGGGCCCTTCAGTCCGCAGGCCGAGGGTCTTTCCACTGAGCCACACCGGTTAGGGCCCCAGAGGTATCTTGGCTGCAGGTGTCCCCACCCAGCTCTGCCTCTCCAGAAGGGCAGAGGGGCACCTGGCTGGCATGGCCTGGGCAGGGGTAGGACTCGAGCTGCCTTGTTTTGGGGGGCCAGGCTGGGATTAAGGAGCCTCCTGTCCTCCTTGTGGATTCCCAGCTCACCAGCCTCTGGTGACGGGGAAAGCCTGCTGGCCAAGGGCAGGTTCCAAGAAGACCACGGACACATGATGGTCTCCAAACACTTTTATTTTTTATTTTTTAAATATATTTTATTGATATTTTACAGAGAGGAAGGGAGAGAGAGAGGTAGAAACTTCGACGAGAGAGAAACATCGACCAGCTGCCTGTTGCACACCAATGTGCCCACAACCAATGTACATGCCCTTGACCGGAATCGAACCCGGGACCTTTCAGTCCGCAGACCGACGCTCTATCCACTGAGCCAAACCGGTGTTGGCCACTTTTTTTTTTTTTTTTAATCCTCACCCAAAGATATGTTTCCACTGATTCCTTAGAGTGGAAGAGAGAGGGAAAGACAGAGAGAAAAATCAATGTGCGAGGAACACATCAGTCAGTTGCCTCCTGCCTGCGCCCTGACCGGGGCCCCGGGCCGGAGTGGATCCTGCAACCAGGGTGTGTGCCACTGAGCCAAACCGGCCAGGGCCCCAAACACGTGTGTTTGGAGTAAATAAATACCCATCTTGTAGGACTCACGTGCTTCCTCAGTGCTCACCTTGACCCCTGAAGGTTTTGAAGTTTTCAGAGGGAGAGTGTTAAGAGAATGTCGGGGTGTTCCTCTCACCCCAAACTACATGGCATTGCGGGGGTGGGAGAGGGGGGAATCTTCTTTCTGTTTTTTAAGGCACAGCTGTCACCGCTGCTCTGGCTTTGGGGAAAGAACAGCGACCCCAGAAGCCTATGCCAGACCCTAACTTAAGAATAACAACAGCCAAAACCGGTGTGGCTCAGTGGATAGAGCGTCGGCCTGTGGACTGAAAGGTCCCGGGTTCGATTCCGGCCAAGGGCATGTACCTTGGTTGCGGGCACATCCCCAGTGGGGGGTGTGCAAGAGGCAGCTGGTCGATGTTTCTCTCTCATCGACGTTTCTAGCTCTCTATCTCTCTCCCTTCCTCTCTGTAAAATATCAATAAAATATATATATATTTAAAAATAATAATAATAACGACTGCCCGCCGGTCCCAAGGGGCTTCCAGGGGCTGAACCTTCTAGAATGCTTGTCCGACACCTTCCCTCTGTAAACCAGTCAGGGACTGACGGCCGCTCCCCCCCACGATGTTGATCAACAAGCCCTCCCCACGCTCCAGCCCTCTGCAGGCACTGGGTGTTTTCACGTCATCAGAGACGTCGGTGGGTCTTTACTTTCATCAGGGTTTCAGGGTACAGTGCCTCGCCAACATTGCCCCAGAGCCTGACACTAAACACATTAACTGCGATGTTTTAGACCGCTCCCAGCCCCTCCCGCCAGCAGGTGAAAGTCCCATCCCTGGAGGCCCAGTCCCCGCTCCGGCTGCTGACCGGGCTGCCCTTGCCAGAAGCCCAGATCTGCCCGAGGGCCCCGGGGCCTGGCACCTTCCCTTTCCGGCCGTGGGGATGGGCAGGGGCCTGCCCCAGCCTGGGGGAGAGGGCAGTATGGAAATGGCAGCTCCGGTCAGAGTTGTTTGGGGAACCCCCCCACCAGCACCTCCACCACCGCCCTGCCCTCCAGATGTGACTCAGCTAAGCAAAGCCAGCGTTCGTCCCGGAGCAGGAAAGAAGCTCCATCTTCGAGTCACACGGTGCAGCTCACGTGGTCACGCAGAGGTCAGTGCGGCCCGTGAGTCATCAGTTGCCCGGGTTCTCTGCCCTAGAGACAGCCCCTCCTCCCAGAGCTTCGATCCCTGATCAAGAACAAGAACCCCAGCCCTAACCGGTTTGGCTCAGTGGATAGAGCGTCGGCCTGCGGACTGAAGGGTCCCAGGTTCGATTCCGGTCAAGGGCATGCATGTACCTTGGTTGCGGGCACATCCCCAGTAGGGGTGTGCAGGAGGCAGCTGGTCGGTGTTTCTCTCTCATCGATGTTTCTAGCTCTCTATCCTTCTCCCTTCCTCTCTGTAAAAAATCAATAAAATATGTTTAAAAAAAAAAAAAAAAGAACAAGAACCCCAGCCCTAATCGGTTTGGCTCAGTGGGTAGAGCGTCGGCCTGCGGACTGAAAGGTCCCTGGTTCGATTCCGGTCAAGGGCATGTACCTTGCTTGCGGGCACATCCCCAGTGGGGGGCGTGCAGGAGGCAGCTGATCGATGTTTCTCTCTCATTGATGTTTCTAGCTCTCTATCTCTCTCCCTTCCTCTCTGTAAAAAATCAATAAAATATATCTTTAAAAAAATATAAGAAGAAGAAGAAGAACCCCAGGAGCAGCCGGCATAGTATCTGAGGGTTCCAGCCTGTGTTGGGGTGAATGGCAGGACCCTCAGGTCCCCCCCATCCTGGCCTTTGTCACCGCCACAGCTTTCCCCGTGCAGGGACGGTGTAGAGCTCTCTTCGGTCGGCTCATGCGGCCCAGCCACACTCCATCTCTCTGGGAGTTATTTCCTCCCATTGACAAGGCCAGGATTTCTAGAGCGGCCAGCCAAGAGGCACGCCGGCTTCCTCCCTGAGTTCCAAGAAGACGTCGTCCCCCTGCGCTGTGGGCAGCCCTGGACGCCGCTGGCCCAGGGGCTTCGGTCAGTGCAATGGCCATGCCCACCCGGCCCCGGCCCGGCGGCAGCATAGCAGGTGCCAGTCCCCTGGCAGCCTGGATTTCGCTGGAGGGCAACTTCCGCTGGGGCAGGAACTTGGATTGAATGACCAGTGACCTGGGACAAGATAGAAGCGTCGGCCTCTTTCACTTTCTCAGGAGATGACAGGCGCTAGCTTGGGAAGGACCTGTTTTTAAAATATATATATATTATTGATTTTTTTTACAGAGAGGAAGGGAGAGGGGCAGAGAGCTAGAAACATCGATCAGCTGCCTCCTGCACACCCCCTACTGGGGATGTGCCACAATCAATGTACATGCCCTTGACCAGAATCGAACCTGGGACCTTTCAGTCCGCAGGCCGATGCTCTATCCATTGATCCAAACCTGTTTTGGCTGGGCAAGACATTTTGGAGCCTGGGTATTTTTTGTTCTTGTTAATCCTCAAGGATATTTCTTCTATTGATTTAAAAAAAATTTTTTTAGAGACAGTCAGAGGGAGGGGGAGAGAGAGAAACATTGATGTGAGAGAGACACATCGATTGGTTGTCTCCCCCATGCACTCTGACTGGGGCCAGGGATCGAGCCTGGAACCGAGGTATATGTGCCCTTGAATGGAATCGAACCTGGGGTCCTTCAGTCCAAGGACCACCGCTCTAACCACTGAGCAACCGGCTGGGACTGGAGCCTGGATTCTTAGCCTCTGTGGCTGACTGACTCAGTCTGCCCCAGAGAAAGCTCCTGCTTACAAATATCCCATCCCAGGCCTGACCTTCCCCCCCAGCAAACATGCCCCCTCCCTCTCCCATCTCTACACGGCCCATCTTCCACGTGGAGGCTCCGTGGGTGCTGGGGTTCAGAACGTGACGGCCTCCTCCCCTCTTCCTCCCGCTGCGGTCACCGGAGGCCCGTGTGCCCGGGGCCAGCGGCGGCCGGGCCACTCGCTGTCTGGTGCCTGGCGCCAGCTCCGGGGCTGAGGCGGCGTTCCGCGTCAGCATCTGCATCTCACCTCTGCCAGGACAGGCTGTCCCCAGCCCTTCTCCCTCGGATTTCCACTTGGCACGTGGCGCCGTATTGTGTCCTTGGAGCGTTTGCCGTCCCTGCTGGGCCTCGTTTGGCTTCAGCTCGGCAGCCCGGGTGGACGGGCGGTGGTCCCTCCGGTCGGGGACTTGCTGGCAGCAGCTCGGTGGCTCTGGGGTGGTGGCCCCAGGAGACGGCCGAGCTGTGCGGCCTTTCTGGCCGACCGTAGCGCGGTCATTAGTGCTGATTGGAGCTGCGGACGGCATGTTCCTCAGGAACCTTCTCCCCACGGAGACCATCCGACTCCTCGTCTGTGAGTAACATTTCTGACCCCCTCGACCCAGCACATTTTCAGAATTTTTCTGATTATATATAATTTGTGGATTCTGCGTGTTTTTGTCTCTTCTTTCTTACCAAGTGTCTAACGGATGGACCCGGCCATCTGGCCTTGACTCGATGGTCTCTAACCTTCTTCTGCTCCAAGCTCTTCCCTCGCCCTTGGGCCTACCACCTTCATCTTGTCTGTACGAGGGCAGGTGTGGTCGGGCCTGGTTAGTCCTCGGGTGCCAGACAGAGAATGCCAGGACTGTAGGTTTCTCCGGGGATCGGTAGGCCTCGCCTTCCAGTGCCTGACACCGTACCGAGTACAAAAATCACCATTGACCGTCGCTGTTGTCATCATAGTGATGGCTGGCAGCGGTTAAGCATTCACTTTGTCCTGGGCGTCGTGCTAAAGGCTGCTGCACCGCATCACATCCTCACCAGGAAAACTAGGAAGTCTGGGGGAAGCTGAAACTAGAAACCTAGATCAAGAAAGTTATTCCGGTCTGTGTAACTAGCAAAGAGGCTGAGACTTAGAATTTAGACTCAAGCCTGTCTCATTGTGGAGTCTGAGTTGTTGTTGTTTTTTTTAATATATTTTTATTGATATTTTACAGAGAGGAAGGGAGAGAGATAGAGAGCTAGAAACGTCGATGAGAGAGAAACACCGACCAGCTTCCTCTTGCACACCCCCCACCGGGGATGTGCCCGCAACCCATGTACATGCCCTTGACCGGAATCGAACCTGGGACCTTTCAGTCCGCAGGCAGATGCTCTACCACTGAGCCACACCGGTTTCGGCAGAGTCTGAGTTTATATGTTTGTACAGTTGCATGTATTCACTTCATGCTTGTTGAACAGCAAAATTGCTCCAATAGTCTGCCCGGTCTCCATGGTAACGCTAATTCTGACGTGGATAGCACCAGCACTTTTTGGATACTTAACAGTGCTAGGCTCTGTGCTAGGTGGCAGACATCAATGAACCTATTTAATCCCCATTTTGCAGACTAGGAAACTGAGGCTCAGGAAGGCTGAGTTAACCCGTCCGAGGTCTCACAGCTAAACGTTCTATAGTCAGGACTTGCAATGCAGTATGAGTCCATCCTCTTGATCGCTGCGTTCGCTACCTACAAAAACAAGACTCCTTTTTACCTCCGCCCCGTTCCTCTCGCTACCCGTTCCTCGGCCGGCTTGCTGCTTCTTTGTTTATCCCTGCTCGTTGTGTTCTTCCGGAGAGGCCGTGGCTGGATCCCTCCTCTCCGACTATTTCTGTCCGAACTCCTTCTGAAAAACTGGCTCTTTGATTTACACTTTCTTAAACTTTGACTTGTCAAATCACCTGATTGAAGATTAGTGCTCCATGATAATACACCTACTGATCTTCCTTCCTTCTTTAATTTTTAAAAAATGTTTCTATTTATTTTAGGAAGGGAGAGGGAAAGATAGAAATATCAGTGATGAGAGAGAATCATCCATCGAATGCCTCCTGCATATCCCCCGATTGAGCGCGAAACCTGGACCATGTGCCCTCACCGGGAGCCATGACCTCCTGGTTCATAGGCCAGTTCCCAACCACTGAGCCACCTCAGCCGAGCATCATCTTATTTCTGACCAAAGGAACAGAACGGGGAGCTCAGAAACAGATCCACACACATCTGGACACCTGAGTGGGGGCCACTGCTGAGCAGTTGGGAATGGACAGTCGCTTTAGTCAGCAGTGCTGCTGGGAGAGTGGGCATCTTTGTAGAAACGAATGACCACCCCCTCGCGTCACACGCAAAAATACATTCCAGCCGAAACCGGTTTGGCTCAGTGGTAGAGCGTTGGCCTGCGGACTGAAGGGTCCCAGGTTCGATTCCGGTCAAGGGCATGTACATTGGTTGCGGGCACATCCCTGGTAGGGGGTGTGCAAGAGGCAGCTGGTCGATGTTTCTCTCTCGTCAACGTTTCTAGCTCTCTATCCCTCTCCCTTCCTCTCTGTAAAATATCAATAAAATATATATATTTTTTAAAAGTACATTCCAGTGAGCTCATCAATCTAAATGCCCAGGCGAATACAAAGCGAAACTTCATCTACAAGATAACATACGATAACCTCATAACTCTGAGTGGCCATACACTTCTTGAAGAAGACACCGAAAGCACTGGCTATGAAGGGAAAGACCGATAAGTTGATCGACATTAAAAGGAGGAACTGATCATCACAAGTCATGAATAAAAGAGAGCAGCGTGGGGACACAGGCTGCACCTGTGACTGGCAAGTGGGTCTGATTCCAGAACACACAGAGAATCCATAAAACCCATACAGAAGAGAAACCCTTCCCTCGACAGGGGTCAAAAGAACGCCCCCTGCTTATAAATTGTGGGTTGTATGCGGTGTCCTCCTCCCGATCTCAGATGTAAGCAGCTGGCCCTGATCACGGCGCAGCCTGGTGGCCGGCCTTGGGAACGGTCTGGCCCCGTGGTGGTGCTCGTCCTCTTCCGGGGTGTGTGTGGCCCCGGGCCCTTCCTTCCCTGGTCCTGCTCCCCTCAGCTGTTTAGTTGGCCAAGGGGCCTCTTTCTCAGGAATACATTTTATACCCACACACACACACACACACACACACTGAGTGGCCATATTATTATGATCTCTGAATGCATAATAATCGGGCCACGCAGTGTCGATATCTTCCTCTTTTCCTTGGGCTTGTTCATTTTTTAAAAAAATATATTTTATTGACATTTTACAGAGAGGAAGAGAGAGAGAGAGAGAGTGAGCTAGAAACGTCGATGAGAGAGAAACATCGACCAGCTGCCTCCTGCACACCCCCCTCCGGGGATGTGCCCGCCACCAAGGCACATGCCCTTGACCGGAATCGAACCCGGGACCTTTCAGTCCGCAGACCAACGCTCTACCACTGAGCCAAACCGGTTTCGGCTGGGCTTGTTAAGTTTTGATCGGCTGTTTCAAGAAGATTTCTCCCCGGCTTTCCCCCACACCCCCGCCTCCTCTTTCATTTCCCTTTCTGTACCTCCTGGTGTAGCCTAAACACGTGTGGTCCTCACCGTTATCCTGACCTGTGTGACAGCCCTTGGGGGGGCAGGCTTGTCCTGCGGGCCCTGGAGGCAGAGGGAAGGCTGAGGCTGGTGGACAGGACCCGGAGAGACGGTTCCCTTCGGTTTTGCCCCAGTTGTGGGACCTTCCAAAGGTGGCATGGGAGTCCCTGAGCCAACCAGAGGCCGGGCCTACACCACGTCTAGGTCGCCGTGTTGTTTGTGGCGGCCCAGTGCCGCGGGCGGGCAGCCGGATGAGGCTAAGCCCTTCCGGTTTTATCAGCAAAGCCCCGACGGACCCTTTGGGGGTGCTCAGGGCAGCACCTCTCAGTTGGGAGACCCTCTTGTGCCCCTGCCGGGTCAGGCTGGGCACGAGCACCAGCCCTCTGACGGGGTGATGAATATTTAAAAGATTCTGGCTCCGCCTCGGCCCTCAACGCAGAGCCGGCGGACAAGCATTGAGCCGCAGGGTCAAGGGGCCCTGGTTCTGGTCTGGGTCCTTCTCTCCTCCGGGAGCGGCCGCTGCGAGGCGGTTTCTTCTCCTGTTCCATCGTGCGCGCCTCTGTTTCTTTGTTTTCTTTAAAAATCCTCTCTCTGGCAGTGACTGCCCTTAGGTGTTCATTGCAAACGTATCGTGTTTCGGACCCATTACCACAGAGCAAGACAGACTGGGAGGCGTGCAGGTATGTTTTGGCTTTTAAAACATTTGGGCGGTGCTTTTTAAAAAAATCCAGAGGTTAGCCAAAACTGGTTTGGCTCAGTGGATAGAGCGTCGGCCTGCGGACTGAAAGGTCCCAGGTTCGATTCCGGTCAAGGGCATGTACCTTGGTTGCGGGCACATCCCCAGTAGGGAGTGTGCAAGAGGCAGCTGGTCGATGATTCTCTCTCATCCATGTTTCTAGCTCTCTATCCCTCTCTCTTCCTGTCTGTAAAAAAAATCAATAAAAAAATATATATTAAAAAAAAAATCCAGAGGTTAGCCAAGCCGGCGTGGCTCCGTGGTTGAGCGTTGACCTATGAACAGGGCGGTCACGGTTCGGTTCCCGGTCGGGGCACGTGCCCGGGTTTCGGGCTCGATCCCCAGGGTGGGGCGTGCAGGAGGCAGATGATAGATGATTCTAAACATTAATGTTTTTCTCTCTCCCTCCCTCCCTTTCCCTTCCTCTCGGAAATCAGTAAAAAAATATACATATATATATATATATATATGTATATATATATATATATATATATATATATATATATATATATATATTTTAAATCAAGAGTTTAATATAGTAAATCTGGATTTCCACCTTCTCCTGGAAAAAAATGGGGTGATCTGAGACTTCCTGGGGTCCCCACCCCCAGCTGCGGGTGGGTTGCTTGTGAGGAGAGGACCCTCCTTCCACTCGGCACATCCCCCGAGCGGCCTCGCCTTTCTTACCTGCCTGCCAGCCCACAGGCATTCGCGTTTGCGACATTCTGACGAGACTGAAATAGGCTTCTGTGGGCTGTCCTGGGAACGCACACAATGCTGTTTAGTGAATCTCAACGGGGAAACGAACATCAGCTTTTAGGGAGCAGAGGTACCGACGATGCAAATGTGGGGATGCGGACAGGGTCCTCCACGCGCGTGGCACGTCTTGAGACGGTGGCCCCTGTCTCCGGGTGCTTGCTGTGTGCGGCTCAGCGCCCCGTCGTCGGAACTTAAGAAGCGACGTTCTGAGTGCCCGCCGCCATCTGCCCTCCCAGGGGGACCCCAGAAGCACCCCGTCCCTGTGGGCCTGTCAGTTCCTCCCGAGTCCGCATCGGCCCGACCTCTCCGCAGCACCCACTCTGGCCCTGCTCCTGGTGTGGGGTCTGGGATCAGACCCCCGCCCAGCTCCCCCGCTGGAGAGAAACAGTCTCTCCCCGGGTGACAGCTCCGGCCCCCGCAGAGTGGGTCCCGACGAGGAAGGGAGAGGACACAGAGGCGGCCCCACGCCTGCTCTCCTGGCCGATGCCAGACGGCAGTCTGTGGCAAGGACAGGGTGCTCGCATTCCAAACCCCGGATGAGGGCTGGGTAAAAGTTCAGCTCGTTCCATGTAAAGGAGAGAAAAAAAAAAAAAAAAGAAATCCTTCGTCTCTGGCATTGCAGAGTTTTGACCCAGATCCGTCGGGGGCCGTGGGGAGCTGGCGGTGCTGGGAGCGCGGGGCCGGTTTCCGGGGCCTGTGGCTCCGAGAAGCCGGGGAGGGAGCACCAGCGGCCTTAGGGAGCCTGCCCCGGCCCAGCCTCACAGCACCCCCTTCCCCTGCTCCCCAAGCGTGGTCGGGGGGAGCCAGCCCCTTCTCCTCTCTCTCTGCCCCCCGAAGTCAAACACCGCGCACACAGCACCCTGGAAAGTGGCTTCCTGGTAGGCTCGAGCGCGCTCGCTAAGTAAACATCCTCCCCTGTGTTTTTGGAACCAAATTCGCTTCTGCTTCCTGGTCATCCCGTCTGGGTGTTTCTTGCTCTCCGTGCCACGCAGAATGGAGCTCCGCCGGAGAAAGAGCTAGAACCGGCCGGAGGCAGCCGGCTAGCACGGCTCGTTCCAACCCTTGGTGACGTGGTAGGAACGGTGACGGGGTTGTGGGGAAGAAAGAAAGAAGAGGAGAGGACGTAGGCGAAGAGTGAAAAGCCTAACAGAGCCGTTCCCGAACGCAGTGCTCGCCCGTGCTGCTTTGCGAGTCAAGCGTGGGTTCCAGCGGAGCCTCCCCCCCTCCCCCCCGAGACGGGGACCTCGCTTGCTTCGCATTCACCCACGCTCAGGGGCTGGCCACGGCCGGCCGGCCTCCACCTGCGGTCTCTGTGGCGGGGAGCGGCCCTCCTCGGGCCCGAACTTGCTCTTTTTTTTTTTTTTATTAAATATATTTTATGGATATTTCACAGAGAGGAAGGGAGAGAGAGAGAGAGCTAGAAACATCGATGAGAGAGAAACATCGACCAGCTGCCTCTTGCGCAGCACCCCCTTCCGGGGAATGTGCCCGCCACCAAGGTACATGCCCTTGACCGGAATCGAACCCGGGACCCTTCAGTCCGCAGACCGACGCTCTACCACTGGGCCAAACCGGTTTCGGCGCGAACTTGCTCTTGCTCCGGCTCTCGTTGGCTCGGTTGCCTCGTCTTTCGCACGCCCACCCGCCCGTGGATCGCCAGGGTCCCCGGGGTGACGGGCCAGCTCTGTGCGCGGGGTGGGGGCCCCCCCCCCCCCCGCTTCCCTCTGGTCCTCCGTGCCGGAGCAGGAGGCTCCCTGGCAGAGCTCAAAGCCCTTTGTTTATTTGATCCTGGGCCTCTTGGATAAATCAGGAATGTCCTGACGTGAACTTCGGCATGTTTTTCTTCCATGGAAAAGGAAACGCCGGCGAGTGGTATGTAAGTAGGCAGAGGGCCGTTCCGGGGGGGGGGGGGGGGGGGGGGGGGGGACGGACTCGCGCTGGTGCCGTCGAGGCCGCGTTCCTTTGGCCGCCAGACAGGCCGGTAAGGTCTGCCTGCGTTGGCATGCTCCGCCCTGGAGCCCAGAAGGTGTGAGCCTGAAGCGCTTTGCCCCCCGCCGGCAGCCTGGCACCGGCGCGCTGGGCTTCTTTGAGAACCGTGGCGTGCCAGGGTCGCCTGCCAAGTGGTCTTCGTGCTGCGTGAAGCCGTGGCCCCGCGTGGTTGCGGGAGGAAGGCTGCGGGGGGAGCAGGGTTCGGGGTCACGCGGCCTCTCCTTCCCAAGCCATCTTCTTGGCAGGGGCAGGGTACCTCATGAGTCCCCTGCCCCGGGACTGAGTCAGTCTCTCTCTCTCTCTCTCTCTCTCTCTCTCTCTCTCTCTCTCTCTCTTTCTCTCTCTCTTCCAGTCTGGTTGAGCCTCGTGTGGTGCAACTGGTTGTCAGGAACCTTTCTGGGTCTGGATGCTTTTGAGGTGGTGGTGTGGGGCCCAAGGCCCCCCCAGGTCTGCCCAGGCATGCGGGGCCCAGTGATAGCATCGGGATTGTTCTGGAAACACATCTGGGTCTGTGCTTTGCTGCTGTGGAGACCTGTCAGTATCCTAAAACAGTCTCAGGCGTTCATCAGAGCCATGGTGCCCTCCCTCCCCCGCCCCCCAGCCCCCCAAAGGGTGTGCAGGTATATGAATGCCCAGACATGGCCATCGCGGGGGCCATGGGGGGGGCGGGCTGGGGGCGCCTCATCTCCCGTGGCTGCCCACCCCCAGCGAGAAGGACCCGGTTGTCGGCCGCTCCGGGTCCAGGCCTGGCCGCCTCGCCGCGCCGCTGCCTTTCGTGTTGTCAGAGGATCTTCTTGGGAACAAATGACTCAGCAGCCCGGATCTGTGGGCCTGAGCGTGGCACAGCGCGCCTCCTGGGGAGCCATTGGGCAGCTCCCCCCCCCCCCCCCCGGCTCTCAGATTCCGAGAGCCCAGGAGAAACAAATGGAGGCGCCGGGCGGTTTCACTCTGGGGTTCGTCAGGCTGCCGTTCAGATGTGGACCCCCCAGCCCTTGCCCCCGGG
The DNA here is from genome assembly GCA_963924515.1 of Vespertilio murinus. NCBI lineage: Eukaryota > Metazoa > Chordata > Mammalia > Chiroptera > Vespertilionidae > Vespertilio > Vespertilio murinus. The sequence continues at coordinate 30,203,513 of OZ004719.1, forward strand.
GCCAGGACCTCACTCCTGGGAAAAGCCAGGCCGTGTTTTAATTACACTTTTTTTTTTTTTTGGTCTTTAGGAAATTCCAGGGAGGGGGGTGGTAAAAAAGGTCCCGGTTGGTGGCCCCCCAAAAAAGCTAACACGCAGCCAAAGACCAGCTGTCCATCTATCTAGACTTGTCCGTGGCGGGAAGGGTTAACCGGACCGTGGTCCGGGGCGAGGACCGTTTCTTCCCCTGTGGCCGGGAGAAGCTCACGGGGCTGGAGAAGAGATGACGCAACCTTTGGTGGGGACAGCCCTGGCCCGTCCGCCGTCACCCAAAGGGTTAAGCTGGCCCGGGGGCCAGGGAGCCCTCGGGAAGGTGTGGGTGCCCCAGGGCGGTGAGGTGTGTGTGGGGGGGGGGACATGGGCCGGGGGAAAGTGTAGCCAGGAAGACAGTGCAGGCCCAACTTTTTTTTTTTCTTTTTTTTTTTTTTTTGCCTTGTTTGACCAGCCTTGGCACTGCCCTCGGCCTCTCCGGGGGAAAAGCTGCAGTTCTGCTCTTGCAACACAAGGAGCAGGCTGGAGAATTTAGACCTGCGTCACAGAGCTCAGAGAGAGAGAGAGCGCGAGCGAGGAGGGAGAGAGAGAGAGGAGGGGGGGGGGGAGAGGAGGGAGAGAGAGAGAGCGCTCCGTCGATAGGTCTGCTAGCAACAGCCGTGCTGCAGCAGAGAGAGGGAGAGAGGGGAATCAAGAAACAAGTCATAGCAACACCGGGCACCCGGCGCTGCCAGCTCCCCGGCCGAGCCCGTCCAGAGACCTGCCGGGCGCCGGAGGCCCGTGGGCAGCCCGGGCTGAGAGGAGGGTGAGACGCAAGGTGGCACGGGCGGCTCCTGTGCCCAGGAGCTGGGGAGCGGGGTTAGGGGGGCAGGGGTGAGAGCCAGAGGTGGTGGGGGGGCCACGGGGGGGTGGGGGGGGAGCCCGAACCGGACCCGATGATTTCTGGAACATTCGAGACTGCGGCATCCTCACAGCCGGACCAAGATTTGGGTCTGCGCAGCCGGCGATGGGCGGGCCGACGGGCTCGGGGACTGGATGGCGTCGCCCTCTTCTTCCCCCACGTACGTATCTGCCGGGGTTCGGGGGCGACGTCTCTGCATATGTGGGCGCTCTGTCTTTCTCACCTCCTTTCTCACTTTTTGCTATTTTTTTTTTATGGAGAGAGGGCTTTTTTTTTTCTTTTTCTTTCCCCCCTCCCACTTCAGTTTCTTCTCCCTTCGTATCAGCTGCTCAAACCTGTTCTGGGGGGGCGGCTGGGGGGAGAGAAGAGAGGGGAGCAAGCTGTCTCAGGCGTCCCACCTGACCCGATCCTAGTCCCGATCCTCTCTTTCTCCTGTCGGGCAGACACACGGACTGGTTTTCCAGGTTAAGTGTCAGCCCTTGTTCTGTCTGTCCGTGCAGGGCTCAGGTGGAAGGGGCTCGGGGGGGGGGGGGTCAGTGAGGAGGAGAGGTCCTGAGAGGAAGGCCAGGGCACAGTTTCCCAGGGTCTGCCTCGTGGCCACGCTCGGCCCTGAGGATCTGGCCGGCGAGGAGCAGGTGGGCAGGGTGGGGTGTGGGCTGGGGGCCGTAGGGGGAGGCTGGGAGGCTCGTCGCTGCGTAGTCGGGGGAAGCAGGGAATGGTGACGCAGTCACTGTTGCATCTTGTGAGGACCTCTGGGGGGGACAGGTAGCGAGGTTCCCGGGGTGTGTGTGAGGCCAGCTGAGAGGGTTTAAAGAGGAGCTGGGGTGGGGGGTGGCGGGGGGAGAAGCTAGCCTTTAGAGATTAAATGTCATCCCTTTGGCGTTGGGAAGTTGTTTACCTTGCGCTCTCTGTGTCTCTCCATGTTGGCACCCTTCCAGTTCACATGTGATGGCCTTCCTTGTACTGCTGCATCATTAACTAAGTGACTGAGCTGGCCTTCCATTGGCCAGGGGAGGGCTCTCCCTCCAGGCACGGCCTCTGATTGGTGGCTCGGCCCGTGGCAGGTGAAAAGCTGTTTTCCATTGGCCGAGGGCGAGGTATCAAATCTGAATTTGCATGTCACTTGCTTCCAGGGGCGAGGGGAGAAGGCCAGCAGCTCTCTGAAATCTGTTTAGGGGCGTGCATGGGTGCTCCCGGGCGCCGGCCCTCCACTGACCACGGCAAGCCTCTTCCTGCGCCTTTTGATCCCACGCACTCCGGGGAAGAGGAGCTTAAGGGCACCCCCAAACTTGGCCGAGGGGGGGAAGGGTTGGGGAGCTAGACAGGTGCCCAGAGGGTTGGCCGAACGGGAAGAAAACATCTGTCCCCCCGGTTTGGTGTCCGAAAAGGGAATTTTCCAACCAGCCACACCTCGGTGTTGCGGCAAAATAATTCTTGGCTCCCCTGGAAACGCCGGGGCAAGGTAGGGCAGAGCCGCCGCCGCCGCTGCTGCTGCTGTGGCCACCACCCCGGGCTTCCTGCTGACTCTGGGCTACTCCCCGGGGGGACCAGAGATTTGCATTGACGTCTGGGGCTGCCCAGAGCCGAGCCCAGTGTGGAAAGGAAACCTGCCTTCTGGAAGCTGCCGCTCTCTGGTGCTCGCAAAGGTGAGGATGGGACCGATCCCCCGCCCCCTCCCCCCGGACGTCGGTCAGAAGCTGCGTATCGGGTGGGGGTTCAGGGAGAGCCCCCCTGGGCCCTCAGAGGTGACACAGGCGTGTCCTCCTGGGGAGAGACCGAGAGAGTGAGAGCAAAACTAGGACAGCAGGCTGTTCCTCGGGTTGGGGGGGGGGGCAGGGGACATGGGGAATCCAGGGTTCCGGCCCCCCATCCCACCTGGGTGCAGGCCGACGGGGTTTCCGAGCCCAGCCCGGCCCCACACAGGGGCCCCCGCCCGCCCGTGACTGCGCAGCTGGGAGCGCAGTGCGCCCTGGGGCCCGGGCCGGGGCAGCGCCGCCCTGCTGCTTACATAACGGAGGGCACGGCGGCCCTGCTCGGCCCTTCCTCGCCAGCCTGCCGCCCGGGTGCCCCCCCAGGGGCCCACGGAGCCGGGGAGGGTCCCACAGGGGGGCCGTGGAGGTTTCGGCAGAGGTAGGAGACAGCAGGGGGCTGGCTGGCCGCGGGTCCCCGTGTCCGGGTGTGGGATGTGTCGTGGGCTGTCCTGAGTGCCCGGGTCCCCCTCTGGCCCCCAGGACCTCCCCGGGGGGACGGGTGGATGTCCTTCCTTCCCTCCTGCCCCTCCGGCTGTGGAAAGGGCAGCTCTGATGGGAACGGTGTGACCGTTGGGAGAGGGAGGAAAGGTTGGGGGGGCCCCCTCCCCCGGCGGGAGCGGTTGGCCCTTGGCTGCCCTTGTCGCTGGCCCCCCTTGCCCGAGGTGGGCTGATGGCGTTCTTGGGCTCCTTTGCTCGCAAGGCCGCCATGTTGGAGGTAATGGTGCTGGGCCCGGGCACAGCGGCGTGGGTTTTTCTGGTCCCGCTGGGCCGGTTCTGCAGTGGGTGGGAGCGGGGGGCGGGGACTGAGATGGGGGGGTGGGAGGGGGACAGAGGCGGGCACCGGTGGCTGCCGCAGTGACGGTGGCCCAGTCCCAACCCCAAGCAACAGCCCCGGTGGGGGGTCACCACGGGGGCCCTGGTGTGGCCAGAGCTGGGCCCTGCTGACCCGAGGCCTGCGGCGTCATGCCTCGGCCTCGGGCGAACAGCTGGATCTTGGGGGGCGGGGGAGAGGGGGGGAGACAGAGCCATGGCAGCCCCTCTCAGACGTGTGGGATCTGTGCTTGGGGTCCCCCAAAGAGGTCTGCCTCGGGCAGGCAGCCTCCCCACGGGCAGGGCTGGGGTCCCTGGCAGCTGGAGGATCTGTCCCGATGGTCCTGCTGTTGGCCATCGGGGTCCCCCTCTGCTTGTGCTCAGGCCCCCACCAGAGCCGAGCCCCGAGCCCCGGGCCCCGCAGGCGCCCGCCGTGCCCGTGCCTGTGCCCGTGCCGTGCCCGTGCCCGGCCGGCTGCGTGCAGCGGCCATCTTGTCTTCCTGCCCAGAGACGTGAAATGGTTCCTCCTCGATCTGGAGGAAAGCCTGCCCCTCGCAGGCGGCCTGCGGGGCTGTCTGCAGCCAGCCTCAGATCCTGTCCCTAGGTGGCCGCACATCCTCGCAGAGCCAGGTGATGACTTCCTTTGGCTCCTTTCTCCCATCGCCGGGGGCATTTTCCCTGGCACCCACCCACCTGCCGCAGTGCCCGCCGCCCCCCACCCCCACCCGCACCCCGGGGACCTGCCCTTTCCTCCCCCGGCGGGGTCCTCAGAGCCACCCCTGCCCCCTGGTGCCCAGCTCGCGTGGGCTTCATCTCCCCCCCTTTCTGCTCCTTTGGTTGTTGTTTTTTTTTGTTTTGTTTTTTTGGGGGTGTTTTTGCCTGTAAATCTCACGTCTCCTATTAGACTGGGAGCTCCCTCGTACCCAAGGGGTGCCTCCTGCCTGCCGGGCCCCCCATCCGGCTCTCGCACGGCGGTCATTTCATTTATCCCTCACCCCGACCCCGCGGGGGGGGGGAGGGGGGGGCAATCCGTAGCTGGTAAGTGTTCTGATCGTGGCTAGAACCCGGGCCTCTCAAAGCCTGTATGTGTTTGTGTGTGTGTGTGTGTGTGTGTGTGTGTGTGTGTGTGTGTTTTCCTCTCTCCGTCCTCTGTGTCTGCAAAATGCCTCTGCACGAGGTAGGTATCCCCCCACCACCACCAACGTGACCATTTAAGGGATTCTGATGCAAGGGGGGGACTTTGGGTGGCCGGTCCTTTTGCGCCCAAGGTCTGGGTCTCCCAGCTGGCCCATGCCGCCCTCGCTGCCTTTCTCCTCCTCCCTCGTTAGGCAGGCCTCCTTTGTCGTCGTCGTTGTTGTTTGTAGCAGAACCTCCATGACCCTGGGAGAGGAGGAGAGGGAGGAGGAGGAGGAGGAGGGTGGGTGGGCTGGGGGACCTTCGGGGCAGAAATAAGCTCCCGCAGGCAGCAGCGCTGGAGGGCGTGGGAGGCGGGGAGCTGGGACCGTGATTACCCTGGACAGACAGACAGACAGACAGACAAACGTCGGGCGGTGTCCGGTCCCTGCCTCATCTTCCCCGGGCGGCTTAGACCGATGAGCTGATCTCCCTGAGTCTCCGAGTTCCCCCCACTCAGGGAGGGGGGGCCGCGTGACTCCGCAGAAATGCCTGCCCCCTCGCCCAGCAAACAGGTCCCCCGCTGAAGTGTGGCTCGCTTGCCCCTACCCAGGGGGCTCTCGGGGCCGTGGGCAGGAATGGCATGAGTTGGCCAGGCTGGAGAAGAAACGGGGGAGAGGGGAGCTTGCGTGCCTTCCATGGCAGCAGAAACAGAGGAGGATGTGGGGGTGTGGGGGGGGGGGGTCACCAGGCAGCAGGCACCTGAAATCCGCCAGGCCGTGCCCTTCCCCACCGTCTGCAGGGGAGCGAGGCCGGAGGAGTGGCGGTGGCAGGGGGAGGGTTAACCGCCTTCCTGGGCGCCTTGGGGTGCCAGGTTAGCCCCCCTCCCTCCCCTGCTTCCTGCCACGCATCCGTGGGAGGGGAGCCGGGCACCCTGGGGCCCCTCGTCACCGATGGCGGGGCTGCGGAGCGGAGAGTGACGCCAGCCACGAGCCGACGGCAGCGGCCCCGCTGTGTTTTTCCTCTGGGCGATGACTCAGTGCGTCGGGAGCAGGAAGATGGAGCGCTCGGCGGCGGAATGGCCAGGACGTTCCGTCAGCATGAGAGCAGGAACAGCTTGTCCGGGGGGGGGGGGGGCGTTTGCACGAGGGGCCGGGCAGCCGGAAGCCCCCCGCTGCCCACCAGGGTGGGGGCGAGCCCTGGGGACTCACCGGGCTTCTGCATTCTGGAATCGGAACAGAAAACGCAGCGGCTGTCTGTATTTTTAGATGAGCTGGACCAGCGGGGTCGCCTGTGGAGCTCCTCTCATCGTCCCCAGTGGGAGGCATCTTCCCTGGGCCCTGGGGGAGGCGCCCCGGTGGCTTGGGGCCTTGGACAGAAGGTGGGGGATCTCTTCTGGGGGTGGGGGGCCGGGCGGGCAGGAGCACCCGGGGGACCCCCACGCACAAGGGCCCATCGTGGGGATGTGGCGTCTTGGGTTCTCGCAGCCGGCGTCGTGGGAAGGTGGTAGAGACGCCTCTCCGGCCTTGAGCCGAAGCTCGGCTCCTGGGGAGCCTGCGTGGCCCCCCCCCTCCCGCCTTCCCCCGTCAGAGCGAACCCCCCTCCCCCACCCCTTCACCTGCCTCTCTTCCTTCTCAGGCAGGATGGGAGACCTTGAGTTCCTGACCTGGGCGTGTGTGTGTGTGTGTGTGTGTGTGTGTGTGTGTGTGTGTGTGTGTGATATGGCGGCCCGGGGTTCTAGGCTGTTCTGGAAGCTGCCGCAGTGCGCCGAGTGCGTGTGACCTTCCCCGGGCCCCGCCCGCCCCGCCCGCCAGGCCCGCCGGGGAGCCAGGGAGAGCATGGAGCTCCATCGCCCGCTGAGTTGTGGCCAAACCATCGTCCCCAGCCCCGGGCTTCGCTCTCTCCCCTCTCCGGCAGTGGCACGGGGCAGGGGGCAGACCACCTGCGGGCGGGGTGGAGGGGCAGCGGGCCCGGAGCTCCCTGCCCCCTTTCCCCATGCCCAGTTCCTGAGTCTCGGGCTCCGCCATAGAGGATGCAGGGACCCCCTCCCTCCCCCTGACCTCTGGGCTCACTCACGGGGACCTCTGGGAGGAGTGGCTCGGGGGCCTCGGGAGACTGAGGGAGCGGGGAGACCTGACCGGGGTCACAGCGGACGGCGGGCCAGAGCGATGGGGGAGCCGGCCGGCCCCACCCAGAGCCCGCAGGCAGCACCCACGTCTTTCTGAGCCCGAGCACAGAGCAGCTTGACCCACACAGATTCATACATGGTGGGTGTCGGATGCTTGGAGTCTCCTGGTTCTTTGTCCGGAGGCTCTGTGTCTGAAGGGAGCCCCGATTCTGTACTTCGGGGAGCTCCGTTGTCCCTCTGGTTTTGTGGTTTCGTTTTGTTTGTTTTTATTTTTTTATTTTTTAAAAATATATTTTACAGAGAGGAAGGGAGAGAGATAGAGAGCTAGAAACGTCGATGAGTGAGAAACATTGACCAGCTGCCTCTTGCACAACCCCTACCAATGTACATGCCCTTGGCCGGAATTGAACCCAGGACCCTTCAGTCCGCAGACTGACGCTCTACCACTGAGCCAAACCGGTTTCGGCTTGTTTGTTTTTAAATAATCATATTTATTTCACAGAGGAAGGGAGAAGGAGAGAGAGAGAGAGAATCTTTGATTCCTTGATCAGCTGCCTCCTGCACGCCCCCCACTGGGGATCGAGCCTGCCACCCGGGCATGTGCCCTGGCTTGGAATCCAACCATGACCCCCCCTGGTTCATTGGTCAGCGCGCAACCACGGCGCCACACCAGCCTCGGGGTGGTTTGTTTTTGAACGAGCTGCCGGGCCGGCCCTTCTTGACCAGACGCTGTGCCAGGGGCACTGGTCTTTCTCCTGGGTCGCTCCTGTCAGATGCTGAGCAGCAGCGAGGGGCCACGGTCCCAGGGCCGCAGCGTGACCCCAACGGGGCCTCATCGGGGCCTGCACCACGAACGGCTTGCGGCTGGCCCTGTAGCCGAGTCTTCCTTTTGCTTCTTCCCCACAGAGAACTCGGGGACGCTGAGCTGCATCCGTGACAACCGTGTGGAGGCTCGGCCCAGCCGAGGATGGTGCTGGTGGGCAGAAGTCAGCCGCCATACTGTGGGGTCGTGCGCACCCATTTATCTGAACCCCCCCCCAAAAAAAAAAGGAGAGATGCGTGGCAGCTCCATGCAGTAAGTATTTGCCTGCGTTCTTTTATTCCTTCAAGACATCAGAAGCAGATCGATGTCTTTTGACCCCAGCCAGCTGCCATGGCCTCTCCATTCTGTTCTGGCACACCCACCCTCGGCCCTCCGGAAGAGAGGACTAGATTGCTCTTCTCGTGCTGCGGGGAGCTGTAGAGATGCTAGAACTTGATGTTCCGCCCCTCACACAAGCCCCCCTCTCATTTAGGAGACCTCGACTTGCCCTGCCATAGAGCCGGAAGCCCACGTCCCTCGGGGCAGCGTGTTAAGGGGCCGAATGGAAGGACCCTGTTTGCCCTCACTGGCCCTGGCGGGGGGGTGAGGCGCTCAGCTGGCCGGCTGAGCGAGGCCGGTCCTTGCCAGCATCTAGCATGGTTCCCTGCCAAGTTCTAGCTCCAAATCTCCAGGCCGGTTGGAACCTAGACTATATATAGCCTTTGCTAAGCAATTCTTATCGGACGCGTCTGCCCTCCCCGGGGGGAGAGGAGCAGTTCTACCAGAGAGCCCGAACCTAGAGAGTGAGGCATCTCTGAGGGGCCTTTCCTTCTGGGGAGGGCGTGTGTCCGTGTCCGTCCGTGTCCGTGTGTGTGCGTGCGTGCGTGTGTGTGTGTGTGTGTGTGTGTGTGTGTGCGCGCACTGTGTCCGATTCAGGGCTGCCACGCTCGCTCTCTTTCCCCTCACTCAGATGCGGAGAGATCCAAAGGTCACATGGATGAGGGTCCTGGTGTCGGAGGGGCTGACAGCCTCGAGGGATTTTGGGCTTTGGACGAGGAGAGACTGGGCCCGGGACGTGGCTGAAGGCACCAGGCTCCGGTATGTCTTCTGCGTTTCCTGTTGGCCTGGCGTTGACCTCCCCCTTCCTTCTGCCGGACCTCTTGTCTTCCCTGCCTTTCTCCGCCCCTTCCTCCTCCTCCTCCCTTTGACTTTCTTCAGGATCCATGAGGGCAGGCTCCGCTCCGGCATCCGGGAACTGCGCCTGCTCCCTGCCCTCACACCGCACCGCCTCCCTCCCCCCACCTCCTCTGGAGTTTCTGGGTGTCGGCCGTCACGGGGAGAGTTGGTGGCGTCTGGGGGTGTCGTGGTGGGTGGTTACAGGCAGAGTGGGCTGGACCTCTGCCTTCTCCCCGTTGTAGGTGCTGTTGAGCCCACTACTCAGCGGTTCCGGGAGCTCATCGCCGGGCTGCTCCATGGAAAGCATGATTTAACCCCTCCCCTGGCACCCAGGTGAGTCAGGTGCGGGCTGTCCCCTTCTTTCCCCAGGGGGGCCACTTTCCTCATGCGGCGAGCAATCCGTCAACTTGCTCACTTCAGGATCTCCCAAACAATGGTTCCCTCTTTGCCATGCCCCCCTCCGCCCCCCAGCTTTCCCGGGGATGGGGCTGGTGGCCAGCCAAGCGACCCGGCTACCAGGGTGTGGGGGAGACGGCTGGGAGGGGCTGGGTGTGGCTGTTGGCAGAGCAGCGGCGTCTCCCGTGTCACTGCCCGGTCCTCTCCTTAGAGCCTCCCTTCCCCCCCATATATCACCTCAATAGCCACGGCGATTAAAAGCGATGGCGGCCGCGGAACTGGGAGGCCTGTTGCCTTGTAGAGACAATTCCGGCACCGTCCCAGGCCGGCGGTGCTGTCTGGAATTGGCCAGCAGATTTGCCTGGTGTCTGGAGAGAAAAGGGGGGGCTGCTGCGTCATTTGATGACACCCCCTACCCCTCAGCTAATCCCCGGAGGCCCGGTGGGGTCCGGCCTCTGCACCCTCTTTGCCCCACCCCACCCCCTTCCTCCGCCCGCTCTCAGGGAAGGGTTCATTTCTCTTCCCGTCTGAGGGGCGTCGGAGAGCTGGCTCCGAGCAGCCTGAGAGCCTCCTTGCGGAGGGAAGGGATCCAGGGCTGCGTGGATGAGTCCCGTGTCCCTTCCTTCAAGGAATTGGACCAGCCTCAGCCCCTCCAGCCGGCATGGGGGGAGGCACGGCTAAGGGTGTTGGGTCTGGAACACGAATACAGAGGAGGGATCGGCTTTGGTGCAGCTGGGGGGGGTGGGGGGATGAAGAGGCGAGCGCCGAGTCCCTCAAGACGTGCCGGCCAGAGTCCGGCCAGCGCCGGCTGAGGGTCCGGAGCCAGCCGGAGCTGCTGGCCACACTCAAGGGCCTCTGCTCGCCCGTGTGGGGTGCATCCCCGGCCCGGCTCGGGGTGACCGCCGGAGGCTCCCATCCATAGTGCTGCCTGTCCAGATGGGGAGGACCAGGGTGGGACGCTAAGGGGCAGATGCCTGTCACCTCTGCGGCCTTCCCGGAACCCGGGCTGGCGCGTCCCTGTTGACTGGCCCGGGTGTGTTCCTCGCCCAGTTCCTCTGCCCTGCTCACAGGCCGGGAGCACCGTGTGCTGCAGGTCAGGCCAGCAGCGCAGTTGACGCCTCCTGGGCAGGGGGGCGGCGGGGGGGCGGCGGTAGGGCGGGCATATCTGGCGCTTTCTTCTTGACCTTTGGATCCTGCGGTCTGGAAGCCGGGAGGCAGGGTGGGGCCCTCCCATCCGGGCCCAGCGGAGGCGGGCAGAGCTGGTGGCACCGGGGCCGTGGCGGCGTGGCTCGGGCAGCGGGCACTGGAGGTGGGGCCCCGCCAGGGGACCTGATTGGCCGGCGCCCTCTCGGTCCCGCTGACTCCTGGTCTGGTCGGGGCGGCGAGCTGTTTAATGCAGGCCTTGGCTCCGTCCCCGGGCACCAGTGCCCCCAGGGCTGCGGCCACAGCTTCAGAGAGGATCTGTGCCCTGTGCCGGTCACTTCTGTGGGCGCGCTGCCCGCCTGGAAGATACGGACGAGATACCGACAGCCCTTGTCCACCAGCTGGCTGTTCTGGGGGGGCTCGCTCTGCTCTCCTGGGACCTGAGTGTCTGTGAGGAGAGCAGAGGCTGGGCTTGGGGTCCTGCCGGCTCCCTCCGCAGGCGCCGCCTGTGGGCTGATGGAGCCCGGGACACTCACGGGCCCCGAGGCCCGCGCAGAGCCTGGCGCCAGCACGTTGAGCCTGGCAGGGGAGGCGTGGGGCGAGGAGGGTGTGGGGAGATGGCTGGGCATTGTCTGACCACGGGTTAAAGGGCAGGAGGGCGTGGGAGGGTGTGTCCCGCGTTCAGCCGGGGCTGCCTGCTGTGGCCTGGAATGGATGTGCCCGCGCCTGGAGCCCAGACCGGGGTCCGGGCCGAGGCTGGAAGACAGGGGATGGGCGGCAGCGTCCCGGGTCTCAGCAGGCGCCCCCGGGGGAAAGGCAAACTGACCTTTGTGAAGAGTCCCCGCCTCTGCTTATCTGACCTCACCATCAGAACCACCCTACCGAGCGGGTGTTGCTTCCCTCTTACGGGTACAGGAGCTGTGGTTATGAAGTGGCTTAGCCAAGGTCACACACTCACTCGGTAAGAGGGGCTGTTGAGACTTCAACCCCCGGCACTTCCCACGCCTGCGCTTTTCGTTTTCACCCTCTGTCTGGGGTGGGTGCAGACATTTGGGGGAGCTGAGACCCTCCCTGGGTAAGCGGCCAGGAGAACTGGTGGTGAACCAGTCACTGGGTCAGCTCTGCCACGTCCATTTTTTTTTGGGGGGGGGGGAGGCAGGGCACAGGAAGGCCCTCTGGGGCATCCATGGGCGGGCAGGATGGAGCAGGCAAACCCACCCCTTCCACAAATCTGGGCTCGGCCTCTGCCGTGTACCAGGGCCTGGGCTAATGCTGGGGAGGCAGCATGCAGCCAACGTGCTGGTGTGGGGGAGGTAGGAAGTAATCTATAATTAAAAAAAAGCATAATATGCTAATTAGACCGGACATCTTTCCGGAAGACCTTCCGGACGAAGCCGGGGCCTCAAGGGAAGCCCACGCCGGCAGCCCGGGGAAGGAAGGCCCCTACTCTTGCACGAATTTCGTGCACCGGGGCTCTCGTAACAAATAAAACGAAAAGGAACATAAAGTAGACGTAACAGCCGAAACCGGTTTGGCTCTGTGGTAGAGCGTCGGTCTGCGGACTGAAAGGTCCTAGGTTCGATTCCGGTCAAGGGCATGTACCTTGGCTGCGGGCACATCCCCGGTGGGGGGTGTGCAGGAGGCAGCTGGTCGATGTTTCTCTCCCATCGACGTTTCTAGCTCTCTATCTCTCTCCCTTCCTCTCTGTAAAATATCAATAAAAAATAAGTATTAAAAGTAGACGTAAGAGAAAAGGAGGACGCCCACACCTAAGGAAGAAGTGGGGATCCCGACGTGGGTCAGGGAGGGGACGGAGGGGCCTGAAGGACCTCGGCCGCCTGGGGAAGCCGCGTCTTCAGGCCTCCGGAGAGTTGGAGTCGATATGGACGCCCGCCCCTCTCTCTTCCTCGGGCCTGGAAAGGCATCCAAGGTCCGCACGGGCCTCGGTGGCAGCAGGCGGCAGCCCGTGGGTCTCCAGCAGACTAGGGTGTTTCCACTGGCCGGGGCCAACTCTCGGCGCCCTCCCCGGCGCCGGCCGGTGTCTCTGGCTCCGCCTGGTCCCCGTGCCCCTTGCCCCACAGCGCAGGCACATCGGGATAAGGCTTTGCCGAGTCACTGGTAAAATATGTGCCCGGGGGGAGGCGGAACCCTGTGCCCAGCCTCTCCTGGCACGGCGCAGGCTTCCGAGGTTGTCGCCACAGGGGAGGGACAGGCGGCGGCGGCGGGGAGGGGAGGCGCGGCCGCCCTGTGCGATGGGTGCTTGGGTGAGCGTGATGTCTGGAGAGGCTGAGGCAGGTGGGAGGCTGGGGAGGAGGGAGGGAGCTTTCCAGCGGGGCCGGCCCCCGGGCTCGGGACTTGTTTACGTCGCGCCAACCGACCAGTGGCCCGCCCACGTGACTCGGGCCACGTGATGCTCCTTCCCTCCTTGCCCCAGGGTCACATCTGCCCCTCCTCCCTCCCCCAACCACCGAGGCTGCCCTCTGCTGCCAGGGGCCTGGGGTTGCACAGGGTGGGATGGGGGCTCAGGGAACGTGGGCTCCTTGGTGGAGAAGGGTCAGCGGGCCTTGGCTCCACTGGTGAACACCCCCCTCCCCCCACTTCACCTCTTTGGGACTCGCTGGCATTCTCGAGAAAGTGAGGGGGGGTTGGAAAAGAAGCCTTTTGGAGGTTCCTGCCAACTCTGGCACGGGGCTGGCTGCCGGATGGCGGTGGATGGCGGTGGAGGCATCTCTGAGCCAGACACTGGGGACGAGGGGAGCTAGACCCAGTTAGGAAGAGGGGCGGGGTCTTGAGGACCCGCCTTCGGCTGCTGGAGCCCTGTGTTCTGAAGAGGCCCTGATGCTGTCCATCAGGGCAGGTGGGTGGGGGCAACTTTCAAAGGACACCCCCCCCCAGAAGTGAGTGAATGACCTGCAGGTGGCTGGCGGGGACCCTCGGGTGACCGAGGGCCAGGGTGCGGGAGCTGCCGGGGAGGGCCGTGCCTGTGGGGTCGGGGTTTGGGGGTGACCTGAGGCGCCATGCTCTAGAAAGACACACACACTGTCCCGTCTGGCCCGGAGTCCGGAGAGAAACCGGGCGCACAGGCAGGTTCTGCGTGTCCTGTGCCTTCCCCGGGAGGGACACCTGTTCGGGGTCCGTGTCAGGAAGTTTTCTTTTATTTTTAGCCTCCTTTCTCACGAGGTTGTTTACGCCCTTCTATTTAAAAAGAGAGAGAAGAAGAGAAGAAGAAGAAAAAAACACACACACACACAAAAAACACACCAAAATATCTCTGAGCGGCCGGTTCCAGTTTGGCTGCTGAGCCTTGAGTCACTGGTGCAAAGGTGGCCAGGAGAGCCCAGGTCGGGGCCGCGGGCTCTTGTGCAAGGCCAGCCCCTGGCCAGCGGGGCCGGGAGCCTCCGTCCCCAGCGCCCTCCCCTCCTCCCCGGGCAGCCCACTAACCAGAATGCAGAGCTTTAAAAATGGCTCCGTTTCCCGGAGACACGTACCTGGGCTTCAGCGCTGTGAGCCCTCGGCCCCGTCCCGGGAGGGTGGGGTGAGCGGGACCCGGGCAGGGACTCGGGCGGGAGAGGGATTGATGGGCCGCCGTCCCCCCTCACGCACACCCCGTGAAGCGCACGGCTCTCTTTACACTTTCCAGCTCACTGGGCCCCCACACCGGCCTGGCCGGCGAGGGTAGATGGACTGATTCCCGGGGTGGGTGAGGCTGAGCCAGAGAGCCCCGCCAAGACCCGATCCCTGGTACCGGCTGAGTTTGGGTCCGACCCAGGTGTCACTTCTTGGGTTCCAGCTGTGTTCTGTCACTGATGGGGGGGGCGGGGGGCGGGGGCAGGGATGGGGAGCGGGTCTGGGGCAGCTGCCTTGATCTCTGTAGGGTGTAGGTCTCTTCTCAGGACATCCGGGACCTCCCGTTCTCTGTTGTCTCAGCTCCTTGGGGCCCCTGTGAGATCTGAGCGATGTTTCTCGGCTGGGTGGCCCCTCGCGGGTGGCTCTCAGACAGCAGGCCTGGAGGCAGGGCCTCGGAGAGCCGCTCCGACAGGTGTGCGAGGTGTGCCCGGGGCTTTGCCCGGCGTGCACATGCACCGTGCACACTACCTGTTTGCCTGCTGGGAGGGCTGGCTGGTGGCCAGCGTGAGGTTAAGGCTCCGGGCTGGAAACGGTGAGCGCTGGCCTCATGGCTGACTGGCGGAGGCAGGCCTCCGAGGCGGAGAGGAAGGCGGGTCCGAGGACGCCCGGGCACCAGGGTTCCCTGGATAGTGCGCCTGACCCCCCCCCTCTTTCTAGGGGTGCTGAGGCCGAGCAGGGGGCAGCCTGTCTTCTTGGCGGGGTGGCCCTCTGAGGGGTCTCCAGGGGGACAGCGGGGCTTGTGGGAAGGGAAGAGGAGGGGTGCGTCTTTATGTCCTCCGCCCGCGGCCCCGAGGGTCCAGGCTGGAGCTGCAGGTGAACCTTGCGGAGGGCCGAGGATTGACGGGCCGCATGCCTGTGTTGGCACAGGTCCGCCATCTGTGCCCCCCACCTCCAGCCCCCCGAATCCGGCCTCAGCTCGTGGAGGATCCCCATGATGGGGACCCCACCGCGGGTGGCTTTGGTGGATGGAGCCTCCTTTGAGGCCACCTGTGGTGGAGGGAGAGGTTCGTCCTGATTCCCATTTTTTGTTGTTGTTGTTGTTGTTGTTCGCCTGGAGGACGGAAGGAGGGCTGGGTGGCCGAGGCTAGATTTCAGGGAGCACTGGCCTCCCCGCTGTGGAGGACTCCCAAAGAAGGATGAGCCCTCTTGCTCCTGGGGGTGGGGAGGGAGGACTGGGTGCCCTTCCAGCCCCAGCCCGTGCGCTCTGAGGCCGCCGGGAGCCGCACGAGGTGCGGGGACCGGGGCCCAGAACGCACTCCGACTGCACCGTCCATCTCTCCTTCCTGCCTCGGAGGCAAGTCTACACCGGGGTCGGGGGTGGGGGCTCCCTCCTGCAGAGGCAGCTTACGGAACTGACCCTTAGGACTGACACCATTTATAAGTTAAAAAAAAAGAAAAAGAAAAAAATGGCAGACATGTGCCCTTCATCCCCATGAGGAAAGAGCCCCGGGCTGCTCTGAGCCTGTCTCTGTACCGCCCACCTGAGCTCCCCGCCGCCGGGGACCCCTCCTCTCTCGTCGTGACTCCGGCGGCGGCGTTTGCTCCCAGGGGCCCGGCGGGTCGGGGGCATCCCGTGGGCCCGCCTTCCTGTAACATCACGCTGACCTTAGATGGTCTCTCATCTCCTTCGTTTCCTGTCCCCGCTCCCACCCGCCCCTTCAGCAGTGAGTGTCGGTCCTCGCCCATGTGCTCGGGGGCGGGCGCGGGCGCGGGTCTTCCCGTGCCCCTGACAGCACTGGGTGTCCGGCTTTTATGTCGGAGGCGAACAAGCCCCACGCCCCTCCCCGCAGGGTGAGCCCTCTCTGAGCCGGGCAGGAGCCTGTGGGCCACCCTCCCCGTCCCTCCTAGCACCCTCCCCCCCCCCCCCCCCGGCCCCTGAGGAGGCGAGGATCCGGGATCTTTGCCGGGACCAGCTCAGGCCTCAGCCGGGCAGGCCGCCGCTTTGGGGTGGGGGCTGCCCACCCGTGACCCCCCTCTGCTGGTTCTTCTTTCCAGCGTGACCCCTGAACGCCGGAGGCTGCAGCGCTCCAGCTCGGGGAGGAGGGACAGGCCGGGGGGCAGGGAGCACGGGCTGCTGGCCACTGGCCGCTGGGGACAGGTGGACTGTGTTCGGAAAGAAACTCGTCTCACCTTTTGGCCCTAATGGAAGTTGTTTGTATTTTTTTTCTTCTCCCTCTCTCTCCTTTCCCTCCTCTCTCTCCTTCAACCCCCCCTCCTCCTCCTCCACCCCCCCCTGCTCTCCCGCCCCCCCCCCTCCCCGGCCTCCGAAAGAATTTAATCTGCTGGACAACAAACAATACTGTTATAAAACTCTGAAAACAAGAGGGCGAGGCCTCCCCGACCAGGAGCGGGGCATGCCGGGTAGCGGCCAGGGAGCCTGCCAGGCCGGCCCGGGGCCCAGTTGGCTGCGTACCTGGGTGCCGGCCCCCCGCGAGCCCACCAGCCCGCCGCCCCCCGTCCAGGGGGGAGGGAACCGAGGGGACACACGGGGGGGGGGGGGCCGAGGAGCGCTTGAAAAGGGGAAGTTGTCTGTGTTCCCCGGTGGCTCTCCGATCTGATGGGAATGCACTAGACTGTGAAACTTCCTCCTCCACCCCCCTCCCTCCCTCCCTCCCCCCTCCCCCCCCCTGCTCCCGCCTCCTCCCACCACGCACTGTTCCAGGTTCTGAGCCTGGCAGGCAGAGGCCCTGATAGCGGAGCCAGGCCGGCCCAGCGGCGTGGGCACAGCCCGCAGCCCCGCCAGCTCCAGGGGCCGCGGCGGAGGAAGGTGCTCGGGGCTGGCTGTGGACTCTGGACCTACCCTCCTCCCTGTGCCCTCCCTCCCTGCCTCCCTCCCTCCCTCTCCCCCGCCCGCTAGGGAAGTGGGGCCGTGCCACAGGGCGTGCCCCGTCCATGTGCTCAGCCAGGTGTGCGCCCGGGTCCCGGGCAGGCCCGCCACGCGGAGGTCAGTGGACGTGCCGGCTGCCCGGAGCCGCCGGGGAGGTGTGTGACCGGGGGGCCGCTCGGCGCTGCGGGGCCGGGCACCACGAGGGAGGGCATCTCCCCGAGGCAGGCCTGAGGGGGGCGAGGGGGGTGCCCGGGGAGGTGGGAGGCCCCTCGCTCCCTGGACCCTCAGAGCTCGATCCCCTCGGAGTCCCCCCGCCCGGGCTGGGTCTGGAACATCGCTGGGTGGCTCTCCTCTGGATCCACGTGGGCCGGGACCCGGGAGCGGAGCGGTGGGCGTTGTGTGTGTGTGTGTGTGTGTGTGTGTGTGTGTGTGTGTACCAGGCCGTGGGCACGCTCTCTTTCCCTCCCGTGGGCAGCTCCGGCTCCGGGCTGTGCCCATCCTCCGAGGCCCCTGGCCGAGCCCTTCCCGTCCCATCCACCTCCCCCCCTCCCGCTGCCTCCCACGCCCACTGTACCCGCGGGCGGGCGGGCCGGGGAGCCATGAGGCGTCCTCCCTCCCTCCCAGCAGGCCCGGGACCGAGTGGGTGCCCAGGGGGCAGGAAGGGGCGGAGAGCGCAGGCGCCCACGCCCCGGCCTCCGGGGAGGCCAGCGGTGCTGAGGCTGGGCCCCCTTCGTGAGGAGGCTGGGGTTCCTGGCCCGGACGCCCCAGCGGGCATTCGGGGGGCTCCGTGGGTCTGGAGCGTGGTGCTCCGGCGTGGGGACCTGGGGCCCGGGACGCGTGGGGGTCCCTGGCTTGCCGAGCCCTCTCTTTTTTTGGGGGGGGTGGGGACCAAGTGCCCCAGACAGAGAGCCATCTCCACGTGGCCCTCCACGCCAGGCCCCCGTGCCCCGGCCCCTTCCTTGCGCTGCCCTCTCCTCTGATTCATCGGCCACAGCGCGCTGGCAGCGGCCTCACCCCGACCGCCCAAGACACAGTGTCCAGAACACGGGGCCCCTGCAGACACTGGGCCGGGGCTGTCCGGGGGGCGGCGCGTCCCCCTTCTTCCAGAAGGGCCTTCCCCGGGGGGGCCCCCCTCTCGGCACCCTGAAGCCGGGGGCCCCGGAACCAGCGTTCCCGGCGGCAGGAAGATGCCAGATCGGGCCTCGGCTTCCGGCGCCCCTCCCCCGCCCGCCCGGCGGGGACTTGCGTCAGTCGGTCACGTCAGTGGCGGTGACTCAGCACCAGCCCGCTGGGGAGGAGGGAGGAGGGAGGAGGGCGGGCGGGCTGCTGCCTCCACCGAGCCTCCTCCGCGCTGCCGGCTGTGAGCTCGGCGTGGCAGCACCGAGCGCATCCCGGGCCCGGTGGCTCTGCCCGGCCCCCGGGCCTGGTGCCGGCTTCCAGCCAGCAGAGCCCTCTCGCCCCCTCGCGTGCTGGCCTTCGGGCACCTGCCGTCGTCGGGGCTTTAAAGACACGGCGTCCTTTAGAGAGAGAACGAGGCGGGAGCTGGCCGCAGCCTCCGGACTGTTCTGTCTCCTCGGAACCGGCGTTAACCCTCGATGCTTCCTTCCTCCCGTCGTCGGGCTGGCACGGCTGTGGCTCTGGGCCGGGCCTGGCTCGCATGCCCTGGGGCCGCCCGGGCACCACGCCGCAGCCACTTCTCTGTCTTGTTCCCCGCAGGGTCCGGAGCGCGGAGCACGCGGCGACCGGTCTGCACCAGCCTCCTCCTCCTCCTCCTCCTCCTCCTCCTCCGAGGGGCACTCCTCCGAGGGGCACTCCTCCGAGGCCGAGCCCGGGAGGCTCTCAGAGGCGCCGGCGGGAAGTCAAGGCCTGGGTCCCGACGCCCTGCGTGGTGACCTGCCCTCGAGCTCGGGGCCCTGCCCAGGCCGGGGAGTGTCCCGGGCGTGGGGGGGAGCAGGTGGGGGTGAGGGGGGGGAATGGACAGAGCTGCAAACAGAACGTGGGCACAGGATGTGCTGGGGCTGCCCTTGGCTCCCAGGTGGCACCTCGCAGGGTGACCAGCACCCTCCTCTGGGTGGGCACGTCCCCTCCCTGGCAGCCCACCCAGCCCTTAGGCCAGGGGGAGGACCCTGCCCCCCGCAGGCGGCGGCAGAGCCCTCGGCGCAGTGGGGTGCCCTGGGGTACACAGACCAGGCCCCCCAGCCCCCGCCGTCCTCCCCAAATCCCACCGGGAGCACTCGGCGCTGGCTCAGCACACGCCGGGGGAGAAGCCGGGTCCGGGCAGCGGGGGAGCTGGGCCCTCGGCAGGCGGTTCCCTCTCAGGGGGGGTCGGGAGGGCGGCCAGTTTGGTGCTAAGATGACTTCCTCTCCCCGCTGCTGCTTGAAGAGAGAAGCCCCCTGTGATGCTTTGCTAACGATTCCGTCTCTCTTCTTCCAGAGGACTCGGCGAGCCTTAGAATTGAGAGGCTGGGCGCCCCCACCCCCTGGTGCCCCCAGCTCCCTGTGACAGTGCCAGTGCCAGTGCCAGTGCCAGTGCCCGGCTGGGCAGCCCTCCGCTGAGCTCCTGGCCGGCGTTCCCGGGGCCGCGGGAGAGCCATGAATTAATCACCCCGACGATCAGATGACACGCGTGCTCTCAGGAGCAGCACCCGAAGCTGGCTTAGCCGGAAGCTGGGCCGAGGGGGAGGTGGTGGGGGGAGTTTTCCTGAGAGAGGGGGTCTGCAGGGGGACCCCTGCAGAACATTCCAGAAAGCAGGGGCGGCAGAGGCAGAGGCCGGATGCCCGTGTGACCACGCCTCAGGGACGGGTGGTCGGGTAGTGGCTGCTGGGAGCTGCTGAGGAAGAAGAGCTTGGCTGGAGGAAAGCTGAGAATGACCCAGGGTGGGTCTCCTCTTCCCCCTCTTCCTCCCCCTCTTCCTCGGGGCCATGGCCTCAGAGGAGATGGAGACACGTTTTCTTAGCTGCCCACAACCGTGGTAACGGCTGCCGCGGAGCCCTCGCCCGCCCCGGCCCTCCCAGCCCCGGCAGGTCCTGGCGACACTCGTGTCCAGACGCTGCCGCCTGGACGTGCCAGTACCTCCGGGAACCATGGCAGACAGAGGCGGCCTGCGTCTACAGGCCGAAGGGATGGTAAGGACCCCGAGAGAGACAGACGCGACTGCCTCCTCTTCCTCAAGGTCACGGCCTCAGAGGCCAGAGAGACCTGCTTTCTGAGCCTCAAGCACCCAGAGGAGGGGAGAGGAGAAGAGAGGAGAGGAGAGGAGAGGAGAGGAGAGGAGAGGAGAGGAGAGGAGAGGAGAGGAGAGGAGAGGAGAGGAGGGAGTAGGGGCCATTAGGAGATGGGAAATCTGACTTAAACACAGTCTGCAGGCCGTATTTTCAGGCAGATGTTCAGAGCAACAGGAGAC
Source organism: Vespertilio murinus (assembly GCA_963924515.1). Classification (NCBI taxonomy): domain Eukaryota; kingdom Metazoa; phylum Chordata; class Mammalia; order Chiroptera; family Vespertilionidae; genus Vespertilio; species Vespertilio murinus. Next base: position 30,223,621 of record OZ004719.1, read on the forward strand.
ACGGCTCGGTGCCTGTGTTAGAGCGGTGGTCAGCAAACTGGCTCACGAGCCCAATGCGGCTCTTTGGCCCCTGGAGTGTGGCTCTCCCACAGAATGCCACGTGCGGGCGCTATTGAAAAACTTCGTGGCTCACGCGCAAAGGTCAGTTTTCGGCTCCCCAAAGAAATGTCAGTCGTTGTACAGTGGGTATTTGGCTCCGTGGACTAATGAGTTTGCCGACCACTACTTGAAGGATTACTTGTAGAGAGAAGCCCCGTGATGCTTTGCTAATGATTCTGTGTCTCTTCTTCCAGAGGACGTGGCGAGTTTTAGAACTGAGAGGCTGGGAGGTTTAGGACACTGGGTTTTTTGTTGTTTTTTTAATACATTTTATTGATATTTTTACAGAGAGGAAGGGAGAGAGATAGAGAGCTAGAAACATCAATGAGAGAGAAACATCGACCAGCTGCCTCTTGCACACCCCCCGCCGAGGATGTGCCCGCAACCAAGGTACATGCCCTTGACCGGAATCGAACCCGGGACCCTTCAGTCCGCAGACCGACGCTCTACCACTGAGCCAAACCGGTTTCGGCAGGACACTGGTTTTTAACCAGAGGTTAAATTAGATGACTGGGGTGGTGGCACTCACGTGTGGCCCTGGGGGGCCCTAGGAAGGGGTGCCCCGGCCCAGGTGACCGTCCCCTCTGTGCAGTGCCAGAGCCTCCCAGGCACAGGACGGGGGCTGCGGTCAGAAAACCTCCCGCCCACGGCGGCCTGCTTCCCCGGGGCCGGGCGGGCCGGGCGGAGACAGGCCTGGCCGCGCTAGCCTCGGCTCTTGTCGCTGGGCACCCGGGTCCTGGTTCGGAGGGACCGGTGGGCCGAGGCAAGCTGACGGCAGAGCCGATGCATTTGTGCCGCCGCGTCTGTGGGAAGCGGGGGCCCTGACTCGCTGTGGACACCCGAGCATCTCTGTGGACGCCCCGTCTGCGAGCCCGCCCGCCTGCCATGTGGACCTGGGGCCCCCACGCGTGGAGCCGCGGGAAGACGTGCTCCGATCGAGCCTCCCTCTCGTCTTCAGCGAGACCCTCTTCTTCTGGAAGCTGGTTTCACATGGTGGCTTAGATTTTTCCATCTTTGTATCTAGCACCATTTGAAATCAGTGTTTTAGGAGTAAGAATTGCAGCACAGCCACCTGGAGCCGCCTCAAGACAGGAGCAGCTGGAAAAGCAGAGCACCCCCCGGCGGGAGGGGGGTGTGCTGGGTTTGGGGTGACAGTGCATGCGTCGCCGGGGGGGATTGAGCGGGTGCCAGGAGGGGATTCTTGCCCGCAGGCAGCCACGGCCCCCGGTCGGCTGGGCCTGTGAGCGGCGATGGGCACTGCTGGGCGGGGGGTGGGTGCCCGGGTGCCCGGGGAGCGGAGAGGGCTGTGCACCGGAGAGGTTTCGGCGTCAGCACGGCGGAGGGCCGGGGGCCCGGAGCGCCACCGGACCCATCTCTTACACAGGCTGACCGATTTCTCCTGGTGTTCAGAGTCTGTTTTTGTCTAGCACCATTTGAAATCGGTTATGATGTAGGGGGAAAAGCAGCAGCCTCGGAGCCCCGTGCCACGTCCGCTCGGCCACAGCCTGAGCCTGCCTGGAAGACGGGGGGGGCTGGGGGCGGGGGGAGGGGGAGAGGGGACTGGGAACGCTTTTTCCTGCTGACTTCTGTACCTGTGTTTGTGATGCCCTCCTGCAGAGGGAGGAGAGGGGGTGGTGGGTTTTTATTTTATTTTTTAATTTTTATTTAAATATATTTGGGTGACGGGTTTTTAAAAACAGATGGCTGGGGTCGCCTTTTGCTGGGCTGTCGTAAATGCTGTATGCTGGTTGCTTGTTGACGGATCTTCCTGTTAAGGCATAGACTGTCCGTGCATCTGGACGTAATAAACATTCTGCTGTCTTCGATGTGTCCTGTCCTTGGTTTTTTTGTTTTGTTTTGTTTTATTTTCCGCTCCCAGTTCTGCGGTGATGAGAAGGGGGAGGGCTGAGAAGCTAATTTCCTATGCAGACCCTCCCTGCCTTATAAAGCGTTTGGGGGGGGGTGGGGGGAGGAGAGCAGCACACACACAGTAAAAAACCAAGCCCAGCCCCAGTGGATAGGGAGCGTGGACCTGTGGTCCGAAGGGTCGCAGGTTCCATTCGGGTCAAGGGCACACGCCAGGGTTGCGGGCTCGGTCCCCAGTAGGGGGCGTGCAGGAGGCAGCTGGCCCAGGATTCTCTCTCTCCCCCCTGATGGTGCTGTCTCACGCTCCCTTTCCCTTCCTCTTCGGAAATCAATAAAAATATTGACGCAAGCAAAGCTCATTAAGGCCAAAATGGAGTTCTGGGAGCCAAGAAGCGAGAGGGGGGAGAGGATGGCCGGGATGTGGGGCACCTGGAGCGGCTCGGGGCGGGAGACCCACCTGGGCCCCGGGGCCCCGCCCTGGTCCCGGCCCCGCCCGCCCGGCACCACGAGGAGCAGCGGCTGAGCCCGGGGCAGTGTGGGCTTCTCTCCTGGACCGGCCACCAGCTCCATGGAGGGGTGCGGGAGTTAGCGGGAGGTGACAGAACAGGGCCGGGGCCTGGTGGTGGTGGTGGGCGGGGGGGGGTGTTCAGGGTTCGGGCCGTGGGCTCTTGCTGGAGCTGTTTGCACGGAAGGTGCCAGACCGCCTGTGCCGGGCCTGCCGGCGCCTCCCCTGGGAGCCAGCGGGTCTCGGTGAGGGGTGGCAACTCAGCCAGGCGGGCATGGATGTTCTCACCTGCTGATGGAAGACTCCATGTTCTGACCCCCAGGATGTGGTGGTGGGAAGAGGTAAGACACTCCCTCCCCTCCGTCCCCCCGCCCCCCCCAATGGTTTCATTCACTTCTCTGCGGAGGTGGTTGCTAAGTGCTTGGGGTCAGTTGTAACGAACTGAGCAAGGCTCCATGGTCTGTGTGTCCCAAGCTCCAACCTAGGTACTGAAAACAACAACAAAAAAACCCCCCACAAGAACAACCACAGAAAAGACATGGATTCTGCGGACAGGTTGCTCTGAGTCTGGTCCCCAGAGGGCCCAGGACTAGGAGTTACAATTAGCAGGACGCTCGCTGCCTCGGTGCACGTCTCGGGTCTCACTTCCAAGGCCGTGCACCTGGAAACGCTGGCTGGCTGGGAGCCCCACTCGGCTCGGCTAAGCGGGACCCCGGGCTGGCTGCAGGGGTGCAGGCAGGCGGGGAGGCGCGTTGGAGGGAAGGCTCGCTCGGGCCTCCTGCAGGCTGAACTGGCAACTGTCCCCACCTGTGGCAATAAAGGCTGAGGCCTTCCCAATGAGCCTGGGACACACATCTGAGCACAACTGTGGTGAGATAACGGTGCGGGCCCAGGCCTCACTGAGAAGCGGCATATAGTTCAGGGTTGGGGGTGGGGGTGTGATGGGGAGGGGACCAGGAAGACTGTCCATCTTTGGGGGGAGCTTAAGAGCTTCCCTGGAACACAAGAAAAGCTGTACTTTGGGTTTATTCTCTTGAGGCCGCTCCTCCCCACCTCCTGATGGGTTCCACCCGAGGCGCCTGCGCAGAGCGATGCTGAGCCGCCGCCCTCACAGGCTCTGCCTCCGCTCTCCCTGCGCTGGGACCCGGCATTGCTTTCTGCTGCTGGTTTCACCCTCCTCCCCGGCGATGCCAATGCGGGGCCAGGGCCGGCACCCACTCCCCTGTGGCTTTGCTCCTCGCTGTGTGTCCTGAGGACCCACAGCACTGAGGCCGGCCTCCCGTGGCTGCGGTAACAAGTCGCAGCAGATGGGGAGGCTCGGTGTCTCTGGGTCACTAGAAAACATGCTGCAGCCCGGGGACCTGGTGAATGACAGAAGGGTGGTCCTCACCGCTCAGGAGGCTGGGAAGCCCAAGACCCAGGCCCTGGCAGTGTGGGCATCTAGCGAGAGCCAGCTTTGTGGTTCGTGGGCAGTGCCTTCTAGCGGTAGGTCCACGTGGCGGAGGGCGGAGGGCCTTTCACAGGCCCCTCATCCGGTTCACGAAGCCTGTGCCCTCTGACCCGGTAACTCCCAGCGGCCCCACCCCCTAAGGCCATCCCCTTGGAGGTTAGGGTTTAACACAGGGATTTTGGAGGAACAGAGACATGCACACAGCGTCTCAAACTCACACACATTTATTATTTTCCTTCTGGAGGTCATAAGTCAGGAATCAGCTTCCCTGGGTGGAAATGAAGGTGTGGGCCGGGCCAGAATCAGTTTCTTTGCCTTTTCCAGCTTCTGGAGCTGCGTGCTTTGCTTTTTGGCTCCTGCCTCCATCCTCCATCCGGCAGCATTTTGCTTGAGAGGTCACACTGCCTGGTGCTGTGGTCACATCTCCCTCTGCCTTCCTCTTAGAACAGTGGTTCTCAACCTCCCTAATGCCGCGGCGACCCTTTAATACCGTTCCTCGTGTGGTGGTGACCCCCAACCATAAAATTATTTCCGTTGCTACTTCAGAACTGTGATTGTGCTACTGTTATGGATTGTAGCGTAAACATCTGTGTTTTCTGATGGTCTTAGGGGACCCCTGTGAAAGGGTCGTTTGACCCCCAAAGGGGTCGAGACCCACAGTCTTAGAAGGAGACTGTGATTACATCTAGGGCCCCACCTGAACAATCCCAGGTACCCTCCCCACCCCAAGGTCTCATCGGAGAAAACCCTCTGCCAATAGCTAACACCACAAGCCCCGGCCCAGCATGGCTGTGGCCCGCTCAGCGTGGGGCCATGATCCAAACTTCCACAAACTGCGGACGGTGCGACTCACAGGCACGCAGACCTGGGGCCCCACCGGAGACCCACTTGAGCCAGAACCTGCATTTTATCAAGATCAATCTGTGACTCACCTACACACTAGGAACAGGAGTGGGCAAACTTTTTGACTCGAGGGCCACCACGGGTTCTTACACTGGGCCGGAGGGCCGGAACAAAAGCAACCTGACCATGCTGGCACTCTCATCTCGGGCTGCTGGTGAAGGAGCGGAGGGGAGAGCAAGAGAACCCTCCGCTCTTTCGGGCTCCGCGGGCCGGATAGAACAGCCAAATGGGCCGGATCCGGCCCGCGGGCCTTAGTTTGTCCACGGCTGCACTAGAATGTGAGAAGCAGGGTCTATGGCACCTTATCCAAAGAGTCTCTCCTAATGGAGCCCCATGTCGATTGCACATTGAAGGAGTCTTTTCCTAGGAGCCTTTTCAGGTGGCGGGGGGGGGGGGGGGGTGATCAGAGACAAATCCTTTCCTCAGACGCCATCAGTGAGTGCTCAGCTAAATGGCAGTCTAGTCCCCACAAGCCCCGAGTCCCCGGAGAGCAGAGCTGTGGCTTGTTTCGGGTATTCGGCACAGGGCTTGCCACTGCAACATATAACAATTCCATGTTTTAAAAGCTACATACAAGTGACACAATCACAAGTGGCTCCTCCTGCGTCTGTGGGGGTCACCGCCCACTGCGGATTTTCTGGGTCAGAAATCGGGGTGGGTCACTTCCTCGGTGCGATCTCTGCTGGGGTCATGTGTTCCCTTCCTGCCCGTATGCAAATGAGAGGGAAGGGAAAATGCTCTACTGACCCCAAGCCTGGGTGTTGTACTTCCCCCATATTAAGCAAGAAAGGACAGGGTATAGACATTTAAAGATGTTCATTTCACAGAAGAAAAGCAGAAAAAGAGCTAATGTTAGACCCCAAAGGAGATTATAAAGGGCTTCTGGCAATTAGCGACGGAAACATCTGGATAAAGAGTTTGCAGGGCGCCCAGCTGGTGTGGCTCAGGGGTTGAGTGTGGGCCCATTCACCAGATCACAGTTCCCTGCTCGTAAGGGCACTTGCCAGGGTTGTGGTTTGATTCCCAGTGCGTGTGTGTGTGTGTTTGTGTGTGTGTGTGTGTAAGGCAGCCTACCAATGTTTCTTCCTCTCTCTGAAATCAATAAAAAAACATTTTTCAAAAAATTTGAAGGGCTAAGGAAGAGATTGTCCAATACTCTTAACTGTCCACACGGGGGCAGCAGTGCTATGATTTAACAAAAATAGCTTTTTTTTTTCTTCAGTGTAACCTTTCATGGATGAGACTGGAAATGATGAAAGTAATGTAGGTTAGGGGAAAGAAGAACCGAGTACACTCAGTTTTGCATGATTTCAGGAAGTCAGTACACTAGGTAAAATCCTGTTCAAATACCCACATTCTTAAAATATGTAAAAACATTAATCCTGAGTTACAATGTTAGCTGTCGGGCATTACTAAATTTTAGAATACCAGTTCCTTAAACCTAACATCTCCTTATTTAACAATGCAAATTCAAATTCCTCCTCACCCACTTTTTTTTTTTAGCATTTTTGTAGACTTTTGTTTAGTCACCTAGAATGTGATCTTCCTGTGTATTTTATACCAATATACAAGTATAAAAAAATAATAATTGAACAAAATGCCTTATTTATAGTCAAGCTAATTTTCCTCCAGTGCTGGTATTAGAAAGATTGCTTCTTGTATTTTTTAAAAATATATATTTTATTGATTTTTTTACAAGAGAGGAAGAGAGAGGGATAGAGAGGGAAACATCAATGAGAGAGAATCATCGATCAGCTGCCTCTTGCACACCCCCCACTGGGGATGTGTCCGCAACCAAAGTACATGCCCTTGACCGGAATTGAACCCGGGACCTTTCAGTCTGCAGGCCGACGATCTATCCACTGAGCCAAACCGGTTTCGGCACTTCTTATATATATTTTTAACCACAGATAACCTTGTTTGGTTAGGCAGGCAACAGGACCTTGATTCAAGTCTTACGCATTTCTGATTTCTTTCATAGGCTGATTTAAATAAAAACCCACATTTCTTAAGTAAATACAAGCCTTTACCTCCTATGTTTATGTTTCCATGAAGAAATGGACTGTGGACGAGAGTCACGAATGCAGAGGTTTTCCACCTCAGCTGCCTATGAAAGCACTTGGGGAGCTTTAAAATAAAACCCCTCCGCCCAGGGCACAGAGCAGATCAGCTATGCTGGGACACGCTGGGTGGGAGCTCTGCCCGTGGTGGCAGTCATGGCTGAGTCCCACGGAGCCTGGTCTCAGAGGCTCAGCAACCTGATCTAATGCCAAGAGTAAGATGAAAGGTGAAACAGAGGGCGGGAGACCAGGATACCAGGACACAGGCTTTGTTGGAGGGGAAGACCCTGCCCGGCTACCTTCCAAGGAGAAGGAGCCCAGGGGAGAGGGTGCGGGTGCGGGTGCGGGGGTGGTGGTGGTGGTGGTGGTGGTGAACGTGAATACGCCTTTTGAGGGGAGGAAAAGGAAGGGACGGGGCTTAGGGCACTCAGCACTCGCTGATTGGTGGTTTCATGTAAGGCACATGATTAGGGACCTAGGGACTTAGGAATTGGGGGGCTTAGGGTATTTGGCAGGTGCTGATTGGTGGTTCAATGTACAGTCCATGTAAGGTGCCTGGTTCGGTGCTCAGGAATGTCTGTGCTGCAGGTGCAGGTTACGTCATACTCCGTCCATCAGTTGGGGGAAGGGAGGATCTATCATTCCAGGCTTTTGATAATATTAAAAAAAAAAAAAATTGAGCCGAAACCGGTTTGGCTCAGTGGATAGAGCGTCGGTCTGCGGACTGAAGGGTCCCGGTTCGATTCTGGTCAAGGGCATGTACCTTGGTTACGGGCACATCCCCAGTAGGGGGTGTGCAGGAGGCAGCTGGTCGATGTTTCTCTCTCATTGATGTTTCTAACTCTCTGTCCCTCTACCTTCCTCTCTGTGAAAAATCAATGAAATATACTTAAATAAAATAAATAAATAAAAATTGAGAGTCCGGGCAAGGTCAGTTGGTGAAGGTTCATCTTCTGTAACTGCTCCCAGCTGAGAGGAGGCGTCGTTAGGGGGTGTGTCTACCCAGGGTCTCAAGGATTCGGGTGTTCGGTTCTGAATTCAGTGCCAGGTAGATCTCTCCCACCTGCTAGTTGGCGAACGCCTGCATTCTGTTCTGTAGAAGACTAGTGAAACAACGCATGAGACAGCTGTCAAAGAGCAAGATTAAGAGTGTAGATACCAGTGGGCCTAATAGTGGGAGGAGCCATGGGGTACGTGAGCAAAAGCAGGTAGCATTCTCTGTGCTGGACGAGGGGTGCAGCAGCATGATTTCCCCAAGAGACTGGTTGGTGATGTCTTGAGAGCGATTGTGTTGAGTCATTTGGGAGGTAAAAGCTGGTCCTGAGGCTGCCACAGCGTCACTTGTCTGGTTTTGCTGCTTTTCTGGACCTGGAGCTGAAAGACAGCTGAGATCTAGATGTTATTTTTAGGGGGGAAAGAGTAGGGGTCTCAGTTGCCTCACTAGTAATATGAAGGGGAAGAATTAGGTTCCCCTGGGAGTGAGGTTCTTGTTTTCCCAGTTTTTGCTCCTTGCTGGGGCTCATCCACATGTTTCTTGTAGGTCTGAGACAGGATTTCAAAATAGGCAGAGCAGTGGTTAGGTTCCCTGTGGCGGTTCCAACTCCTGCTTGATGCTGAGGGTTAGGAGGAGAGGGATGGTCTGGACTCCTCTTTTGTGTCAGATCTGATGGGTTACAAGGACAGGTAAAGACTAGTTATTGGGGCCGCTTCTACATTGGGTGAGAGAGGGTACAGGTTCCTGTCCAGCTGATGGGGAGGTAGAGGAGGAAAAAACATCCCTGATCATGGAGACAAGCTGAGGAGTGTAAGGAGAAGAGATGGGCTAAAGGATATGAGATTCCTTTTTCTAGTTCCACACCCCACGCTGAGAGAGTGGTCACATGGCGCTACCAATAAGGGGTGGCAGATGAGTGACTGAGACCGTGTTGCAGTGAAAGTGGGAGGGAAAAGGAAGGATAGAAGTAGTGGAAGCCAGAGACCTGGATGGTTGGATATGAGGTTAGACCAGCCGTGGGCAAACTACGGCCCGCGGGCCAGATCCGGCCCGTTCGGCTGTTCTATCCGGCCCGCAGAGCCGAAAGAACAGAGGGTTCTCTTGCTCTCCCCTCCGCTCCTTCCCCAGCAGCCCAAGATGAGAGTGCCAGCATGGTCAGGTTGCTTTTGTTCCGGCCCTCCGGTCCAGTTTAAGAACCCATCGTGGCCCTCGAGTCAGAAAGTTTGCCCACCTCTGGGTTAGACACTGCATCTTCTGGCTTAGCTTAAGAAGTACCCAGCAACCTTGGACTGTCAGGCGTGGAGACTGAAGCCTCACTTTCTTGCTGAGAGTTCTTTTCCTTTCTTCCTACTACTTTTCTTCTGTTCCATCTCATTAACGTGCACAACCTTCACAAGTTTAATTAGCCTTCAAACCTTCCATGTTCTTCAAAATTGCATAGCCATGCCTCAGACCTTCTATGAAGTATTTCTAAAAGGTGGTGGTGGGGGGTGGGTAAGGAAACAGTCTCGGCAGCCGGTTCCCAGGCTAGCCAGGCCTCTTGCGGCTTGAATCCCAAATGGCTGCGTTCTTCCGGGAGAGAATGATCATAGAAGGGATAAGGAGATGGGGCATTTACAGTCACAGGAATGGCTTGGCCTTGCGGATGGAGAGAGTGACACGGAGGCGGGTGACTGTGGTTTGGGACCACTGGGCTTTATGAGGAGATGCATCGTAGCCCCGGCTGGGCACCGAGGTTGAATGAGAAAAGAGTGAACGGGGGAATTTAGTAAGATGCAGGGTAGACATGAGGTGGCTAATGGCTGTGAGACTGATCTGTCAACCCCATAACAGAGAGTGAGGAGGGGACAAGGATCCCAGCGAAACCAGAGAGGGCAGAGTAAGCGGCCCCGTGGTCGATTAAAAAGGAGATCGGCCGAAACCGGTTTGGCTCAGTGGGTAGAGCGTCGGCCTGCGGACTGAAAGGTCCCGGGTTCGATTCCAGTCAAGGGCATGTACCTTGGTTGCGGGCACATCCCCGGTAGGGGGTGTGCAAGAGGCAGCTGGTGGGTGTTTCTCTCTCATCGATGTTTCTAGCTCTCTATCCCTCTCCCTTCCTCTTTGTAAAATATCAATAAAATATATATTAAAAAAAAAAAAAAAGGAGATGGGCTTACCGGCCACCACAGTCATTCCCCGAGGCTGTGTCCTGGTGATGTGAGTCTGTGGGGCCCTGTTAGGGCCTGGGCAGCTTCTTTGGTGGCCAGTCCAGGAGGTCTGGGGGCTCCAAACCGGATCCAGAGGGCAGGTGGCCACGCTGGACTGGCTGAGGCCAGACCCGGAGGAGCCAGACTGCAGCCTGATTTCCGGTGGCTTTCCCTTCCGCGACTTGGGCAGGGCCCAGGCGGGGGCCTCGGGTTTGAGCAGGACTTGGCTCGGTGTCCTTCCTCGCTGCATGTGAGGCATGGCCCGGGGGAGGCTTAGCCCCTGACTTACCGCAGTTGGAGGACCAGCACGTCGTTTGGGGTTCATGAGAGCGGTGGCCAGGAGCTGGAAGGCCTCCTATTGGGCCTCGGCCTTGGCCTGATCTTGCCTTTGATTTTGGATTTGGGTCTCCTGGTCTCTATTATCAAAGACCTCAAATGCCAGGTTAACGAGGTCTTTTTGAAGGGTTTGTGGGCCTGCATCTATGTTTGAGGTTGCGGCGTATGCGGGGGAGGTAAAGGTGGTCAGGTCGGTGGAAAAGGAAACCTGAGATGCCCCCCGACCTGCGAGGCCCGACGTAGAGAACGGAACGTGGACTCGGACTGTACGCCCCCAGTCCCCGCTGCCCCCCTCGGGGGTGGCGTGGACGCGGGGATAGAAGAGGCTGTTGGGGAAGGCGGTCTTTGGGCCTGAGGGTGAGTGTTAGGTGGGGAAGGCTGTTTTGGAGCGCAGGATTCTCAGGATCTGAGCTCTCAGGGACCGGGGGAGAAGGCAGCTGCTGGTTAGGAGGGTCTGAAGAGAAAGAGCCTACGCGTTTTTTTCAATTTGAGAAAGATCAGAGAGCGAGCAGGGAAAGGGCCAGCCACCCGGGAATTCGTTTGCTGGAGGCCACAGGAGCGGAGGTTAGGCGGAGAGCACAGGGGAAGGTGGGCGGTTAGACTCCTCAGAGGTAGAAATGCCCCGGCCTGCCTCCCGTAATGAGGGAGGGACCGGGAGGGGCTGGGCAGGGAGGGGCGTGCAAGCCGTGCAAGCACCGCTGCCATGCCGCTGCTGCAGGCCAGTGGGCGAGACCAGTGTGCGTTAAGGGGGGAAAAATGATGCAACCTGCCAAAACCGGTGTGGCTCAGCGGTAGAGCGTCGGTCTGCGGACTGAAAGGTCCCGGGTTCGATTCCAGTCAAGGGCATGTACATTGGTTGCGGGCACATCCCCAGTGGGGACTGTGCAGGAGGCAGCTGGTCGATGTTTCTCTCTCATCGACATTTCTAGCTCTCTCTCTCCCTTCCTCTCTGTAAAATATCAATAAAATATATTTTTTTAAAAATTTTTAAAAAAATGATGCAACCTACTCCCGGAGTCGGCCAAGGACTCCTGCACTCCGGCGCTGACCTGGGAAAAAGAGTGCTTAGTCAGAGAGGGACAGGTTTAGGGTTGAAAGGAGGTGGTGGGAGTGAGACACGTGGAGAGAGATGATCCACTGGGTTGAAAGAGTCAGAAGACAGAGAAAGGGGTTTTGAGAGGGCAAAGAGGGCTTCCGGAGGAGGATCTGATGGGTGGAACATGAGGAGTAGAGTGAGGGGGGAAGAGAGGAAGGGTGGGTGGGGAGGGGAAGCCCGTTCGTAGGAATCTCTGAGGCTCCCTTGTCCGGTGGCAAAAAATTATCTAGATCTCCGAGGATATTGGAATCAAAAGTGCTGTTTTAAATGGGCTTTTTTGGTTTGATGTAGCCAGAAAGACCAAGGGCCGAGAGATTGGCGAGGAGACACCCTAAGGGTGTGTGTTTCGAGGGCCACCGAGAAGTTGGGGAAGGAGTAAGGAGCGTCCTTCCTTTTCCCCAGCCAACCTGTAGAAAGAAGCGAGAGAAGGTTCCAAGGTTGTCACCCTGAGACCTTTCCCATGGAGTAGAGCATTTTTCAGGGCCAGGTACCTGGGTTTTCATAGAACGTAGAATATAGAACGCGTAGCCAAGTAGACGGGAAAACTCAGAGGCCCTTCCAGGTCAAGGGAACTGTGTGTGTGTGTGTGTGTGTGTCCGTGTGTGTCCCTGAGTGGTTAGGAAGATCCCTGAAGCCTATCGGTTAGAACAGGGGTGGGCAAACTTTTTGACTCGAGGGCCACAATGGGTTCTTAAACCGGACCGGAGGGCCGGAACAAAAGCAACCTGACCATGCTGGCACTCTCATCTTGGGCTGCTGGTGAAGGAGCGGAGGGGAGAGCAAGAGAACCCTCCGTTCTTTTGGCTCCGAGGGCTGGATCCGGCTCGTGGGCCGTAGTTTGCCCACGGCTGGGTTAGAAGGAAGCAGTGAGATTCCCATGTGTCCTGGCATGGCAGGGTTTGAGAAGTGTTCTGAACAGGCCAATCGACTCGGGACCATGCCACCGAGCAGGGCCAGAGGATCGTCCATATTCACCCAGGTTTTCGGCACCAACAGGAAAGATGAAACAGAAGGCCGGAGACCAGGATACCAGGACACAGGCTTTATTGGAGGGGAAGACCCCTGCCCGGGTGAACACGCCTTTTGAGGGGAGGAAAAGGAAGGGACGGGGCTTAGGGCACTCAGCACACGCTGATTGGTGGTTTCACGTAAGGCACATGCTTAGGGACCTAGGGACTTAGGAATAGGGGGCTTAGGGTATTTGGCAGGTGCTGATGGGTGGTTCAATGTACAGTCCATGTAAGGTGCCCGGTTAGGTGCTCAGGAATGTCTGTGCTGCAGGTGCAGATTACGTCATACTCCGCCCATCAGTTGGGAAAAAGGAGGTTCTATCATAAGAATTTTTACATAAATAAGAAAACATCTTCATAGTTACACAAATCAAACTTTTATAATGTCATTGTTGGAACTTGGGATTGAAGTACATAGCCACACACATTCACCTCATGTGGAAGGGGTATGTCTCCTAGCAGACAGTGTCCACAGACACTCAGCTGTGGTTGCCTCATCCGGGTAACAGGACACCTGGGCAGAAATGGGGAGAAGCTCCGCCCGACGACGGGCAGGAGGCGCTGGCCCTGGGAGATGCCTAGGATCTGGCAGGACCATAGGCCTCTCGGGCGCCAGGGAGGCAGGAATACAGCACAGGGCAGATGGCACAGCTTGACTAACAGGATGCTGCTTAGAGAAAGGCAGCAGAAAGAGGGGCCTTGGGGAGAAAACTTGGGATTTCATGGAAGAAAGCCTTGGAGCGTCATGCTGGGGAACGTGGGCTTCCGCTGTAGGTGTCATGAGCACCCGGGAGCAGGAGGGGCAGGGGATGGGCGGGGAGTGGAGAAGCCCGGATGGATGTCAGGGTGTGAGATGGGAGGGGCAGGAGGCATGGCTGTGAGAGTGGAGAGGTTCGAGAGGGTGGGACCCCATTAGAAACCTACTCTGATTTGACATCAGGCACCCTGGCAATGAGCACCCTGACACCAAGCACACTTCACTCTGCTTTTTATTTTTATCACATTGTGAGGACAAATTTTACAGAAAATAATAATTAAAAAAACACAACCACCCTCCATTCATGGGGCTTCCCGTTTCAATGCAAATACATCCTTCCTGCCGGTTTTAAGAAACATTCAAATATACTTCCTTCTCTGTCATTTAAACAAATTTTTCTACAGAAAACTGGTTTCCCCATATATTTCAGTAACAGAATTTGACAACATACTTATATGTATATATCTCATATATATATTAAATGGAAAGAGTAAACTTGAAGCACTATTATACAGGTTAATTTTTGTGAAGCATCACAATCTTTGGTTGAAAAATGTCCCTCACGAGAGATTACAAAGGGAAGGAACACTTTATGAAGTAGTATTTACTCTGGTCCACTCTGGTTTTCCAAACATGTCCCTGTCAGGGCAACATTTCTTCAGCCCAACTTTTGCTACTAAAAATAAAAATGTAAAAAAAAAAAAGAAAAGAAAAAACGCCCTTTAAGAATAAATGAGAACAGCAGCCCCTCCTCTCTGCGCACGGCTCAGTGGAAAGAGACCCCGCCAGGCGTGAGGACTCAGAGGGAGGATCTGGTTTACCTGAGCTCAGTGATTTTTCTTCTCTGCAGAGGACCAACCACAAACACACCTGAGTTTGGTTTCCTTTTCTGAAATAGGTGGCTAATGTTTATTCTGCCTTTTAGCAGGTGAGGTCAGACCCACACAAAGACTAATTCGGATGCAACCTGGGGTAGCTGATGGATTTACTCCCTACAAAACTGGCCCCTGCCAGGTGACTTGTTGAAGTGAGATAGCTTTTTATTCAGGTCAGGAGAGAAACCCCCAGGCCAGAATTCAGAGCGCATGCTGTGCCTCTTAAAGAGGGGAGTGCTCCCCAGGAAGGCCAGTGTTCACTTTTTGCCAAGCTGGCGTTCCCGTTAGGAGTGTTAGCGCCCTCTAACTTTTCACGGAAGCAGCTGAGCCTACATTGTTATTAATTCTTGGATTGGTTTGTTGATGTTAGAAAAGGCGGAGAACAAATGCCAGGCATTAATAACTTCATGGCTTCTCTCAATCACCAAGAAGTTAAAATATATTTTGAAAAATAGAAATTTTCTCCATCCCCTGTAAAATTACTTTGCAATAATATTCTTAGGTAAGGAGGTCAAACTTACTCAGTTTTCAGTGATAAGGGCTGAAGTAGTATACACATATCTGTACAGACTTTTCATAATAAACTATAATACACATAATGGCGTTGTTGAAAGAATAAGTCTGAAAAGCTGGTATTCACTTTGGGAAAGAACATTGCAAAATCACATTCTTTATAGATGAAATGTCTCATCTTGAACTATATCTCTCAAAATATTCAGATTTTTATAAAAAGCATCATTACCCTACCACATAATCCTACCACGCAACTGTGTTGGAATGCACTATAGCTGCTAGTTTTCTTGAAGGGAAAAGAGCCAGATGTTTGTTCCCGAGTTCACACCATTCTAGAGGGGTCCAAGGACAGTGACTATATCCAAGCAGCATTGGGGTGTTAGCATTGTGCCTGCACAGTTGAACTCATGACAGTGAAACAAACCAGAGAACGCCTTTGTAGATCTTTTACTAAGTGACTTAGCAAAATGTCCTGAAGACCAGTACGTGCTGCAAGTAGCAGCATTTCCTTTTTTATGACTGGATAGTGTTTCACTGTACATGCAGGCATCTCCTGTCTCCGCCGAGGGGTTGGCGGACACTTCGGGCTGTTTCCTTGTCTTCGCTATTGTAAATGCTGCTGCAACAAACCGGGAGGGGCAGGTTGCCTCGCCCACACAGTGCTTCCCGTGAACTCAAGATGTAGTCCGGTGAGATCATAGGGGGCTCCAGTTCTGACTGCTGAGGGCCCCACGTGCTGCTTTGCATAGTAGCCATAGGAATTTAAATGTGGGTCTTGACATTTGAAAAGAAAAAGATGCAGTGGTAGAGCTTCTTGGAAAGCCAATCAGAGTACCTGGTGTGCTGGAGTGCTTGATTTATTCTGGCATGCGCTGTAGGCAGCAGTGCCTTCTGTTTTCCTACAGGCAAGAGGAAGAGGTAGTAGCATCAGAGACAAACCTAATTCAAGGACGGAAGTTAACTTCAGAAGCCTACTCAGGAAATGGACAATTCAACTGCAGAAGCCCCTCTTCTATCCCGCTATCATTTACTCCATGCAGACAAGAATTAGGGCAGCTGCATATGAAGTACTTGGTAAATATCTCCTAAGTTATATTTAGGGCCAATGGGAAAGACGGGAGAAACGTGTTCTCCTGATATAGCAGTTTTTAGGTCTACCTCTGAGATGACACTTAAAAAGCTGACAATCCCAACAGCATTCCTGTTCAATAATGCCTTCTACCCATATTGTCAAGGAAGCCATCCATGGGTTCCCGTAAGAGATGCTCCTACAGAACTGAGGTTGCCATCACACTGTTATTGTAGCAATAGACATCTGCCTGAAAGCTGCTGTTCTAGCCCAGCGCTGTCCCAAAAATGAGTCATAGGCGTGATTTTAAATTTTCTAGAAAGTACCTTTTTTACATTAAAAAGGTAAAAGAAACAGGAAAATCAATTTTACTATCTATTTACTTGTCCCAATATGGTGAAAATATTAACGTTTGCCATCATTTTACGTTTTGTGTGCTAACTCGGAAATCTGGTGTGCATTTGATACTTCCGGCACATCTTGCTTTGGGCTAGCCACTTTTGAGGTCCGAAGTAGGATGGTTAACTATTAGAAGGGAACTGTTAACTGTTAATAGCCAAGTATTCCACCGGAAAATGCAGCCGTGGTCCCGGCCTCAGTGACTGCCCCGCGGCAGACAGGCTAGAGCTACGATGGCCCAGGCAGCGAGTCTCAGTTCGTTCCTCACAGCAGGCACCTCAGGGACGCCTGCCCGGGGCGAGAGCTCCAGGCTGGCTGCACACGGGAATATTTCTCTTGGTGGGAGGCCAGCTCTGTGACCACCACCATCACAGGACTGCCCTTGGCACAGGGCAAGGTCCTGAGGACTGTTGTGGGAGGGAGGCCACGGGTAGGCCTGTCACTCCATTCTCCAACCCAACTTCTATTTTCTGTGTTCAAAGTCAACTCACTTTATTTTCTGTAAACTTCTTGAAAAAGAATTTGAAATACAAATATGTGAGAAAGATAAAAAGAATTCACAAATGTCTAAAACCACTTGATAGAACAACAGTGAAGCTACTTGAAGATGATAAAAATCTGAAACCCAGTTACTGATCAGTTATTTCATATGAGCCTTGCCCTTCATTCAATTAATTTCAACTGTTTACAGAGGCAGGGAAGCTCAGGACAGTGGGAAAAGGACAGCCCTGGTGGGCTTTGGCCTCAAAGGAATCCTGAGACCAGGAAGACAGGCGCGCTGGGAGGCCCAGATGCCTGTCTAACGGGGATGTGACGCCCCTTTGCCTGGGGGTCAAAGACACCACTTGGCTTTTACCAAGACGCCCTCGCACTGGGCTCTGTAGAATCTGCCCCCAGCTCCGGGTTGTGACCTCAGCAGGGCCTCACTTTACAGGTGTGGGGTGCACACCCCCCTCTCTCCCTGTTAGGTGGAGACACGGTCTGCCACACACGGGGGGACACCTACAGCTCACGGCAGTCAGACAGAAGGCGGACGGGGTTTATAGGGCTTAAGGCAATGCAATTGAAAACGTTTCAAAATCTGATTTTTTAATTGCCTTCTCTTTCATACACTAAAACTATTCTGGTCAGGAGAGAGGCAAATGCCTTCAGGGAGTCAATATTTGTAAGCTAAAATTGAACACATTCGCAAAATTAAGTAAAGTGTATTTTGATTTCTGTGAGAGGAAACTTTCCCTCTCTGCACTTGATGTGAACAAATTCTGATTATTTCCCATTTGGGCTAAAAAAGTCCTCATTTATGGACTTACAGCTGCTAGAGGGGAGAGGAAGCAGATAGTCTGAGAAAAGGACAAGGGACCACTACTCTACCCTCCAACCAGAGCCTGCCAGTCCACGCCACTTGGCACTAAAACTGGAATGGCATTAAATGGGTAATTTAGCAACCGAGACTGGAGTCTCAGCGTCCTCGTTCATGTTCACTGTCCTCACGGCTCAGCTGAGGTGACTGACATCTACGTATTCACTCAACATTTTTCAAAAGAAAAGGACATCTGAACAGAAGACACACACAGGAAGCAGATACCTTATGATGATAAAAGCAAACCTTTCTCTCATCTCTTCTTCTCATAGAGAAATAAATTTTACTTCTTTGTGGCTCTCACCAGTTAGGTAGGTGCTGAACAGAGGAAGGGAAAAGGGCTGAATAAAATAGTGGTAACACATCAAAAGGAAGAGGGGCGCAATCACGGGGGCGAAGTCAGTGGCAGGGCAGAGCAGAGGGAAAGCTGTCAGTTAGCTCCAGACAGTATGCCTTCTCTGATTCTCAGGAACCGGGAAGAGGAACGTGGTGCCAGCAGCTACTCTAAGTTAGAACCTTAAGATGATGCTGGAGTGAATAATTCGAACCCCTTCACAGGGGAACACAGTGGAGAGGAGACACGGCCCTGGGCTCTGAGGGAACACGCGGTGCACACGTTAAAGGCATGCAGTACCGCCTCAGAAACCTGTTGTATGACAAGCTGCAGATGCACCCTGACTTCTGCACGGAGGGGCGACCTCTCCCATTTTCCTGGGGTGGGTCTCGGTCTCATAGAGGCGCTCTCCCCACTAACTACAAAATCTTTGTTTCTTCTTAGTTTTCGGTTTACAATATTTGAAGAGCTTGTTGCATGCTCCAGAATTTGAGACCCAGCTAGAAAAATGTCCACGGTCATTTGATCTCTCTGTTGTTGTGTTGTCTCAGGTCACTATTCTGCCAGCCACCTGCCTGGGCCCACTATATACAGTTAATCCCCCAAACCCTGTGACATTCATGTAAGCAGGCGGCTTAAAAAAAAAATCACACAGTAACTGCATCAGGCATTATTAACCTAATATTAAAAACAGGTTTACGTTATAACAAGTCATTAAATATCTTTAATGTAAGGAAGCAAAAACGATTTAGTCGCATTCACTGAAATACATAAATTGTGCAGAGAATTCTAATGAACGTGGCAAACTGCTACTTATCCTGGAATGATATGACTAGAACAAAGAAAACCATGCACCGGTGAGGAAAGTATTCACTGCAAATAGGAGGTATGACTGGAAACAAACAGCAGCTGGTTTCTGGAAGCGCACAGTCAGGACACACACAACGGGGCGGCGGTGGTGGCGAAGGACAGGCCAAGGCTGTGCACTCGGAGACTCAGCTGAGAGCGGACACTGGACGGACAAGGAAGTAGCATGCAGATGGGGCCCATTTCTGACCAGTTTGGGGTCCGATGGTTAGTATTCTTAGCCGAGAGCTAAGAAATAGAAAAATGTACCAGAGTACTTAAATTCTGTGGCCGCTTTATCACAAAAAATTTTTTAAAAAGATATATTTTTATTGATTTCACAGAGAAAGGGAGATGGAATGCTAGAAACTTCAATGATGAAAATCATTGGTTGTCTCCTGCACGCCCCCCCAAAACTGGGGCCTGTGCCCTGGGCTGGGCATGGAACCATGACCTCCTGACTCAAAGGCTGACATTCAACAACAGCCAAACTGGCTGGCTTCACCATAATTTAAATGATGCTTAATGATTTTAAAAGGACTACTTATCCTATTTTGTATTCTGGTTTTTGCTTTGTTCTCTTTAGCCAACAGATGAGGGACAGTTTTCTTTTGACAGTAGTTTCCCGGTATGTAATAATTTTTGGTGACATTATCCCATACAGACTCCCAATCCTATGCTTTTTTAGAAAACGATACAAGGGCTCTAATGTATTCTCCTGCCTTCACATACCCTCCACTGCATGTCGCCTTGTACATCCCAGCAGTAGTGTCTCCAAAGAAGTCAAAGGTATAGTCCAATCTTACCTGTATATGGACATTTTGTTTGTGTTGCTATGCTGTGTCTCATGCTTTTAAATTGCATGTTATACTTCATCTCTTCATCTCAATGCACCTATCATCCCAAATCCTTCTCCTTTTGGCAACCCTCGGCTTATTCCCCTCTCTGTGGGTTTGTGTCTGTTTTGTTTCCTTTATTCATTTGTTTTGTATCTTTCAGATTCCACATATAAATGAAATCACATGGCATTTGAACTTGGATATACTTCAGTCAGCATAATACCCTCTAGGCCCACACCCACATTGTTGCAAATGACAAAATGTCATCCTGTTTTTCTTTATTGCTGAGTAACAGTCTATTGTATATATTAACCTTAACTTCTTTATTCAATCATCTATCAGTGGACACCTAGATTGCTTCCATATCTTGGCCACTGTAAATAATACTACAATGAACGTAAGGCTGCATGTGACTTTAAAAATTAGTAATTCTGTTTCTCTGGACAAACATCCAGAAGTGAAATGGTTGGGTCATGCCATATAGTAACTCTATCTTGAATCTTTTGAGGCATGTCCATGCTATTTTCCACAGTGGCTGTGCCAGTTTACAATCCCACCAACAATGGCGGCATCCACATCCTTGCCAGCACCGACTTGATAGCCACTGTAACAGGTGCGAGGGGATTATCTCATTGTGGTTCTAATTTGCATTTCCCTGCAAAGAGTTGGGCATCTTTTCATATGCCTGTTGGCCATCTGTATGTCCTCCTTAGAGAAATGTCTGCTCAAGCCCCCTGCTCATTTTTAGGTTGGGTTGTTTGAATGTTAAGTTGTATGCGTTCCCTACATATTTTGGATAGTAGCCCCTTATTGAGTATTGGTAAATATTTTCTCCCACTCAGAAGGCTGGCGACTTTCTTGACAATTTCCTTACTGTGCAAAAATGTCTTATTTACTTAGATGTAGTCCCATTTGTTTACTTTTGCTATCGTTTCCCTGTCCTGAGACATATCCAGATATTGCTAAGACTGTTGTCAAGGAGTTTACTACTTATGCTTTCTTCTAGGAATTTCAGGGAATCAGAGCTTATATTTAAGTCTTTAAGCCATTTTGAGCTTATTTTTGTAACTGGTGTAAGAAATTGGTCCAATTTTACTTTTTTGCATGCACATCTCAAGTTTTTCCAACACCCATTGTATCGGCTCCTTTGTCATAGATTAGCTGACCATATAAGTCAGAGAATTTCTGGGCTATTTTATTCTATGATTTAGACATGTTGTTATGCCAGTACCACAGTGTTTATTATTGCTTTGCAGTCTAGTTTGAAATAAGGAAGTGGGATATCTCCCACTTGGTTCTTTCTCAAGTTTTCATCTGCTTTCAAGGCCTTTTTTTCTTCTTTTTCTTAAATAACTACTAAGCATGTATCTATTTATTTGCATCCTCTCCAATTTCTTTCAGGGTACAGGTTTTTTACCTCATAAAATACCATAGAAGGTATTTTATGCTGGCTGATCCTTCTGATTGTTCAATAGTGTGTAAGAATGCCATGGATTTCTGTATATTTGGTCTCCTGCAACTTTACTAAATTCTTTTATTCTATTAATTTTGGTGGATTATTTAGGGTTTTCTATAGATAGTATCAGGTCATCTATAAATTGTGAGCGTTTTACTTCGTCCTGTCTAATTTGGATGCTTTTCTTTTCCTTGTCTAACTGCTGTGGCTAGGACTTCCAATACTATGCTGAATATAAGTGATGATTGCAGATATCCTGTTCTTGTTCCTGATTTTAGAGGAAAAGCTTTTAGCTTTTTATCATTGAATATATTAGCTGGGGTCTGTCATATGTGGCATTTATTACATTGAGGTATTTTCCTTCTATACCCACTTTATTGAGAGATTTTTTTTTAAAAGGATGTTGAATTTTGTCAAATGCTTTATCTGCATCTATTGAGATGATCATTTTGTTAACATCGTACACCATGCCACTTAATTTACAAATGTTGAACCATTCTTATATCCCTGAGATAAATCCTTTCAATGTATTATTTAATCCAGTTTGCTAATATTTTGTTGAGAATTTTGCCATCTATGTTCAAGGATATTGGTCTATAACTTTTTCATAATGGCTTTGTCTAGCTTTGTCAAATACCAGGGTAAATGCTGGCTTAGTAGAATAAGTTTGGAAGTGCTCTTTCCTCTTCAAATTTTTGAAACAGTTTAATATATATTTTTTAATTGATTTCAGAGAGAAAGGGAGAGGGGAAGAGATAGAAACATCAATGATGACAGAATCATTGATCAGCTGTCTCTTGCACACGCCCTACTGGGAATCAAGCCCACAACCCAGGCATGTGCCATTAACCAGAACCGAGCCGAGGACCCTTTAGTCCACAGGCCAATGCTTTATCCACTGAGCAAAACTGACTAGGGTGAAGGTATTCTTTAAATGTTTAGAATTCACCCTCTGATCCTGCAGCTTTATTTTAAGGGGTCCACCCCCTACCCCCCGCCCTATTTCAATTTCCTTGCTAGTAACTTATCTGTTTAGATTTTTCTATACTTTCCTGGTTCTGTCTTGGAAGGTTGTCTGTGTGCTTTTAGACATGAATCCATTTCTTCCAGACATGGAAGAAATGGATGCATGTCTATATATATTTTTGGACATATATTTTTTCACAATATTCCTTAATTATTCTGAGTATTTCTTTGGTGTTATTTGTAACTTCTATTTGTTTATGTATTTCAATGGGTTCTCTGTTTTGCTTGATGGATTTAGCTAAAGACTTGTCAATTTTGATTCAAAGAATCAGCTCTTAACATTATTCTCTATTTTCCTATATTGTTTATTTCTGCTCTGATCTTAATGTCTTTTTCCTTTGCTTACTTTAGGTTGTGTTTGTTCTTTTTTCCAGTTCCCATAGGTGTAAAGTTGGATTATTTGGAATTTTTCCTTCATGATGTAGGTCTGTATAGCTATGAACTTCCCACCCAGAACGTCTTTGCTGTATTCCCTAAATTAGTTATGTCTTCAACTTCATTCTCAAGACAGCTTTTCATTTTCTGTTTACTTTTCCCTTTAATCCATGATTGTATAGAAGCTGGTATTTAGTTTGCACATATCTGTATTTTTCTAGTTCTCTTCCTGTGAGTGATTTCTAGTTTTATGCCACTGTGTTTCAAAAAGTTGCTTGACATGATTCGATCTTTTTTGAATTTATTGCGCTTTGTTTAGGAGGTATGTGATCTATCTTGGAGAGTATTCTGTTTGCACTTGAAAAAATGTGTACACTGCAGTTTTAGATGGAATGTTCTCGACTGGGTTAATGTGAGACTTAAGGGCATTATTTCCTTAATAATTTTCTGTCTAGATGGTCTGTCCCTTGATGTAAATGCAGGTATTAAAAACCTTTACTACTATTGTATTACTGTGAATTTCTCCATTTAAAGACAGTTAATATTTGCTTTATATGTTTAGGCACTCCTGTATCGGGAACTCTCTGTGCATACTACACCTGGATGTCTGTTTCCTTTCCCATGTTAGGAACGTTTTCAGCTATTAATTGTTCAAATAAAGTTTCTGTACCATTGTTTTTTTTTTTCTTCTGAGAGCCTTACAATGCAAATGTTAATACCCTTGATGTTGTCCTAGAGATCCCTTCAGCTATCATCACTTTAAAAAATATTTTTCTTTTTGTTATTCTTATTGATTGATTTCTACTAGTCTGTCTTACAGGTCACTGATTCTTCTGTTTCAGCTAAACTGCTGTTGATCTCTTCATTTATTTTTTGTTTCAGTGGTTGCATTCTTCAGCCTACTTTCTCTATGTTGGAAGTTCTCCCTAAGTTTCTCTACTCTTAAGTTTGATAAGCATCCTTATTACTATCTCTTTAAATTTTTTTATCAGGCAAAATACTTCTCTCCATTTCATTAGAATTTTTTCTGAGACTTTGTCTCTTCATTTGAGAGGTATTCTTTTATGTTTTGTGTCATTCCCTATGTTCATTAATATCAATTAGACAAAATAACGCCCTCCCCGTCTTTACAACGTGGCCAGTGTAGACGTGACCTCTGCGTAGGCTGTGTGTCAGGTACTTGGAACCGTGTAGAAGCCTACAGTGCCTGAGGCATGGGCCTGTGGAGATGGGGAGGGCAGGTGTGTGCCCTAGTGATCCTGTTTCCTCCCTTTGGTTCAGATAATTCTGAAAATGAGATGCAGCAAACTCGATGCCCAAGCACCTAGACAGAACTCCCGCCTGCTTTTTCGAGGTGTGCAAGATATACAATGGTGCTCACTGGCAGCTCCAACCTCAGAGTCCCATACTGCTCTTGCAGCTCATCTTCTCTACTAGGGCTCTCTCCCTTTCGTTATATAAAAAATGGTCTTGTGTAGAAGTGAGTGCTGGGTAGTGTTGGCAGGCCAGTTAGAGCCCTACAGGCACAAGGGCTCTAGCCCAGGGGTGGGCAAACGTTTTGACTCGAGGGCCACCATGGGTTCTTAAACTGGGCCGGAGGGCCGGAACAAAAGCAACCTGACCATGCTGGCACTCTCCTCTTGGGCTGCTGGGGAAGGAGCGGAGGGGAGAGCAAGAGAACCCTCCGCTCTTTCGGCTCCTCGGGCCGGATCCGGCCCGCAGTTTGCCCACGGCTGCTCTAGACTGTCAGGAATATCTTGTTCATACTGCTTACTCCTTTTACTCGGACCCAAAATGGGCTCCAGGGAGCATGGTTGAGAACACACTGCAGCCATCTTGCTGGTGGGCCAAAGCACCCAGAGAGAGCTCCCCCTCGCCTTATACCTACAATGGAGCTTACCGGCACCTCCTCTCACAGATTCCCTGCAGACTCGGGAGCGCCCCTGTGGCTGCCCATTTCTCTACTTGGTCTCCTCCTTTCGTTTTATCTAGGAGCCCTCAGGTGCCTCTAGCAGTTACTGCTCTCTCTATGGGTGCATATTTTGATGCGCTCATGGGAAGAGGGGAGTTCAGTGTCTACCTATGCCACATAGTAAGTCCGTAGAAGGGCAATTGTGTTCCTAAATCATCATAAATACAGGTTCACACCAAATACATTTTGTTCCAAGTTTAAATAGCAATGTGGGGTTATCTGTGCCTGGTGTCCCGTTTCCAGTTACCCCTACAAACGGGGAGGAAACTGCTTGCTTTGTACAGTTTTGAAAAGGGGTTTCTAAAGCAACCACAACCAGTTTGCAGGAAGGGGGGGTGGGGACACAAAGACTATGATCATTAAAAAGCACTAAGAATATACTATAAATCTCTAATCTAAATATTATATCAAATACCTTTAAAAATCTAATTATCTTAAGCAAGACAAAAAAATTGCCTATAAACCTCATTGTATTTCCTCAAACTGGAAGCATACTGGCACGTCAATAATAGTCTTCACCCTGGTTACTCAAACTGTAGTTCAGGCCTAGTAGCATCATCACGTAGGGCCCATCAGAAATGGAGTCTCAGGTCAGTTATTGTACTGAGCATTGGATCCGGGGCTACGTGCTGAGATACTTCTTCAGCCTTAAAAGAACCTTGAACTGATTAGCTAGAGTGTTTAATTCAAACTTGTTTAAGAATCTTTAAGTATTATGATGTAGTGACGTTTTAAACAAAGAAAAGCGAGGGACACGATGCTGTACTGCTTTGGAAGTTATTTCTACACGAACCTTTTGGAATTGTAAAAGTACTTCCTACTCAGGCTGGTGTGTATGGGTAATTAAAAAAAAATACTGATACTACTGAAAGGGAAATAGCATGCGTTCTACAAATGTAAGATTGAAAATTCTGAGGCATTGCAAGTACTTAAACGCAATAATATAAAGGACGTTTGAGCTCTTTGAGGGTAGAACATACTTTTACTACATAGTCTCTAGACCCAATGATTAATATACAAAAAATAAATCATAAAATCATGAACACCAAAAGTCTGAAAATTATTGGTTTGAGCATCATTCTGTACACCAAAAAATTGTGGATTTGATTCCTAGTCAAGGCACATATGTGAGGCAAATGATCAATGTTTCCCTCTCTCTAAAAATCAAACATACCTTCAGGTGAGGATTTAAAAAAAGTATTGGTTTAATTTCAAAGCTGTTTCCAAAGTAATTGGGAAGAATAGGTACTTCGAAATTTGATTTTTAATTAATCTTGGTCTGTGCTCCAGAATTTATTCTCTTTCATTAGAAATTAAGTTTAAGTTTCCCATCTTTTTTTCATAAATACAAAGACAGATGTAAGTTAACGAGGTGCCTTATAAAGCTTACCCCTCTCAGCAAGTTTAACCCCATCAGTTTTTCTGCAACCTAGTAAATTAAGAGAACATAAGAGGGAAATCAAACAGTGTTGCTTTTACTTCCCTAGTTTAACTTGTATAAGTAACTCTAAATGAAAAAAAAAACGTCAAATTGAATATTTGATTGATGGCATCTACATAGCTTCTTAACAAATGGAATGTTTCTTAAACAGGTTCCAGTGAATATACCTGCCAAAATTTCCACAGTGAACAATTTTAAATTTAATCCTGGCCACCAGCCTAATTTAGAATGGAGGGCTTATCTACAGCAGGGCAGGTCCCATCGTGGCCCATGATTTGCTGCAGAGCTGAAACCCCAAATTACACAGAAATGTTTCTTACAGACATACAGCTGAAGCAGCTCCACACAGATTTCTCTTGTTATAATGATAGTAAAAGTCACTGTAAATATTTTTAGTAAAGAAATGCAATTCTGATGGCACAGTCATGTAGGCACTTTGGGGGGGGGGGAAGCATGCAACACAGAGGGCAAACACAAGCGGCACAAAAAGTACGTCAAGAGTGAGAGGCACCAATGTGTTCAAGAAACGTGGGTTACGTTACCCTTTCCTCTTCTTGTGGCGGTACACAAAGCAGCCAATAAGGAGTCCCAAGAAGCCACCTACAACAAGCCAGAGAACAAACGTAACTGGAAACTAATTGCCAAGATTCAAAACCTAGCGGAAGAAATGAATGCTCAGTGGGCAGAAAATGCTATTTTATTTAAGCGCACTTCCCTGCCCATTCATTTGTTCCATCTGGACTCTTCACTGTCTAAGTGCAGATCTCTGGAATTATTCAGTCCTCAGCAAGCCAGAGGAGTCCTTTCCTAGTTCACTAAGAGACCCAAAGCATATTTAGGATGCAAACTCATACAACTAATCATCTTGAAAAAAACTAATCATCTTGGAAAAAAAAAACTAATCATCTTGGAAAAAACATCTATTTAGGATTTGTGGCTAAGTGGACACATAGGATATAAATGAACATATAATCAGCAACACAAGGCAGTACCTAGATTATAAAAAGCCAGTAACTGAACACCATAAAGTGCATTGATGGATCTCACAGCACAGCGGGTCTCTGGTATCATTTAAAAGGTGAGGTGTTGCTGAAACCGGGTTGGCTCAGTGGGTAGAGCGTCGGCCTGCAGACTGAAAGGTCCCAGGTTCGATTCCGGTCAAGGGCATGTACCTTGGTTGCGGGCACATCCCCAGTGGGGGGTGTGCAGGAGGCAGCTGATGGATGACTCTTCTCTCATCGATGTTTCTAACTCTCTGTCTCTCTCCCTTCCTCTCTGTAAAAAAATCAATAAAATATATTAAATAAATAAATAAATAAATAAATAAAAGGTGAGGTGTTACCCTGACCGGTTTGGCTCAGTAGATAGAGCGTCGGTCTGTAGAGCGTCGGCCTGCAGACTGAAAGGTCCTACTTTGATTCCGGTCAAGGGCATGTACCTTGGTTGAGGCACATCCCCAGTAGGGGGTGTGCGGGAGGCAGCTGACCCATGTTTCTCATCAATGTTTCTAGCTCTCTATCCCTTTCTCTCTGTAAAAAAATCAATGAAATATATTTTTAAAATAAAATGTGAGGTGTTTCTGACTGGTTTACTTAATGTCAAGCTATAAAAACTGTAGAAATTAAAACACTGTTACACAAATAATGCTCTTCACATTAATACTTTAAGTGGGATCCAGTGGGGACACTTACATACAGCAAGAACAATCGCAACAATGACTCCGACACCTGCGAAAACAAAACCAGTTTAAAGATAACTGAGTGCATGTGGGTCTCCAGGTGGCAATTACATTTTACTTAAATCATCTATAAACTACAGCAAAAAAAAGAAAAGAAAGTTTATCCATCTAGTTTAGTGTGACAGTGCATCCAGCTCATTTGAGCACTGAGCCCTTCTGATCAGATCCCGGGCTCAGGGCCCAATACCGTTTTGTGCTGTAGCCACCACACGAGGTTATTAGCAAATATCAGAACAATTATAATTCACTAGATTGGTGGGAAAATCGTTTTAAAAATGTATTATTCTATCTTAGTTGATATAGTTTAGTAGTCAGTCTACCATTTCTTATGACTTTATTACACCAACAGTGGCAAGTCTGGGGAATAAGTCATAATAAAGTTCTATTAACTTATTACAGAAATGTAGTATGTTGAATCTTCACAAATAACACATTATCATCATTCCCTCCTCATGCACACCCACTTCAAATTAAGACATAATAAGGGGATTCCAAGGATGCAAAAGAAACGCCAGAGCACATGGGTAAGATTGTGCTTAGAAACTTAAACAATTATTTTTGACTATCAAGACAGCAAAAATTCTACAAAATCTTAGTTATATCTTAAATTTATCTGAGTCAAAACATACAATGTCTTTTTTTACCTCTACGCTTTTTACCTCATTAAAAAAAACTGTCAAGTGTTTAATGAATGTAGGTGCTTTGGATTTACTGGCACGGTGACAGTTTGACCACAGTGTTCAGAGGGGAAACTTAACCGGCCTAACATGCGTTTTATAAAAAGACTAACCTTACTAAACTAGTCTAACGTAAAGAAAATACACATTTTTCTTCATTTATTCATCAAAAATCCTTATACTTCATTTAAATGACACTATAATAATCCTTTTCTTGAACATATATTGTGTGAACTATTTGAGTCTACATAAAGTGTGATACACTATCTTTGTTATGGAAAAAAAAATTACCCAACTTCACAGTATGTTAAAGCTTGTGTATGCAAGGTATGAATAGAAAGAAAACTTACCTACCAATTGCCATCACAAAATGACACTATCACTTGGAAAGAAAGTTATAGCCTACAAATTTTAACCTATAAATAAATACAGCATTTGAGATAGTTACCTCACCTCACAAGGAATCCCCTTAAAAACTGTATTTATTATGTGTGTCTACACATACTACTGTTTAGATTTGTCATGGTATCTACACTATTACTAGTAAAACTACCAAATGTTAATTCTCACACATTAGTGAGAGATTATACCTCCTCATACTATAGATAATCAAAATATATTTCCATGTAGGACATTAAAATCACACACTGCAGAGCATTACTAAATTAATACCTAATGTTTCAGATGGTGTTGGATCAGGAAGTCCTAGAAAAAAGAAAAAAAGGAAATAAGTAAAAAGAGAAAGGAGACAATAACAAAGTTTAAGACCTCTAAACTTTAAGTTTAGAATTTTTTACCTTTGAGAATAAAAACCCTTACAATTTTATTTTCTTCACATAAATTATATTAGTTTCTTTTCCAAATACCATAAATTATAAATTTATATTCAATGTCATCAGAATTCTTCTTCCTGTCCAGTAACATTTCCTATGATAATGTTCTTTGATACAGTAATTGCATTTATTATTAGATTAACATCAAAATTAGCCTATGGATTGATGTGATTCTACATAAAATTAAAAGACATAGTGCCTGGCTGGCGTGGCTCAGTGACTGAGCTCCGACCTATGCACCAGGAGGTCATGATTCCATTCCCAGCCGGGGAATGTGCCCGGGTTGTGGGCTGGAACCCGTGTGGGGCGTGCAGGAGGCAGCCAATCAAGGATTCTCTCTCATCACTGATGTTTCTATCTCTCTCTCCCATCCTTTCTAAAATCAACTAAAAACAAACAAACAGGAAGGCTTAAAAGGATTTAGAAGTTAATCGATAGGAGAAGGAAATTTCCACATAATAAAGGCCACTTATGAAAAGCCAATAGCTAATATCATACTCAATAGTAAAGGGATGAAAATTTCCCCCTTAAGATCAGGAACAAAATAGGATGCCTGCATTTCCTACTTCTACTAAACATCATATTGGAAGTTTAGGTCAGAGAAATAAGACAAAAAATATATAAATAAGCAGCACCTAAATTGGGAAGGAAGAACTAAAATTCTCTTTGCAGATGACATGATCTTTTACATAGAAAACTCTAAAAATTACACACAAACATAAACCTGTTAAAACTAAAAAGTAAATTTCAGGCTATATAATGTGCACCCCAAAATCAGTTGCATTTCTAGACACTAAAAATGAACAATCCAAAAGGGAAATTATGAAAACAATTCCATTTATAAAAAGCATCAAAAATAAAATACTTAGAAACTTAAGCAGGAGAAAGACTCCTACACTGGAAACTATGAAACACTGCTGAACGAAATAGAAGTTGACATGGATAAATAGAAAGACATCCTGGGCTAACCTTACAAAAAGTAACCCACAGGTTACACGCATCCCCTATCACCACCTTGAATATGCTTTCTTCAGAATTACAAAATCCAACTTATAATTGAACCCAGGACTCCTCAGTCCATGGGCTGACACTCTATTCACTGAGCCAAACCAGGTAGAGTCTAATTTATAATTCTTGAAATCCAAGGATCTAAAAATTGCCAAGATAATCCTGAAACAACAAAAAACACAGCATCGTTTAGAGGACTCAAACTTCCTGATTTTAAAACTTACTAAAAAGCTACAAAAATCAAAACACAGTGGTACCGGAATAAAGACAGAAACCAAATGAATAGAAACCCAGAGACGAACCCTCACAAAACATAGCCAAATGTGCACGAGGATGCTAAGAATACCCAAAGGGAAGAAACAGTCTGTCAACAAGTGGTTCTTGGAAAACAGGATATCTACATGCAAAGAATGGAGCCGGTCTCCGGCCTCTTACCATTCACAAAAATGCATGCAAAATGGATCAAAGAACTAAGCATAAGAGTTAAAACTCTAAGAACAAAACAGAGGCCATGCTTCAAGATGTTGGATCTGGCCACGTGACAGCAAACACCCAGGTAACAAAAGAAAACTAATGGACATATGGGATTTCACCAAAATAAAAAACTTTTGTTTATCAATGACCACTGAGAGAGCAAAATGTGGTATATATTAAAGTCATCATTAAAAGGATGGGAACAAGTCTAAATACAAACCCCAATCTTTTTTTTTTTTTTAAATATACGTTAATTTTTTATGCCGAAACCGGTTTGGCTCAGTGGATAGAGCGTCAGTCTGCGGACTGAAAGGTCCCAGGTTCGATTCTGGTCAAGGGCATGTACCTTGGTTGCGGGCACATCCCCAGTGGGGGGTATGCAGGAGGCAGCTGGTCGATGTTTCTCTCTCCTCGACGTTTCTAGCTCTCTATCCCTCTCCCTTCCTCTCTGTAAAATATCAATAAAATATATTTAAAAAAAAAATATATATATATATATATACACACGTTAATTTTTTTAATAATCTATTGATTTCAGAGAGGAAGGGAGGAAAGAGAGAGAGAAACAACAATGATGAGAGAGAACTATTGATCGGCCACCCCCTGCTTGCCCTACCCTGGGGATGGAGCCTGAAACCCAGACATGGGTCCCGACCTGGAATCGAGCCATTGACCTCCAGGTTCACTGGTCATGCTCAGCTGCTAACCCTAACCCAATCTAAGATGGTAAGTGTAAAAATATTCTTGAAAAATATGAACAGCATGATGCCATTTTTGTGCAAGATAAGAAAAATTGCCAAAATATGTAGAGATCTACACATACAAGATATTGATGTACAGGAACGGATACAATGGACTAAGAGGAGACTCTAACTCTATAATGTTTCAAATTTATATTCATGCACTAAACTACTTATGTAATTGAAAGTAATTATATAAAGTAATCTATACCCAATAGTGTAAACATCTTAAAAGGAAACTGGTAAAAATAACAGGGGGGAGGGGGAAGGCGACTAGAAAAAAAAATGTTCCCTTCAGGTAAAAAGGGCTTTAATTTGTAAAAAGTTCTGATAAATCAACACAAACAATTCAGAAACCTAACAGAACAAAGGACATGAATGGTAATTTAGACCCCCCCCCCCCAAAAAAAGCTTATCTGATAAAAGAATGCAAATTAATACATAACATGAAAATGTTCCACTCATCATATTATACACTTAACAACAGAAGTAGAACAAAGAGTGTTTGAACCTGGACTACTTGAACCTGGAGGCTTGGTTGGTGTTCCAGGCTTGACATCTGGAAAAATAAATTTGATTCCATTCACCAGCCTTATCTATATATTATGGATTTAATTTCTATTTATAAAAAATGTTAATTAGTCATTACCATAAAAAATATAGTAAATTTCTGAACTTTGCAATTCTACTTCTGGGCATTTAACCTAAATACATATTTAAAAAATACATAACAATGCATGCATAACAATCTTCACTACAGCTTTGTATTTTGCAGTGGAAATCACAGGTTATTTAATAGTAAAAAAAAAAAAAGTATTCAGAATTAACATTTGTGTCTTATTTTTAAAAAGATGTTTTAATTGATTTTTAGAGAGAGAGGAAGGAAGGAGAGAAAGAAACATGGATATGAGAGAAACATTGATCAGTTGCCTCCCGAACACATCCCGACAGTGGGTTGAGCACGCATCCTGGACATGTGCCCCGACCAGGAATCGAACTAGCAACCATTTAGGACGCTCAACCAACGCAGCCACACCAGCTAGGGCTACATCTGTATCTTTTAAAAAATACCATTCAAGCAGCATTAGGCTACACAGTTCATCATTTCTATCCTTTTCTTTTCCCTCAGGACTTCTTGGATATTTTTCCATATGAGCAGAATTAGAGCTACCTTATCACTTTTACATGTTACTAATGATTCTTTAATAACAAAATATGTTTTATAGGCACATGAAGAATTTTGATTTTTGATATTTAAACTGATGAACTGAGTGGGTCCAGAGACATGGAAGCATGGAGCAGAACCTCAGAGGGAAGGCGGGAGAGGGTGAGTGGGTGGGAAGTAATCAACCAAAGACTTGTATGCATATACAATATGCATAACCCATGGACACAGACAACTGGGTGCTGAAGGCCTGAGGCGGGAGCGACAGGAGGGGGTTGATGGAAGGAAAAAGTGGACCTATGTAATACTTTCAACAATAAAAATTAATTAAAATAACAAAAAACTTCTAGTTCAGAAACTTCTTACAATCAATTTGCTCCTCTTCTTTCAAATGCTAAGTTGTAAAGATAAATTTATAAGCCCTTTATGAATTCTCATGGTCAACTCATCCAAAAGAGCATATCAACTAACAGTATCCCACAGTGCATATACCCGTGAGTAAACACGGGGGGTCAGTGAGTATAAACTTCACATGCCAAAACTATCTCTTCTCACTCCACCCCAAACCTCACAGCACTCAACTGAGATCAAGGGGCCAGATCTACAGGAATTATAAAAAGGTGTTCTAATGACCATATTAACATGCATACCTTCCCTCAATCTTTAAAGTCTTAGGGAAACAAGAGATACAAGCAAATTGAAAGCCAAGGATTGAGATTTGAGTTCAACACCCTCCTTAACCAACAGGGCGTTAAAGCCCAGGGAAATGATGTTCCATGAGTGAGCGGGACCCATGGAGGGCCCGAGGGAGGTCAGCCCAGGCGAACGCTCTTCCCCTACTGCCCTGCCTCTTGGTTCCGCTGACGCCAAAGAGAAGCCAGAGGCAGCAGCACTGAAATCAGGAAGACAGCTCCCCCCACCGCGGGAAAGTAATCTCTCAGGCTGAGTGGCTGATGCTAGTCCCCGCAACAAGCCCCCCATTTCATTTCAGTACCTACGTTTTTCCCTCTATTCCAGTTGCTATGAAATTTAGTTTCTATTCCCAAGTGAAAATGAAAATGCTAGTGAAGCCCTGGCCCAGTGGTTACAACATGTTCCCATATCCCCTAGGTCGGCAAACTGCGGCTCGCGAACCACATGCGGCTCTTTGGCCCCTGGGGTGTGGCTCTTCCACAAAATACCACGGCCTGGGTGAGTCTATTTTGAAGAAGGGGCGTTAGAAGAAGTTTAAAAAATTTGGCTCTCAAAAGAAATTTCAATCGTTGTACAGTTGACATTTGGCTCTGGTGACTAGTGAGTTTGCCGACCACTGCCATATCCCAAAAGGTTGCAGGTTCACTTCCCAGACAGGGCACATACCTAGATTGTGGGATTGATCCACGGTTGGCTTGCATATGGGCAGCAACCAATTCATCTCTCTCTCAAATCAATAAACATATCCTGAGCTAAGGATTTAAAAAAGGGGGGGGGGGGGCAGTAAAAGGCAAAAAAAAGAATAACTGTATGAGATGAGAGTGGAGGGTAGTAGCAATGTGGGTCTTGTGCTAGAGACACCGCCCGAAAGCACCAATTGAAGTTGCACTAGAAAAGGAATGAAATTGTTTGCAGTCCAGGAAGTGAAACTGTCCTGGGTCAGGAAGACACCCTGTTAAGGGGTCACCGGATAGATCCCTTTAAAAGGGATGAAATAGCAACGGTGATGGCGGAAAACAATCACGTTAAAAGAACAGAAGCGGTGGGTCTCCTTGGTCACTGACTTACTGGCGTGATGCTGTTAGGGCATATAGCTGCCTCTGAGAACTTCCTATAAGCCACATACTGGGCTAAATGCTTTAACGGATCCCACTTAGCGGTTCCTACCATCTAGGGAGGGAGGTACTGAACAATCTTACATATGAAAAAAGGTTTATGAAACATGCCAAGTTAACAGAGCAGTTTCTATCTGAGGACCGTGGGCAAATAAGT
This sequence comes from Vespertilio murinus, assembly GCA_963924515.1. Lineage (NCBI taxonomy): Eukaryota > Metazoa > Chordata > Mammalia > Chiroptera > Vespertilionidae > Vespertilio > Vespertilio murinus. Next base: position 30,257,988 of record OZ004719.1, read on the forward strand.
TTAGAATCACTATGTAGAAGAACTAGAATGGCTTGCAAATACGTGCTCCGTTCTTTCGTTACTAAAACAGATGAAATGAGTGCAAATCATCAGATAGCTAAAGGATTATGAATAAATATCTGGGAATTGAAATGATTTCAGAAAATCACCAGGAATTTGAAAGGTTTTGAAAAATATAAGTAGTAAGTTACTAAACCTGTGACACTGGAAATTGGAGGTTTTGTGCTGGGAGGAGTTGACACTGGAAAAGAAAAATAATGTAGAGTGGATCAAATTACTCGGACGTTATCGCTGGCACTAGCACCAATAATTCCAAAGAGTTCTGAAAAACGTAAGGAGGATGTTACTAAACCTGAAGGAGGTGCGGTACTGGGAGGAGGTGAAGTCACCACTGGAAAAGAAAATAATTTCGACTGGGTTAACCACTTAGGAATTATGGTCTTTTCATTCTTAACTTATTTACATGTAAATACCCATGCTTCAATTTTCTGACAGACGGCTGCTATCCAGTTTTACACATAAAGTCAAAGAAGACAAATTTATAACCTGTGTGATATACAAAACGTGCCAACACTGTGAAAATACAACAAGTAACAAAGGCAGAATTCTCAGTGACTTTGTGTCACGTTAAGGCATAAATACTAAAATTGCTTCACTTCAATTAGTCTGTCATTTATATTTCAAAGAAATAAAACCCAAACAGGACAAGAAAGTAGAAGACACCCTTTGTACCTTTAACACACTCAGGCTCCTGGGGTACCCAGTTGTTATCAGCTTCACAGACAATTCTGGAGCTGCCTTGAAGGGAATAGCCCGCGTTGCATTCAAATTCAACCGCTGCATTGTAGTAAAATTTTGTTCCAAATCCTGACACCATTTTTCCATTAGAGACTGATGGATATCTACATTTGACCACTGAAATGTGAAGAAATTTCAGAATTAACGGAAAGCTGCTTTAGCCTACTAAAAAAAAACCTACTGCAAGGTAGTCATTTCCGCTGTGAACAAACAGGCAAGGAATGGGGGGCAGGATGTGAATCTTTAAAAACAAAAAACAAAAAAACCACTTTATCTTTGCATTTTAATTCCAGGTAAAGAGATTTCACGCAGTCCAATCATCTTTCCCCCCAGAACAGACTGCCATTAGGTTTCTGGCTTTCCTACACCTTCCCCCCATTAATGACAGGGTTTGAGAAAGGGCTGCCTCCCAGATTCAATTTCCCAGTAAGTTCAGACACAGCCTTTTGATGCTCTTCAGCCCTAGTGCTTTGTTAAAATTTCATGCTGACAGAGTACGGTGCCCTACTTTTGTACAAAGGCAGGAGACGCTTGTGATGAGAAAACGCTTCAGCTCAAGCGTAAAAGTCGGAAAGGAGCTGGCCCGCGAGAGGAAGCTCCCGGGCACTGCCCTCATACAGGACCTGGGTGTCCAAGAAGGGGACAGGCCAACGGAGTCAGGGCAGCGTTTCCATGCATTTCTTTTAATCCAACCCAGGAGCCCAAAACTCCATTGCAAACCAGTATGTAATCCTACAGACTTATCCATTACACTTCATACTAGTGTACCCTGGTATTTCCCATTGCCATCTACTTCTCAAGATGAACCTTCTAGATTGGCTCGGGACCTTCTAGATTAATTTCGGGATCCAGTAATGGGTTTGGCAGGATTTGGAAAAAAATAAACACTGGCTGGCAGTAAGTATCTTGTTTATTTTTAGCATTCAAATCCTGCACAAGTGTTATACAATTTATTTTCAAGTATTGTATGTAGTTTGAAACTGAGAGATCCTCCCTTCCCCCAGTTGATTGACAGACGTAAACCCCACCTGTGGCCAGACATACCTGAGCACTGAACCACCAATCAGCACCTGCCAAATACCCTAAGCCCCGTCCCCTATCCTCCCCTTAAAAGTAGACCCCTGGGTGTCTTCCGGCCTCTTCCTCTCTTTCTCTCTGGAAGCAGTGGTGGAGCTACCCTCTGTCCAATAAAAGCCTGTGTCCTGGCATCCCAGTCTCAGCTACCTTCTTTAATTAATCTATCAGAAACTCTATTAGAAATTATGTAAAAAATTTCAATTTCTTACAAAAATATAGACATACAATTGATTTCTGTACATTGATCTTATTATGCTTGCAACCTAGCTAAAACTTCAGGCTTTCGAATTTCCTACATGGACAATGATATATAGTAAATATAATCTACTTTCTTTTCCCTCATCATGTATGTCTATGTCTATTTCTTGCCTTACTGTACTGGGCAGGACCATCCTAGTCTTGTTCCTACCTAATGGGGAAATACATCATTCAGGTACCAGTAAGTGAACTGTCAGCTATGGGATTTTTTTAAGAGCCATTTTTCAGGGACAAATAGTTCTATTCTTAGTCACTGAGAAGTTGTATAATGAAATGATGATGAATTCTGTCAAATGCTTTTTTTCACATTAAGATAATCATGTATACTTTTCTTCTTTATATGTCCTGATATGGTAAATTTAACTTTTAAATTTAAATTAACCTTGCATGCATGGAATAAATTGTATTTGATTATGATGCATTAATTTATTATAGGATTTGATCTGTTACTATTTTGTTGGGGACTTTTGGTTCCATGTTCATTATGGATATTGTTTTTAATGTCCCTGAAATATTTGTCTAGTTTTAGTATGGGAGCAATGCAATCCTCGTGAAATAAGGTGAGATATCTTCTCCCACACCCCCTTTTGGATTATCTGAAGGCGTTGTGTAGAGCTGCTTTTATTTGCTCCTGAAATGTCTGATAGATTCCCCAGGGAGAATAGTTCTCTTTCTGAGAAGGTACTTTGATAGCTCTATAGGCATACAGTCATTTCTGTTACTCTCTTATTATCCTTTAAATACAGGCTGGATATATTTAGTGATGTCTTCTTTTTCATTCTTAATATTGGTAACTTGTATTTTCTTTCTTTTTTTTTTTTCTGTCAGAATGGTTATATGTTAACACATTGGACAGATCTCTAATAACTAGGTGATTTCACTAATTCCACATTTTTCTCTTTTCAATTTCATTGATTTCTATCTTTCCTTTTGTTTCCTTAGTTGGAGTACAATTTGCTCTTCTTTGTTTTAGGTTCAAACAGAAGTCTATATTACTGATTTGAGATGTTACCCTTTTCTAATAGAAGAATTTCATGATATTAGTAGCCTACTAATGCTTTTTGCTGTATCCCACAATTGTTGATATATGGCATTTTTATTCACTTCACAATACTTTCTTGTAAGGATCGGCTATAGAATTAAGCCTAGGATTGATCTGTGGCAGAGACATAAACAAGTCCCAGCTTAGAGGGCACAGCCCTCTTAGCATAATTAAGTTTGACCTTATGGCCACCCCCTTGTTCCTTCCTGGGTAGCTAATGGGCTGTGGGAGGAGCAGCAAGCGCTGCCGAAACAAGTGAAATTCACAAGAACATTGTAACTATGGTGACCACTACCTGGTTTACTTCTGGCTATAAAATAAAGCCTCAGCTTGCTGAGGATTTTCTCTGTTGCCTCAGCCAGGCACAGGAGATCCAGGGAGTCCCAGCTATATTCTCGCTTGTCTGTCTTTTAATCATTCACCACCTCCCCCCAGGCTCACTGAACCCTTGGCTGTGCTGGCCTGGCACACTTTGTAATTTTGATTGTGAAGTCTTGTTTGTATCATGAGCTAGAAGTGCCTTGCATAACTTTCACATATTTGGGGATTTTATAGATATACTAAAGGCATGGTGCACTAAATTCATGCATGGGAGGGGGGGAGATTAGGCCTAAATGGGCAGTTGGACATCCCTCTCACAATCCAGGACTGCTGGCTCCCAACTGATCGCCTGCCTGCCTTCCTGATTGCCCCTAACTGCTTCTGCCTGCCAGCCTGATTACCCCCCAACCACTCCCCTGCCAACCTGACTGATGCCTAACTGCTCCCCTGTCAGTCTGTTATCCCCTACCTGGCCTCCCCTGCAGGCCTGTCACCCCCAACTGCCCTCCCCTGCAGGCCATTTTGTGTCCACATGGGGGCATCCATCTTGTGTGTTGGAGCAACAGTCAATATGCATATTACTCTTTTATTAGATAGGATTAGATAGGATAAAGGCCTGGTGCATGAGTGGGGGCTAGCTGGTTTGCCCTGAAGGGTGTCCCAGATCAAGTTGGGGATTCCCTTAGGTTGTGGGATGGCTTGGGCGAGGGACCTGTGGTGGTTTGCAGGCCAGACACACTCCCCGGTAACCCAAGCGGAGGCCCCGATATACGGGATTTATTTATCTTCTATAATTGAAACTTTGTAGCCTGGAGTGGAGGCCTAGCCCAGCCAGGGCTACAGAAACTTGGCTTCCTCCATCACTGGGGGCAACCCTAGATTCCTGCTCTCTCCAGCTCTGTGGCAGCCACGATTTTTGTTGGGATTTATTTATCTTCCATCACTGAAACCTTGTAGCCTTAAGTGGAGGCCTACCCCTGCAAGGGCAGGCGGAAAGTTTGGCTTCCTCCATTACTGGGGAAACCCAAGCCTCTCTCCTGCTCTCCATTGTCATTGCCATTTGGTTGAGTTTATTTGCATATTCACTCCTGATTGGCTTGTGGGTGTGGCTTGTGGGTGTAGCAGAGGTACAGTCAATTTGCAAATTACTCTTTTATTCGATAGGATTTTGATATCTACATTCACTCCACTGTCATCTGATGATGTACAGTAAATGATTTCAATCTTTTGAAATCTGTTAAAAATTACCTTAATGCCTAGAATATATAATTAAAGAAGGGATATTCTATTCGCCCATGACGAGTAATTATTTTGGTATTATTTGGTGGTTCCTTTCTTTCAAGAGTCAAATACCATCCATTGCCTCCCTGTTTTAAGTCATGCTCTAAGGCCTTCAGCATTGTTTTTAAAGTACAGGCATATGTCAAAGATATAGCAGGTTTGATATCAATCCACAGCAATAAAATGAGTATCATCATAATGCAAGGCATAATCTATTTGTTGTTGAGGGTCTTGCCTTCAATTTTTAAAAACAAAATATCTGTGAAATGCAATAAATCAAAGTGCTATTAAACAAGGTATGCTTGATGTTTTGTCCAGAGTTAATCAAATGTATTGGTGAGAAACTTAAGTCTTTTATAATTTACCATTTTTTCCTAGTCAGTACTCTTAAGACTTCTTGCAACACAAAATAAATCTGTTATTTTTAAACTAATGTGTGTTGAGTTTTTTGATCCTTGGAAGAAAAAAAAAATCCCAACTCATGCATCTACATAGTAATTCACAATGCAGTATAAGTTAGAATGCCAAGAATATGTATGGTGAAGAGTGGGGAATGCTACAAGTAGAATTAGTTTTTATTCAATTTTACCTTTTTAAAATTAAAGTAGAAAACAATTTAACAGGGTGAGGGAACATATGTGGCTATTCTGTTTACTTATTAGTCAAGTGAAGAAATAAATAAAAATATTATTACCTTTACACACAGGAGGATTACTAGTCCATTTGTCGGGCCCAAAACATCTCAGTGTGCTATTTCCAACAAGGGAATTTGGATCTGGTCCACCAGAAGGATTACAATTGTACGTGACTACTTCATTATATTCAAATATATCCTTGTGGCTATTGGTGAATACTCCATTTTCTATTTGTGGAGGTGGTTTACACAAAATCTCTTAAAAAGAGAAAAAAAGAGGACAGGAAAGGCAAAAAAGAAAAAAAAGAAAAAAAAGATTAAGACAGCATTAGTAATGCCTTATGAACTGCCTTCAATAAATTTATTAACATATGATTTCTATAATCTAGTTGAATATTCAATATAATTTAAGAAAGTTTCTATGAAAAAATAAAGTATGATCTTTATCATCCATAAGAGTATGTAATGCAATTTGAAAAAGGTACAGATGGTGTGTTAATGCATCAGCCCAAATCCTGAGGTCTACACTGAAGCCACATATTAAGTTTGCAAACACATAAAACAATACCACTATTCTCACTTTTTTGAAAATCTTGGTTTTCCTTAAAAAGTATGTTGCATATATTAATATGTATTGTGCTTACTGTTCTTAAGTAATTATTTTTAAAACTTTTCAAGGATAATTCCAATATAATGGAATAGCAATAGCCATATCCCACCTGAAGAAAAGCTATGTGAGGGTTTTTTAAAATGTAAAAGCATGAAGTCAAATCAAGGCCTAAAGTCAGAGAACTACTGATCTAAGTTCTAGAGACACAGTATACTTACTGTTACACTGTGGAGGGTCACCATTCCAAATCATATCATTTCCATGAAGTTCACAAATTAGAACTGACATTCCAACTAAGACATAACTAAGAAGAAAAACAGATTACTATTGTGCTGTTTGTTTAACCAGTTAACATAATGCATACAATAATGAAGAAAAATTTTACATGGTTGTTTTTCTGCACTATAGTAGCTTGAGGGAAACGTTTCTTATATAGCCTATAATGAAAGCATTATCTAAATCTATAATTTAATGAAAAAGGGAGTTGCTGCATTTGAGGACACACTGACCTACAGCAAATTATCTACACACTAGAGGCCCGGTGCATGAAATTCGTGCATAGTGGTGAGGGTGGGTGGGGGGTCCTTCAGCCCAGCCTACACTCTCTCCAATCTGGGACCCTTCAGGGGATGTCCGACTATCTGTTTATTAAAGCCTAATATGCTAAGCGTCTGGTCGACCTGTCGGGTTGTTCAACCAATCAAAGCATAATACGCTAATTATATGCTAAGGTCACTCAACTGCTCAGTATGACATGCACTGACTACCAAGGGGCAGTCAGTCAGACTCTATGATGTGCACTGACCACCAAGGGGCTCCAACTGGTATGTTAGGTTGCTGCTGGGGTCCGGCCAAATGGGACTGAGCGAGAATGGTCAGAAACTCTTAGCATATTAGACTTTTTTTTTTTAAATTTAGGTATTATATGTATACATAGCCCACCTCCCCCCCACCTCCCATTCATGCCCTCCCTGGTCTGGCCTGTGAGATTAGACTGAAAATGGCTCAACATCTTCCCTGATTGCGAGAGGGCCAGAGAGGAATGCAGGGGGATGGCCAGATGGAGAGGGACTGCAGGAAGGCTCTAGGCCGTGTCTGGCTCATCTCAGTCCCAATTGGCTAGATCCCAGCAGCAAGTTAACCTATCAGTAGAAGTGTCTGCCCCCTGGTGGTCAGTGTACATCATAGCGACTGGTCAACTGTCTGCCCCAGTGGTCAGTGCACATTGTCATAGTGAGCTGTTGAGAAGCCTTAGCATATCATTAGCATATTTCTCTTTGATTGGTTGAATGAACGACTGGATGACCAGACATTTAGCATATTAGGCTTTTATTATATAGGCTAGCATTATACAGTTCTGCTTTACTTCAATGGAAATTCCTTTCTATTTATTACATATCTTTCCAGTCTCTATAAGAAGCTGAAGAGTTGATTGGCTATAAGTACAACTTCTCACACACAAAGCAAAATTAACATTATGGGAATATTTAGAAGAGAAGCAAAACAAAAACAGAAGTAGTAACATTTACCTATTTCCTCTACTTACCCCTCATTACAAGAATAGTTCATCCTTCCACCAAACTGAACATCTCCTTCTACGCGGCCATTTATGGGCTCTGATGGATGTGGACATACTTTTCCTAAAAGAAAATTTTGAAATTCGTTGTTTTATACAAACTCCAAAACAGATCTGAAGCAAAACCAAAATTCTACATTGCTCCACGGTGGGAATACTACTTTTCTCTCTTTAACTGTTAAAAGGCCAAACTTAAGATTCACATTTACCAGACAACTAACAGGAAAAAGATTCCCTGGAAATTTTTCAAAGCTTGAAATAATAGACGACTATTTAAAACCTACATCCACGTGAGAAAACCATCATTGTAGTAGCAGAATATGCCATCTAAAAGGTATGAGAATCTTTAGAACAGTAAAAATAAGGAGTTTTGTGTACTTACTTTCACAAGCCTCCCGGAGAGTAGGTGCCCATGTGCCGTTAGCCTGACAAACAGTAGCGGTGGGACCAACAAGAGGAGCGATAATCCTGTATCCTGGGCGACACTCATAGTTTGCTGTGAAGCCAACACTTACAGGGGCCACAGGATTACCCCTGGGTTTCATAGTTACAAATCTTGGTATCTCATCACAGGCATCTGGGCATGAGAAATAAGACACGAAAAGTCAAGTATTTCCTCTTTTTCACCAGCCACGGATTCTAGCAGGTCCTTGGAGAGCTTATAGTTTCTCAGGGAATAAGATGAATGAATACTCATTCAATAGTAAACTAAAGAGACAGCAACAAAATTTTTTATTTTAAAATATACCGATAGGTGTGCTCCCTTCCCCAGTGTTTCTCAGTTCATTGCACACTCACCTCTCCCCTAAGACAACTTCTACAGCCCATAGCCCTAGGTCAGAGTCCTCTCGCACAGTCTGAAATGCAAACTGATGGTGACCTGTCCCTTCAGGCTGGGTCTCCTCTCAGGAGGCAGGCTCCTAGAGGTCAGGGTCATATGCCTTCTTTTCCTGCTACACCCTGTGCCCAGTGGGTGCTCAAGAAATGCTATGGGTAGAGGTAATTATTATTATTTTTTAAAATATTTTATTGATTTTTTTACAGAGAGGGAGGGAGGGGGATAGAGAGCTAGAAACTTCAATGAGAGAAAAACATCGATGATCAGCTGCCTCCTGCACACCTCCTACTGGGGATGTGCCCATAATCCAGGTACATGCCCTTGACGGGGATCAAACCTGGGACCTGTCAGTCTGCAGGCTGACACTCTATCCACCGAGCCAAATCGGTCAGGGCAAGGTAATTATTATTTAAATATTGTGGATTTCATAGATAGAAATAAACTACTTCAAAATATAAGACTTCATTTCATATCAGTGAAATGAGCATTTTTAGTGAGTAAACGTAATTTAAAATCAAATTGTAGCTTGAACCGGTTTGGCTCAGTGGATAGAGTATCAGCCGGCAGACTGAAGGGTCCCAGGTTCGATTCCGGTAGAGGGCATATACCTTGGTTGCGGGCACATCCCCAGTACAAGGTGTGCAGGAGGCAGCTGATGGATGTTTCTCATTGATGTTTCTAACTCTCTATCCCTCTCCCCTCCTCTCTGTAAAAAAAAAATTAATAAAATATATTTTAAAAAGAAAAATAAAATCAAACTGCATTACTTCGAACAGCCTCACATGAAAAAAATTCTGCTTTCTTAACTTGACACAATGGACTCTTGAACAATGCGGCAGTTCGGTTCGGGGGTTCCCACACAGATGAAAATCCGCAGGTGACTGTGAATTCCCCAAAACTTAAGTAGAGTGTTTCCTCTGTATCAGTGGGGGATGGGTGCCAGGACACCCCATGGATACAAAACCCCTGTATGCTGGTCACCTCTATAAAGTGGTGAAAACGCCTCCAGTGTGCCTTCCGCACTGTCAGATTCCCAACTGCAGATGGATAATCCTGTTGGTTGTTTCCAGGGACGTGAAACCTAGATACCAGCAGTTTCCGCATATTTATAGGAACAAATGCAGGCATCAGTGAATTCGGGCAGTGCCAGCCAATGTTGTTCAAGGGTCAACAGTAATTTAACCTTCCTTCACAGATCAATGGGTCATACATGACCTCAGAAGCTAGCTCCCTGAGGTAGCTGTATGGGCCGTGTATCCGATATATCCCTAATGCTTTGAGAACTTTTTACCTCTGATATTTTTGGAGGGGGGGGGGTAGTTTTCACTCCTTTGTCATTTCTACTTAAGCAATTTGCCTTCCTGTAAATTATCTGTGGGCTGGAAAACCTAATAAGTTTCTTAGAACAATTACATACAATAATGTGATGGAGACACATCAAGTAAATCCCTAAATGGCCAAAAGGATGCAGAGGCCTCTCCTATAAAGGTTAAGGGAGTAAAGTAGATCTATTTTGCTCCCTAAGGAATCTTTTCTCCTTTACTCCCTGAATCTTGGTCTTGTTTCAGATTGATAGATCCGTAAAGAGAACTCTAAATATGTGAAATTTTACTCTTCTTTCTTATCACAGTCTAAATTCTAAAACTCTCTATATACCCAGTCCAACATTTCATTTTCATCACCCACCTACTGGCAAATGTTTTCAACATTTCCACTATGCTGCCCTTGAGATCCGAATGTTCCTCACTCAACTGCTTAACACAAATGCAAAAAAGCAAACCAAAGTCCCTAGTAATTAAAAGCATTGTTTCAAATAACAATGCTTTTTTATTGATAAACTAGAGGCCCAATGCATGAAATTCTTGCAAGAGTAGGCCTTCCTCCCCTCCACCCCCACCCCGCCCACTTCCCTCTGGCACCTGGGGTTCCCTCACAGCCCTGGCTTCATCTGGAAGGTTGTCCGGAAGGACATCTGGTCAAATTAGCATATTACGTTTTTATTATTATAGATAACATTACATTTACTGAATACCCTGAGCTAGATATTATCATTTTCAATAGGAAAACAAACATGGGCTAGAAATTCTATACAATACTGTTCAGATGCAAATGCACAACATCATTCTAGAACAGGGATGGGCAATTTTTTTTGCTCGAGGGCCACAATGGGTTCTTAGACAGGACCGGAGGGCCGGAATAAAAGCAACCTGACCATGCTGGCACTCTCATCTTGGGCTGCTGGTGAAGGGGTGGAGGGGAGAGCAAGAGAACCCTCCGCTCTTTCGGCTCCGCAGGCCGGATAGAACAGCCGAACTCGGGGCCGTAGTTTGCCCACGGCTGTTCTAGAATTTCCTGGAACCACCGCGAAAGAAATCATCTAACAGCATTCCCACAATTAAATTATATGTGTCCTTTGTTTTATGCATTCAATCTCAGTAACTATCTTGAAAGCAGATAAAGGAGAGAGGATTCCTAATATGACTTTCACATGTAGTGTCTATATGGAAAAGTCAGTAAGATAGTTTAATCCATTCAACTAACTTGAAGTATTTCTTCCCACTCACACACACCATGAAAGACATGCTTCCACCAATGTGCATGTCAAATGTTCAGCAACCAGTTGATCACAAGTATATACACTGCAATAATTGAATGCAATACCACATCTTTTAACAAGCAAATTTCTTCCCTCGCTCAGAACACTTAATTTTTTCCCTATGCTAAAGTTTAAACTAAACATTCCAGGACCCAGAAAAATAATAGCACCTTGCCTTAGTTTTTTCTAGGCAGTTCAAATATAACTATTACTTGGCTGCAGGGCTCCCCTTGAGCAAAGATGACATTAAGGAAGACGATGGTCTGCATTCAGAAAACTCGCCAGTGTTCCAGATGGGTTTCGGGAAAAGGGCAACGTTTTGTGCTATGGATCAAGAGAACTGCTCACCTTGTCTACACTTGCCAAAATCGGGTAAGCACTCTCTCCCTGCTTGCAAAAGGTAAAATCACATTCTGACATGAGTATCCACACCCCTGCCCAGACTGGTGCCTGCAGAAAATCACGGCGTCTCACCAACCGGGAACGCGGTGGAACCTGACAATCCTGCTCCTCCTCCCGCTGTCTACACAGCGCCCTCTTTTTAAACTTTCTTTGCTTCCCAAAATGCAGACCCTGGCATCTACACCTGCCAATTTTATTTCTCACTGCCTCATGTGTAGGCCTACGAGAACCACTAAATTACTTTCAAAGTCATTAAGCGGCCTCCTTGTTTTTCAGTGACTCCTAGCCCCTTTGTCCTCAGTAGTTTTAGTTGCCCCGACTGGAACGTCTGGAGCTACTGGTCACTCTGTCTAACTGAAAAGTCCCCTCTGGTTCCCAGGACAGCGTGACCACCGGGTTGTCAGCGTGTCCTCTGCCTGCTCTCCCTTCTCCGCCTGATTGGACCGTGTGGCGTTTCCGATAGGCAGTTCTAGGAACTCTTATTTCACCCTGCAGACTCCCCTGGGCGGGGAGATATACTCCCATGACTTCACTATCCCTAAAAAGAGCTACCTCTCAAGTACCTCCCCATGCTAGACCTCTGGCTGGGGTGCCACACCTATATATCAAATGGCTACCCGGCACAGCTCCCCTTGGAAAGTGGCATGCCGTCTCAAATAACATAATGTGCTCTACTGGTTCTTCACAGGCATGCCAAGCAAATTAGTTAAATTGTTTCCACAACTGAATGCCTGTTCATCCTCTAGCTCAGTGTTTCCCAAAGTGTGGCACGCGTACCCCCAGGGGCACGGGAAGAGTTTGGTGGGGGTACGCGTTGCACCGGAGTTTGGTGGGGATATGCACTGCACCGTGCTTAGCTGCGCCTAATTCTACGTTCTCATGAGTCAAGTCAAGACAGTCTTGTGAGGCGTGAGATGGTCCGGTGTGCAAATAAATGTTATTTATAATATAACTTTTATTTATATTTTATTATGAATAATTTATTTTTCGTTTACTATTATTTTGTGTATGTACCAAAAAAATAAAAAATAAATATATTTTGATTGTTATTTAAAATATATCCTTTTTTTTTTGACGAGGGGTACTCAGCGTTACGAAAATTATAGAAGGGGTACACGTGTCAAAAGTTTGGGAAACACGCCAAAACCGGTTTGGCTCAGTGGTAGAGCGTCGGTCTGCGGACTGAAAGGTCCCGGGTTCAATTCCGGTCAAGGGCATGTACATTGGTTGCGGGCACATCCCTGGTGGAGGGTGTGCAAGAGGCAGCTGATCGATGTTTCTCTCTCATCGACGTTTCTAGCTCTCTATCTCTCTCCCTTCCTCTCTGTAAAATATCAATAAAATATTTAAAAAAAAAAAAAGTTTGGGGAACACTGCTCTAGTTCTATCCTTACTTCCACAGCCACTCTCAAACTCTGGATTGTGACCAGAGTTTCTGGATTGGTCTCCTTATCTACCTTGGCACTATTCGCTCAATGCATTTCTCACATTGTTACCAGAGTAATATTGATATGACACAGTGACCAAGGACCTTCCACGTCAGGTACTTTGCAATGGATCCCCAAGGTCCTCAGGATGATGTCTAAGGCTCCTGGGCGTGGCTAACAGACTTAAAATCTGCCACTGTGTCACTCCTGCTTCCTCTTGCACACTATCGTCAAGCCATAGTCAAGCCCTGTGGTGCCCATTAATGACTTTAGCACTGCAGGCCTCCACGCACTATTTACTGCAGTTCTGACCAGTGGACCTGTCAATCTTCCGAACCCACTCATCCTTCAGTGGCATCTTCGATGCCATTCTTCTTGGAGGCTCTTGACATCTGTCACTCAAAATACTGGGATGTCATCATGATACCCCAATATACTTTTCATATTGTAATTCTTTTTAAAAAAATATATATTTTAATTGATTTTTTACAGAGAGGAAGAGAGAGAGATTAGAGAGTCAGAAACATCGATGAGAGAGAAACAACGATCAGCTGCCTCTTGCACACCCCCCACTGGGGATGTGCCCGCAACCCAGGTACATGCCCTTGACCGGAATCGAACCCGGGACCCTTCAGTCCCCAGGCCGACGCTCTATCCACCGAGCCAAACCGGTTTCAGCTGTAATTCTTTATTATTCTCATTCCCCTCAGGACTGTCTCATTTATCACTGCATTTCTGGTACCTAGAACCAGAGCTGAGTGAGCAGAGTTATCAGATCTATACACTCTTAGACCGAAATTAAGTTCTTTATTGTTCGGCCAGCTTGTTCCAGAGATATATGCAAAGCATACTTTTTTTCTTCAGCCTAAATTTCTCCTTCAGGCTTTGCCTTTATTCAAAGTGGGGTTTTTTTTTTCTCTATTGGTTTAGTTATATTTATTTCCCTTTACTAATGTTTTAAATTTCTTCCATGTCAAAATATTTATGCTTAGATTTCCCATTGCTGCTATTGTTAGCAACAGTGTCTGAACGTTATCAGAGGTGGACGGGAGGCTAGCAAGCTTCAGCAGAAGCAGCCTGGCTCCCAAAGGCGTCGGTCTGAAGAACGCCGTCGCCGTTCAGTGCGACAGCCGGATTTCAGGAGTCAGACAAGGGCCAACCGAAGCCACTCAGAGAAAACGAGGCCTTGGCCCCAAAAGGATGCAACTTATAAATGCGATCTGGAGGACACTCCTTTGGGTAAGGCCGACTTCTCATGTTTCAGTAATAATTCTTATTTAAACGGCAGATACCTTACTGCCTATGCAATACCATGGCTGTTTGATGTAACTGAAGTGGAGCCTTCGCCTCTGGCCGCTACAGCCCCCCACGCTCATTCCGGCCTGCCCGTTAGCCAGGGGCCCAGCTGCTGGTATTTCTACTGATAGGAGAGACGCCTTTGAGATGGGTCATCATTTGGAATGTTGGAGAAGCAACATGGCTTTCTTACTTCCAGCTGAAATGGCCTGTATATCCAGAAATTATCGGATGCTATATACCTTTAGCTATCATTAAGATCCCAGAGCATTCTAAGCCTGACTCCACAAAGAATGCGGTCCTGGCTTGATAGGAACCGACCACAGTCACGCCTCTGGTATGGCCAAAGGGATATCTCCCCAGATGATAACGTCAAAAAGCTGGTTAGTGACGTCCAACAACTGGCCTCGGGAAAAGAAAAACAAAACTGTTGGTTTGATAAAAAGCAGCCGCTCCGGTTGAGGCCAAATGACAGCCCCGTCCAACCAGAGGCTCTGAAACGCCCACTCCGGACTGGTGGACGCGCATTAAACCCTTGGCCCTCGGACAAAAAGCATCAGCGTCGTGGGCACCTAGGGATAAGGCCACAAAAAGGACCTCTTTGTCCCCCGTGTCTGAAGAACCAGCCAGGAAAGCCGGATCCAACGGCAGCCAGGCACGTACGTTGCCTAACGGACCGCTCTGTCTGGCAAATGGATTTCGTACAGCTTTTCCCTCCCGTGGATATGCATATATTTTAGTCCTGGTCTGAAGATTTTCTCACTAGACCAGCCATGGGCAAACTACGGCCCGCGGGCTGGATCTGGCCCGTTCGGCTGTTCTCTCCGGCCCGCGGAGCCGAAAGAGCGGAGGGTTCTCTTGCTCTCCCCTCCGCTCCTTCACCAGCAGCCCAAGATGAGAGTGCCAGCATGGTCAGGTTGCTTTTGTTCCGGCCCTCTGGTCCAGTGTAAGAACCCATGGTGGCCCTCGAGTCAAAAAGTTTGCCCACCCCTGAGCTAGACTGAAGCTTTCCCAGCAGACAGGGTACTGTGTCTGAAGTCCCCGGAAAAGATCCCTCTCACCCAGAGAAGCCCTCCAGAGCCCATAGGGGTCGGGGAAGCCATCTTCCCAGTCAGTGCTTTGACAGTTTTGCACTGTATGGCCAGTTTGACAACCTTTCACTGCTCTGACCAAGCTCAAACCGCAGGTTTAGTCAAATGCACTGGCAGCACTAAGACTCATGGACAACATTTGCAGAAACCCTCCAAACACCTGGCCAAAAGCACTGCAGGCGGTGGTTTGATAAAAAGAAGAAGCCCGGTCAGGCCAAATAACCCGGTCCAACCTCTGTACACACAATAAACCAGGGCTGGGCAAACTTTTTGACTCGAGGGCCACAATGGGTTCTTAAACTGGACAGGAGGGCCGGAACAAAAGCAACCTGACCATGCTGGCACTCTCATCTTGGGCTGCTGGTGAAGGAGCGGAGGGGAGAGCAAGAGAACCCTCCGCTCTTTCGGCTGCCTGGGCCGTATAGAACAGCCGAACGGGCCGGATCTGGCCCGCGGGCCGTAGTTTGCCCACGGCTGCATTAAACCATTGGCCCACTGACAAACTGATAGCACCCATGCAGCAATATTGGTGGGCACCTATTAATAACAACCCAGACCCTCCTCCTTTGGAACTCAAACGCTCACTCTTGGAGACAGTCACAGAGAGCCCAATGCACACGGTCCCCGCCTCTTTTGATGGACAACAGGTCAAAGGAGATAGACTCCAATATTACAACGACTAAGCTCTTCTATCAAAATTCACCATTTTCTGCCCCGGCTGGGTAGCTTAGTTAGCGAGAGCACTGTCCTGATGCGCCAAGGTTGCAGATTTGATCCCTGATCAAGACTCCTACCCGAACCAACCAATGAATGCATACCATATTTGCCGGCGTAAAAGACGATTTTTTGGCCCTGAAAAATACCGTATTTGCCGGCGTATAAGAGACTGGGCGTATAAGACGACCCCCTAACATTTCTACTCAAAATACAGAGTTTGTTTTATACTCGCCGTATAAGACTACCCCCCACTTGGAGGCATATTTTTCAGGGCCAAAAAGTCGTCTTATACGCCGGCAAATACGGTAAATAAGAGGAACAGCAGCAAATCAATGTTTCTTTCTCTCTCAATAAATAAAAGATTTTAAAAAGAAATCTTTAAGAAAATTAACCATGTTTTAAGCAACTTTCCACAGTGAACTCCAGGGCGGAAGGAGACCGTGAACACCGCACCGGGCACCCCGGACACGTCCTCCGTTGGAAAAGGCTCTTTGCAACCTTGCCACAGAGGCCCCTCCCAGGTCCTGCCAACCACCCTCTGGGGCCAAACTCCATGCAACAGACTCCTGGACTCACGTGACACGTCTGGAAAAAAAAGCACCTAATCCTGACTGAACCTGCACCCCCCCCCCAATCTGGTGACCTGAGGGTGCAAATTTCCCAAAATTGATGCAGAGTACACCCGATGAGACAGCTACCCTAAGAGGTCCAGACCAAGCCAATTAGAAGGTTTAAAACTCACGGAAGCCTCTCTTTCATAGACTATTTTTAAAAATATATATTTTATTGATTTTTTTTTTTTTTACAGAGAGGAAGAGAGAGGGATAGAGAGTTAGGAACATCGATGAGAGAGAATCATCGACCAGCTGCCTCCTTCACACCCCCTACTGGGGATGTGCCCGCAACCAAGGCACATGCCCCTGACCGGAATCGAACCTGGGACCTTTCAGTCCGCAGGCGGAGGCTCTAGCCACTGAGCCAAACCCTTGGCTCTTTCATAGACTATTAACTGATCGTGGATTCTTATCCAAGGCATAGTCTCTGAATTCACAACCTACAGGCCACCTCACTGACAAGACATTGTGTTCCCGTTTCCTCTGAGAGCAATGCTGCTTGATCGCTTCATGTTTTATACCCGCAGCGTGTCTTCCCGAAGCGCTGGCTTCTTTCCACTCAGAGTATGCCTTGGGGATTCCCTCCTCTACCAGGCCAACCGGAGAAGGGTAATTCCTGGGAGATCTCACTGCCCCCCCCCCCCCAGCCCTCATTACTCAAACGATCGGTTTACACCTGCTCCTTTCCTCTGACATGGAACATGACACAGCCACGGTCCTTCCTGGCATCAAGGAACAAAAGGACGCTGAATCCAAAAAGACCTGACTTGATCAGCAATGATTTTGGTGAAAAATCATTCAGAGGAGGGGGGAAGGAGGGGAGGAGGCATGTGAAAAAATTAAAAAATAGAAATCTCATTTAAAATGGAGTCGGGCCGAAACTGGTGTGGCTCAGTGGATAGAGCGTCGGCCCGTAGACTGAAAGGTCCCGGGTTCGATTCCGGACAGGGGCATGTACCTCGGTTGCGGGCACATCCCCAGTGGGGGGGTGTGCGAGAGGTGACTGATCAATGATTCTCTCTCGTCGATGTTTCTAACTCTCTATCCCTCTCCCTTCCTCTCTGTAAAAAATCATTAAAATATATTTTAAAAATAAAAAAATAAAATGGAGTCAGGAGGCTAAATGAGAAAACACACACATAAGCAACACATATTGATGGTCCCAGATGTTAGAGACCTACCATGCATTTCCCACAGGAAGTGATACTATTTTGCTGCCTCGACAGGAGGAAGAGAAAGATTCCCCCTTGCCTGTCCAGCCAACGAGACTGCCAGAACTCGGCCAATGAAAAGTCACTACACCTCAAACTTTCAGTTCCTCTCCTTTCTCTCTCTGTTCTTTTCTTGGTTCACCTGTAGATCACAAGTCCTGAAATGCAATTCTTTGCTGTTCCCGAATAAACTCGTTTGCTGGAGAAATATGTGGCTAGTATTTGTTTAAGGAAACAGATAACAGAACCTTCCTGCTAGAGGCCTAAGGAATTTTGTTCCAGCGCTTTTAAGAGCCAGCTGAATGTTATATTTAACTTCCTGCTACTTAATTGTTATACAAGGGTGTTGATACTGTGGCAAAACAGCGAGCATTCGTAATCACAAGTGTGACAAGACACACAAGATCTCTGTATTCTAGTGGGAAGAGAACCAAAAACATCGTTTTGGAAGGGTAATTACAAGTTAGGATGAGTGTGTGAGTGTGAGTGTGTGTGTGTGAGTGTGTGTGTGTGTGTGTGTGTGTGTACCAGAGATAGGATGGTCACAGAAGATCCCCTGATGGGGTGACACCACCAATGAGTTGGAAGGATAAGGAGGAGCCAATTTTGCAAGAGGTGGGAGGACAATGCTCCTAGGACCTAGACCAGCCGTGGGCAAACTACGACCTGCGGGCCAGATCCGAAAGAGCGCAGGGTTCTCTTGCTCTCCCCTCCGCTCCTTCCCCAGCAGCCCAAGAGGAGAGTGCCAGCATGGTCAGGTTGCTTTTATTCCGGCCCTCCAGTCCAGTGTAAGAACCCATGGTGGCCCTCGAGTCAAAAGGTTTGCCCACTCTGATCCTAGACTGAGGGACAGCAAGTGCAGAAGCCCCAAAGTGGCAGAGTTCGGCCTGTCTCAGGAGCAGAAAAGCCTTCCTTCCCACCAGTCCTTAGTTAAATGCTTCAGAGAATCACGCTCCTTCCCTCCAGAGCACCTGTCTGGGTTATAACACTACTATCAAGCCCACCTGGGTGTGGCTCGGTGGTTGAGCATCGACCTGTGATCAGGTCAAGGTTCGATTCCCTGGTCAGGGCATATGTCATCCCTGTTGGGGGGGGGTGTGTGTGTGTGTGTGTGCGTGCAGGACACGGTTGATCAATGATTTTCCCTCATCATTGATGTTTCTATCTCTCCCCTTCCCTTCTTGTCTGAAATCAATAAACAAAAATATATATTTTTAAAAGACAAGTATTGTCCCTGGCGTGTGTCTCAGTGGGCTGAGTGTCATCAAAAGCATGAAAGGTGACCAGTTCGATTCCCAGCCAGGGTACATGCCCAGGTGGATTCAGGGGGCAACCAATCAATGTCTGTCTGTCTGTCTCCCTTCCCTCCCTCCCTCTCCCTCTTCTCTTTAAAATCAATTAAAACATTAAATTAAAAAAAAAAAAAGAAATACTTCTATTATGGTTTGGTTCGTGAGTCCCAATAAATTTGAGCAAGTATTTTATTTACTGATTGCCTATGTGTCTGGCACTGGGGATCTAACAGAGAGAAAAACACAGTTCCTGTGTGTGGGTGTGCAAACAGACAAAGAGTGAAATAAGGATTATGAAAGGAATCATTTGCTCTTGGTCACCAGAACCAGCACAGGACCTGGTGTGTACAAGGCAAATAATTTACTGAATGAGTTCTCCTAAGGAGAGGATGCAGCACACAAACTGTATACTATTGTAGTGGGATACTAAAAAGCACTGGGTATATAAACACACATGCATGTAACGACAGTTGGAAATACACTAAAGAAGTATTCAATGGTTGTCCTTCGTGTATATTTTATACAATAAGCATGCTGCTTTGTAGCATATTAAGTACTTAGTCCAGTGAACGAAAAAGAAAAAGTAAACTTATTTCGTGAGTAAGTCCCAGCTTTAGGTTATGACCTGTTGTTCCCATGAAATATACGCAGTATCCTATTCAGTAACTAAATGTATTTTTGGCGGTGTGTGTGTGCGTGTGTATGTGTTTATAAGGTTGAGTTATATTTGAGGAGCTATCCACAGTAACCTAAATACGTTAGTAGGCAAACCCAGTGACAAATTAGTATCCCAAGAAATGGACAACAAATATTAACATTTTTGGATTAATTAAATAAAAAAAAATTCACATTACTCCTTGTCCCTTTCTTGGGATACTAATTTCTCACTGGGTTTGCCTACCAAACGTATTTAGGTTCCTGTGGGTAGTAGCTCCTCAAATATATAGTAACTCAACCTTCTGGAAAACCAAAACAAAACACAACAGCGCCAAAAAAATACATTTATAGTCATTGATACATTATTTGTATATACATATACAATATTGACACATTAATACGTTAGTCTATTTCACGGGAAACAAGACGACCACGCCGGGCGCTTAACCGTCAGCCAATCCATGTTCTTTCGAATACGGGGCGGCCAGGAGCCCGTTAGCTTCCACTACAAACGCCCTGAGCGCCCTTCCCCAAACCACAGCCCGCACTCCAGGGCTCAGCTCGCGCACCCAGCACCCACCCCTCCCTCCACCCTCCACCCCTCCCCCCGCAGAGGAAGCGGAGCGCTTCCTCGCCCCTCGCGCCGCGCCCCCGCCCGGGCCACTTCCCGTAAGCGCCGCCCGATAACTCCCCGGGGCCCCGGCACCGGGCCCCACGGCGCCAACTCCGCCCTGGCAACGCCCGCGCGCCGGGGCGCCCCGGAGCCGGCCCTCGGCCACCGGCAGCGCCCGGGCGGGGCCCCCACCCCCGTCCCGCTCGGCCCGGCCCGGCCCCGACGCACCTGCCCCGGGACCAGCTTTGGGCGAACCGGCCGCGCCCAGCGCCCTGCGAGGCTCCTCCGTACGAGCCGCGGGCCCCTCGGGGTCCTCGCTCCCCTGGAGCCGCGCCCAAGCGCCACCCCGGGGGCCCGCTCGGCCCCAGCCCCGAACCCCTGACCCCGTCCGCCACCCACCGCAGCCCGACCTCTCCCCGCCCGGGCCCCTCACCGGCGGGTGCGGGCAACCAGAGCACTAGCGTCACCAAAAGGTTCCCCGCGAAGCTCCGGGCGGAGAAGGGGCGGCGAGGAGGGGCCCTCCGAGGCCCGCGAGAGGCCGTCATGGTCCGCGAGAGGAGCGGGAAGCCCTTCGGCCGGCAGCACCCAGCAACCCTCAGACTCCGGACACCTTAAAGGCGGAACTGCCCGTGGGCACGGCTCAGGCCACGCCCGGGCGGAAGTGCCGCTAGGGGGCGGGGCCTAAGAGCGGGGGGGCGGGGCGTCCCCAGGCCCCGCCCACTTGGCGGCAGACGGGCCGGTTCTCGACCTAACAATGCTCGTGGGACGTGGTGGTTGACCGACCGCGGTGCCCGTAAACACCGGGCAGTGCCCGCCCCGCTCAGGAAGGGTGGGAAGGAAACAAGAGCTGGCCCCAGTCATCAATGCGCCCTTTCCGGAGCCCGGGATGGAACCATCAAGCTCGTGGACCTGGAAATAGCAACCCGGAGCCCAGACCCGGGGTCGCCTCGGGGCCACCAGCAGCACCCCTTAGGGCTGCTCCACTTTGGTCCTGGGGCCACCGGACTGTCAGTAGCCTCAGCACGGGGCATTAGCTCGGCATAATTAGGGACGAAACCTGAGATTTCCGCGGTTGAAGGTCTGCGACTGAATCAGTCCTCTCAATGCCTGCTAGATTTCAAAATCACCTAAATGATTTGGCCACTGTGTTCCCAACCCCTAATGAAATAACTCTGCTTGTTCTCAAGGGCTCAGATCCTTGAGAAAACCCCATGGGAAGGTAAATCAGTACCTGGCCATAAACATATGCGGCCCTTGCGCTTGATCAAGTAACTGTTTTATGGGAGAGGAAATGCACATGAATGAAAAAGTTAAGGGCGAGGATGTAGTATTCACGGCAAATTCTTGGAAGTGATGAATATCATTATTGTTTGGATATATAGGAATTAATTATTAAATACGGAGAATTTTTTCTGATGACACAGTCTCTCCATGCTAGGAATATAAGAACGAGCAGGATTTATTTGGCGAATTGCGAGTAAGCCTGTATTAATTAAACAAAAACTGGGACTATGACCAATATGAAAAGAACAAAAGAATTGACATTTTCTTTCTATTAGTTGCAAAGGATAAATATGTCAAACAATGTGAGTAAACATTGGGGGAACCAGGACCCACAAAACATAATTTTTGTGTGTTTCTGAAGTTTTTAAATGAACTTGACTTTTAAAGCAAATAGTTACATTTAGAGTTCATCCCACAGAGACCATCAGGCCTGTGAGCCAAAATGTATAATTAAGTTCTTAAGTGTCTAGCGAAAGTATAAGGAATTTTTGCCAGATGGCTAATGGGATGGAATTCTATGCAGTAAGTAGTGTTATATATATATATATACATATATATATATATATATATATATATATATATATATATATATATAGTTTGATTCCAGTCAAGGGCATGTACCTTGGTTGCGGGCACATCCCCGGTAGGGGGTGTGCAAGAGGCAGCTGGTCGATGTTTCTAGCTCTCTATCCCTCTCCCTTCCTCTCTGTAAAATATCAATAAAATATATTCTAAAAAAACAAAAAAACCCCACAAAAGTGGTTTATTGCTACACACAAGGAGAGATTAGATGGAAATATACCCCCCCAAAAGAAAAACTAGCAGTTGACAGGATTGTGCATATTTCATTTTTTGTGCTTTTCAGTTTTTTTTATATTGGCTCAGGTTATGTTTGGAATCAGGAAAAGAAAAAAATTTTTAATAACCTAACTTATATATCAACATCTATTTTGTTCATAGAATGGTGACAGAAACTCACAGGTTAAGGAATGAGAGGATGAGGAGGAAATGGAAGCTCTCAATACAAACCTCAAACACATCTCCTGGAAAGATAAAACTGTGTATATATTTAAACAGTTCAGCCTCTGAGCTGTACTAACGACTTTCAGGGTTCAACAAATTATGGCATTTCCTCTTTCTCTCAGCCCAACACGATGTTTGGATTGTGAGTGGAGCTGTAAAACAGTATGTGTGGAGGTGATGTATCAAATAAAGGCCTTCGAGTTTTGGTTTATTAGGTGCAGACACTCCATGATGACACGTAAGTTGAAGGAGGTATAAGTAAGGCAACAAATAGGAAACTCAATGAGGGGAGATTAGACTCTGTCTTCATGATTACAGTTGTAAAGGTGTGATATAACAGACATGTTCTGTGGCTCAATGTTGGCACTTGTGCAAACAGAATCTATTCTCTACAATCATCTATCTGTACACTATGAAGCTGCGAGGGAAACTCTCCCATTTATTTCTAGGCTTGGAAGTAAGGTGTACTTTTGTGTGTGTGTGTGTGTGTGTGTGTGTGTGTTTTCATGAGAAGATTTTTAACATGGAAAAATATAACTAGTGTTTGATTTCCTAGTTGTGGGTACTTGATTAGATTTTAATGATTGGGATTTACTTGAACTTTCCTTCCTATCAGTGAAATTTCAAACCATTTTAAAAAAATCCTCACCCAAGGATATTTTTTTCTATCGATTTCTAGAGAAAGTGGGAGGAAGAGGGGGAGGAAGGCAGAGAGAGACAGGGAAACACTGATTTGAGAGAGAGACTTCTGCACGTGCCCCTCCAGGGGCTGGGGAACCTGCAACCAAGGTACCTGTCATTGGATCCAACCCACAACCCTTCGGTCCAACGGCCGGCCAACATTCTGACCTCTGAGAAAAACCGGCCAAAGCATCTAAGCATCATCAATGGTATCCTTGTTGGTTTCTTTAATGCATTTGGAGTTGACTCACCTGAGGAGGCTCCACCTGATATGTTCTGAACCTTGTTCCTTGTTTTTATGAACAAGCTCCACGAAGGAGGGACAGAGTTTTCTTGCTTCTTCTCAAGTGCTCAGATAGCTCCAGCCCTGTAGTAGGTACATAATAAATACGTATTACTTATTAAATGAAATAAACAGGTGTTGCTGTCAAATCATGTAACATCTTTCTGCCCATTCCCCATGAGCATGGGAGATGTCGGAGAGATTTTAACTGTAATAATAATTAGGCACCGAGAACAAAGCTGGATGTGACCTAAAAGGAACGAACTACAACTGTCTGCACAGAAAACCCCCCTGGATCAGGCAAGGAAGCTGATCCTTGAGGTGGAGCTAAAGCCCACCCCTTAGTCTTGACGTCACTTGTGATGCAATTCACAGGAGAGCACTGGGCCAAGAGTCAAGGCCTAGAGGGCATAAACACTAGTGGTTCTTCCAGTTTCCCCTCAAGATGCCGTCAGACTGCCCAAAGAAAACCAGGAGAGAATGGAAACCATGCATGTTCGTAGGCCAGGTTTTGAGCTGTGTGTTAGATCTCCTTTAAGGCTTTATGAACGGAGGTAGGGATGCGTGTGGATGTCAATAAACAGAGGCCGACTTCTTTAAAATAAAACAATGCTAGATGGTTCTTTGCCGCCTCCATTAGTGTATTTACATGATGCTTCTCAGAGGCGGGGAGCGGCATGAATGCATCTGTGAATGCTCTCAGAAAAGGCCTCCTTCTGTCCTGGTGAATCACACAGTAGGTGTTTGTGGAAGGCTGAAAGAGAGTGGCCACACGGAAGAAAACTATCTTTCTTGATGTTGGCCCCGGGAGGGATACCACCTCTATCTGCACCTGGTAAAACCTGCCGGCCAGTTGCTGTTACCAGAAGGGCATGGTTGTGGGAGGCCACACCCACAGCAGCTATTAGGAAGCCAAACACAGAACGAAGGGCATTTCTCAGAAGGGGTGTATTTTCATTTTGTTTCCTGTTGGCTTTGGATAGCTTGAAACAAACACATCACAGAGCATATTCCATAAGTAGTTTTGCAGAGATAAAACCTTTTATTCCTTTCTCACTATAACGGTGCAGAGAGATTTATTTCATTTACTGTAAGCTTCGCGGTCTTAAATGAACTTCCACCTCACAAGTGCACCCAAAGGCAAACAAAACAGACGGAATTCTAGCTCTAGAAAGCTTTTGGCAGCAATTGCCCCAGCCCCCAGGGTTCTTACTTTGCTCCTGCATTTTCCAAATTCTCCTTAATGAGGCCAATTCCATCTTGCACACTTTTGAAAATAAGGAGAATGACAAACATGTAAACGGAATTCTTAGGCAACACTTTCTCCCTTTAAGTACCCGAGACTAGTTGTATGTCCTCAGTGCAGTCTTTCCCCTGACTAGACACTAGTGTGTTCATTTCAGCACAAAGAAGATGGAGTGACAGCATCCAGACTCCTACCGAAGAGAGAGCTTCCTCAGGAATTGGGCGAGCTTCAGCATCTTTGCCTGCACACGTTGGCAAAGTCACTTCAAGGATTTTGAGTCTCATGCCCCAGCCAGTTTGGCTCAGTGGATAGAGTGTCGGCCTGCAGACTAAAGGGTCCCAGGTTTGATTCCGGCCACGGGCATATGACCCGGTTGTGAGCTCCATCCCCCCCAGTAGGGGATGTGCAGGAAGGAGGCAGCCAATCAATGATTCTCTCCATCATTGATGTTTCTATCTCTCTAGCTCTCTCCTTTCCTCTCTGAAATCAATAAAAAAAAAAAAAGGAAAAGAATTTTGAGTCTCAGATTTTATTCTGTTGAAATGAATCGGGTCTTTTCTGAGGAGCATTTTAATTCCAGGGGTTCTCATGCATCCTAGTTTTTTGTCAAAGAAGGACACTGCAATAACAGGAATTTTTATTTAGATGGCAGCATGGTGGACAATGGAAGCACCCAGAATGTATATGTTGATCATCGCTGCTAGCGTTACACATGAGTTATAAGTTCGGAATAATGTGGGGGTTTATTGCCCTCTGTTGTGGTAGCTTATGTAGGGCACAAGACAGTATGGCATGAACTAAGTAGATAAGAGAGATTAATTATTAACTGACCTTTCCTCATTGCTTCTTTTGTCAAAAGTGTTCTCAGAGGTGAGCAAATGAATAAAAAGAGCCCTATTCCAGAAAACTTACAGGTCTACAGTAACACACGGATTCTTTCCTTCAGTTCTATTTCTGCACCATGGCTGTGGCATGGGAAGTACACGGGATCCAGTAGTTTGGAGGAGGCAAGTCCTCCTGCACTTAACACAGTCAAGACTGAAAGGAGGTATTGCATAGTCTAAGGCAGTGGTCAGCAAACTGCGGCTCATGAGCCACATATGGCTCTTTGGCTCCTTGAGTGTGGCTCTTCCACAAAATACCACGGCCTGGGTGAGTCTATTTTGAGGAAGTGCCATTAGAAGAAGTTTAAGTTGAAAAAAAATTTGGCTCTCAAAAGAAATTTCGATCCTTGTACTGGTGATATTTGGCTCTGTGGACTAATGAGTTTGCCGACCACTGTTCCAGGGTGTCCAAATGCTTCCTTGGCCAGGATGAAGCCTCTCCTCTTTCTTAAGGCCGGGAACACTGTCCTTCCACCCAGGGACGGACCCTGATGAGCCCCATCAGTTCACCTGACACCCCCAGTAATTACTGCCACCTGACTCCTCTTTTTAACCCATAAATTATCCCCACATCATCTGTTACATACACCAACGTGGATCATTCTCATGTCCTTCAACTCCGGCCTCTGGAGTGTGCCTTTTTACCAGGATCACCCCCACTACCCTAAACCTGTCCTGAGCTCACAGGTGTTCAGCCTGGTACAGACTCTAAGTCACAACTTGTCTCTGAGATATGGCCACAAATGATTAACCGTCTCCTGGGTCAAAACTCCACTATTAAAAGCACTCTGCTATAAAGTCATTAAGTCATTCCTACCTTTTTATTAAAAGGTGGCCAACCATCGATGTAGGAAATTTGAGGTTCACCTTGATGTTTACGAATGTGTTCAAAAGTTGACAATAAAATTAAATTTTGATAAATTCATTCTCAAATATTCCCCATTTGATGAAGTCTATACTCAAAAAATTTTGGTAACTCTAAAAAGTGGTCTTTACTCTTAAATTCATTTAGCATGGGAAAGAAAACACATAAGCACAATTTATGGTATTTTATAAGTGACTAATCATTGCTTGAAGAATGAATGAATGATCAAGTAAATGAATGCCATAGAGTTAATAGACAAAAAACAACAAATGAAATGTCAAGTACAATGGGATGTGTTTATATACAGTTTTTAATGAGGAGGAGATGATTGTCATTTGGCAAGGATAAGAAATACAGATTCAATATTATACAGTGAACATAGTCTCAAGGTGAGATCCTGTAAATGTAAAATAAAAAGAAGCTTAAAAAATACTAACCAGTGGGAGGATGCTATTATAGGTAATTTTTATATTCTTTATGTTTTTCTGCATTTTCCATGTTTTCAATAATAAGCACAGATTACTTTAAAAGAAAATCGTTTATTTAAAAATTGGAATAGACAGGGAGTTCTGCGAGTCCCAAAGAGAGAGACCACTTTGGACCGGAGTTATTTGGGAATTTGTGAGAGCTTCTTGGGTCAGTGAATCCTGAGCTGGGTTCATGTAACTTGGGTGGGAAGAAAGGTGGCAATGTGTTTTAGGCAGGTAACCTGGCAGGAATAGGGTAAATCAAATGATATTTTAAGCAGTCTTCTGGAATATTTTTAAATAACACCTTTTAAAGACAAACGATGCCCTCACAGTCTGGTTATATTGTCTTTTATATTTGGTGGCAGCATAGTGGCTATGGCTCAGTTTTGCACATCCAAGTACCCGGATAAAAAGGAAAACAAACGCATCACCCCAAGAGCAGTGGAGGCTAACTTAAAGCATTTGGAAAACACAACACTTTTTGCCTTGTTTTATCTTAAAATCTACATTATTTGTCTTCTTCTCCCTTATAATGCATTTGTGCTAATATAGGAGCAATGTTATTTTTCCTTCAAACTATTGGAAAAACATTAGGAAAAAAATATTTCCCTATGCCATTTTCCCTCATGGTTTCCATGTCTCCTTGGCACGCTAGCCACACATTCCCCAGGCATATGTAAATGCCTTGATCCCATTGGAGAAGGATCAAGGTCAATGGTTATTAAGTCTTCAAAAAGTTAATTACCGATTCTGAATTTTAAAAACTCCTCACATTTTGTTTGCTTCCATAAACAGCCATGAAAAAGAACTCTTGGACAAAAGCAAAGTGAGTATAAAACAAATAATAAACATAGGGCTTTGCAAATTCATTTCTATTTTTTTGGTTGGTCGGTTTAGAGAAAAGGGAACTGGCTATATCTTAGTTAACTGGAAATGCCTCTCCCATCCCCTTCCCTTTTCATGTGGCCACTTGCACTGTCCTCTGCTCATTGTAAATCTCCCATGCCAGGTGCACATTGATATGGAAAGAGGAAGAACAGAAAGAAGGAAAATTTACCAAAAAATATGGTGTTTTTAAAAATGTTGTTTTCTCGGGGAGGGGCTGAATCCCTCCTTTTGTAAGGCTTCTGGTGCTGCTGTTTCTGAAAATGGCCTCAGGATCTTGTGGACAGGAAATGTTAGGACTCTGAGGCATAATCAGAGTGAGGAAGGACCGAGTGAACTGCTCTCTGTGTGATTAAGAAAGATGAGAATAGCCTAAACTGGTTTGGCTCAGTGGATAGAGCATCGGCCTGCGGACTCAAAAGGTCCCAGGTTTGATTCCAGTCAAGGGCATGTACCTTGGTTGTGGGCACATCCCCAAGTGTGGGGTACACAGGAGGCAGCTGATGGTGGTTTCTCTCTCATCAATGTTTCTAGTTCTCTATCTCTCTTTCTCTTCCTCTCTGTAAAAAAAAAAATCAACAAAATATATTTAAAAAAAGAAAGAAAGATGAGAACATTTTGGTTGAGTGTGCCTTGAAGCCTCTGGATCTCGGTTCTTCTAATTCTGCTGGTGTAGTGTGTATGCAGCCACAGGCAACAGGTAAGTGAAGGGGTGTGGCTCCTCTGTTCCAGTAAAACTTTATTTACAAAAACAGTTACTTTATAACTCAGTGATTTTATATATATATATATATATATATATATATATATATATATATATATATAATTGATATTTTACAGAGAGGAAGGGAGAGAGATAGAGAACTAGAAACGTCGATGAAAGAGAAACATCAACCAGCCGTCTCTTGCACACCCACTACTAAAGATGTGCCCACAACCAATGCACATGCCCTTGACCGGAATCGAACCTGGGACCTTTCAGTCCGCAGGACGACGCTCTATCCACTGAGCCAAACCGGTTTTGGCTAGCTCAGTGATTTTTAATATTCCCTTCTCTATTGCGTACCACTTTGGATTGTAGTGTTTTTTTGTTTTGTTTTTTAACTCCAAACCTTGAGCAAGCAGCTGAAAACTTACTCAACAACAGCCTGGGGGAGGGCTGCTTGAGTTGGAGGAATGAAGGGATAAGACACAGCAACAGGCCCAAATGGAAGCAGACAGAAAGGAGAGAGCAGCCCGGGAGCTCAGGTGAGGGGCAGAATTCAGATAAAGGGGGAAAGCAGGGGAAGGGGAAAAGGGAACGTCTCCAGCAGATCCTTAAAGGATTGATCCTGCACCTTACCGGGGAGCTGGAGGGCTTGGAGGAACCCACGTGGCAAATGCTTGGGTTCCACAAGGAAAAGAAAAGCTTGCTACTCCTCAAAGGTTCTTAGCGTAAGCGCACAAAGATATAGGAATGCCATGGAAAACAGTGCCGTGCACAGCTCTGACGGAGTCCTCCCCCCAAATCACTGGAAACAACAATTATCCAAGGAAAGATACCACCAGCAACGGCACTTCCAGCTCCTGAAGGACTTCCTAACATCTTTGGAGTCAGTGATCAGCCTGGTGCAATAGCATATTTAAATCCTGTTTCCATTTTCCATGCTTGAGCTGTTGAAAAGCTTTTGAATTCAATTTGTGTGTTGGGTACCTGCCAGGTTCCTGATTTGTTGTTTGCAGACTTTGCACATGATCACAGCGGCCTTCTTGGGATGTGAATGGATATTCATTTCTTTAGGTCTTTTGCATCTGTATCACTGCTAACTGGCAGGGAAGAAAGAAGATGGGAAAAATAATTATACACATTTTAGTTTTGAAAGAAATGAATCCTTGTTTGTTTTGAAATTCAGGGCATAATTCTGAAATATTTGTAAGATACCAAAAAAACCCAGAAACCTCAAATTCTATTTTTCAAGATTAAGTGAAGGCTTGGATTAGGAAATAATATTAAAACCATGCTATATGTCGTGTTAGAACTCTAAACTGCTTATAGACAAGTGCCCATTCCTTAGAACAACACATTTCCTTGCTTTCAAACTAATTTTGTTTGTTTTTTTTGTTTGTTTGTTTTTTCAAACTAATTTTGATGAGTAAATCTTGTTAGAATGCAGGGAGCGGCTACAGGGTCAAGCCTGGGATTGACCTGGGACAAGGCCACAAACAAGTCCCAGCTTGGAGGACAGGCCCTCTTAGTTTAATTAAGCTTAGCCTTATAGCCTGCCCTCCCTAGTTCCTTCCTAGGGAGCTAATGGGCTGTGGGAGGCCAGCAAGTGCTGCCACAACAAGGTGAAACTCCCTGAACATTGTAAACACGTTGGCCACTCCCCTTGTTTTGATCTGCCTATAAATTAAAGCCTCAGCTTTAAGGTTTGGTATTTCCATGTCCTCATCCAGGCACCGGAGATGCACCAAGCCTCAGCTGTATTCTCTTGTCTGTCTTTTCTTTAATCCCTCACCACCCCACCTCGGGCTCACTGAACCTGCCGTGCTGGATGTGGCATTACAAGACTGTGACATCTGAGCATGACAATGTCAGTCGCTTTGTTCTGCAATCTTACACAAGGCTTCCTTCCCCCTTATAGTGAAGATATAAATTCTGTACAATTAGTACCCACAGTTAAGAGAGCATCAGTAATTTTCATAAAGATATGAGAATAGACAGTTAAAAGAAGTATTTGATCTCTTTTAAATGTTAACAATATCAGGCATGCTGAAACCGGTTTGGCTCAATGGATAGAGCTTCGGCCTGCGGACTGAAAGGTTCAGGGTTCGATTCTGGTCAAGGGCATGTACCTTGGTTTCAGGCACATCCCCAGTGGGGGGTGTGACAGAGGTAGCTCATTGATGTTTCTAACTCTCTGTCCCTCTCTCTTTCTCTCTGTTAAAATTCAATAAAATATATATTTTAAAATAATATTAGGCATGTGTAAATAACAATAGCTAACATTTTTTTTACTTTCATCACAAGTGAGACACTCTGTTAAGTGAGGTTGAAGCTATTATTATCCCTATTTTTCAGGCAAGGAAAATTAACTTTAGAGAGATGAAGCATCTTAACCAGGGTATTAAAGCTAATAAGTGAGTGTGAACACAGGTCTTAGTGACGGCAAACCCCACGGTCTCATGTGATATGCTACACTACCCCTTTGGGGATTAATGAGCACCTCATTTTACACAAATGAAATGATAAATGTAATACCACTACCTTTAGGTTTCTATGCGCTGGTATTAGGGATTTAAGAACGGAAGCCCAAAATGTAAATCACTCTATCGAGTTCTATTGCTTCCTCATTACCCAGCCTTTACCCTCTAGTACAGGGGTGGACAAACTTTTTGACTCGAGGGCCACAATGGGTTCTTAAACTGGACCGGAGGGCAGGAACAAAAGCAACCTGACCATGCTGGCACTTTCATCTTGGGCTGCTGGTGAAGGAGCGGAGGGGAGAACAAGAGAACCCTCTGCTCATTCGGCTCCGCCGGCCTGATAGAACAGCCAAACAGGCCGGATCCGGCCCACGGGCCATAGTTTGCCCACGGCTGCTAGTGGAAAATAAATGAGGATCAAGTGATTTACAAATCTGAGGAACAGAATAAACTGGTGAATATAATAGAATCAGAGGCAAAGAAAGGGAGTGGATTGATAATTATCAGGGGGAAAAGGATGTGGGGGGTGCAGAAAGAAACTGGATTAAAATCGTACACCTATGGATGAAGATAATGGTGGGGGGGGGGAGGTAAGGGCAGAAGGTGGGGCGGGAACCAGGTGGAAGGGAGCTATGGGGGGGGGGAGGAGAAACAATTGTAATAATCTGAGCAATAAAGATTTATTTAAAAAAAAAAAAAAAGCGCCGAAACTGGTTTGGCTCAGTGAATAGAGCGTCGGCCTGTGGACTGAAGGTCCCGGGTTCGATTCCGGTCAAGGGCATGTACCTTGGTTTCGGGCACATCCCCAGTGGGGGGTGTGCAGGAGGCAGCTGGTCAATGTTTCTCTCTCATTGATGTTTCTAGCTCTCTATCCCTCTCCCTTCCTCTCTGTAAAAAAATCAATAATATATATATTATATATTTTAAAAAGCATTCTGCTCTGGGAAGCCAACACCAAGAGACTGGGGTAGGACCATGGCAGAGAGACCTTTCTCACCAAATGCCATGCACCTCCCTTTGTTGCCCACCCTCCATCACCGCTGTCCTGGAGCCATGCCATGGGTTCCTACTGACTGAGCACACCTGACTCTTTAGCCTGTTGCTATGCAACTCCCAGTACTGCCTGTGGAGCAGTTGATTTCTCGACCCTAATGACATCAGCTGTGGCCAGTGGCATGGGAGCAGGAGAGATCAACGTGCGGCCATCAAGCAGGAAGCCTTCATGTCATCCAGCCACTTCTCTCTGCCCTTTGTAGGGACCATGTCAAGTCGTGTCCCCCCCCCCCCCCCCCCCCCCCCCCCCCCGCGGGCTGCCCCTTTATCCTGAAACCTAAAATGAAAGAGATCTGTGGAGCAGAGCCCCAGTCCACCTGCAACCTGGCCCGAAGCCTGCGGTGCTAGCGAGAAAGATCCCTCTGTTCGCAGTCTTGACCCTCAAATGGAAAATTAATGAGGTCAAAACGGAAGACTGTGATTCAGGAGTCAAAGTTGTCACAGGATGAGGAAGGGCAAACTTGAGATCCGTGTATGAAGGAGTGGTGGGTTATACAGCTCCGTGGAATGGGCCTCCCAGGAACAATGACTAACTGGTTACATGAGTAATGGTCTGAAAGTCATCTTGATGATGCGTGTTACATGGGGTGTGAGAGAATACAACCTCAGGGAGTATATGTGGAATGAATGGCTTACCCAGTTAGTTAATAAATGTGGTTAATGTGAATATAGGGTAGTGCAAGGAGGTTTTACAGATTTGACCTTGCTAGATTTGTCACTCTAAGCTTCCTACCAAGGAAAACTTTAAAACTTTATCTGCCTATGCACAAGAAGGCTGTTTTGTAGATAAATGGGAATGCCTAAGAGGCAAGGACAAATAGGCTCTGAATGGAACAGTCTAACAGTATTATTCCTCAAATATTGGCACATGACTTACCTTGTTTAACATTTGTCACAAATTATTGATATAGTAAATACCGGTGAAATATCAAATGTGCAGATAGAAGCTTTTTTTTTTTTCCCATCAGGAAAATGTCAAGCCAGTGATGTTAAACCACAAAAAGAACTTGCAAGTCTGTGTGAACAGAGAGGGAAGCTTTCATTAAGCCTTAATATAGACAGAGGAGGCCTTACAAAAATATTATAATTTCCCGATAGGCTAAAACTCAGAATAATATGCAAAAGGAAACATCACAGAAGGAAACATTAATAAAGGATATTAGTTCAAGATGCTCAAGTAGCTAAAACAAATGCAACAAAATAGAGGTGGGGTTGGGAGGATATGAGGGAAAAAAGGAAATACCTCAGTTTTGTGCTATACACAGTTCTGGACACTGAATTTCAATACGAATCAGCTTCAGAAATGGGCAACTAAAACTATCAATGGAATAGCTGAGATTTTGAGTCAGATAATTGGGAGTAAAACCCTAACTCTTACAACTTCCTACAGGTATGATTTTAAGTCAGTCACCGAATGGCTCTGAACTTCAGAGTCTTCTGTGCTTTGGGATAACAACATTATTGGGCCTTCCTACCTCTCAGAGTTGCTTTGAGGACCAAAGAAGACAATAAATAGTAAAGCATTTTGTAAACAAATCTATTCGCTCTTGCTATTCTTATTATTTTCCTGACTACTATACAACTGGAGGTCAAAAATCATTAAATAAAAATTATTTTTGCATGCCTATATTTGGTCTCTGTCCACAAGGACCTGTCAGGGTGGATGGTGAAGAGTGTAGTAGGGACCAAGAAGACAGAGATTAGTAAATAGAATGTGGGGAAAGCCCAATGCTGGGGCGAGGGAGGAAATACAGAATAATTAGATGCGTGAATCTGGGAAGGCTGACAATTGAGGAGACATACAAAGTCATCAAAAATGTGGTATGAGATTAAAACAGATCTCACCGCCGAAACCGGTTTGGCTCAGTGGTAGAGCGTCGGTCTGCGGACTGAAGGGTCCCGGGTTCGATTCCAGTCAGGAGCATTTACATTGGTTGTGGGCACATCCCCGGTAGGGGGTGTGCAGGAGGCAGCTGGTCCATGTTTCTCTCTCATCGATATTTCTAGCTCTCTATCCCTCTCTCTTCCTCTCTGTAAAAAATCAATAAAATATATTTTAAAAAAATAAAACAGATCTCACCAAGTTCATTGTTAGTCTATTAAAACAACGAGCATCCTGAACCCCTGAGGTAAGTTTAGAACAGGTTAAAGATGTACTATTTCCCTTGGTAGTGAGTTGCAGCAGAATTCCCTGATGGAGAAGAGAGGCAGTTGTATGGATCACAACACAACTCTTGGAAGATACCACTAATTGTCACAACACTGCTTGTTGATGTGGACTCTCTATGTACTACTTCGGCCCATTTACTCATATTTTTTTTCTGACCACTTCATTCTTGCACCCTTCTCTAAACAAAGCATACAAAACTTATCTAGTAAAAAAACACATAAGCGGTTTGAGCATTTACTAACAAATTAAAATGAGACAAAAGCAGAAAGAATACACATACAGTTATGATCTCACTTTAGAATACTACTCAATGAGGCTGACTCTAATCATCATATTAAAATGCCATCTCCCCTATGCCCGTGCTCCTGATCTCTCTTACTCTGCTCTATTTGTTCATTGCCTTCATCCCACTGTTTTTGGTGGTGGTGGTGGGGGTGAATATTTTTTTTTAAATCTTTATTGTTGAGAGTATTATAATGTCCCTCCCAGCCCCCCGCTGTCCCTCTCCACCTGGTTTCCCACTCTACCTCAGGTCTTCGCCACCCTTTTGTCTATGTCCATAGGTAATGCATATATATTCTTTGGTTAATCTCTTCCAGCCATCCCTTCCCCCCTTCCCTGTGAGATCCGTCAGTCTGTTCCATGTTTCCATGCCTCTGGTTCTATTTTATTCATCACTTTATTTTGTTTATTAGATTCCTTGTTCATTTATTTTTGATTTTTTTAAATTTAATTGTTGATGGATATATATTTATCTCCATTTTATTGTTCATATTTTTTTATTTCTTCTTCTTCTCCTTCTTCTTTAAATACTAGTATACCCTTCAACATTTTATGTAATGTTGGTTTGGTGGTGATGAACACCATTAGCTTTTTCTTGTCTGTGAAGCTCTTGATCTGACCTTCAATTCTAAATGAGAGCTGGGTAGAGTAATCTTGGTTATAGGTCCTTGCTATTTATCACTTTGAATATTTCTTTTTTTAAAAAAATATATATTTTTTATTGATATTTTACAGAGAGGAAGGGAGAGAGATAGAGAGCTAGAAATGTCAATGAGAGAGAAACATCGACCAGCTGCCTCTTGCACACCCCCTACCGGGGATGTGCCCGCAACCAATGTACATGCCCTTGACCAGAATCGAACCTGGGACTTTTCAGTCCACAGACCGACGCTCTACCACTGAGCCAAACCGGTTTCGGCCACTTTGAATATTTCTTGCCACTCTCTTCTGGTCTGCAAGTTTCTGTTCAGTTGACAGTTATACGGGTGCTCTCTTGTAGGTAACTGACTGCTTTTCTCTTGCTGCTTTTATTTAATTCCCTCTTTGTATTTAATCTTTGGAATTTTCATTATGATGTGTCTTGGTGAAGGCCTCTTTTGCTTCATCTTATTTGGGACTCTCTCCACTTCCCGGACTTGTATCAAAGACAAGAAAAAGGACCATTCAGAAAGGAAGGATACAATAATGGAAACGAAGAATAATTTACGGGGAGTCAACAGAATAGTAGAGGATGCTGAGAAACAAATCAGTGATCTGGAACACGAGGAAGCAAAAAACACCCAACCAGAAGAGACAAAAAGCAAACAGAATATAAAAATACAAATATAATGTCAGGAGCTCTGGGACAACTTCACACATACCAACATGTGCAGCGTGGGGGTGCCAGAAGCAGAACAAACGGAGCAAGACACTGAAAACCTACTTGAAGAAATAATGACAGAAAATTTCCCCTACCTGGTGAAAGAAATAAGGCTTTCAAGTCCAGGAAGCACAGAGAGCCACCTTTACCCCCTTTAATAGAAATGATTTAGTGTCTTGTTTACAGTCTCTCTCCCTCCACTAGAGTGCAAAGTCCATAAAAGGCAGAGATTTCTACCTGACTTCATTGATACAGAACAAGCCTTAGGCCTTTCCTGCTCAGAATGGTGCTTGGGAAACCTTCCCTCAACGCAATGACTGTGCTAACCACCACCACCATCAAATGAATCCTGAGTGGTTTCTGAACTGTCTCCCGTGTCAGGGGTAGACTTCACCCTGCATGCTTTTCTTTCAGGCCTAGTTGGATCGGGTGTCTCCCACAAAGCAGCCATCTTGTTCTATACTATCCCGTCCCTGTCTGGTTTTCATTGGCTCTGAAATAAACTCCTCTTCTGGCTAGACAACTAGGAGGTCCTCTCCGCTCTATTCTGAGTCTCTCACGGGGCTTTCTTCTTCTTTACTGTGAGGCTCTTTCTGCCCTTCCCTGCTTCCCAGGAAAGCCTGAGGCCCAGATAATAATAATCAATCCTCCCAACGTAGCCCCACCTCTCAGCTTATCAGCCTGGACCTAGGACAGGATGATTGATCAGCCCCTTGAGAAGGGACTTCTGCATTCTGATAATTAAAGCTTAATACCCCTTCCCCCTAATCGTAGATATGGTGATTTCTAACAAGAAAATAAGTGGCATTTTGTTGAAGTGAAGCAGGTCAAAAGCAAGAGTTTAGAAATGTGTTGAAATCTTCCTGGATTACACACACACAGAGTAGGTTTTATGGGAGGTGACTTAGCTGATTCGGAACTTTGATCTCTTTCAGGTTAAAAGGGCCATGATCTTTACCCTGACGCATCCCAGGTTGCCACTGGTCAGAGAGAGAATGGCTGTGTCATAAGCACTTGTAAATAAATAATTTTTATGGAACAATTATTCAATCGTTTTTATACCCGAGGATGACTAAGAGGAGGAAATTACCTTAAATCATGTAAGTGAAATAAACAACGGTCAGACTTGGGAATTGGACCCTCCGGTTCACTAACGAGGAAGAGGCATGGTGGGGAGGAATGCAGCATTTGGAAGGGAGGAGATGGGAGGTCATCTTGACTATCTCATTTGTCGTGGGTGGTTTCCACTGGAGACTGGTACAGAAAAAGAAAATTAGAAGCCCCAACTACTTGAATCCAGTCTTAATTTTTAGAAGCCTTAAACTTTAAAAAAAAAATGAACTCCTACATTTCAGTGGTACTAAGTGAAAAATGTAAGGGGAAAAGGTTATTGACACAGGACATTTGGTCATGTAAGTCAGCAGGCGACGTCCATTTTGGTTTTGGGGATGAAGAAAGGCGAAGCGTATTGATAAGTCAAGCCAAACTCACAGAGAACATTAGTTAGGAAGGATGAAGAGTTAACTTCAATTGACATCTCTATGAATTATTTTATCATGAAATTGTGTCCTGACTAGATGGCTCATAAGAAGCTCTGCTGTGACATTCTGTTTTTTAAAGTTTGGGCTGGTATCCTCTGAGAAATATTAAAACGTCAATTGCTGTAAAGCTTGTAGGAAGATACATTTGTTTAGACTGTGCTATAGGAAATTGCTCACTTAAAGTGATAAATGGTTTTTCAGGGGGATACAATTGGCTCATCAAGCTTATAACATGGATCTCATTGGCTGTGATCTGTATTTTGTTCTAGTTAAATTGAATACCAAAGTTGCATATGCCCTAGCCAGTCTGCCTCAGTGGATAGAGCGTCGGCCTGCACACTCAAGGGTCCCAGGTTCGATTCCGGTCAAGGGCATGTACCTTGGTTGGGGGCACATCCCCAGTGGGGAGTGTGTACGATGCAGTCGATAATGTTTCTCTCTCATGGATGTTCCTAACTCTCTATCATTCTCCCTTCCTCTCTATAAAAAAATCAATAAAATATACTTTTTAAAAAAGTAAAAAAGTATATTCTCTTCTCAGTTAAAATGTCTCTTTATTTTAGACCTTAATCCTTGCAAAATGTTTACAAATTTAAAAAGTAAACGACGTTGCCCTGGCCTGTGTAGTTAAGTTGGTTGGAGCATTGTTCCAAAAATGAAAAGCCTGGGGGATCGATTCCTGCTTAGGGGACATACATAGGTTGCCTGTTCGATCCCTAATGTTCCTTTCATTGATGTTTCTCTCTCTCTCCCTCTCCTTCTTTTTTAAATCTATAAAATATATCCTCCAGTGGGGGATTTAAAAAAAAAAAGTAAATGGTGTTTATAAAAGATTTATTAAAAAGTATTTTTTAAACAGTGTTTTCATCCTCACCCAAGGATATGTTTCTATTGATTTTAGAGAGAGGGATATCAATGTGAGAGAGAAACATCAATCTGCTGCTTCCCACCCGCTCCCCGACCAGGGATGAAACTGGCAATCCAGGTACATGCACTCACAGGGAATCGAACTTGCAACCTTTTGGTGCATGGGACCACACTCCAATGAACTGGGCTGCCCAGGCAGGGCTGGAAGTATTCATGTCCCAGGCAGAGCCTCAATTCTTCCGCACTGGCAGCTTCCACCAGCGGGCCACACTATCTAACGTCACTGACACTCAGCTTTCTCACTTCAGTCTCAGTACTGTTTGGTTTTGAGGTTAAGGCCTAGCTAAGAGTCTCTGTTCATTAGGGACCAGAACTCAGTAGCTGACAGGAACTCGTTGCCAAATTATTCTTAAGAATCACTGTATCTGCCCTAACTAGTTTGGCTCAGTGGATAGAGCGTCGGCCTGCGGACTCAAGGGTCCCAGGTTTGATTCTGGTCAAGGGCATGTACCTTGGTTGCGGGCACATCCCCAGTAGGGGGTGTGCAAGAGGCAGCTGATCAATGTTTCTGTCTCATCTATGTTTCTAATTCTCTATCCCTCTCCCTTCCTCTCTAAAAAATCAATAACATATGGTAATAAAAAAAAGAGTCACTGTATCCTGTGATGGGCAAAGCCATCAGAGATGGTAACTCGGTGGTCCTACAGAAATCATAGCCTTGTAGAAGTCGCTGAACACAGAGCTGGGCCCCTCCCTGTGCCCTAAACTCAGACCCCATCTCAGACAACCCTGTGATTTCCCACTCACTCTCCTCAGTGAGTCACCAGGAAAAACAGCTCTCCATCTGGGTGAGCAAAGCAGAGAACATCTGCAGAGACCTGCCCCATCCTTCTTGCCACTACATTGTAATGGCCAGCAAGAGGCTCACAGAAGCACACTGAGCAAATGTTGGGAATGAAAGGATGAGGGGAGGAGGCTTTTCCTCCTTAAAAGCCCAGATTATTCTACGGAAATCTGTTGATCATTATATAGACCTTGTAAATGTCAAAGATCCCTTGGCCATTACTATATTTTTATTACCTCTCACAGACGGTGCATCCCATGGTGAGTACTAGATCATAAACAACTACTGCAACTGTCTGAAACAGTAACTGGTCATTATAATGTCACAGATATTACTGATGCAAAGACACATGATGAGATTAAAGGTGATTATCCATACACTATTACAGATTCCACTGTGGGTGGATTTTAAATTTCCTGAAACAGCCCTCCGGTAACCTTGAGAAAATAATAGCAAGAGGATGTCATAAGTTACAGGAAGGATTAAAATATGGGAGACTTCAAAGGAGATATGCCACTAACGTGTGCAAATTAGTCCTTTGTTTCTAAGGTGCTGCTCAAATTCTTATCTCTTTAATCCATCTTTTTTCCTAGTCCTTCACAACTCAACCCAACAATACAACTCTTCCTGGAACATTTTTGTACTTGTCCTTAGGGAACCTCACGGAGTCCTGTTATCCTTGTGTGCTTTCATCAAGGAAATGAAATGTTTCATGATTAGCAGGGAAGATGTCTTAATGACATATGTACCCACTCTAGCTCTAGGTTAGAGACTTTCAAACATGGGGCCCACATAAAGTATGTATTCACTGAAGGAAAGAACACTGACTTTCCCATGAAGATTCGGAACAGGGCCGAAACCGGTTTGGCTCAATGGATAGAGCGTCAGCCTGCAGACCAAAGGGTCCCAGGTTCGATTCCGGTCAAGGGCATGTACATCGGTTGTGGGCACATCCCCGGTTGGGGGTGTGCAGGAGGCAGCTGGTCGATGTATCTCTCTCATCGATGTTTCTAGCTCTCTATTTCTCTCCCTTCCTCTCTGTGAAAAATCAATAAAAATAAAAAAATAAAAAATAAAAAGATTCGGAACAGGAAAGAATGGTGGCTTTACCCTGAAAATTCAGAGAAAACAGTGAACCATCTTTGCGCTTAAAGTGTGAAAGGCAGGGGGTTCACCCACAGTGCCATAGAACCATTCAAAGTAGGCCACAGATTTGGAATATTCCATCATTGTTTATTATTTATTTCTTACTTGTTATGTCCCTATACTGTTACCTCAAGCGATGTCACAAAGGATACTTGCTAAGCTAGTCAAGTGTTCCAAAGTCCACAGCAGGACTAACCTCGATTAAGTGAAAGGTAAGGTGTCTAATGAAATGACACGTAACAGTGAGATAGATTCCGGACCAGCTAAGGACTTTGCCTCTTGATTACCTAAGATACATGATCGGGACAGTTAACCATCTGTAGCAGAAACTCTAAGTGTCTCCGGGATCCACTTTCCTCTTCCTCGTCAGTTACAGAATCCCGTGTTTTTAACCGGCCCATGGCCACCTTCAATAAAGGCTTCATTTCTCAGCTTCCCCTCCTGTCCGTGTAGCCATCTGACTGCTTTCTTGCTTAGGGGTATGTAAGTGGAGTGTTTGTCAAGTGTCTCTAATGGAATGGGTGTTACACTCTTCTATTCTTCTTTTGCTGGCTGGAGTTCAGACCAGGAGACGAGATGGAATCTCAAGTGGAAAAAATCCCCGGTTTCTGTGGATTGTGGGAACACCCTATGAGGTACCTACGTTGCTCATGGTTCTTAATCCGAGAGGGAAATAAACTACTGTCTTGTTTAGTTCCCTGTCATTTGGTTTATTTTTTTCTGTCTTTTATAGCTTATTCTAATCTCAACCGATAAATGATCTCATCCAGAACTAGGTGGGTATAATAAAGACAGTGAATACATTTGTAGACATATTGAGTCACTTTTATAGTTAGGTAGTGATTGAATTTTACTTATTATTAACTTGTTTTTTTATTGGCTATATTGTAAAATCTCTTCAACTGTTCCAACAAGGATTTAATCTTCAAAATGTCTGCAAACTAGCAATTTGAGAGCCAGTAAAGAAAGAAGATAATCATACCTGCACTAATGTGTTTGCTCTGCCTGTCTGCTATCATCCATTTAAAAGTTACCTTAAGCCCTAACCAGGTTGGCTCAGTGGATAGAGCGTCAGCCTGAGGACTCAAGGGTCCCAGGTTCGATTCCAGTCAAGGGCATGTACCTTGGTTGCGGCACATCCCCAATAGAGAGGGTGCAGGAGGCAGCTGATCGATGTTTCTCTTATCAATGTTATAACTCTCTATCCCTCTCCCTTCCTCCCTATAAAAATCAATAAAATTTATTTTTTTTAAAGTTACCTTAAGAGCAGAGGATCATTACTTTTGATTTTATAAATGTTGCTCTTAATCTGTTCCTTATGATTAAGCTAGAGCACTGGGGTAACCATGTAAAGCAGGATCCAGCCTATGTGAGGCTGTAAGAACAGCGAATGCTTTGAAGGTTTTGTAAGGCACTAATATGCTGTAGTAGCCATGACATTGTAAATTTTCCTGAGCTGATCTCTACCTCTCTGAAGTTTTTTTTTATTTTTTTATTGGAGTCTAATTGTTAGCTCCCCTGGCATTAGAGATGTGGTTAGCCATGAAGTCAACCTTTGTCCAAGAAGAGTGATAAGATTCCTTTCCCTGGAATCCTTATAAACACTGTGGAGGAGCATTGGAGAGCTCAACAGGTGACATCAGGGGTGAGGGGACTAAGGGCTGGGGTAGGGTGCCATTCCTATCTTTTCCTATCCATGTACTTTAAACTATTTAGCAGTAGGTGGAATGTAGGAAGACGCAATAGGCTGTCGCTATTAAAACTAACTCACATATTTAATTCTGCAGCAGGCCCCCTTTTATTTAAGAAGTCTATATTGAATTTTATATTGGACTAGAGGCCCGGTCCACGAAATTCGTGCATGGGTTGGGACCCTAAGCCTGGCCAGTGATCAGGGCCGATTGGGGCCTTTTGGCTGCCAGCCAGGACCTTCTCTCCCCAGCTGCTGCCCCCAATGGTTAACACACATCATAGCAAGAGATCAAACTCCCAATATTGGTCAAACTCCCGAGCGGACACTTTGCATTATATATATCTCACACACACACACACACACACACACACACACACACACACACACACACACTAGAAGCCCAGTGCATGAAATTCATGCCCTGGAAGTGGGGTCCCTCAGCCCGGCCTGCCTCCTCTCACTGTCTGGGAGCCCTCTGGGGCGGGAGGCTACCCGGAGACCAGGGAAAGACAACACCCCATCACAACTCTGCTGCTTCTACTGCCTACAGCGCGAGCCTCAGGCAGTCTTGGGCGGCTGGGGGGCTGAGGGACTGGGAGACTCTGGAGGCAGGAGCGAGGCCCGCCTAGGGGCAGGCCCGGCCTTGCTATGTGCCTGCCACCCCAGTGGGGCTGAGGGGACTGGGTGCTACCATCTTGTGGCTGTGGGTGCTGTCATCTTTGAGAGCATGGCAGTAATTAGCATAGTCCCTCCTAATTGGCTGTGGGTGCCACCATATTTGCAACAGAGTGAGGGTCAATTAGCATATCCCCTCTTTATTAGACATGATGATTATGAAAGTTAACAAATATTTATTAGAGATAGACTGAGAAGTTATAAATTATCCAGATAAGAAGTACCACCATTCATAATTCTACCACTCATCATAGTTAATATTTTGCTATGGATCCATCTAGCTTTTCATCTAAAAATATACATGTAACCCAGATTCCAACTGGGCTCACTTACCTTTAGAAGACAGAGCCGTTTGAATTGGAACACAAATTTCACAACTGTTCAGTATACATTCCCATCTGCCCTCACCACCCCTGCCAATGGCCTTGAGTTCTCAAATTTCTTAGGGCTTACTTCCTCATGTTTCTCTGTCTCTATGGCTCAGGATTCTATAAACAATATTCACCTACAAAGCCCAAGTCCTTTGAGAATTTGAGAATTTCAGGAAAAGTTCCACTCACACCCAAATATTTTATGACTTTATTACGTTTACTAAATATTTGGTGAGGGTTACATTTTGAAGAACATCTCTGGCCATCTTTTTGGCTCCTTTTCCCAAAGCCTCCCTCTCTGGAATAATAAATATATTACACAGATATAATAATAATACCGTGTTTCCC
The DNA here is from genome assembly GCA_963924515.1 of Vespertilio murinus. NCBI lineage: Eukaryota > Metazoa > Chordata > Mammalia > Chiroptera > Vespertilionidae > Vespertilio > Vespertilio murinus. The sequence goes on from OZ004719.1 coordinate 30,301,496, forward strand.
TGAAAATAAGACATCCTCAGAAAATAAGACCTACTTCATGGAAACATAATACATCCCCTGAAAATAAGACCTAGCACATCTTTGGGAGCAAAAATTAATATAAGACACTGTCTTATTTTTGGGGAAACAGGGTACTACTACTACTAATAATAATCTGTAACAGAATTTCCTATCCATATTTAATCTCCACTTTTTCTCAAAGTAGTTTCTCAAACAAATGCAGTTTCTTTTCTAAGAGGATGGGTAAAATTTTAACCTCTTCAAATCGTCACAAATAGTTTAAACCAAATGTTTAAACTCCTCTTTCATTATATGGACCAAGTAGTTTTCCTCTTTTGATTGTCCTTGTAATTTTGAAGTTACCTATTTTAATTTTATACTAGTGTGGAATAGCATGTCCTCTTGATTCATTATATCAAGAACATGTATTATATACTTATTTCATATGTTATAAACTTTGTTGTTTTTTTCTTTTTCTTTACTTCATCCCCAACTTCCTAGTTGTACTGGTAAAATCAATTATTTTGTATGAAGGTTATTATTCTCTTTTCATATTCCATCAGTCCTCTTTCAAGAATCAGTCCTGCATTATACTTAGTTTCAGACCTATATTAAGAACGATGTTGGTGACTCTATTTAACTTGTTTTGTGCCACTTAATATTTTCTTTGACTTCTTCTTTTAAAAATTAACTATTTGTAGAAGTCATTCTTTTTTTTAGAAAGTATAACTAATTGTATGAGTTTGGATTCTTGCTTAGATGAGACTCCTGTGCTTTTTCATATATAAACTTTACCGCTATCAGATTGTTAAATCTTACAAATGCCTCCTATTGTTTCATAGATTCTATGTCCACACACACATATCAGATTTTTAATATCCTGTTTATTCCCTGGTTCATTGGAGTACACTGATTTGTAGAGGGATATTTTCTCTGATTTCTCAGATCGGTGGCTTTTATTTTAAAATTGCTGTGTCTTCTTTCCCTTGTATGTCCTGATGTTTTTGTTTGCTCAGGAAAGAAAAAGCTCTGTGCTTATTCACAATGGGAGGTGAGAAGAGATTGCAAAAAAGAAGGGATTGTATGGAAATGGGTTAAAATATATGGGAAAAGTGAGCAGGGGTGAATGTTGGCTTATTGTCGTTTACTAAACTTGCAAAGTCAAAGGTATCATCCCTTGGGGCCGGTCACCAAGGGCAGCTCTGCAGGAAGATTGAATATACAGCTACCTTTTATTTCTCTGAATTTATTAAGGTGACTAAAAATGGGTATACTTTCTTCAACTGCTCCAATTGGAGACGATGGTTTCTGCTCACTGTCCCTCGGAAAAGTCAAGAGCAAGAACTCCACTGCAGTTCCCTCTCTGTGCATGTTAATGCTTACATTTCCCGAGCTGCTGTTAGATAAGATTTCTCCCCTAACCACTGCAGGGTCCTCCAACTCGGCTACCGTACTCACCGACCTCTGGTAAGGATGACTGCACAGTTCAACTAGTATTTTTCCTTCTACTGACGTGGCAGGCTGGCCCTTGTTGGCCAGGGCTCTCTTACCAGGCAGGTTTCACATGGACTACCTTCGGCAAGGGCATGCGTGCCCTCCCTGGTTTATAGTGCAGATAGAGATTCCTCCTCCTTTTTTAGATCCCTTTGGTCATATGCCATGGTCAAGTTACCATCTCCGTCCAGAACTCCTATTGTTTAAGTTTATCAAGTACAAGGGGCAGTCGTCTAGTGTGTGTCCCTAAGACTGGGGCAGAGATGGACACTGCTGTTCTGGGGCTCCTATTTCAGAGACAGTGCTCCCAACCCACCCTTCGTTACAAGAATAATTAACTATTGATCCAAACTGGCTTTCTCTGTTTACATGCACCATGCCATTGATAAGTTCTGGTGGAATTCCACGGGATTTTCCTAAGGGAAAGAGGCAAAATTTGGGACTAGGTGTAGAGTTTTATCTTTGTCTTTAAGATCCGTCTGGAGTGTAGCACACTGAACCGCCTACATACTTCCGATTATTCCTGAGAGCTGACCCCGTAGAGGAAACACCCTCCAACCTTGGCATCGAGCAGCTGCAAAGCACTCGCTTTAAAAGGACTACACTGCACTTCCCAAAAAAGGTCATTTGCTGCTAACGAGCTGTTTCCTCGTTCACGGACATAGGCCAGTCCTGAGTCATCACAGAAATATGGGAGGTGCATCTCCAGCGGTCCCCACTCCCCACTCATGCAGAGACGCCAGAGGTGCGGGAGAACAGAGCCAGCTGCCCAACCACCCGGTTCCTCGCAGAACCAGTCCCCGCTCCTGCCTCCACCTGAGTTTCACACGTAGTCAGTGACATCCCACTTCCATGCGGAAATAGTGCCTTGAACCCCCCCTTCCCTGCCCTAATCTTGCTCATATTGAAGTTCAAGGGCAGAAGGAGATGATAGGCCACTATGGAGAAGGCAGCAGTGATGAACCTAAAAGATACAGATTCTACTATGTCTCCTTCTTCTCTTAGTTATAGTCTCAGGGAAATACAACCAAAGATGATGAATTTAGAAGATAAAAAATCTCATCACAATTTGCAAATCTTAATTTTTAGGCAAATTTTTGAAACAACAGAAAACAAAACTCAATTCCTATTAGAGGATTATCTACATAATACAATTTTAGAACACCAATTTTTGTTTTGTTTTTTGTTTTGTGTGTGTGTGTGTGTGACATGAGAGTGCAGGACACCAGTGAGCAGGAGAGGCGTGTGATGGGCTGGGAATGGAGAAGCCCGGATGTACTTCTGGCTCTGGGATGTGAGACGCACCAGTGATGAATGAGCAAATGGAATGATTAGAGAAAATGGGCCCAGATTAGAAACATATTCTGAGCTGAGATAAAACACACTGGAAATAAACACATCATCACAAAGGAAACTTCTCTAATCCTCCATTTCATTTTTACCAGATTTAAGGATCCAGTTCTCAAAAATTGAACAAAAGGATCCCCTAAATGTGGGATTTCACATTTCTTCCAGCTTGAGAGACTTTTCATTCAAACATACATTTTCCCTGTCATGTAAGCAAACTTTTCTAAAGAAAACTGGTTTTCCCATATATTTAAGTAATTGACAAAATACACTGAGTGGCCAGATTATTACTGTTAGGTTTGAAAGGAAACAGAAAACAGAACAACAGGGAGTTTTAAAGAGAGTTTATTCCCCGGTAATGGGCGGGACCCATCACCGAGGTAAAGATCAGAATTAGGGGGAGAGGGGACAGGAAATCGGAACCCAGCTGGGCCAAATGGAGGTTGCCTCCAAAGAGCACACGTGTCCGGCCTGGGGACCCTTTTAAAGGACGGATAGGGAGGGGGTTGGGCCCAGGGTGGAACAGGAAGGGATGGGCCCCAAGGGCACCTTGGCCCATGTTAATTGGTGGCTCACTGTCTTGGAGATGTCCCCTTGGCAGGTGTCAGTCATGTTGTTAGCTCCACCCACCAGTTTGGGAGGGGGAGATAACCTCAAGGGGTCATGTGTTAAACTCCGCCCACCAGTTTGGGAGGGGGAGATAACCTTTCAATTACGATCTCTGAACACATAATAAACTGGCCACTCAGTGTATATCTTATATAATAAAAGGCAAATTGTCCTCTCGACCAGGAGTTTGACCAGCAGGCAGGCTGGCCAACTTCCCATGTCCCCTCCTTCTGGCACGAATTCATGCACTGGGCCTCTAATACACACATACACACACACACACACACACACACACACACACACAGTGGCCAGATTATTATGGGTTCAGAGAAAATAATCTGGCCACTCAGTGTATGTGACAACAGAACATAAGTGATACTGACACATATTTCAATCTCACATATAAATATATTCAAATAAAAACTAAATTGGAAGCAGAACCTACTATAAAATCAACTTAAGTTTGTTAGCAAAATAAACTTTGGTTGAAAAATACTTCAATTAAACTTTTTTAAAAAAATCCTCACCCAAGGATATTTTTCCATTGATTTTTAAAGAGAAGGGAGGGAAGAAAGGGGAAAGAGAGAGAGAGAGAAACATTGATATGAGAAACCAATCAAACACATTGATTGGTTGCTCCTTCAGGCATGCTGACTGCGGCAAGGATCAAATATGTAACCCAGGTACATGCCCTTGACCAGGAATCGAACCTGAGACCCTTCGGTATGTGGGCTGACACCCTAACCACAGAGACGCTGGCCAGGGTTCAATCAGGCGTTAAGAAAATAAATAGTGCTTCTAAGCCAGTGCTACATTCTTGACACTAAACACGTGAAAACAAACGCATTATAACTTCACCTCTGTATCTAACTCAGAATTCCAGCTTATTCTTGCTCAAAATCATGCTCCCAATGCCCCTCACCAGAGATTACAAAGGGAAGGAACACCTTATAGAGTAAAATAGTATTTATTCTGGTCCACCCTGATTTCCCAAACATGTCCCTCTCAGGGCAACATTTCTTCAGCCCAATTCGTGCTACTAAAAATAAAAATGTAAAAAAAAGAAAAAACACCCTTTAAGAATAAATGAGAGCGGGAGCCCCTCCTCTCTGCGCACGGCTCAGTGGAAAGAGACCCTGCCAGGTGTGAGGACTCGGAGAGGGAGCATCTGGTTTACCTGAGCATAAAGTGCTACCTGAGCTGTAATTTTTCTTCCCTGAAGAGGACCAACGTCCAACACACACGGTTTGGTTTCCTTTTCTGAAATAGGTGGCTAATGTTTACTCTGCCTCTTGGCAGGTGAGGTCAGAACCACACAAAGACTAATTCTGATGCAACCTGGGGTAGCTGATGGATTAACTCCCTACAGAACTGCCCCCTGCCAGGTGACTTGTTGAAGTGAGATAGCTTTTTATTCAGGTCAGGAGAGGAAACCCCCAGGCCAGAATTCAGAGCGCATGCTTGCCTCTTAAAGAGGGGAATAATTATTGGATTGGTTTGTTGAAGTTAGAAAAGGCGGAGAACAAATGCCAGACATTAACTTTATGGCTTCTCCAAATCACCAAGAAGTTACGAAAATATTTTTCAAAGCAGAATTTTACCCTATTTACTATGATTATTTTTCAATAATATTGTTAGCTACGGAAGGGAAATTTGTTCAAATTCTCGGTGCTCTTGTTTTAAGTTTGATGGCTGAGGTAATATATGCATAGTATAAAAACTTTATAGAATATACAATAATAAAACACATTTGGAGTTGTTGAAAGAATCAACCTTGAGAGCTGGCATCAATCTTTGAAAGAAGATTTCAAAGCAACTTTCTATACAAACAAAATGTACTTTCATTGTGTATTACATTTTTCTAAATTTGAAGATTTTATTAAAAAATCACTTACCCACCCCAATATTCCCAGGAATACTGTGTTAACTTGCCCTATAAAATGCAAATAAAGAAAAACAGACATGTTCAGACCCAAATCCATAACCATTTCAAAGAAGCATCGCATTCAAGCTCCCCTGCAATGCTAGCATTAAGTCTTAACATCTGCATTCATGATTAGAGATTCCCTTAGTAAATCTTTTCTTCTTCCAATTTTTATTGAGCTATAACTGCCATGTTGTATAAATTTAAGATACACAGCATAATGATTTGATAATGTGTATATTGTGAAATAACTACCACAATAAATTTAATTAACATTCATCACCTCACATAGTTACAACAATATTTTTCTTCCTTGTGATTAGAGTATTTAGTATCTGTTTTCTTAGCAACTTGCCAATACACAATACTCTATTACCAACTATAGTCACCACACTGTACATTACATTCCAGTACTTGCTTAATTTATAACTGTTGACCAACTTCATCCAATTTCCCCAGCCCTCTGACCCCTGGCTCAAATTGGACACATTTGAAAGGCTCTACTTTAGATTCTATTCTGTTCCATTGTGTTCTACAAATATGATTTCTTTTTGTAGGAGTTTGGTTTTTGGATCCCTATATGTGAGGTCAACAGTATTTGTCCTTCTCTGTATGACTCAGTTCACTTAACATAATGCCCCCAAGGTCCAGCCATGCTGTTGTAAATGGCAGGACATACATACATAACCTTTCCTTTATCTAGTCTCACATCAATGGACACAGGCTGTACCATGTCTTGGTTATTGTGAATAATGCTACACCAGGGTGGAACAGATATCTATTCTTCCACATAGTGACTTCATTTCCTTTGGATATAATCCAGGAAGTTGAATTGTTGGCTCAACTTGTAATTCTATTTTAAACTTTATGAGTAACCTCCTCCATACTTTTTCCCATTTAGATAAACAAATTGTTGATCTTGCTCTAGCCGGTTTGACTCAGTGGACAGAGCGTTGGCCTGTGAACCAACCGGTTCTGGGTTCCATTCCATTCCGGTCAAGGGCACATAACTTGGTTACAGGCTCCACCCTGCCCGGGCCCTGGTTGAGGCTTCTGCAGGAGGCAACCGATGGAAGTGTTCCTCTAATATCTGTTTTGTGTCACTAGTGTTTCCTTTCCTGAGTGACATAATGGGAGCACAGCCTCTGCGAATGGCTTTTAATTAAACTTAGCATAATGCATTTGAGATTTGTTTCTGTCGCGCTATGGATTAGAAGATTATTCCTTTTTATTGTAGAGTATTATCGTGTTATATAGATGCACCATAGTTGTTCACTTAATTCATCAACTGAAAACTATGTGGATATTTCCATTGTGGGGTAATTGTAACTAGGGTGCTATGAATATTCCCATATAGGTTCCTGTGGGAACAGGTTTTAATTTACTTGGATTGCTGAGTTATATTGAAGTATGTGTTTAACTTTATAAGAAATTGCAAAACTGTTCAAAAACAGGCATAACACTGCATTCTTAACAGCTATATATGAGAGTTCCGATTGCTCTATATTCATGCCAGATTATGGTATTGTTAAGTTTTTTCCTTGGTTTTCACCCCAGCCATCCTGCTAGGTGTTCAGTGATGTCGCCCTGTGCCTCATCTGAGGACATGCTTAGATTCAGGAAAAGAGAGAGAGAGAAAAAACCATCATTGTGAGAGAGAAACATTCATCAGTTGCCTTCGGTACTTGTCCTGAACCAAGGTATGTGCCTTGACCTAGAATAGAACAGGCAACCCTGTTGTGTGCAAGACAAAGCTCTAACCAACACAACCATAATGGCCAGGGGTTGGGCTCATTTTTAAAACTTCTTATAACAATGTCTTTTGAGAGCAGAAGCTTTGATTGTTAAGAAGTCAAATTTATTAACATCTTTTTTTTTCTTTAGGATCATTTAAGAACTCTTTGGCCAAGTCATGAATATGTCCTATGTTTTAAAGTAAAAGTGTTATAATTTTAAATTTAAATTAAGTCTATCATCTATTTTTAATAAATGTTTGAATATGGCACAGTTCACTCTTATGGCACATTGATGTCTAATTATGCTGGTACTTTTAACATTTTCCATTGAATTGTTTGTACATGTGTGATAGAATAAATTGGACACATTTGAAAGGCTCTACCTTAGATTCTATTCTGTTCCATTGTGTTCTACAGTAGTCCTTTTATTCAGAGCATATTCTTGATTATATATTTCACAGTATGTTTTCATAATAAGTCTTGACACCAGATAGAATGAGTCCTCTATTTTCCCCCAAAATTATTTTGACTATTCTTATTCTTTTGTCTTTTCATGTAAATTTTAAAAACAATTTGTCAACTTCTAGAAAACTTCTGGTGGGATTTTTATTGGGATTATACTCAGTTTATAGATCAGTGATAGGGAATTGATATTTTTATTATACTAAATCTTACAACCCATGAATATACTTATTAATGCCTTCTTTATTAAAGGCACTACTAATAAAAAGGCATTATTAATAAAAAATTAAAACACTTTATTTTTCTAATGTTGAGTTGTTTTCACCTTTCAAATATACATATGTTGTTAGATTAATTTGCAAATGTTTTACGTAGTACTGAGTTGTAAATAGTACTTTGAAAATTTAAATTTCTATTTTTTAACTGCTAATGTATATATATATATCACTGATTTCTGTAAATTGAGCTTGTGTCTTGCAACCTTGATAAGACTTCAGTCTTTCATATTTTCCCACATACAATCATGTCATAATAGGACATATTCTATTTATTTCTTCCTTTTTGATAAGTATGCCTATTTCTATATTTTGCCTTATTTTATTAAATAGCACCTTCAACATGATGATGAATAGAGCAGATGAGTAGACATACTACTTGTCTCATTCCTACCGCAATAGGAAACAACATTTTATCATTAAATGTAATGTTATCTGTGTGATTCTTGTAGGTACCTTTTATCAGGTTGAGATAGTTAGGTTCCTTCCATTCCTAGTTTACTAAGAAGTTTTCTTTCATTTTTTTGTATCTTTTATGTTGATCATATATTTTTCTTCATCGTCTCTTCATATGGTAAATTACACTCGTTTATTTTTTAATTTAAAACAATTTTGCCTTCATGGAATAAATCCTATTTGATTATAATATAGTATTCTTGCTAATATTTTAATCGTTTTGTTCGAGTAGGCAGCTAGAAGCACATGAGCTGGGAAAGGCAGTGGGGGTTGGAGGGGATACAGTGAGAGGTGACAAACCAAAAATAGACACTGGAGGCATGAGGCTCTTCTGGGAGGAGAGAAAATTTAGAGCCCCTCCAGAATGTGGTGTAAGCGGTGACATACACCTGGGTTTATAGTTTAAAGATATATTTTCTTGAGTAAAGACGGAGGGGGTGAGCTGCTCCTCACTAGGGGCTCTCCAGCCTCGGGATATAAATCCTCTGAACTCCCAAATATCAGGGCCCTCGGTTTGGTGTCAGCCTGCTGAGTTGCCCGCTCCGGTTCTGAGTGTCCTCCTTTCTCTGCAAATGAATTCTCCCCGGCTTTTGCTGCTATTTGTTGTCTCTTGTTTGAATTCATTCCTTCAAGCAAGACAAGGACTGGGCACAGAGTGCTGTCTCTGGCCAGAGGCTATCTTACGGCAGAGATGACCTTGACCATCGCTGACGGTTTTGGTTCTATGTTCACAGAGAATATTGTTTTTAATTTTCCTGACATGTTTTGTCTGATTTTGGTATCAGGGTAATGCTGTCCTCATGGGATGATATGAGTAGTCCCTCCTATTGTGTTTTCTTGGAGAGTTTGTGTAGAGCTGCTATTGTTAATCCTTAACTGTTGGTAGGATTCCTAGTGATGATATGGCGCCTTCAGTTTTCTTTGTGAGAAGGTTTAAGCATCAAATTTGTTGGTATAAAGTTGTACATGCTGTTCCCTTCCTGACCTTTAAATGTCTGCAGGATATTTAGTGTTGTTCTCTTTCCCATTCTTGATTTTGTGAATTTGTGTCTTCTACTTTTTTTTTTTAATCACACTGGTTATAGGTTTATACACTTTATTGATCTTCATCAAGAACAAGGTATTGGTTTCAATGATTCTAATTTATCTTATTTTATTAACTTTCTATCTTTATTATCTATTTGTTTCCTTGTTCTGTATTCCACTTCCTATTCCTTTTTACTTCTTTGAAGTGAAAGCTTAGATTCTTGATGTGAAACTATTCTTTTGTTGAATATATGCATTTCATGCTATGAATACCCTTCTAAGAAATGCTTTCACTGTATTCCACAAATTTTGGTATTTTTATATACTGTATTTTCATTTTATTCAATTCAAAACATGTTCTAATTTCTCTTGTAGTTCCTTCTTTTATTCATGGATTAGTTAGAAGTGTCTTCATAATTTTTAAATATTTGAGGATTTTATATATATCACTCCATTGTAAAGATATGTACTGTAAATAAGTTCAACTTTTTAAATAAAAAAATTTAAACATATTGTATAGAATATAGTACTAAAAACTGTTACATATGCACTTGAAAAGAGGACATATTTTGCTGTTTCTCAGTGGTTCCTTTTGTTCAAGAGTCAGTGTCTCCTGCTTCTGGGCATGCTCGAATGCCTTAAGCATTGCTTTTTAAGTAGAGGTAAACCTGTGAGATGTTTCAGATTTGATTCAGATAAATGAGTACTGATATAAAGCAAGTTAAGTTGTTTTGCTAGTTACGTTATTGACTTCAATTTGGAAAAAAAAAAAGCAGTATGTGTGAAGCACACAAAAAAACAAAGCACAATTTTAACAAGATATGCTGTTTGCTTTGCCTAGACATTACCAACCTTATTGGTGGAAGGGTTTGTCTTTTACAATTCATTCTACCATTTCGTCTAGCCAGAACTGTCATCTTCCTGTAATATTAGACACGACTTTCGTAAAGCACGTGTGTGTGTTTTGATGCTTTCAATCCCCCCCAAATTAATTCATGGGTATACATAGTAATTAACAATGTATAAACAGGAATGTCAAGAACATGGGGGTGAAGAGTAGGAAACTACAAGTGGAATTATATTTCATTCTATTTGGCACATAAAATTAGATTAGAAACAAATTTAACAGGGGGAACAAGCACATACGGTTGGGTTTTTTTGTTTTTCCGAGTTGGCAAAGTAAAAGTTGGTAAAAGTTGCCACACTGTTTACAAATGAGGGAAAGAAATGCTATTACCTTTACACACAGAAGGGTCAGGGCTCCATCGGTCAGGCCCAGAACAAACAAGCCTGCTCGCTCCAACCAGTGAACGCTCATCTGGTCCACCGAAGGCTTACTCCTGTAAGTTACTGTTTCATTATAATCAGTGTATCCTTGTGGCTACTGCTGAATTCTCCATTGGGTATTTGTTGAGGTAGCTGACCCAAATTCTCTTAAAAAGAGAAAAAAAGTGGACAGAAAAGGCAAAAGCAAAAGTAAAAGACAGCATTAGTAGTGTCCTATGAACTGCCTTCAATAATTTCATTGACATATGATTTCTACATCTCGTTGCAAGTCCAATATCCACTTGAAACAAAGTTTCTATGAAAAAAAATGTATTATCCTAATTCAAACCATTAATAGAGAAATGAAATTCTAGAATATAACCCATATTCTTAAAAACCCATATAAGATACCTGTATGAAACACTTGTGTGTATCTGTAAAGCCATGCTAAGTTTTTTTCTAATCATAAGAGATGCTGACAATTTAATGAGGAAATACGATTTAGGAAAACTCAGTGCTAGTTGAGAAATGCTACATCCATTCCTGAATCAGTGGTTCTCAGGTATACCACGATTTTGGCTTTTCTCACTGTCATCCTTAAGAGTGTACTGTGAGACTTTCCAATGGCTTTAGACTGCCTAATAATGCCAAAGAATGAATCTGGAGGGCTTCCTTGAAGCCAGATACTTAAGAGATTAGAAAAAAATGTAAAGCACTACTTTGGCAATGTTTGATCTTACAAAAAAAATGTCACATTTGTTAACATGTATTGAGATTATTGTTCTTAATAAATGAATTAAATAATTAGTTATAAACTCTGCCTTAATCCCAATATAAAGGATATCAGCAGCACTAAGCCACATGCAGAAAAGCTCTGTGGGGTCTTGGTTGATTGTTAAAGCATACGGGGTCCCCAGGCCGAAAAGCTTGAGAACCGCTGCTGTAAATTCTAAAGAGAGCACGTACTTACTTTCACAACGTGGTGGACCATCACTCCATTCCACATCATTTCCAGAGAGTTCACAATGTAGAATGTTTGTTCCAACAACATAATAACTAAATGAGAAAAGAAATGACTGTTGTTTCTTTATCAGTTAACAAGAACACATACTAATGAAGAAGTTCTTATAGGGTTCTTTTTCTGCACTACAGTAGCTTCAGAGAGAAGTTTCTGAAGTGACAGGTATTGAACGCGTTAACTGAATCTGCAACTTAATGAAATGGAGAGATTCTTCATATGAACACACATTGGCCCGGCCTAGAGCAAAGTGTCTAAACAAACCTGTCACGGCAGACAGTCTGATGATTGCTACCTCTGGCAGGCACATCGCACTGTCACATCCATGTCCTTGCTCATGCCATTCTGCTCTGTGGGACAAGTACTGAGCAGAGAGATCTGGCCCAAGAGCTGACCTGACTGCATTCGAGTCCCAGCTCCAAGGCCGACCTGTTTGTTGAGCTTGGACAAGCCCCTTAATATTTCTCTCTATTTTTTGATAATGTTTAATTTTTTTTGTTAATTCTCACCAGAGGATATTTTTAACATTGATTTTTAGAGAGAATTGAAGGGGGAGAGACAGAGAGGGAAACATGGATGTGAGGGAGACACATCAGTCGGTAGCCACCCGACCAGGGCTGAAGGGCTGAAGATGGGAGTCTGCATGCAACCGAGGTACGTGCCCTTGATCAGAATCAGACCTTGGACCATTAGGTCCACAGTCCGGCGCTCACACATCTGAGTCAGACTGGCTAGGGCTGTTTTCTCTTACTTAAATCCCCCACGTAAAAGAAATATACTTTTCGGTGGAAAGGTATATACTTCGTGGGGTGGTTCTAAGTAGCAGGTGAACTGGCATCTGGAACAGATTGAGAGGTAGGCAAGTTTTTCTGTTATCAATTCTCATCCTACGTGTAGCTCAGGGAGCCCCCTCCTCCGTGAAATCTCCAATGATTGTAATTCACAGAACTTTCTCCTCCTTCTGGACTCTCTTACTAATGACCCTGAATAACTCTATTTCTGTGGTATTCCCACTTACTATGTTATTGGACACTTCTCTGTATAGACTGTGCTTCTCAATAAAGCTTAAAATGTCTCTGCAAATAATCTATATCAGCAATTTTCAACCTTTTTCATTTCATTGGCACACATAAAATAATTGCTAAAATTTTGTGGCCCACCAAAACATGTATTTTTTTGCCCATTTTACAAAAACAGGTATAAGTTTGATTTTTTCACACTGGAGAGATATTGCTGTGTTGACTATTTTTTTGTTTTGTTTTGTTTTGTTTTTGTTTTAACAACCTAAGAAAACAGAGGTCAGTGCCCCCCCAAAAGTCAGGTATTACATATTTTAAAAAATTCTTACGGTACAACTGTTGAAATGTCATGTCCTAACCTTTTGGTACTCCACTAGTTGCCCAACAGGTTCTAACTATCGGTTGGATATTCTCACTTGATCATACTAAAATAGAATCGGTAAAACTGCCTGTACATGCTTCCAGCTGACTCCCCTCCCAAAGCTCATTCATTGATTCTATATCACAATGTATTAGGAGGGAATTATGGGATGATGGCAGGGAAGGAAGCACCAAAACCATGTCTCTGCAAATAGACAACAATTTCACTGCTAGCATCTGCCCGGTGTCACTATTTTGAGCTCTGAGGTCTGTTGAAGGCTTGCACTTCCCAGGAAGGTCTTGGAAGGGTAAAAGGCAGGGACATTGGTCAATGTCAGCCGCTAGCACAGTGGCAGTTACCCTCCCACTCCCACGCAGGCAGCTGTGCACGTGCCCTTGGGCAGCTTATAGGCGGCCTGAGGGGCCCAAGGTGAGCAAAAAAGACCACGTCCCTGGGGATACAGCACTGTCTTTAAATGAGTACTTCTTGTCAAGGCAGCCTGCTCACATAATCTACTGCTATTTGTGATCACAGAGCGGCAGCCAGCCATTGTTGTCACACCTCCCCAAAGTTGCAAGACCCTCCTTCTAGGATGGGAATAAGCTGAATATTCTTTCAACAGTAAATGGAAGAGAGAGCACCAATATTTTTGGTTTAAGAATATATGCATGCTTCCCATTTTTTTCTGAAAAAAATATTTATTTCACACCCAACTCCCCCTAAAATGACTCTTGTAGTGTATAGTTCCAGATCAGATTACTCTTCCACTGTTTCAAACAGGCTCAGTCTCCTCTCAAGAAGTAAGTTCCTAGAGGTCAGGGATGATAAGCCTTCTTTTCCTACTACACTCTGTACTCCCTGCGTGCTCAAGAAATGCTATGGTAAGTGCTAACCCTGAAATAAGCATCGTGGATTTCATAGGTCAAGTTAAATATGGGCTAAACAATTTTAAAATATGACTTCATGTCATATGTTTTATATCAGCATTTTATAATGAACCGAGCATTTTATAAACAGATGTCAATTAAATACAAAAATTATAATTTAATAAATGTAAAGTTTTTATAATAAATATAATTTATTCTTCCTTCACTAATCAGTGGATCATGCTTGGCCTCAAAAGTTCTCTGAGCTAGTTGTTTGAGCTGTATTACTATATTGCTACACTGTTAGAATTTTTTAGTTCTGGATTTTGGGGTAGTGTGTCGTTCTCCCCCCCCCCCCCCAGAGAATATATCATTTCTACTTTAGCCAGTCCTCTTCCTTTTAATTATCTGTGGGCTTGAAAACCTAACAAAGCTGACAAGAAACCATTATGTAAAACTAGAGGCTCAGTGCACAAAATTCATGCACAGGAAGGGTCCCTAGCAGCTGTGCGCAGCCCGCCATGACCTCCCTTTCCCAGCTGCTGGCTGCCAGCAGGGGCCTTTCTTCATTCCACACCACCCCCTGGTGGTCAGCACACATCTTAGCAAGTGATCAAACTCCCAGTTGAACTCCTGAGGGGACACTTTGATTATTAGGCTTTTAGATATTATTTATAGATAGATAGATAGATAGATAGAGACACATCAAATAAAGTCCTGAAGGGAAAAGAATGCAGAGGCCTCTCCTGTAAGGTTAAGGATCTAAGAAAGGAGCTAGACCTATTTTGATCCCCGAGAAACCTCTTTTCTTATGCCCTGGATTGGTCTTATGTCACGCTGATGTTCAACTCTAAAACTATATGTCTGTATTTCTATCAAATAACAAAAATTATGTTACTCTTTTTAAATTAAATTTATTGGGGTAACATTATATAAATTTCAGGTGTACAAGATGCAAAAGACATCTGTATACTCTATTGTGAAGTTTAGTTTCCTTCCCTCACCACCCTCTAACCTCTTCCCTACCACACCTCCCTTCTACAAACCATCATTTTATTGTTGTAAGGTTTGAAGGGCGCAGGAAACTGACCACCAAGGAATTTTAAAGTAAAGTTTATTCCCCAGTAATGAGCGGGACTCATTACGGAGGTAGAGAAACCAGAATTGGAGGAGTGGGGAGGGAGTAGGGGACCCAGCCGGGCTGCCTCCTGGACATGGAGGAGCAGCAGCACGTGGCTTGCCTGGGGGTCTTTTTAAGGGCCGGAACAGAAGAGGGTTGGACCCAGGGCGAAACAGGAAGGGGTGGGCTCCAGGACACTTTGGCACATGCTGATTGATGGTTCAATGTCTTAGAGATGTCTCTGTGACAGATGCCAGTAATGTCATAACTCTGCCCACCAGTTGGGAGGGGGGGGGAGAAAACCTTATAATTGTAACTGAGTTGTTTTGTTTGTTTGCTGCTTTTTGTTTTATACTCAACACGAGTGGAACCAGTTTTTGTCCTTTTCCTACTGACTTCCTTCCTTAGCATAATCCTCTCAAGATTCATTCATTTTGTTGAAAATGGCAATATTTAATCTTTTTATGGCTTAGTATTTCATTATATATGTGTACCTCTTTTTCTTTATCCAATCATCTGCTGAAGGACACTTACATTGTTTCTGTCTTAGCCATTGTGAACAATGCTGCAATGAACATAATGTTCCATATATCTTGATAAGTGTTTTCAAAATTTTCAGGTAGATACCCAGAAGAAAGAATGCTGGTTTGTATTTTAGCTCTTATTCTTAAGTTTCTGATGAACCTCCATAGTGGCTGCACCAATTTAGATTCCCACCAGCAGTGCATGAGGTTCACTTTTGTCCATATATTTTTTCAATACTTGTTATACCTTGTCTTAATGATAGACGTTCTAACAAGTGTGAGGAGGCACCTCATTGTGGTTTTCATTTGCATTTCCATTATAACTAGTGATGTTGATCATCTTTTAATATATTTGTAGGCCATCTGTATGTCTTCTTTGGATAATTGTCTATGCAGGTCCTCTGCCCATTTTCAAATCAGGTTTTATTGTTGTTGTTGAGTTGTATGAGTCCTTTATGTATTTTGGAAATTAGCCCCTTATCAGAGGTATCTTTTGCAAATATTTCTTCCCATTCAGTTTGTTACCATTTTTGTGTCCTTGCTTGCCTCAATATGGATCTTTAAAAAAGTGGTCTTGTGTAGAAGCAAGCTCTGAGTAGCTTGTGAGTGCCGGGCAGTGCTGGTAGGCTAGTTGGAGCCAGGCAGGCACATGTCAGGATGGAAGAGCTCCGGTCAGGGATACCTTGTTCCTACTGCTTACTCCTTTTATTCAGACCCAAACTGGGCTCCAGGGAGCATGGTTGAGAACACACTGCAGCCATCTTGCTGGTGGGCCAAAGCACCCAGAGAGAGCTCCCCATCGCCTTATCGAGGTGGAGGGCAATGTATGCACTGGAGCTTACCTGCACCCCCTCTCACAGATTCCCTGCAGATTCGGGAGAGCCCCTGTGGTTGCCCATTTCTCTACTTGGTCTCCTCCTTTCGTTTGTTCTCAAGAAGCTGTTCAATCAGCCCTCAGTTGCCTATCAGGAGTGACCACTCTCTATATAGGTGTATATTTTGATGTGCTTGTGGGTAGAGTGGAGTTTAATATCCATCTATACCACAGACATCCTGTACCTCCACACTATTTTGTGCTTTGACATGAAGTCTGCAGAATAAATACAAGTTTACATCAAATCCATTTTGTGCAAATTTTAACAGCAACTTGGGATTATCTGTGCATGGTGTCCTGCTTCCAGAGTTACCCTTACAAATGGGGAGGAAATTGCATGCATTTTATAGTTTTGAAAAGAGGTTTCTAAAGCAACCACAACCAATTTGCAGGAAGTGGGAGACACAAAGACTATGAACATTAAACAGCACAAAGAGTCCTACCTAATAAAAGAGAAACATGCTAATTGACTGCACGTTCGCTACACACACAAGTCACACCCACCATCCAATCAGGGCGAGTATGCAAATTAACCCAACCAAGATGGCAGTTAATATGCATACCCAGGCCAGAGCAAAGACTGAAAACAGCATAGAAAGAAGCCAAGTGCTGCAAAAGGGAGTGAAACTGTGGAGAAACAAGAAAGTGGGGTGGGGAAGAAGGGAGGAAAGCAGGCGGGGCAGCGACCGCAGCAGGAAGCCCTATTGCAGGAATCTTCATGCAACAGGCCTCTAACATATATATATATGTTACTATTTATGTAACATATATATGTTACTATATATATAGTAACTATATATGTATAGTGTTTATTACTAACTATATATATAGTTATTAACTATATATATATATATATATATATATATATATATATATATATAGTGTTTCCCCGAAAATAAGACCTACTTACAGATTTCCTTCTGAGTGAAATATAAGGCATCCCCCCAAAAATAAGGCCTCCAGGCTCTGTCTCAGAATGAAAATTAATTTACCATAAACTGGTCGCTAGGGCCACCCCAACTGGTGTCTAGCAACCAGTGACGTTACTCAGAGTCCTGACGTCACTGCTGTGTGGAGGCAGAGCAGAGGTCGGAGTGAGCGGTGAGCGCGGGGCAGGAGAGAGGAGGACACTTTCCCAGATGCGTGTAGAAGAACAGGAGGATTAGAACTGACAGGACGCGGCAAAGGTGGTGAGTGCTGGTTTGTCTCTGGTGACACTACCTGATGCCCACAGCTGCCTTCATGATGACTGAAGGTTCTCAGTCAGTGGCAGACCCTGCTTCAGCCCAGATCCAGGCCCCAGCAAGCCCAGTGACGGTCCCCAGGCAGGCCCCAGAGGGTAAATGTCTGATAAAGGTGTAGGGGGGATTTCTGGTGAAGGTGTTGAGTGGCACAGGGGTGGGGGGAGGGGAATCACTTAAAATGACACAGGAGGATCAGAGGGGGCAATCAAAATGACACAGGAGGATCAAAAGGGGTTACTAAAATGGTAATCCCCCCTCTGATTCTCCTGTGCCATTTTGATTCCCCCCTCTGATCAAAATGTGTCATTTTACGTGATCCCCCTCCCCCCACCTTGATACCCCAATTCCTTTTTTTTTTTTTTTTTTTTACCCCTAGAAATGAGCACAAAAAGAAAAAGCTACTCTGTGGAGTACAAGAAAGGAATCATGGAAGACTCTTGGGGCCAAAATCTTACTGCTTTCTGCAAAGAAAAGATGTTGAGTATCCAATTGGTCCGAAAACGGCGAGCAGAGTATGGTAACCTCATTGAACAAGTGGACATGGGAAATGCTAAAAAGCGCAAGTGTGGATCAGGTCAGCAACCATTATTTTCCAATCTGGAAGACCTGATCTGTGAATGGGTTGTTGACAGGAGAGCAAAGGCTTTGGTTGTGAATAGAGCTCAGATTCAAGAATTTGCCCTTGCAATGGCAGCACAGTTTGACACAGCCCCCGAAGACTTCAAAGCATCACAACATTGGCTGGATAATTTCCTTCAGCGAAGTGAACTGTCTTTAAGAAGATCTACAACATTGCTCAGGTTGGAAGATACTCAAGTTATTAAGCAAGCACTTGCATTCAAGTCCTTTATTGATGATGCTGACTTCTCTAAATACAATCCTTCCAACATGATTGCTATGGATGAAACTGCAGTGTTTATGGGCCAATCATCTCAAACAACAATTCAACAGCAGGGTGCCTCCTTAGTATACATTCCCTGCACTGCTTACAAAAGTGCACATGTTTCCTGTATTTTGGCATTCATCTGGATGGCACTAAAATCCTACCTTTAATCATTTCTAAGGGCAAGAAGGAAAAGATTGAATGTGTTTTGGGCGTTTTTATTCTTGAAACTGAAAAAGCCTGGGCCACACAAGCAGTTATAAGGAAGTGGGTTGATTTAATGCTGATGCTTGTTATGCGAGGGAGCCAAAGAGGTCTGCTAGTCTGGGATGCAGCCAGCACTCACTGCGCTAAAGACATGAAGACATATCTTCATGAAAGAAAAATAGATCAGATAATGATTCCCGCAGGAATGACGGCCTATCTCCAGACTCTTGATATTGCAATAAACAAGCCATTCAAAGACAATTTGTGTATGGAAATTAATGACTACATTGAAAAAAGAATTGAAAGAAATCAGCGTGGAAATTTTGTGAAACCTAAACTGCAAGTTGTAACTTGGGTGAAGAATTCATGGGGGAAAATCACTGACAGTTGCATTGCAAATGCACTGCGAGACAAGAAGTACCATTTAAAGACAGTGCTATTGCTACACATGAGAGATTTGGTCCACTGATTCGGAAAGAAATGGAGTCCCAAGAAATTCACCAGGAAATTCAGGAATTGGATTGTTATGATGCTGCTCCAGAAGATGATGACATGATTGTCATTGAATAAATGAGTAACTTCTTGATACTGTAGGATTCAGAGTTTGTCTGGTTTGTGTTGACAACTACCGTACTACCGTACCGCATACAGGTAATAAATTTCCTTTCTTTTCATTTAACAATAAATGTGTTATTCTTCATGGAAAAATAAGACATCCCCTGAAAATAAGACCTAGTGCATCTTTGGGAGCAAAAATTAATATATGACACTGTCTTATTTTCGGGGAAACAGGGTATTATGTAGGATAGCTTTATACAGTTCTGCTTTACTTCAATGGAAGTTCCTTTCTATTTATTATACATCTTCTCAGTCTCTATAAGCCCAAGAGTTGACTCGCTATAAGTACAAATTCTCACACACAAAGCAAAATTAAACCAACATCATGGTAATACTTAGAAGAGAAGCAAAACAAAAACAGAAGTAGTAACATTTACCTATTTCCTCTACTTACCCCTCACTACAAGAATAGGTAGCCTGTGAGCCATACTGAAAACTTCCTTCTACGCGGCCATTTATGGGCTCTGCTAGTAGTGGACATAATTTTCCTGAATGAAAATTTTTAAAAATTCGTTGTTTTATACAAACTCCAAAACAGACCTGAGGCAAAATCAAAATTCTACATTGCTCCATGGTGGGAATATTACTTTTCTCTCTTTAATTGTTAAAAGGCCAAACTTAAGATTCACATTTACCAGACAACTGACAGGAAAAAGATTCCCTGGAAATTTTTTAAAGCTTGAAATAATAGACGACTATTTAAAACCTACATCCACGTGAGAAAACCATCATTGTAGTAGCAGAATATGCCATCTAAAAGGCATGAGAATCTTTAGAACAGTAAAAATAAGGAGTTTTGTGTACTTACACAAGCCTCCCGGAGAGTAGGTGCCCATGTGCCGTCAGCCTGACAAACAGTAGTGGTAGGACGAACAAGAGCAGGGCTGGGCAAACTACGGCCCACGGGCTGGATCCGGTGAGTAAGACTGTTGAATTAAAAAAAACACACACACACACAAAAAGACCGTACCCTTTTATGTAATGATGTTTACTTTGAATTTATATTAGTTCACACAAACACTCCATCCATGCCTTTGTTCCGGCCCTCCGGTCCAGTTTAAGAAGCCATTGTGGCCCTCGAGTCAAAAAGTTTTCCCACCCGTGAACAAGAGGAATAATAATTCTGTATCCTGGGCGACACTCATAGTCTGCTGTGAACCCAGCACTTACAGGGGCCACAGGATTACCCTTGGGTTTCATAGTTACAAATCTTGGTATCTCATCACAGGCATCTGGGCATGAGAAATAAGACACGAAAGTCAAGTATTTTCTCTCTTTCACCAGCCTCGGACTCTAGCAGGTTTCTCAGGGAATAAGGTGAACGAATATTCATCCAACAGTAAACTAAAGAGACAGCAGCAACAGTTTTGGTTTTAAAATATACCGATAGGTGTGCTCCCTTCCCCAGTGTTTCTCAGTTCATTGCACACTCACCTCTCCCCTAAGACAACTTCTACAGCCCGTAGCCCTAGGTCAGAGTCCTCTTGCACAGTCTGAAATGCAAACTGACGGTGACCTGTCCCTTCAGGCTGGGTCTCCTCTCAGGAGGCAGGCGCCTAGAGGTCGGGGTCATATGCCTTCTTTTCCTGCTACACCCTGTGCCCAGTGGGTGCTCAAGAAATGCTATGGGTAGCCAAAACCGGTTTGGCTCAGTGGATAGAGCGTCGGCCTGCGGACTGAAAGGTCCCAGGTTCGATTCCGGTCAAGGGCATGTACATTGGTTGCGGGCACATCCCCGGTAGGAGGTGTGCAAGAGGCAGCTGGTAGATGTTTCTCTCTCATGGTCGTTTCTAGCTCTCTATCTCTCTCCCTTCCTCTCTGTAAAATATCAATAAATATATATACCGTATTTGCCAGCGTATAAGACGACTTTTTGGCCCTGAAAAATATGCCTCCAAGTGGGGGGTAGTCTTATACGGCGAGTATATAACAAACTCTGTATTTTTAGTGGAAATGTTAGGGGGTCTTCTTATACGCCCAGTCGTCTTATACGCCGGCAAATACGTATTTTTCAGGGCCAAAAAATCGTCTTATACGCCAGCAAATACGGTGTGTATATATATATATATATATATATATATATATATATATATATGAAATGCTATGGGTAGAAGTAACTATTATTTAAGTATTATGGATTTCATAGATAGAAATATGGACAAACTATTTCAAGACTTCATATCAGCGAAAGGAGCATGTTTACGAGTAAACGAAGGCCCTTTGAAATCAATGAAATACCCTTACATGAAGAAAAATTCTGCTTTCTTAACATTGCTTTACGCAATTGACCCAAAGTGGCGGTTCGGGTCAGGCCCCCCTCCGCTCCCCCAGCTGAAAGTCCGCAGATGACTCTGAATTCCCCAAAACCTGGGAGTGCGGCCTCCAGGAGGCCGGTCCCCCAACGCGCTCCAGCTGGCTCCCGGAGCGCACCCCGTCTCCGGGCCCTACCGGCGGGTGCGGGCAGCCGGAGCACTAGCGTCTCCAAAAGGCTCCCAACGAAGCCCCGCGGAGAAAGGGGACGCGGCCGGCGAGAAGCCGTCATTTTCCTGGAGACGAGAGGGAGTCTGAGCGACAGCACCGGACCCTGCAACCAACCCTCAGACTCACAGACACCGGGAAGGCGGAACCGCAGCTGGGCCGGGCCACGCCTGAACGGAAGTGACGTATCAGGCGGACGGGCCAATCGCGGGCCGCAAGGCGGGGCCTCGGCGTTGGGCGGAGCCCCAGCCCAGGGGATGGGCGTGGCCTGGCCCGGCTCCGCCCCCGGGATTGGCGGGCAGCGGGGGCTCAGCTCCTGGGGACCATTCTCCACCTGCTGAGGTTTGAGGGGCGTGCGGGTGCACTGCTGATGTTTATTGAGGTCTCTAATCAGAACTATGTTTGTCTCTACATTCTCCTCGTTCTTTTATGGTTTTATTTTTAACCTTAACCCTTTCTTCCATATGGACCTTGCTTTGGTGAATGACTCGGGGCAGGGATCTAATTCCCTTTTTCAGAGAGTTGCCTTCTTATTACATATTTCCAGTTTTCCACGACTTGAAATGTCATGTTTATTGCAGCTGAAATCATACCCAAATCTGCGCTTTTTCTTGGGCTCTCTGTGTTTTGTTCTGTGGATCTATATTTCTATTCCCGCATCATGTCAATTATTTTGTTCTTTTAAATAAATACTAACTGCACTTCTCTTTTGTAGTCGCATAACATTTACAATTATGTTGTTACATTTAAAAACAATGCCGCTGGACCTCCGATTGAAAAGGCATTAAATTTGCATACTAATTCAGAGATAACTCAGATCTGTTGGGAAAAAAAATAACCTTGAGAGTTGGCACCAACCTTTGAACAAAAAAGATTTCAAAATAACTTTCTATACTAATAAAATGTACTTTCATTTCATACATTTCTCTCAATTTGGAGATTTAAAAAAATCACTTATCCACCTCAATATTGCCAGGGATACTGCGTTGAGTTGCCCTATAAATGCAAATGTTATTTAAAGAAAAACAGACAAGATGATCAGACTCAAATTCGTACCCGTTTCAAAGAAGCATCACAGAATGGAGACTACATTCAAGCTCCATTGCAATGTGAGCTTTACGTCTTAACAGCTGCATTCATGACAGGAAAGAAAACTAGATGTTATCTTCCTAAGTCTTTTCTTCTTCCAATTTTTATTGAGATATAATTGCCATCTTGTATAAATTTAAGATATATAGCATAATGATTTGATAGTGTATATATCGTGAATAACTACCACAATAAAACTTAACATCACCTCACATATTCATATTTTTTCTTCCCTGTGTTCGGAATTTTTAATATCTTAACATCTTGCCAGTACACAATACACTATTACCCACTGTACTCACCATGCTGTACATTACATTCCAGTACTTGGTTAATTTATAACTGCTGACCAACTTCATCCAGTTTCCCAAACTATCGAACCCCTGGCTCTGGCAACTACAAATATGATTTCTTTTTTGTAGGAGTTTGGTTTCTGGATTCCTACATGTGAGGCCAACAGTATTTGTCCTTCTCTGTATGACTCAGTTCACTTAACATAATGCCCCCAAGCTCCAGCCATGCTGTTGTAAATGGCAGGACATACATAACCTTTTCTTTATCTAGTCACACATCAATGATGGGCACAGGCTGTACCATGTCTTGGTTATTGTGAATAATGCTACACCAGGGTGGAACGGATATCTACTCTTCCACATCGTGACTTCAGTCCCAGAACTGGAATTGCTGGATCATCCGGTAGTTCTATTTTTAATTTTATGAGCAACCCCCGCTTCATTTATCTGTGTTGCAAAGTCAATTCATTTTATTTTCTACAGTAAAATCTTTTTTTATAGATTTTTATTGATTTTAGAGAAAGGAAGGGAGGGGGTAAGAGAGAAAGAAACATCCATATGAGAGAAATATCAACCAGCTGCATCCTGCATGCCCCGTACTGGGGATCACACCTACAACCCAGGCATGTGCCCTGACTTGGAATCAAACTGTGACCTCTTGGTTCATAGGTCAATGCCTAACCACTGAGCACCACCAGCCAAGTGTAGAATATTTTTATTCAAATACCTTTTAAAAGAAAAATCTAATATATGAGAGATAAAGAAGCATTAATATACATTTAAGAAACATTTATTTGATTAAAAAAATGAAGCTATTTTCAGACAATAAACATCAAAAGCTGCATTTTTCTTTTTTTATTCCTCACCTGAGGATATTTTTCCCATTGATTATTAGAGAGAGTGGAAGCGAGAGGGAAAGACAGAGGAAAACATCGATGTGAAAGAAACACATACAAGCAATGTAGGTGCCCTTGACTGGAATTTAACCCGGGACCCTTTGGTCTGCAGGCTGACACTCTATCCACCTAGCCAAACCAGCTAGGGTTAAAACTGAATTTCTAACTACAGCTATTTTATATTAACTTCAGCAGTCATTAGATTAACTGAATACTTCTGACACCTTGAAGCTCACAAGAGTCTGAAAACTGGTTGGTTTTAGCCTCAAGGAATCCCAAGAAATCAAGCAGATCGAGAGGACTGGGCGGCACAGACTGCCCTTCTGGTGGGAATGTTTGTCTTCCCCCTTTACCCCTGGGATTAAAGACACCACTTTGCTTTTACCAAGAAATTGCCTTTCCATTGGCCTGTGTAGACTCTTCTCCCAAACCCTTGATTGTAACTTAGAGTAAGTACCTCCCACATTATATATGCGGTAGGATATGTATCTTCTTACCTCATGGCCATTTTTCATCAAGTGATTTAAATACATTTAATCATCTTAAAAATGAGTACTTTAGTATTTTTCTACTTTAGTACTTATACTAAGGCTGTAGAAAGGTAACTGTATTCCAAACCTTCATAAGTACAAGTTCACATCAAGGTATATGATACCAGGTGTTTTGGGTGTGTTTTCTAAAATGATTTGTCTTTATTTTATTTATTTTAGTCCTCACCCAGGGATATTTTTCCATTGATTTTTAGAGAGAGTGAAACAGAGAAAGACAGAGAGAAATATTGATGTGAGAGGAACACATCGATTGGTTGCCTCCTATACACATTCCGTCCAGGGCCCAGCCAGGGAGGAGTCTGCAGCTGAGGCGCATGCCCTTGACTGGAATCAAACCCTGGAGCCTTTAGCCCACAGGCCGGCACTCTATTGACTGAGCCAAACCAGCGAGGGCTGGTACCAAGTTGTAACAGCAGTGCTTGCTACTCTATGCCTCATACCCTGCTTCCAGAGGTACCCTTAGGAATAAACAAGCATCTCTATATATGTTAGAGTCTCATAAGTTAGTTTCTAAGGTGATAGCAGACTTTTTGTTGTTGTTGTTGTTGGAGGGGAGGTTATGGACATTAAACAGTGCAGAGAATATAATGGAAGTCTTTACTTCCCCTAAAAGAAAGGAGGTAAAGCTAAGTGTCACCCCACATCCTTTCTAGAGCATGTGTACACAAGGTGAGGAGTCTTTGAAAAAGCCAATGACCTAAAACAGGAGAGACATTTGCTCATAAACGTGAAGGTGCGTATTCATGTTTCCAGAACACATGGATGGCAGTGGCAGTCTTCTCGCTGGTCACTCACAGTCGCCCAGGCCCCGCAGCAGCAGCCCCTGGAGCTCAGCAGACACGGGGCCTCCGGTCAGTCGTGGGCTGAACCTTGGATCCAGGGCTGCAGCGCTCAGATACCTCTTCCCCTTTCATGGAGCCCTTGCCTGGTCGCTAGAGGGTTTGCTTCCTGTTTGTTTAAGAACCTTTGAGTAGTTTGAGGCAGTGATGTTTTAAAGAAAGAAACTGAGGCACAGAAACCTATTTTTGCTTTCTTTAGAAGTTATTTCTATGTCAATCATTTGGAACTGTAAAAACATTCCACCAAGAGCGTGTCAAACTCAGACTGCTGGGTGTATGCAGTGTTAAAAATACCCTACGCACAGAGAAATCAAACACGCCTTTCATGACTTCTACAGTATGACAGAAGATTCAAATAAAGGCACTGTGGGCATTTTAAAAAAGATAACCAATATTATAAAAAGAGTTTAAGCTCTTTATGAATGTACTCTTATTACATAGCCCAAACCCAATGGTTAATAGAAAAGACATATTATTAAATCACAAATACAAAAAGTCTTAAAAAATATTAGTTTGATTTCAAAACTATCTCCAATATGACAGGGAGAAAACAAAAGGCTGAAAGTCAAATATTTCAGTCTTGGTCTATGCTCCAGGTGTTATTCTACATCTTTCATTGCTTTGTAAATTGTTTCATTAAAATTTAAGTGTGATGCTTACAATTCCCATTCTCCTTAGAAGATACACACTTGTACTTTTTTTTTCTATTTTAAATTTCCCTCTGTTCCATTTTTTATAGATAAAAAGGCAGATAAAGTTGATGAGGTGCCTTGGTAATTCACCCCTCTCAGCAACTTTGGGTTTAACCTTGAGCTTTACTGCTACCTCGTTAAGTAAGAGAACATAAGAGGGAAGTCCAACAATGTTGCTTTTAATTCCCAAGTTTAACATATATAAATAACAGCTCTAAGTGGAAAGAAATAAAGTTGGGCCGAAACCGGTTTGGCTCAGTGGATAGAGCGTCGGCCTGCAGACTGAAAGGTCCCGGGTTCAATTCTGGTCAAGGGCATGTACCTTGGTTGCGGGCACATCTCCAGTGGGGGGGTGTGCAGGAGGCAGCTGATCAATGATTCTCTCTCATCGATGTTTCTGACTCTCTATCCCTCTCTCTTTCTCTCTGTAAAAAAAAATAAAAATCAGTAAAAATATATTTTTAAAAAAAGAAATTAAGTTGGGTGTTTGAATAAGACACCTACATGACTTCATACAATTACTTCAATATACAGACTCATGAATGCTTTCCTACTGCAAATACAGTGAATAGATTTGTCAACGTTTTCATAGTGAACTATTTATTTTTATTTATTTTTACTTTTTAAAATATGTTTTATTGAGTTTTTACAGAGAGGAAGGGAAAAGGATAGAGAGAAACATCACTGAGAGAGAAACATCGATCAGCCGCCTCCTGCACAACCCCTACTGGCGATGTGCCCACAACCAAGGTGCATGCCCCTGACTGGAATCGAACCTGGGACCCTTCAGGCCCCAGGCCGATGCTCTATCCAGTGATAGTTTTATTTTTTTTAAATATACTTTTATTTATTTCAGAGAGAAAGGGAGAGGATAAAGAGCTAGAAACATCAATAATGAGAATCATTGATTGGCAGCCTTCCGTATGCCCCACACAAGCCTGCAATCTGGCCATGTGTCCTGACCAGGAATTGAACCATACTCTCCCGGTTCATAGATCCAAACCCAATCACTGGGGCTCTCCTGGTTCATGGATCAAAGCTCAATCACTGAGCCTGGCTAGCCAGGCACAGAGTGAACTATTTTAAATTTAGTCCTGGCTCCCAATCCACGTAGGAGTAGGGTAAACCTAGGGCAGAGGAGGCACTACAATGAGCCCTGGTTTTCTGCAGAACTTCAACGTCCAACCTCCACAAGTTTTTCTGATGGTCATAATACCTAAAGCCACTCCGCACAGATTAAGCTTGTTACAATAATATTAAAAGTAGGTGGAAAATATTTTATCAGGAAATGCAATTCTGACAGCACACTCACACAACGACGCTTTAAAACAGTGGTTCTCAACCTTCCTAATGCCACCACCCTTTAATATGGTTCCTCATGCGGTGGTGACCCCCAACCATAAAATTATTTTCGTTGCTTCTTCATAACTGTTGTTTTGCAACTGTTAATGAATCGTAATGTAAATATCTGTGTTCTCCCAGGGTCTTAGGCGACCCACAGGTTGAGAACCGCTGCTGGAGAGCCTAAGACCCTGGGAAAACACAGGTATTTACATTACGATTCATTAGCAGTAGCAAAATGACAGTTATGAAGTAGCAACGAAAATAATTTCATGGTTGGGGGTCACCACCGCATGAGGAACCATATTAAAGGGTGGCGGCATTAGGAAGGTTGAGAACCACTGCTTGAAAACAAGGCAGCATGCAGCCAGAACCGGTTTGGCTCAGTGAATAGAGCATTGGCCTGCGGACTGAAAGGTCCCGGGTTTGATTCCAGTCAAGGGCATGTGCCTCAGTTGCGGGCACATCCCCAGTAGGGGGTGTGCAAGAGGCTGCTGATAGATGATTCTCTCTCATGATGTTTCTAACTCTCTATCCCTCTCTCTTCCTCTCTGTAACAAATAAATAAATAACCAAGGCAGCACGCAATACAGATGCAAGCAAAAGCTGTACAAGTACATCAAGATGAGAAGCAACAACAGGTTCAAGAAACATGTTTTATTTACGGTTATCTTTTCCTGACGTGAAGAAATTTATACAAACAGGTGCCAAACAGAGCAACAGCAAAAACTGCAAGAAACCAGAAAACAAATGACATGTAACTAAAAACTAATGGCAAGTTTCAAAATCCAGCAGAAGAAATTCATGTTGGTTACATTTCAATGGGCAGAAATATCACTTTATTTAAGCCCATGTTCATTCATATTCTCTCTGAACTCTTCACTGTCTAATTGCAATTCCTGAGTGAAACAAGTCTTCAGGAAGGCAGAGAAGCATCCTTGCTTAATTTAGAATATGACTCAAAGCATATTTGGGATATTTAGGGTTTGTTACTACAGAGACATGCTGAATAAAAAAGAATATATAATACCAGCACAGGGTAGAATCATATGAAAGGTCAGGCATTTCTAGGCTGGCTTATTCAATTTCAATCTATGAAAACTATAGACACTAAAACATCATTAAAAACATACCTGTTCATATCAATATTTTGATTTAGGTGGCAACCAAGTTTGGGACACTTACGTATAGTCAGAGTAATCACAGCTACGAGCCCTGCACCTAAGAAAAAAGAAAGCCAGTTTGAAGGTAATTGAACACACGTGGGTCTCCACATAGCTGACACATTTTAATTTTGATCAGATCATCTGTAAACTACAGCAAAGAAAACGTTCATTGATCTAGTTTAGTGTGACAGCTAATGCATCCAGCTCATTTTGATCACAGAACCCTTCTAATCTCATCCCAGGCTTAGGGTCCAACTTGTGAAACTCTTAATAGGCCCTCACTTGTCATTGCTTAGTGCTGTAGTAACCCCAGTCGGTTATAAACATTGGAATAACCATAAAAATTAGGAGAAAGTCTTATAAAAATTAGAATTTACTAGATTAGAGGAAAATTATTTTAAGAAGATATTAACCCATTCTCACTTTAAAAAATATATATTTTTATTGATTTCAGAGAGGAAGGGCAAGGGAGAAAGAGTTACAGGGGTGGGCAAACTTTTTGACTTGAGGGCCACAATAGGTTCTTAAACTGGACCCGAGGGCCGGAACAAAAGCAACCTGACCATGCTGGCACTCTCATCTTGGGCTGCTTGTGGGAGAGCAAGAGAACGGAGGGGAGAGCAAGAGAACCCTCTGCTCTTTCGGCTCCACGGACCAGATAGAACAGCCGAATGGACTGGATTTTGCCCACAGCTGATTAGAAACATCGATGATGAAAGAGAATCATTGATTGGCTGCCTCCTGCACATCCCCCACTGGGGATGGAGCCTGCAATCTGGGCATGTGACCTGACAATGAACCTGGGATCCTTCAGTCTGCAGGCCGATGCTCTATCAACTGAGCCAAACCGGCCAGGGCTCATTGGCTTAATTCAGTATTCAGTCTATCATTCTTATTGTTTTGTTAGGAATTTCATTTACATTGTCTGTGGGATAAGTCATTAATAAATTTCTATTATTTGATTACCGTATTTTTCGGACCATAAGACGCACCTTTTCTTCACCAAATAGTGGGAGGAAAAGTGCCTGCGTCTTATGGTCTGAATAGAAGAAGTGCCTGCGTCTTATGGTCCGAGTTGCAGAGCGGCAGCGGGTCCCCCGGGACCTTCCGTGTCCCTGGGGACTGCATCATCCCTCCCCCGCCCCGTATCCAGGCTTCTCAGTAGTTTACTGAGATACTGGCAGAGTGGCAGTGGGTCCTCCCTCACCTTCCTTACGGAAGCCGATGTGTGCAGGAAGGCGCGATGCTGCTGTACTGTGTCACCACCGTATGCTATTGGAGGATAGCATGTAGTAGACGGTGTTACAGTACACAGCAGTGCGCATGCCCCTCACTCCAGTCATCGGCTTCTGAGGTAAAATGTCATACACACACACTACACTACTACTCAAACCTTTGTCTTTATGTGTTAATGACAGTGATAATGGTTCTCAATGCCACTGTTGACTGCTGTTCAGTTTATATGGTTCAAATATTATTCTGTTATACTTTATTAAATATTTTATTACACTATTTGGTTCAGAATTTTTCCCCCCTATTTTTCTCCTCTAAAAACCAGGTGCGTCTTATGGTGTGAAAAATACGGTATATAGTGCTATTTTACAGTCTTCACAAGCCCCCACCCCCAAGGTAAGACACAACTTAATTACTAAGATCATTCTAAGAATCCGAATGAAACTCCAGGGCACGTGGATAAATTATGCATAGAAAATTGGAACGTGAATTCTTGATAGTGCGGAGAGCAATAAGTAACACTACAAGATCTTAAATCTTAGAAATGCTGTTCAGCATCTCTACTTCCACACTGTGATTATTTTCATTAAATGTTTATATGTCAAAGCATAGAATGTCATGTTCGCCTCTTCTCATTTTACTTCATGAGAAGTTGTGAAGTTATTAATGAATGAAGGTGGCTTTGGATTTACTGGCATAGTGACAGTGTGACCACAGCGTTCAGAGGGAAAGTTTAACAGCCTAAGATGCATTTTATAAAAAGACTAACCTTACTTAACTAGTCTAATGTAAAAGAAAAGTAATACACCGGAGGACTGAGAAGGTGGGGCAGTTCTGTACCGTGCTGCCTTCCACTGGTTAAGACCTCCAAGAGCAAAGGCCTACCGAGGTGAGGATGCCCCTACTGTCACCTGTAGAGGGGCAGCACTGAGCTGGCCAATATTTGTGGTGGTGCTGCTTGTCCTGGCTCAGGGGAAGCGTTCCACTAAGTCTGAAAGACTAAGACATCGCAGGGACTCCCCGCCACTGCCCGCGGCCTGCTCTGCCAGGCCTTCACGCGCGCTGAGCTGGCGCTTCGCCTTCCATTGGCAGACCCGGAGAATCCTCTCTCCGCTGCCACATGGCCAGGCCAAAGCATCAGACACTACCACCATGCGGATTTTAAAACTACAGGGGAAATTGAGCCACAGGAGCTACCATCGCTGCCCCTCCCACCGCCGCCCCCAAGAATGGGAATCCACCAAAATCAGAGCTCACTACACACCGGGCTCATAGAGAGTGTGGCTTCAGAAATTAGCCTCTGTATCCACAGCAGCTCCACATCCGCAACTAAGAGGACACCATTGAGGGCGGACTCTCCCCATGCAGCCATCACGGCCCGCCCACAATCTTCCCAGCACACCCACCATGCTGGGGGGGAAATGGAGCGCGCTGGTGAGGAAATGGCACAGTGCCTTCCATTATCCACCCAGGCGAGCCCATCCTCCGATGCCACATGGCCAAGCCGAAGCTCTCACCACCACCGCCATGTGAACTTTAAAACTACAGTGGTAACTGAACCACAGGAGTGACCGTCAATATTGCACCTGGCACCGCCACCCGCCACTGCCACCGAGAATAAAGGAAATCCACCAAGAACAGAGCTCACCACGCCTTGGGCTCAGGGAGTGGGCGACCTCAGAACTTAGCCTCCATGTCTGCAGCTGCTCCGCTCCCACACCGAACGAGACACCTTTGAAGGTGGTCCCCCCGCCTGCAACCATCTCAGCCCAACTGCAGCTGTCCCAGCCTGCCCGCCATGCTAGCAAGGAGCTAGCGTGGCGCCTCCAATATGCGACCCCAACACCCTAGAGGGGCCGTGTGCCCCGGGTGAGCCGAGTGTCCCATGGGTCCGAGTGCCCCGGGTGAGCCGAGTGTCCCAGGGGGCCATGTGCCCCGGGTAAGCCGTACCCCCCAAAGGGGAATGGTGTCCCGGGTGAGCCGAGTGTCCCAGGGGGCCGAGTGCCCCGGGTGAGCCGAGTGTCCCATGGGGCCGAGTGCCCCGGGTGAGCCGAGTGTCCCAGGGGGCCGAGTGCCCCGGGTGAGCCGAGTGTCCCATGGGGCCGAGTGCCCCGGGTGAGCCGAGTGTCCCAGGGGGCCGAGTGCCCCGGGTGAGCCGAGTGTCCCAGGGGGCCGAGTGCCCCGGGTGAGCCGAGTGTCCCATGGGGCCGAGTGCCCCGGGTGAGCCGAGTGTCCCAGGGGGCCGAGTGCCCCGGGTGAGCCGAGTGTCCCAGGGGGCCGAGTGCCCCGGGTGAGCCGAGTGTCCCAGGGGGCCGAGTGCCCCGGGTGAGCCGAGTGTCCCATGGGGCCGAGTGCCCCGGGTGAGCCGAGTGTCCCAGGGGGCCGAGTGCCCCGGGTGAGCCGAGTGTCCCAGGGGGCTGAGTGCCCCGGGTGAGCCGAGTGTCCCAGGGGGCCGAGTGCCCCGGGTGAGCCGAGTGTCCCATGGGGCCGAGTGCCCCGGGTGAGCCGAGTGTCCCAGGGGGCCGAGTGCCCCGGGTGAGCCGAGTGTCCCATGGGGCCGAGTGCCCTGGGTGAGCCGAGTGTCCCAGGGGGCCATGTGCCCCGGGTAAGCCGTACCTCCCAAAGGGGAATGGTGTCCCGGGTGAGCCGAGTGTCCCAGGGGGCCGAGTGCCCCGGGTGAGCCGAGTGTCCCATGGGGCCGAGTGCCCCGGGTGAGCCGAGTGTCCCAGGGGGCCGAGTGCCCCGGGTGAGCCGAGTGTCCCAGGGGGCCGAGTGCCCCGGGTGAGCCGAGTATCCCATGGGGCCGAGTGCCCCGGGTGAGCCGAGTGTCCCAGGGGGCCGAGTGCCCCGGGTGAGCCGAGTGTCCCAGGGGGCCGAGTGCCCCGGGTGAGCCGAGTGTCCCAGGGGGCCGAGTGCCCCGGGTGAGCCGAGTGTCCCAGGGGAAGCAGTGGACCCAGGGGAAGGGGCGGTGTAAACCAGAGGAGGAGCGGACTCTATTCATAAGGTCCTGAGATAGTCACCATAAAACAAGCAGACTGCCAAATGAGGAGCGGATTTTATTCATGGGGTCCTGAGATGGTCACCATAAAACAAGCAGATTGTCAAATGACAGCGGGGAGGGGAAGGAGACCTGGGGGGAGATAGGAGAACAACTGAGGGACTGGTATGCATGAACATAAGTACAACCAATAAACACAGAACTCTGGGGAGGGAGGGCATAAATGGGAGGTGGGGTGGGGGGGCAATGGTAAACTATGTACACAGAAAATACCTTAATAAAATAAAATTAAAAAAAAATACCATTGGGATTTCAGGGAGGTAAATGCAAGAATATACGCATAAGTGACAGTAATAATAAATGGATCAAACTTAAAAAAAAAAAAAAGAAAAGAAAAGTAATACATACTTTTCTTCATTTATTTCTCAAAAGTCTTTATATTTCATGTAACTGCCACAACCATACTAGATCCTCTCCTTTAACATATATTGTGTGAACTATGTGAGCCTACGTAAAGTGTGATACACCAGCCTGTTGTGGGAAATCTATCCTATACTTATAGCACGTTAAGGCTTGTGTATACAAGGTACGTAAAGATAGAACATTTATTTACAAATTGCCATTACAAAATAACACCATCACATGGAAAGCAAGTTAGGTTTTAGAAATTTTAACCTACAGCCAAAACCGGTTTGGCTCAGTGGTAGAGCGTCGGTCTGCGGACTGAAAGGTCCCTGGTTCGATTCCGGTCAAGGGCATGTACATTGGTTGCGGGCACATCCCCAGTAGGGGGTGTGCAAGAGGCAGCTGGTCGATGTTTCTCTCACATTGACGTTTCTAGCTCTCTCTCTCTCTCCCTTCCTCTCTGTAAAATATCAATGAAATACATTAAAAAAAAGAAAGAAATTTTAACCTACAAATAAACACAGCAATTGAGAGAGTTCCCTCATCCCACTAGGAATTTGATTTGAGGGACCTCTTAAAAACTGTATTATCTTGGAGGGTGGCTGGGAGAAGGGTGAGGGGAAGGTTAATCGAGGGGAAGGAGGAGACATGTAGTACTTTGAACAATAAAAAAAATGTATTATCTCCATGTGTCTATACATACTACTGCTTCCATTTGTCATAGTATCTGCGCTACTGAAATTACAAATGTCAATTACCACATGACAGGTTGTTCCTTCTCAAACCATAATGGAAATATAATATTTCTATGGAGAATTCTAAGGTCTCATAATGGAGGATTATTAATAACCAAAATAATACCTAAATCGTGGCCTTTAGCTGGTATGTCATCATCGGGAGCGGTATGTGGTGCTAGGGAAAAAAGGAAAAATATTTTAAAAGAAGTTAAAAAAAATAGTAAATCAAAGAAGACCCCTAAATTCATAGGTTTGGATTTTTTGCCTTTGTTAGTCATTTCATTTTCCTTATCTAAATTATATTAATATTTTTCATTTAAAGTAGTGCCATAAAATATTATAAATTTATATTCAGTCATCAGCATTCTTCTTCCTCTCCAGTAACATTTCCTGTGACAATATTCTGTGGTAGAGAATGCAAATTTGTCATTAGTGTGTTGTCGGTATCAGCCTATGGATTCAATGTGATTCTACTTACAATTAAAAGGTACAGGAGAGCTTACTAAATAATTTAGAGGTTATTCTGTAATTCAGAGAAACTGCAACATAATAAGCCCATTTATGAAATACCCATAGCTAACATTATACTCGATGGTGAAAGCGTGAACATTTTCTCCTTAAGGTCAGGAACCAGGCAGGCTGCTCCTGTTTGATATTTCTACTTAACATAATATCAAAACTTAAAATCAGAGCAATTAGGCAAGAAAGGAAAGTATCCTTCTCTTACATCATATAAAAATGAACTGAAAGTGGATCAGAGAACTAAATATAAGAGCTAAAACTATAAAACTCTTAAAAAAAAATCCAACCACACAAAATAACATGGATTGGTAAAGAGGTGGATAAATTGGCACCTTCGTGCATCACTGGTGGGAATGTAGAGTGGTGCCGCTGCCATGGAAGACAGTGTGGCTGCTCTTCAAAAAGTAAACATACTGCTGAAACCGGTTTGGCTCAGTGGATAGAGCATTGGCCTGCGGACTGAAAGGTCCCAGGTTCGATTCCGGTCAAGGGCATGTACCTTGGTTGAGGGCTCATCCCTAGTGGGGGATGTGCAAGAGGCAGCTGACTGATGTTTCTCTCTCTTCGATGTTTCTAACCCTCTATCCCTCTCCCTTCCTCTTTGTAAAAAAAAATCAATAAAATATTTTTAAAAAGTAAACGTATTGCTACATAACCCATACACTCCTCAAATTGAAAACATGCCTCAAGCAGTTACTCAAATGCCAATTATCAGCGAAGCATATTCAGAACAGTCAAAGTTGGGAACAACCCAAGTGAATGGATTAAAAAAAAACCACACACACAGGTGGTAACTACAGACAATGGGACTTGACTCATTCATAAAAAGGGAATAAAGTTCTGATACATGCTACAAAGTAGGTGAAACTTGAAACTGTTTTGCTAAATGAAATAAGCCATAACACATTTTACTAAGTGAAATAATCCAGAAGTGATTCCACTTCCATGAGGTACCTACAATGCCTAATGGAGGAAAACATTAATACATCAGACTACCTGATAATATAAAACTTCTGCACATATAAATGACCACTGGTAAGATAATAGTTAAATAAATATGGTATATATTCAAGTCATCATTAAAAGCATGGGAATACATCCAAATACAACCACAATTGACAGTAAATTATAATGCGAGAGTTTCTTTTTAAAAAAAACGAATAGCATGATTCCCATTCTGTTTAACAACAAAAACACACTAAAGTATGTATGTCTATGCAAATGAGGATAGCAATGTACATAAACGGAGTTAAAAAAAGACTATTAAACAATTAAGTGATCAATTCAGGAAATGAAGTAGAGAAATAGGAGACTAATCTTTTACTCTGTATACTTTTTTTTGTAATATTTGAAATTTTACAAATTTATATTTATTCTACTTATATAATTAAAAGTTATAAAAGGTAATCTATATCTAACCGTATACAACCTTAAAAGAAAACTGATTAGTAAAAATACGATAAAGGAAAAAAAAATTAGAAAATGGTCACTTCATGTTAAAAGGGTGTTAATTTGCAATGAGTTCTGACAAATCAACAAAGACATTTTAGAAACCTAATAGAAACATGAACAAAGAACGTGATGAAGTCAATGTGGGCGAAATAAAGTTCAGCTTTATTTATAACTAGAGGCCCGGAGTATGAAATTTGTGCATTGGGGTGGGAGGCGTTTCTCAGCTCCAATTTCGAAGAGGGCATAGGCCAGGCCAAGGGACCCCACCAGTGCATAATTGGGGCTGGGGAGGGATGTGGGATGTTGGCCAGCTGGGGAGGGACCCTGGGAGGGCTCCAGGGCATGTCTGGCCTGTCTTGCTTAGTCCCGACAGGCCAGACCCCAGTAGTAAGCTACCCTATCAGTCAAAGGTCTGCCTTCTGGTGGTCAGTGCATGTCACAGCAAGCAGTTGAGCAGCCTTAGCATATCATTAGCATATTATGCTCTGATTGGTTGAACAGATGACTGGACAACCAGACACTTAGCATATTTGGCTTTTATTATATAGGGTCAAAGAAATGCAAATTAAGACATAACATTATTTTTTACTCTTCACCTTATTAAGTTCTTAAAAATGTAAATAGAATAAAGAGTTACTGAACCTGGTTGCTGTTTCGTTGTGGTTGGAACAGCAGGACTGAGATCTAGAAAAATAAATTTGATTACATTCATCAGCTTTATTTATACAAAATCGGGGATTTAATTTGACTTTTGATTTTTTGAAAAGAGACTATTTCTCTAAATTAAAAATACATATACTTTCCTATCTTTACAATTTTACTCAAGGGAAGTTACTTAACTACATATAGATTTAAGTACATATGAATTTTGCATGAGAATACTCACTATAGCTTTGTATTTTAGAATGGACATCCTAGAATTAACTAATAAAAATCACAAAAATAATATATTCAAAATAAACATATATATCTTTAAAAAATTTCCATCCAATTAGAATCAGACCACAGAATTCTTATCCTTTTTCTTAGTATTTTTTCATTTTAGAGTAATTATCCTCAATCTACCTTATCATTATTATATGTTGCTATTGATCCTTTTTATATAGTTTTCTCCAATTATATAAAATGGTAGTCCTGTGAGGAATTTTGATTTTTAAGAAATGATCCCTGTGGTTTATCTTCCTTAGAAACATTTCCTCACAATCCTCACTTCTTTGAAACACTAAACCGTATTACTGTTTTATAAGTCTTTTCTGAAATACTTATGGCCAAGTCTTTTAAAGGAGCAAATCAACATCACAGTATCCCACAGTGTATAGGACCTGTATCCCACACTGACTAGGACCATGTGAGCAAACACATATAGGCTGTTGAATAGCAAATCAACATCACAGTATCCCACAGTGTATAGGACCAGTATCCCACACTGACTAGGACCATGTGAGCAAACACAGATAGGCTGTTGAGTATAAAATTCACATGCAACCTTAATGTATCAGTCCACCAAAAAATGATATTTTCCCCCCTCAAAACCTTGTAACACTCAAGTAAGCTACCAGGTTCCAGGTACAGAAGAATTCTAAAAAGATCTTCTAATTGTTAACATTCATAATTCCCCACAACCTTTTGAAAAGATTAGGACAACAGGAAATATACAAACACGTTAGAAGCCAGTAATTGAAAATTTCTCCAGCTCAACACCCTCATGTTTAATAGAAAACTAAGCCCACAGAAATGATGTTATTGGAATAAGTTGAGCCACATTAGG
Organism: Vespertilio murinus; assembly: GCA_963924515.1. NCBI lineage: Eukaryota > Metazoa > Chordata > Mammalia > Chiroptera > Vespertilionidae > Vespertilio > Vespertilio murinus. The sequence continues at coordinate 30,339,285 of OZ004719.1, forward strand.
ATATCGTGTGAGGTCTTCCCAGGCTAAAGCTCCTCCCACTTCAGTATTCCGCATTTGTCTACATGGGGTGCATTACAAGACCCCCACTGATGCCTAGAAATCTGGATACTACTGACCCCTCTATATGTTATATGTATATCTATCATAAAGTTTAATTTATAAATTGGACAAGGTAAGACACTAACAACAACTCCTAATTAGATGGAATAAGTATAACAATATCCTATAATAAAAAATGGGAATGTGTTCTCTCCCTCTCAAATTATGTTATTGCTCTGAGTTATCCCTTCTTCTAGCCATGATGTGAGATGATGCAGTGCCTACATGATGAGAAAAAGTGAGATGAAGACACTGAACCAATGGATGATTTTCTTGGCCCGGGTGAGAAATAGTGGGACAGTGTGATATTTCACCATGCTATTCAGGGTGGCGCATAATTTAAAAGTTATGAATTACGTATCCCTGGATTTCCCACTTAATCTTTTAAGGCCACGGTTGTGGGTAACGGAAACCACAGGAAGGGAAGCCGTGGATAAGCGGTGACTACCGTGTTTCTCTTGTCTCTTGTTTCTGCTGAAAAAGGAAGAGAAGACAGAGATAGCAGCACTAAAATCAGGAAGACAATTTGTTCCGTCGAAGCAAAATCATCTCCTAAGTCTTAAGGAGAGCCAGCGGTTGATACAAGAAGTCCGCCCTTTCACTTCATTACTTAAGGACTTGTCCTGCTTTTCCTTTGCTAGGAAATTTGCCTCTATTGCCAAGTAATAATGCCCAGTAAAGAGAAAAAGAATAATTCTAGGAGGCAGTAAGAGGTAAGGTGGTTGTTCTAGAGCAGCCGTGGGCAAACTACAGCCCGTGGGCCGGATCAGGCCCGTTCGGCTGTTCTATCCGGCCCGAGGAGCCGAAAGAGTGAAGGGTTCTCTTGCTCTCTCCTCAGCTCCTTCACCAGCAGCAGTGTTAACATAGCAACTTCGGGAAACACGGCCGTAGGTCCTTCTTCTGAGTGGGCAGATTTATATCTGCCCATTCAGTGGAAGGAACAACCTCTCAATCTTCCAGAGGCTCCTTGTAATGCCCACGGACAGACGCGTCTCCTGACATCATCCTGGGAATGCGTAGACACGTCATCATGGTGATGTAGGGAGACACGCCCCTGGAGAGCACAGTATCAGAGCCTTTCTGAGGTAAGATTAAGAGCTCTACTCAAAACACAATTTTTTCCTGTTCCCACATGCTGTACACCACAATGACTTGTTAATAAAACAACAAAGACTTTCACACTTTTAGGGCTTGTATCCACTGAAGGTTTTTTCCCATTGTGGATGCACACAGCAGGGAAAAAGACACATAGAGGACATGTCACACTTGCCATGCTGCGGCTGCGTTTTTTCTTGCTGACACGGATGCGGTATCAGTAACGCCACCGTGGCCACTAACCGCATGTGTTAGCGGCAAAACAAATGCATTTTGTGCTGCTTTTGCTTCTCCCCCTTGCGCCTGTAAAAATGTGTGCTACAGGGCATTTGTGTTAACATGCACCACTGCACATTAGCATCAACACAAACATGATGGAAACCTGTGTACCCTGGCATTAACCCTAGCTGCGCTGCATTGCAGTACTGCACCACACTGCAACGGCAGCACGGCTAGTGTGAACGAATCCTAGTTCAGTGGGTTGAACAAAAAGATTGTATAGAAATGTGATGAACTAAAGATTTTATTACAAAATTGCTTAATTTCAGGGTTTCAGAAGTAATTGGACAAATGAAAAACTATAAATCAAATGTTCATATCTACTGTGTTTCCCTGAAAATAAGACATCCTCTGAAAATAAGACCTACTTACAGGTTTCCTTCTGAGCAAAATATAAGGCATCCCCTGAAAATAAGGCCCCCAGGCTCTGTCTCAGAATGAAAATTAATTTACCATAAATTGGTCACTAGGGCTTCCCCGAGTGGCGTCTAGCAACCAGTGATGTTACGCGGAGTCCTGACGTCACTGCTGTGTGAATGGAGAGAAATCAGCGTGGAAACTTTGTGAAACCTAAACTGCAAGAAGTTGTGACTTGGGTGAAGAATTCATGGGGGAAAATCACTGATAGTTGCATTGCAAATGCACTGCGAGCAGGCTACCTTGACAAGAAGTACTCATTTAAAGACAGTGCTATTGCTAAACATGAGAGATTTGGTCCACTGATTCGGAAAGAAATGGAGTCACAAGAAATTCACCAGGAAATTCAGGAATTGGATTGTTATGATGCTGTTCCAGAAGATGATGACATGATTGTCATTGAGTAAATTCTTGATACTGTAGGATTCACAGTTTGTCTGGTTTGTGCTGACAACTACCGTATTGTATACAGGTAATAAATTTCCTTTATTTTCATTCAACAATAAATGTGTACTGTATTCTTCTTCATGGAAAAATAAGACATGCCCTGAAAATAAGACCTAGCACATCTTTGGGAGCAAAAATTAATATAAGACACTGTCTTATTTTCGGGGAAACAGGGTAATACTTAAGTGAAACCCTTTCCTGGTGATGACAGCCTGAAGTCTTGTACTTATTGACATTACCAGATGCTGGGTTTTCTCCTTTGTAATGCTCTGCCAGGCTGTCACAGTAGGGATATATATATATATATATATATATATATATATATATATATATATAAAGATCCTGCCATTTCCAGCTTTTAATAAGAAAATCTGTTGCAATGGGCATTTAAAAGTGGCACTTGGTTGTTTTTAT